>CM065592.1:307211843-308411843 GCA_033119425.1 Bufotes viridis
ACCTAGTGGGCCTGCATGTACAACAAACTTTTAACGTTTCTATCTCTGGAAGAAGGCAGAATTTTTCGGTGGCCACCGGTCCAAGTAGAGGATTCCTAGAGTTGCTGTTTTCTCGGCCCAGGAAAGAGCTGCACACTCCAACTCCTGGCTGTAGGTAGACCTAGTGGGCCTGCATGTACAACAAACTTTTAACGTTTCTATCTCTGGAAGAAGGCAGAATTTTTCGGTGGCCACCGGTCCAAGTAGAGGATTCCTAGAGTTGCTGTTTTCTCGGCCCAGGAAAGAGCTGCACACTCCAACTCCTGGCTGTAGGTAGACCTAGTGGGCCTGCATGTACAACAAAGTTTTCACGTTTCTATCTCTGGAGGGAAGGCAGCAGAATTTTTTCGTGTGTGCTACGTTTAAAAGCGCTTGCAAGTCATCCTCAAGAAGATCGACTCCTGAGCAGTTGGCTGCTTTCTCGGCCTGGGAAAGAGCTGCACACTCCAACTCCTGGCTGTGAGGTGAACTCTAGTGGGCCTTGCATGCAACAAACAAACTTTGACGCTTCTATCTCTGGAAGAAGGCAGAATTTTTCGGTGGCCACCCGGTCCCAGTAGAGGATTCCTAGAGTTGCTGTTTCTCGGCCCAGGGAAAGAGCTGCACACTCCAACTCTGGCTGTAGATAGACCTAGTGTGCCTGCATGTACAACAAAGTTTCACGTTTCTATCTCTAGAGGAACCCATAATTTTTCGGTGTTTACGGTGCAAGTCGAAAAGCGCTTGCAAATCATCCCAAACAGACGATTCCTACACTTGCTGTTTTCTGGCCTAGGAAAGAGCTGCGATACTCCAACCTTAGAGAAGGTAGACGTAGTGGGGCCTTCATGTACAACAAACTTTAACGCTTCTATCTCTGGAAGAAGGCAGGATATTTTGGTGGCCACCGGTCCAAGTAGAGGATTCCTAGAGTTGCTGTTTTCTCGGCCCAGGAAAGAGCTGCACACTCCAACTCCTGGCTGTAGGTAGACCTAGTGTGCCTGCATGTACAACAAAGTTTTCACGTTTCTATCTCTAGAGGAACCCATAATTTTTCGGTGTTTACCGGTGCAAGTCGAAAGCGCTTGCAAATCATCCCAAACAGACGATTCCTACACTTGCTGTTTTCTCGGCCTAGGAAAGAGCTGCATACTCAACTCTGGGAGAAGGTAGACCTGAGTGGGCCTACATGTACAACAAACTTTTAACGTTTCTATCTCTGGAGGAACGCAGAATTTTTCGGTGGCAACCCGGTCCAAGTAGAGGATTCCCTATAGTTGCTGTTTTCTCGGCCTAGGAAAGAGCTGCACACTCCAACTCCTGGCTGTAGAGGTAGACCTGTAGTGTGCCTGCATGTACAACAAAGTTTTCACGTTTCTATCTCTAGAGAACCCATAATTTTTTCCGGTGTTCACCGGTGCAAGTCGAAAATGGCTACAATCATCCCAAACAGGCACGATTCCTACACTTGCTGTTTTCTCGGCCTGGGAAAGAGCTGCATACTCCAACTCTGGGGAGAAGGTAGACCTAGTGGGCCTGCATGTACAACAAACTTTTAACGTTTCTATCTCTGGAAGAAGGCAGAATTTTTCGGTGGCCACCGGTCCAAGTAGAGGATTCCTAGAGTTGCTGTTTTCTCGGCCCAGGAAAGAGCTGCACACTCCAACTCCTGGCTGTAGGTAGACCTAGTGTGCCTGCATGTACAACAAAGTTTTCACGTTTCTATCTCTAGAGGAACCCATAATTTTTCGGTGTTTACCGGTGCAAGTCGAAAAGCGCTTGCAAATCATCCCAAACAGACGATTCCTACACTTGCTGTTTTCTCGGCCTAGGAAAGAGCTGCATTCTCCAACTCTTGAGGAGAAGGTCGACCTAGTAGGCCTACATGTACAACAAACTTTTAACGTTTCTATCTCTGGAAGAAGGCAGAATTTTTTCGTGGCCACCGATCCAAGTAGAGGATTCCTTAGAGTTGCTGTTTTCTCGGCCTAGGAAAGAGCTGCACACTCTAACTCCTGGGTGTAGGTAGACCTAGTGTGCCTGCATGTACAACAAATTTTTCACGTTTCTATCTCTGGAGGAACCCATAATTTTTTCGGTGTTCACCTGGGCAAGTCGAAAAATGCTAGCAAATCATCCCAAACAGACGACTCCTACACTTGCTGTTTTCTCGGTCTAGGAAAGAGCTGCATACTCCAACTATGGGGAGAAGGTAGACCTAGTGGGCCTGCATGTACAACAAACTTTTAACGTTTCTATCTCTGGAAGAAGGCAGAATTTTTTCGGTGGCCACCGGTCCAAGTAGAGGATTCCTAGAGTTGCTGTTTTCTCGGCCCAGGAAAGAGCTGCACACTCCAACTCCTGGCTGTAGGTAGACCTAGTGGGCCTGCATGTACAACAAACTTTTAACGTTTCTATCTCTGGAAGAAGGCAGAATTTTTTAGGTGGCCACCGGTCCAAGTAGAGAATTCCTAGAGTTGCTGTTTTCTCGGCCCAGGAAAGAGCTGCACACTCCAACTCCTGGCTGTAGGTAGACCTAGTGTGCCTGCATGTACAACAAAGTTTTCACGTTTCTATCTCTAGAGGAACCCATAACTTTTTCGGTGTTTACCGGTGCAAGTCGAAAAGCGCTTGCAAATCATCCCAAACAGACGATTCCTACACTTGCTGTTTTCTCGGCCTGGGAAAGAGCTGGATACTCCAACTCTGGGGAGAAGGTAGACCTAGTGGGCCTGCATGTACAACAAACTTTTAACGTTTCTATCTCTGGAAGAAGGCAGAATTTTTTCGGTGCCCACCGGTCCAAGTAGAGGATTCCTAGAGTTGCTGTTTTCTTGGCCCAGGAAAGAGCTGCACACTCCAACTCCTGGCTGTAGGTAGACCTAGTGTGCCTGCATGTACAACAAAGTTTTCACGTTTCTATCTCTAGAGGAACCCATAATTTTTCGGTGTTTACCGGTGCAAGTCAGCGCTTGCAAATCATCCCAAACAGACGATTCCTACACTTGCTGTTTTCTCGGCCTGGGAAAGAGCTGCATACTCCAACTCTGGGGAGAAGGTAGACCTAGTGGGCCTGCATGTACAACAAACTTTTAACGTTTCTATCTCTGGAGGAACCCAGAATTTTTTCGGTGGCAACCGGTCCAAGTAGAGGATTTCTAAAGTTGCTGTTCGGCCCTAGGAAAGAGCTACACCTCCAACTCCTTGGTGTGGGTAGACCTACTGTGCCTGCATGTACAACAAAGTTTTACGTTTCTATCTCTAGAGGAACCCATCATTTTTCGGTGTTTACCGGTGCAAGTCGAAAACGCTTGCAAATCATCCCTAACAGACGATTCCTACACTTGCACTTTTCTCGGCCTAGGAAAGAGCTGCATACTCAAACTCTGGGGAGAAGGTAGACCTAGTGGGCCTACATGTACAACAAACTTTTAACGTTTCTATCTCTGGAGGAACCCAGAATTTATTTCGGTGGCAACCAGTCCAAGGAGAGGATTCCTATAGTTGCTGTTTTCTCGGTATAGGAAAGAGCTGCACACTCCAACTCCTGGGTGTAGGTAGACCTAGTGTGTCTGCATGTACAACAAAGTTTTCACGTTTCTATCTCTAGAAGAACCCATCATTTTTTCGAGTGTTCACCGGTGCAAGTCAAAACCAGCTTGCAAATCATCCCAAACAGACGATTCCTACACTTGCTGTTTTCTCGGCCTATGAAAGAGCTGCATACTCCAACTCTGGGGAGAAGGTAGACCTATTTGGCCTACATGTACAACAAACTTTTAACGTTTCTATCTCTGGAGGAACCCAGAATTTTTTTCGGTGGCAACCGATCCAAGTAGAGGATTTCTATAGTTGCTGTTTTCTCGGTCTGGGAAAGAGCTGCTTACTTCAACTCTGGGGAGAAGGTAGACCTCGCGGGCCTACATGTATCACAAACTTTTAACGTTTCTATCTCTGGAGGAACCTAGAATTTTTTCAGTGGCAACCGGTCCAAGTAGAGGATTCCTATAGTTGCTGTTTTCTCGGCCTAGGAAAGAGCTGCACACTCCAACTCCTGGGTGTAGGTAGACCTACTGTGCCTGCATGTACAACAAAATTTTCACGTTTCTATCTCTGGAGGAACCCATATTTTTTTCGGTGTTGACCGGGGCAAGTCGAAAACCGCTTGCAAATCATCACAAACAGACGATTCCTACACTTGCTGTTTTCTCGGCCTAGGAAGAGCTGCATACTCCAACTCTGGGAGAAGGTAGACCTAGTGGGCCTACATGTACAACAAACTTTTAACGTTTCTATCTCTGGAGGAACCCAGAATTTTTCGGTGGCAACCGATCCAAGTAGAAGATTCCTACAGTTGCTGTTTTCTCGGCCTAGGAAAGAGCTGCATACTCCAACTCTGGGGAGAAGGTAGACCTAGTGGGCCTACATGTACAACAAACTTTTAACGTTTCTATCTCTGGAGGAACCCAGAATTTTTCAGTGGCAACCGGTCCAAGTAGAAGGATTCCTATAGTTGCTGTTTTCTCGGCCTAGGAAAGAGCTGCACACTCCAACTCCTGGGTGTAGGTAGACCTAGTGTGCCTGCATGTACAACAAAGTTTTCACGTTTCTATCTCTAGAGGAACCCATAATTTTTCGGTGTTTACGGTGTGCAAGTCGAAAACCGCTTGCAAATCATCCCAAACAGACGATTCCTACACTTGCTGTTTTCTCGGCCTAGGAAAGAGCTGCATACTCCAACTCTGGGGAGAAGGTAGACCTAGTGGGCCTACATGTACAACAAACTTTTAACGTTTCTATCTCTGGAGGAACCCAGAATTTTTCGGTGGCAACCGGTCCAAGTAGAGGATTCCTATAGTTGCTGTTTTCTCGGCCTAGGAAAGAGCTGCACACTCCAACTCCTGGGTGTAGGTAGACCTAGTGTGCCTGCATGTACAACAAAGTTTTCACGTTTCTATCTCTAGAGGAACCCATAATTTTTCGGTGTTTACCGGTGCAAGTCGAAAACCGCTTGCAAATCATCCCAAACAGACGATTCCTACACTTGCTGTTTTCTCGGCCTAGGAAAGAGCTGCATACTCCAACTCTGGGGAGAAGGTAGACCTAGTGGGCCTACATGTACAACAAACTTTTAACGTTTCTATCTCTGGAGGAACCCAGAATTTTTCGGTGGCAACCGGTCCAAGTAGAGGATTCCTATAGTTGCTGTTTTCTCGGCCTAGGAAAGAGCTGCACACTCCAACTCCTGGGTGTAGGTAGACCTAGTGTGCCTGCATGTACAACAAAGTTTTCACGTTTCTATCTCTAGAGGAACCCATAATTTTTCGGTGTTTACCGGTGCAAGTCGAAAACCGCTTGCAAATCATCCCAAACAGACGATTCCTACACTTGCTGTTTTCTCGGCCTAGGAAAGAGCTGCATACTCCAACTCTGGGAGAAGGTAGACCTAGTGGGCCTACATGTACAACAAACTTTTAACGTTTCTATCTCTGGAGGAACCCAGAATTTTTCGGTGGTAACCGGATCCAAGTAGAGGATTCCTATAGTTGCTGTTTTCTCGGCCTAGGAAAGAGCTGCATACTCCAACTCTGGGGAGAAGGTAGAACTAATGGGCCTACATGTACAACAAACTTTTAACGTTTCTATCTCTGGAGGAACCCAGAATTTTTTCGGTGGCAACCGGTCCAAGTAGAGGATTCCTATACTTGCTGATTTCTCGGTCTAGGAAAGAGCTGCATACTCCAACTCCTGGGTGTAGGTAGACCTAGTGGGCCGGCATGTACAACAAAGTTTTCACGTTTCTATCTCTAGAGGAACCCATAATTTTTTTCGGTGTTCACCAGTGCAAGTCGAAAAGCGCTTGCAAATCATCCCAAACAGACGATTCCTACACTTGCTGTTTTCTCGGCCTAGGAAAGAGCAGCATACTCCAACTCTGGGGAGAAGGTAGACCTAGTGGGCCTACATGTACAACAAACTTTTAACGTTTCTATCTCTGGAGGAACCCAGAATTTTTTCGGTGTTCACCGGTGGAAGTAGAGGATTCCTATAGTTGCTGTTTTCTCGGCCTAGGAAAGAGCTGCATACTCCAACTCCTGGGTGTGAGGTAGACCTAGTGTGCCTGCATGTACAACAAAGTTTTCACGTTTCTATCTCTAGAGGAACCCATAATTTTTTCGGTGTTTACCGGTGCAAGTCGAAAACTGCTTGCAAATCATCCCAAACAGACGATTCCTACACTTGCTGTTTTCTCGGCCTAGGAAAAGAGCTGCATACTCCAACTCTGGGGAGAAGGTAGACCTAGTGGGCCTACATGTACAAGCAAACTTTACCGTTTCTATCTCTGGAGGAACCCAGAATTTTTTCGGTGGCATCCGGTCCAAGTAGAGGATTCCTATAGTTGCTGTTTTCTCGGACTAGGAAAGAGCTGCACACTCCAACTCCTGGGTGTGAAGTAGACCTAGTGAGCCTGCATGTACTACAAAGTTTTCACGTTTCTAGTCTCTAGAGGAACCCATAATTTTCGGTGTTTACCGGTGCAAGTCGAAAAGCTGCTTGCAAATCATCCCAAACAGACGATTCCTACACTTGCTGTTTTCTCGGCCTAGGAAAGAGCTGCATACTCCAACTCTGGGGAGAAGGTAGACCTAGTGGGCCTACATGTACAACAAACTTTTAACGTTTCTATCTCTGGGGGAACCCAGAATTTTTACGGTGACATCCGGACCAAGTAGAGGATTCCTATAGTTGACTTTTTCTCGGCCTAGGAAAGAGCTGCACACTCCAACTCCTGGGTGTAGGTAGACCGAGAGTGCTGACATGTACAACAAAGTTTTCACGTTTCTATCTCTAGAGGAACCCATAATTTTTTTCGGTGTTTACCGGTGCAAGTCGAAAAGCTGCTTGCAAATCATCCCAAACAGACGATTCCTACACTTGCTGTTTTCTCGGCCTGGGAAAGAGCTGGATACTCCAACTCTGGGGAGAAGGTAGACCTAGTGGGCCTGCATGTACAACAAACTTTTAACGTTTCTATCTCTGGAGGAACCCAGAATTTTTACGGTGACATCCGGACCAAGTAGAGGATTCCTATAGTTGCTTTTTTCTCGGCCTAGGAAAGAGCTGCACACTCCAACTCCTGGGTGTAGGTAGACCGAGTGTGCTGACATGTACAACAAAGTTTTCACGTTTCTATCTCTAGAGGAACCCATAATTTTTTCGGTGTTTACCAGTGCAAGTCGAAAACTGCTTGCAAATCATCCCAAACAGACGATTCCTACACTTGCTGTTTTCTTGGTCTAGGAAAGAGCTGCATACTCCAACTCTGGGGAGAAAGTAGACCTAGTGGGCCTACATGTACAACAAACTTTTAACGTTTCTATCTCTGGAGGAACCCAGAATTTTTTCGGTGGCAACCGATCCAATAGAGGATTCCTATAGTTTCTTTTTTCTCGGCCTAGGAAAGATCTGCACACTCCAACTCCTGGGTGTAGGTAGAACTACTGTGCCAGCATGTACAACAAAGTTTTCACGTTTCCATCTCTAGAGGAACCCATAATTTTTTCGGTGTTTACCGGTGCAAGGCGAAAACTGCTTGCAAATCATCCCAAACAGATGATTCCTACACTTGCTGTTTTCTCGGCCTAGGAAAGAGCTGCATACTCCAACTCTGGGGAGAAAGTAGACCTAGTGGGCCTACATGTACAACAAACTTTTAACGTTTCTATCTCTGGAGGAACCCAGAATTTTTTCGGTGGCAACCGGTCCAAGTAGAGGATTCCTATAGTTGCTGTTTTCTCGGCCTAGGAAAGATCTGCACACTCCAAATCCTGGGTGTAGGTAGAACTACTGTGCCAGCATGTACAACAAAGTTTTCACTTTTCTATCTCTAGAGAAACCCATAATTTTTTCGGTGTTCACCACTGCAAGGCGAAAACTGCTTGCAAATCTTCCCAAACAGATTATTCCTACACTTGCTGTTTTCTCGGCCTAGGAAAGAGCTGCATACTCCAACTCTGGGGAGAAGGTAGACCTAGTGGGCCTACATCTACAACAAACTTTTAACGTTTCTATTTCTGGAGGAACCCAGAATTTTTTCGGTGGCAACCGGTCCAAGTAGAGGATTCCTATAGTTGCTGTTTTCTCGGCCTAGGAAAGAGCTGCACACTCCAACTCCTGGGTGTAGGTAGACCTAGTGTGTCTGCATATACAACAAAGTTTTCACGTTTCTATCTCTGGAGGAACCCATAATTTTTTCGGTGTTTACCGGTGCAAGGCGAAAACCTCTTGCAAATCATCCCAAACAGATGATACCTACACTTGCTGTTTTCTCGGCCTAGGAAAGAGCTGCATACTCCAACTCTGGGGAGAAAGTAGACCTAGTGGGCCTACATGTACAACAAACTTTTAACGTTTCTATCTCTGGAGGAACCCAGAATTTTTTCGGTGACATCCGATCCAAGTAGAGGATTCCTATAGTTGCTGTTTTCTCGGCCTAGGAAAGAGCTGCACACTCCAACTCCTGTGTGTAGGTAGTCCTAGTGTGCTTGTATGTACAACAAAGTTTTTACGTTTCTATCTCTAGAGGAACCCATAATTTTTTTCGGTGTTTACCGGTGCAAGTCGAAAACTGCTTGCAAATCATCCCAAACAGACTGATTCCTACACTTGCTGCTTTCTCGGCCTAGGAAAGAGCTGCATACTCCAACTCTGGGGAGAAGGTAGACCTAGTGGGCCTACATGTACAACAAACTTTTAACGTTTCTATCTCTGGAGGAACCCAGAATTTTTTCGGTGGCATCCGGTCCAAGTAGAGGATTCCTATAGTTGCTGTTTTCTCGGACTAGGAAAGAGCTGCACACTCCAACTCCTGGGTGTAGGTAGACCTAGTGAGCCTGCATGTACAACAAAGTTTTCACGTTTCTATCTCTAGAGGAACCCATAAATTTTGTCGGTGTTTACCGGTGCAAGGCGAAAACTGCTTTCAAATCATCCCAAACAGATGATTCCTACAATTGCTGTTTTCTCGGTCTAGGAAAGAGCTGCATACTCCAACTCTGGGGAGAAGGTAGACCTAGTGGGCCTACATGTACAACAAACTTTTACTGTTTCTATCTCTGGAGGAACCCAGAATTTTTTCGGTGGCATCCGGTCCAAGTAGAGGATTCCTATAGTTGCTGTTTTCTCGGACTAGGAAAGAGCTGCACACTCCAACTCCTGGGTGTAGGTAGACCTACTGAGCCTGCATGTACTACAAAGTTTTCACCTTTCTAGTTCTAGAGGAACCCATAATTTTGTCGGTGTTTACCGGTGCCAGTCGAAAACTGCTTGCAAATCATCCCAAACAGACGATTCCTACACTTGGTGTTTTCTCGGCCTAGGAAAGAGCTGCATACTCCAACTCTGGGGAGAAGGTAGACCTAGTGGGCCTACATGTACAACAAACTTTTAACGTTTCTATCTCTGGAGGAACCCAGAATTTTTTCGGTGGCATCCGGTCCAAGTAGAGGATTCCTATAGTTGCTGTTTTCTCGGACTAGGAAAGAGCTGCACACTCCAACTCCTGGGTGTAGGTAGACCTAGTGAGCCTGCATGTACTACAAAGTTTTCACCTTTCTAGTTCTAGAGGAACCCATAATTTTTTCGGTGTTTACCGGTGCAAGGCGAAAACTTCTTGCAAATCATCCCAAACAGATGATTCCTACACTTGCTGTTTTCTTGGTCTAGGAAAGAGCTGCATACTCCAACTCTGGGGAGAAGGTAGACCTAGTGGGCCTACATGTACAACAAACTTTTAACGTTTTTATCTCTGGAGGAACCCAGAATTTTTACGGTGACATCCGGACCAAGTAGAGGATTCCTATAGTTGCTTTTTTCTCGGCCTAGGAAAGAGCTGCACACTCCAACTCCTGGGTGTAGGTAGACCGAGAGTGCTGACATGTACAACAAAGTTTTCACGTTTCTATCTCTAGAGGAACCCATAATTTTTTCGGTGTTTACCAGTGCAAGTATAAAACTGCTTGCAAATCATCCCAAACAGACGATTCCTACCCTTGGTGTTTTCTCGGCCTAGGAAATAGCTGCATACTCCAACTCTGGGGAGAAGGTAGACCTAGTGGGCCTACATGTACAACAAACTTTTAACGTTTCTATCTCTGGAGGAACCCAGAATTTTTCGGTGGCAACCGGTCCAAGTAGAGGATTCCTATAGTTGCTGTTTTCTCGGCCTAGGAAAGAGCTGCACACTCCAACTCCTGGGTGTAGGTAGACCTAGTGAGCCTGCATGTACAACAAAGTTTTCACGTTTCTATCTCTAGAGGAACCCATAATTTTTTCGGTGTTTACCGGTGCAAGTCGAAAACTGCTTGCAAATCATCCCAAACAGACGATTCCTACACTTGCTGTTTTCTCGGTCTAGGAAAGAGATGCATACTCCAACACTGGAGAGATGGTAGACCTAGTAGGCCTACATGTACAACAAACTTTTAACGTTTCTATCTCTGGAGGAACCCATCATTTTTTCGATGGCAACCGGTCCAAGTAGAGGATTCCTATAGTTGCTTTTTTCTCGGCCTAGGAAAGAGCTGCACACTCCAACTCCTGGGTGTAGGTAGACCTACTGTGCCTGCATGTACAGCAAAGTTTTCTACGTTTTCTATCTCTAGAGGAACCCATAATTTTGTCGGTGTTTACCGAGTGCAAGTCGAAAACTGCTTGCAAATCATCCCAAACAGGCGATTCCTACACTTGCTGCTTTCTCGGTCTAGGAAAGAGCTGCATACTCCAACTCTGGGGGAGGAAGGTAGACCTGAGTGGCCCACCATGTACAACAAACTTTCGACAATTCTATCTCTGAAGGAACCCAGCATTTTTTCGGTGGCAACCCGGCCCAAGTAGAGGATTCCTACAGTTGCTGTTTTCTTGGCCTAGGAAAGAGCTGCATACTACAACTCTGGTGAAAAGGTAGACCTAGTGGGCTTACATGTACAACAAACTTTTAACGTTTCTATCTTTGGAGGAACCCAGAATTTTTTCGGTGTTCACCGGAGCAAGTAGAGGATTTCTACAGTTGCTGTTTTCTCGGTCTAGGAAAGAGCTGCATACTCCAACTCTGGGGAGAAGGTAGACCTAGTGGGCCTACATGTACAACAAACTTTTAACGTTTCTATCTCTGGAGGAACCCAGAATTTTTTCGGTGGCAACCGGTCCAAGTAGAGGATTCCTATAGTTGCTGATTTCTCGGCCTAGGAAAGAGCTGCACACTCCAACTCCTGGGTGTAGGTAGACCTACTGTGCCTGCATGTACAACAAAAATTTTCACGTTTCTATCTCTGGAGGAACCCTTAATTTTTTCGGTGTTGACCGGGGCAAGTCGAAAACCGCTTGCAAATCATCCCAAACAAACGATTCCTACACTTGCTGTTTTCTCGGCCTAGGAAAGAGCTGCATACTCAAACTCTGAGGAGAAGGTAGACCTAGTGGGCCTACATGTACAACAAACTTTTAACATTTCTATCTCTGAAGGAACCCAGAATTTCTTCGGTGGCAACCGATCCAAGTAGAGGATTCCTACAGTTGCCGTTTTCTCGACCTATGAAAGAGCTGCATACTCCAACTCTGGGGAGAAGGTAGACCTAGTGGGCCTACATGTACAACAAACTTTTAACGTTTCTATCTCTGAAGGAACCCAGAATTTTTTCGGTGGCAACCGATCCAAGTAGAGGATTCCTACAGTTGATGTTTCTCGACCTATGAAAGAGCTGCATACTCCAACTCTGGTGAGAAGGTAGACCTAGTGGGCCTACATGTACAACAAACTTTTAACGTTTCTATATCTGGAGGAACCCAGAATTTTTTCGGTGGCAACCGTTCCAAGTAGAGGATTTCTATAGTTGCTGTTTTCTCGGCCTAGGAAAGAGCTGCACACTCCAACTCCTGGGTGTAGGTAGACCTAGTGTGTCTGCATGTACAACAAAGTTTTCACGTTTCTATCTCTAGAAGAACCCATAATTTTTTCGGTGTTCACGGTGCAAGTCGAAAACCGCTTGCAAATCATCCCAAACAGACGATTCCTACACTTGCTGTTTTCTCGGCCTAGGAAAAAGCTGCATACTCCAACTCTGGGGAGAAGGTAGACCTAGTGGGCCTACATGTACAACAAACTTTTAACGTTTCTATCTCTGGAGGAACCCAGAATTTTTTAGGTGGCATCCGGTCCAATTAAAGGATTCCTATAGTTGCTGTTTTCTCGGCCTAGGAAAGAGCTGCACACTCCAACTCCTGGGTGTAGGTAGACCTACTGTGCCTGCATGTACAACAAAATTTTCACGTTTCTATCTCTAGAGGAACCCATAATTTTTTCGGTGTTGACCGGGGCAAGTCGAAAACCGCTTGCAAATCATCCCAAACAGACGATTCCTACACTTGCTGTTTTCTCGGCCTAGGAAAGAGTTGCATACTCAAACTCTGGGGAGAAGGTAGACCTAGTGGGCCTACATGTACAACAAACTTTTAACGTTTCTATCTCTGAAGGAACCCAGAATTTTTTCGGTGGCAACCGATCCAAGTAGACGATTCCAATAGTTGCTGTTTTCTCGGCCTATGAAAGAGCTGCATACTCCAACTCTGGGGAGAAGGTAGACCTCGCGGGCCTACATGTACAACAAACTTTTAACATTTCTATCTCTGGAGGAACCCAGAATTTTTTCGGTGGCAACCGGTCCAAGTAGAGGATTTCTATAGTTGCTGTTTTCTCGGTCTGTGAAAGAGCTGCATACTCCAACTCTGGGGAGAAGGTAGACCTCGTGGGCCTACATGTACAACAAACTTTTAACGTTTCTATCTCTGGAGGAACCCAGAATTTTTTCGGTGGCAACCGGTCCAAGTAGAGGATTTCTATAGTTGCTGTTTTCTCAGCCTAGGAAAGAGCTGCACACTCCAACTCCTGGGTGTAGGTAGACCTACTGTGCCTGCATGTACAACAAAATTTTCACGTTTCTATATCTAGAAGAACCCATCATTTTATCGGTGTTCACCGGGGCAAGTCGAAAACCGCTTGCAAATCATCCCAAACAGACGATTCCTACACTTGCTGTTTTCTCGGCCTAGGAAAGAGCTGCATACTCCAACTCTGGGGAGAAGGTAGACCTAGTGGGCCTACATGTACAACAAACTTTTAACGTTTCTATCTCTGGAGGAACCCAGAATTTTTTCGGTGGCAACCGGTCCAAGTATAGGATTCCTATAGTTGCTGTTTTCTCGGCCTAGGAAAGAGCTGCATACTCAAACTCTGGGGAGAAGGTAGACCTAGTGGGTCTACATATACAACAAACTTTTAACTTTTCTATCTCTGGAGGAACCCAGAATTTTTTCGGTGTTCACCGTGCAAGTCGAAAACCGCTTGCAAATCATCCCAAACAGACGATTCCTATAGTTGCTGTTTTCTCGGCCTAGGAAAGAGCTGCACACTCCAACTCCTGGGTGTAGGTAGACCTACTGTGCCTGCATGTACAACAAAATTTTCACGTTTCTATCACCTGAGGAACCCAGAATTTTTTCGGTGGCAACCGATCCAAGTAGAGGATTTCTATAGTTGCTGTTTTCTCGGCCTAGGAATGAGCTGCACACTCCAACTCCTGGGTGTAGGTAGACCTAGTGTGTCTGCATGTACAACAAAGTTTTCACGTTTCTATCTCTAGAGGAACCCATAATTTTTTGGTGTTCACGGTGCAAGTCGAAAACCGCTTGCAAATCATCCCAAACAGACGATTCCTATACTTGCTGTTTTCTCGGCCTAGGAAAGAGCTGCATACTCCAACTCTGGGGAGAAGGTAGACCTAGTGGGCCTACATGTACAACAAACTTTTAACGTTTCTATCTCTGGAGGAACCCAGAATTTTTTCGGTGGCAACCGGTCCAAGTAGAGGATTCCTATAGTTGCTGTTTTCTCGGCCTAGGAAAGAGCTGCACACTCCAACTCCTTGGTGTAGGTAGACCTACTGTGCCTGCATGTACAACAAAATTTTCACGTTTCTATCTCTAGAGGAACCCATAATTTTTTCGGTGTTGACCGGGGCAAGTCGAAAACCGCTTGCAAATCATCCCAAACAGACGATTCCTACACTTACTCTTTTCTCGGCCTAGGAAAGAGCTGCATACTCAAACTCTGGGGAGAAGGTAGACCTAGTGGGCCTACATGTACAACAAACTTTTAACGTTTCTATCTCTGGAGGAACCCAGAATTTTTTCGGTGGCAACCGATCCAAGTAGAGGATTCCTACAGTTGATGTTTCTCGACCTATGAAAGAGCTGCATACTCCAACTCTGGGGAGAAGGTAGACCTAGTGGGCCTACATGTACAACAAACTTTTAACGTTTCTATCTCTTAAGGAACCCAGAATTTTTTCAGTGGCAACCGATCCAAGTAGAGGATTCCTATAGTTGCTGTTTTCTCGACCTATGAAAGAGCTGCATACTCCAACTCTGGGGAGAAGGTAGACCTAGTGGGCCTACATGTACAACAAACTTTTAACGTTTCTATCTCTGGAGGAACCCAGAATTTTTTCGGTGGCAACCGGTCCCCGGGCCCCTCTGTTGCCTCTGTAAATGGCGCCCGTAGTGTCACCCAGGGCCGGCCTTTGGGGTGTGCATGTGCCCTGCCGCGGCCCTGGTGACAAGTGGGGGCGGCTGGCGGCTTCCATTGTGGAATCGTTCATCTCCATAGTCATCTGTATCGCCGTCCTCAGGACGGTGATACAGGTGTCTGTGCTGCGGAAGAGGAGGGAGAGGTGTGTCCCCTCCCTGTTCCTCTGATAGGCTGGTGCAGGTGGCACGATGATGTCATCGCGCCGCTGTTGCGGTACAGCGAGGGACACAGGCCGGAAGAGGCCTGCATCGCATCGCTGGAGGTAAGTAAAAGTGTTTTTTGTTTGTTTGTTTTTTGTTTTTTGTTTTTTTGTGGCTACTGGCACATGATAAGGTGAGGGGGGGTTCTACTGGCACATGATAAGGTGGGGGGGAGACTACAGGCACATAAGGGTGGCTTCTGGCACATAAGTGGGCTACTGGCACATAAGGAGGGCTACTGGCACATAAGTGGGGACTACTGGCACATAAGGGGGCTACTGGCACATAAGGGGGGGCTACTGGCACATAAGGGGACTACTGGCACATAAGGGGACTACTGGCACATAAGGAGGGCTACAGGCACATAAGGGGGGACTACTGGCACATAAGGGGGGCTACTGGCACAAAAGGAGGACTACTGGCACATAAGGAGGGCTACTGGCACATAAGGAGGGCTACTGGCACATAATGGGGGATACTGGCACATAAGGGGGACTACTAGCACATAAGGGGGGCTACTGGCACATAAGGGGGGCTTCTGGCACATAAGGGGGACTACTGGCACATAAGGGGGGCTAATGGTACATATGGGGGACCTCTGGCACATAAGGGGGTGCTACTGGCACATAAGGGGGGCTTCTGGCACATAAGGGGGGGCTTCTGGCACATAAGGGGGACTACTGGCACATAAGGGGACTACTGGCACATAAGGAGGGCTACTGCACATAAGGAGGGGCTACTGGCACATATAGGGGGACTACTGGCACATAAGGGGGACTACTGGCACATAAGGGGGACTACTGGCACATAAGGAGGGCTACTGCACATAAAGGGGGACTACTGGCACATAAGGGGACTACTGGCACATAAGGAGGGCTACTGGCACATAAGGGGGACTACTGGCACATAAGGGGGACTACTGGCACATAAGGGGGACTACTGGCACATAAGGGGGCTACTGGCACATAAGGGGACTACTGGCACATAAGGGGGCTACTGGCACATATGGGGGACCTCTGGCACATAAGGGGTGCTACTGGCACATAAGGGGGCTACTGGCACATAAGGGGGCTACTGGCACATAAGGGGGACTACTGGCACATAAGGGGGACTACTGGCACATATGGAGGGCTACTGGCACATAAGGAGGGGCTACTGGCACATAAGGGGGACTACTGGCACATAAGGGGGCTACTGGCACATAAGGGGGACTACTGGCACATAAGGGGGCTACTGGCACATAAGGGGGACTACTGGCACATAAGGGGGCTACTGGCACATAAGGGGCTACTGGCACATAGGGGGCTACTGGCACATAAGGGGGCTACTGGCACATAAGGGGGGCTACTGGCACATAAGGGGGCTACTGGCACATAAGGGGGACTACTGGCACATAAGGGGGACTACTGGCACATAAGGAGGGCTACTGGCACATAAGGAGGGGCTACTGGCACATAAGGGGGCATGCACATATGGGGACTACTGGCACATAAGGGGGACTACTGGCACATATAGGAGGGCTACTGGCACATAAGGGGGACTACTGGCACATAAGGGGGACTACTGGCACATAAGGGGGCTACTGGCACATAAGGGGGCTACTGGCACATAAGGGGGCTACTGGCACATAAGGGGGCTACTGGCACATAGGGGGGACTACTGGCACATAAGGGGGACTACTGGCACATAAGGGGGCTACTGGCACATAAGGAGGGCTACTGGCACATAAGGGGGACTACTGGCACATAAGGGGGCTACTGGCACATAAGGGGGACCACTGGCACATAAGGGGGCTACTGGCACATAAGGGGACTACTGGCACATAAGGGGGGCTAATGGCGCATAGGTGCGCTACTGGCACATAAGGGGGGGCTACTGGCACATAAGGGGGGCTACTGGCACATAAGGGGGGCTAATGGCGCATATGGGGGGACTACTGGCACATAAGGGATGGCTACTGGCACATAAGGAGCTACTGGCACATAAGGGGGCTACTGGCACATAAGGGGGACTACTGGGACATAAGTGGGACTACTGGCACATAAGGAGGGCTTCTGGCACATAAGGAGGGGCTACTGGCACATAAGGGGGACTACTGGCACATAAGGAGGGCTACTGGCACATAACGGGGGGCTACTGGCACATAAGGGGGGCTACTGGCACATAAGGGGGGGCTACTGACACATATGGGGGCTACTGGCACATAAGGGGGGGGACTACTGGCACATAAGGGGGGCTACTGGCACATAAGGGGGCTACTGGCACATATGGGCGGACTACTGGCACATATGGGGGGGCTACTGGCACATAAGGGGGATGGCTACTGGCACAAAATGGGGGACAGCTACCTGGCACATTAGGGAGGTGGCTACTGGCACATAAGGGGGTGCTACTGGCACATAAGGGGGCTACTGGCAAATAAGGGGGGGCTTTTGGCACATAAGGGGGACTACTGGCACATAAGGGGGACTACTGGCACATAAGGAGGGCTACTGCACATAAGGAGGGGCTACTGGCACATAAGGGGGGACTACTGGCACATAAGGGGGGCTACTGGCACATAAGGGGGACTACTGGCACATAAGGGGGCTACTGGCACATAAGGGGGCTACTGACACATAAGGGGGATACTGGCACATAAGGGGACTACTGGCACATAAGGGGGCTACTGGCACATAAGGAGGGCTACTGGCACATAAGGGGGACTACTGGCACATAAGGGGGGGCTACTGGCACATAAGGAGGGCTACTAGCACATAAGGGGGGATACTTGCACATAAGGGGGACTACTGGCACATATGGTGCGCTACTGGCACATAAGGGGGGCTACTGGCACATAAGGGGGCTACTGGCACATAAGTGGGACTACTGGCACATAAGGAGGGCTTCTGGCACATAAGGAGGGGCTACTGACACATAAGGGGGACTACTGGCACATAAGGAGGGCTACTGGCACATAAGGGGGCTACTGGCACATAAGGGGGCTACTGGCACATAAGGGGGCTACTGGCACATAAGGGGGCTACTGACACATAATGGGGGCTACTGGCACATAAGGGGGACTACTGGCACATAACGGGGGCTACTGGCACATAAGGGGGCTACTGGCACATAAGGGGGACTACTGGCACATAAGTGGGACTACTGGCACATAAGGAGGGCTTCTGGCACATAAGGAGGGGCTACTGACACATTAAGGGGGACTACTGGCACATAAGGAGGGCTACTGGCACATAAGGGGGGGCTACTGGCACATAAGGGGGGGCTACTGACACATAATGGGGGCTACTGGCACATAAGGGGGACTACTGGCACATAACGGGGGCTACTGGCACATAAGGGGCTACTGGCACATATGGGCGGACTACTGGCACATATGGGGGGGCTACTGGCACATAAAGGGGATGGCTACTGGCACAAAATGGGAGACAGCTACCTGGCACATTAGGGGGGTGGCTACTGGCACATAAGGGGGGACGGCTACTGGCACATATGGGGGGACGGCTACTGGCACATAAGGGGGGCTACTGGCACATAAGGGGGGACTACTGGCACATAAAGGAGGGGGGCTATGAGCGCTGTGAGCGTCCAACATCTATCCTCTCCGCAATGCTCAGCCTCCTGTGACAGAGCAGGAGAGCGGAGGTGTGGGGGCGGAGATAGCTGTCCATGCTGTCAAGGGAGGCTGTGCTCTCCTCCCTCAGCTCCCTGCCCAGCCTCTTGTGACAGCGAATCAGGAAGTAGAGGGGGGGTCAGTGGGCCTCTTGGTGTTACTTGCCTCTTGGGCCAAAAGTTGCCAGTCAGCCCCTGGTGTCAGGCCTTTATTTCACACCCTCCTGTCCCATCGCAGGAGGAGCGACTCTTTAGTGAGTCGCTCCCCAAGCGGTGGGAGAGGGTGTCAGGCCTTTATTTCACACCCTCCTGTCCCAGCGCAGGAGGAGTGACTCTTTAGTGAGTCACTCCCCAAGCGGTGGGAGAGGGTGTCAGGCCTTTTTTCACACCCTCCTGTCCCAGCCCAGGAGGAGTGAATCTTTAGTGAGTCGCTCCCCATGCGGTGGGAGAGGGTGTCAGGCCTTTATTTCACACCATCCTGTCCCAGCGCAGGAGGAGTGACTCTTTAGTGAGTCGCTCCACATGCGGTGGGAGAGGGTGTCAGGCCTTTATTTCACACCATCCTGTCCCAGCGCAGGAGGAGTGACTCTTTAGTGAGTCGCTCCCCAAGCGGTTGAAAGGGTGTCAGGCCAAAAAAAACAGTGACATTAATTTTTTACAACTCCACCAATTATGTTTTGTTTATTTAAAAAAAAAAACAGACACATTTTTTTACAATTAATTTTTTTTAATGGAAATAAAAATCAAATACAATAAAATACAAGAATATTTAGAAATATAACATCTACAAATTTTGAAAATCCAGCGGCAAGGTAGGATGGGGGGTGGAGGGGAGTGCATGGGTGGGTCCTTCTCTGCCCTGTTGTGGTGTCAGGGTGGACATAGAAATCTGTGATGAGGGAAGGGAAACAGAGGGAGTATGTAACTGGATGGGGGAACAGGAGGAGTTGCCTGAGCCAGAGAAGAAGGAGTGGTGAAGGCTGTAGGTGGAAAATAGTGAGGAGGAGAGGGAGAAAAGTGGCGAGGATAAGGCTCGAGGGTCTGAGAATGAGAACGGAGACGAGGACGCTGGGATGGGGGTGTGGCAGGAGGTTGGAATGTGGGAAAGGTAGTTTGGTGTTGGGGAAAGGTAGTTTGGTGTTGGGGAAAGGTAGTTTGGGTGGGGGATAGGTTGGGGCTGGGGGATAGGTCGGGCTGGGGGATAGGTCGGGGCTGGGGGATAGGGTGTGGGGCGGTGTTTCACTTGCCTCACCACAGCATGCACCTTTTTTCTGACCTCAAACACTTGGTCAGGTGTGAAATCTTTCACCAGGGGATTTAACGATAACCAATACGCATGCAGCGGCCCCTGCTTTGAAGTCTGCACCGCCTCCTCCCTCAGAGTTCGCACCGTGGCCTCCAAGGCTGCAATGCGATTGGTTTGACTACACATGGTCTCATAAACAAGCCTTGTGAGGTCTTCGTAATCGGCCTGGCGGCTCCTACCGGAACTCTGGCGACGCATCAGGGCTTCAAAAAGTGGAGCCATGATTGCCATGGTTGCATCGCCAGAGGGAACCGGTAGGGGCCGATTTAATACTTCCTGACCAGATGTTGGAGCAGGAACAAAGGGACCCGCGGTGGGCGGCTCTTCAGGGACCGCCTCATGATGGAGCTCACGAGGAGGTTCAGGTGCCCGAGCACTGCATGTTCTTCTGAAAAAAGGGAAAATAAAATTAGGAGTTAGCACAGAACAACAAATGCGAAGAGAACAAATAGACTAGATAGTACTTTACAAAGTGCTCCAAATAAGGATTTCAATAAAAAAAATGTAAAAGAAAAAATAATAATAATAATAATAAAACTGAAATAAAAATATACACACGTATGTACTATCGATTGGCGGCACCTTGCATTCGCATTATCAAGCCTGCTTTGTTCTTCTCCATAAAAAAACAAACAAAGTTTTACTGTACCTATGTAAAATTGGAAAAAGCAGTCGGCACTCCACACTCTCGGACGACCGATGGTGCACGGATCCAGAGCAGGCAAGCCCCACAGAACAATCGAATGGAAAGATCGGCACTCACTTGTATTATCTGAACCAGTTTTCTGTTTATTGCTATAGGACGAGGATACAGGTGACACATGTTTCAGCTACACAGAGCCTATTTCAAGTGTACACTGGGAAATACACACAGAAATGTGTTTTAAATAAATAAATTGTCTTACCTTCGCAGCTGAAGGGTTTGTCTTAGGAACTCTAGGGCAGCCGAATAACGATATGGCTGCCTTCGGGCTCCTCCAGACCCGCTCGGGCGGTTTACCTCCTTGTTGAACTCTTTCTTATAGCGGTCCCTGATCGACCGCCACCGCACCATGATTGGAGTCAGAAGAGATAGAAAAAAATATATATGTTTAATAAAAAAAAATTAAAAAAAAATTTATATAGTTTCAACATGGTTTATTATCTGATTCTGCCCAAACGCCAACTAAAATAAAAAATTCCAATAAAGGACAGAAAACCACAAAAATCAGACAATAAACCATTGATTGTCGACACAGAAACCTGTAGAATAAATTACATATACTTACTACTGGCTTCCTGCTGCCTTTCACTGAGGTCATCCCAATTAGGTACAATCTGCGCGCAGATCTCTTTCCAGAGGAGCCAGGTTGCATGATGGTCTGCGTGGCAGCGGTCAGTGTGGTCCCAAAGTGGAGTTCGTTCCTCCACAGGATGGATGAGGAGGTCGTAATCTATCCAGAAACCGCTGACATCCTCCTCATCCGTTTTGGCGGAGGCCCGAGAACCATAAAAAAAGGGAAAAAAAGTAAATATTTAAGTAAATGTACAATTACATAATGTGTGGTAAAATAGGAGAATTCTACAATGTATTTAAAATACTCACACGACCCCGACCGCGCGTGCTCCCCGACGTCCTCTGAGCGCATCTGGACGACCTCTCGATGCAACAGGAAGAGCAGACTGAAAATTAATTTAAAAAAATTTGTTTTACAATAAGTATATTTTTGTAAAAATAAAAAATATCAATTACCACTGGTTGTTGTCCACCCTGGACTTCCTCCTCAACCGCTGGTTCTTAGCATGAAAGCCTCTCCTCCATAGATGAAATCTTTAAAAAAAAAATTATTAAATTGGAAATTATGAGTTCACAAAATGCTATAATAGAAAAATTGCGAACTGGACATACCGTTTCCCCACGAACACGACGGCGTGGAGGAGAGGCTACACTGGACTGTGGAGATGAGCTGCCTATTGAAAGAAATTTAACGTTTAATTTTTTTTGTTTAAATATATTACATTCTCAGAAAAATAATACTCACTTGACATCTTTCAGCTGTCGTTTGAAAACGCAAACAATGCTAAAATTAAAAAAAGGAAAAATAAATTTAAGTTGCAACCACATTTTACGATACACTACTACTACTAACGTCCACCAACACCTGTAGTCCATGTACACAGCTACTCATGGCCTACAGGTGTGAAAACAAAATAATGGATTATAGTAGTATTAGTAGCAGTAACTACGACTTTAATTGTCCAATGGGCATTACCTGTAACAAGCTTGGATGGCGTAGCCTCTTGTTTATTTGTTGATCGGCTCATCTGTCTGTTCCCAGAGACTGGCTCGCGATGCTGCCCTAAAAAAAAAAGGGGGGTTATAATAATTTTTAACAATTTTGGTCGTAAGCTTGCATCCTTTTTGGGGTCATTTTTGAGTTTTTAGTATGGTCAAAGATCTAAATAGTCCCAATGACTGCCACCTCTAGCATCCACCATGCGGTCACCCCACCTGAAGCCCCTGCTTTCTCAGTGGTGCTGCAGGTGGGGTGACCGCATGGCGGATGCAAGGGGTGGCAGTGCTTGGGACTACTACCTCTAGCATCCGCCATGCGGTCACCACACCTGCAGCCCCTGCTTTCTTAGCGGTGCCGCAGGTGGGGTAACTGCATGGCGGATGCTAGGGGTGGCAGTCCTTGGGACTACTACCCCTAGCATCCACCATGCGGTCACCACACCTGCAGCCCCTGCTTTCTCAGTGGTGCTGCAGGTGTGGTGACCACATGGCAGATGCTAGGGGTGGCAGTCCTTGGGACTACTACTGCTAGCATCCGCCATGCGGTCACCCCACCGGCAGCCCCTGCTTTCTCAGTGGTGCTGCAGGTGGGGTGATCAGATGAGCGGATGCTAGGGGTGGCAGTCCTTGGGACTACTACCCCTAGCATCCACTAGTTCTTACATACAGCTACTATGTCTAGTACATAGTCATTTTTCTTACCTATTTGGGTCAAAAGGTTCTGTTTTTTTGGTATGGTCGAAGATCTAAATCCAAGAAAATATCATTAGTAATTTTTTTTTTATGTCACCCCACCTGCAGCCCATTGCTTTCTCAGTGGTGCTGCAGGTGGGGTGACCGCATGGCGGATGCTAGGGGTGGCAGTCCTTGGGACTACTACCCCTAGCATCCGCCATGCGGTCACCACACCTGCAGCCCCTGCTTTCTTAGCGGTGCCGCAGGTGGGGTGACCGCATGGCGAATGCTAGGGGTGGCAGTCCTTGGGACTACTACCCCTAGCATCCGCCATGCGGTCACCCCACCGGCAGTCCCTGCTTTCTCAGTGGTGCCGCAGGTGGGGTGACCGCATGGTGAATGCTAGGGGTGGCAGTCCTTGGGACTACTACCCCTAGAATCCGCCATGCGTCACCCCACCGGTAGCCCCTGCTTTCTCAGTGGTGCTGCAGGCGGGGTGACTGCATGGCAGATGCTAGGGGTGGCAGTCCTTGGGACTACTACCCCTAACTTCCACCATGCGGTCACCACACCTGTAGCCCCTGCTTTCTCAGTGGTGCTCCAGGTGTGGTGACCACATGGCAGATGCTAGGGGTGGCAGTCCTTGGGACTACTACCCCTAGCATCCGCCATGCGGTCACCCCACCA
Organism: Bufotes viridis; assembly: GCA_033119425.1. NCBI lineage: Eukaryota > Metazoa > Chordata > Amphibia > Anura > Bufonidae > Bufotes > Bufotes viridis. Next base: position 307,235,261 of record CM065592.1, read on the forward strand.
GCAGCCCCTGCTTTCTCAGTGCTGCTGCAGGTGTAGTGACCGCATGGCGGATGCTAGGGGTGACAGTCATTGGGACTACTACCCCTAGCATGCACCATGCGGTCACCCTACCTGCAGCCCCTGCTTTCTCAGTGGTGCTGCAGGTCTGGTGTCCGTATGGTGGATGCTAGGGGTAGTAGTCCTTGGAACTACTACCCCTATCATCTACTAGTTCTTACATACAGCTACTATGTCTAGTACATACCAGTAGTAGCTGTTTATTTGAGCCAAAAAAAAATCTAAATTAAAAACTCATCTGACTGGCATCTACTCTCTTCTCCCGCAGGCCGGATGGAAGAACAGCAAACTTCAGGCCAAGCACCGCCTTCAGTAACTCTGGCGCATGCGCAGAACGAAAATCCGGATCAGTTGAAACGACGCATGCGTCGAAACAACTGAAGCCTATACGACGGATCCGGATTAATGCATTTCAATGGACATTAAATCCGGATCCGTCGTTGCGTCTTGTCTTCAGGATTTTTGGACGGCGCAAAATCCGCAACATGCTGCTGATTTGTCACCGTCCAAAAAACGTTTGAGGACTAAACGGATGACATGCTGAAGCATCCTGAACGGAATGCTCTCCATTCAGAATGCATTAGGGAGATCCTGATCAGTATCTTTCCGTCCTAAAGCCCCGAGGACGGAACTCTGAAGTCTGGGAGAAAGTCTGACAGTGCTTAAGAGGTGTCTGAGACAGATAAGACAGCACTCTAATTTTTGTATGCTGGATGAATTTATTTATTTAGCCAGACATGGTGGTGCAATTCAATAACACAACGTTTCGGGCAGTATGAATGCCCTTTATCAGGCAGTAGTGAGCACACACATCAGGGCGGGCACCGCAGCAGCAGCCCCCCCCCCCCCCCCACAATACAATCTCACCGCAGCAGCAGCAGCCCACCCCCCCCCCCCAGTATATAATCTCACACAGCAGCCACCCCCCCAGTATATAATCTCACACAGCAGCCCCAGCCCCCCATACAGAATCCCCCGCTGCATACAATTCTCAGCCCCTCTCTAGCAGTCACATCCCCCTCTCCCTCAGTGCTACAGACGCTGCTGAGCAGCCATCCCCGACCTTTCTCCTCTGCAGACAGTGGGCCAGTGCTCGTGATAGAAGAATGCGCCAGCTGCCGACCCACATGACCTAGGGATGTCACGTGATATTGTGACGTCAGGAGGTCCATACGGAGTATAGTATTTAGCCATTACCCTGTATGTAGTACCTGCTTCTGTAAAGTACAGCACAGAAGTAGGTAGGGGAAGCCTATAGATCTATTAAAAACATTCAGTAATGCTTTGTGGTCCCTTCTAAGCTCGGCCCGAAGCAGTCGCTTTCCTTGTTTCCCTGAAAGCTACGCCACTGGGAGAGAGTCTGACATTGCTTGAGAGGTGTCTGAGACAGATGAGACAGCACTCCAATTTTTGTATGCTGGGTGAATTTATTGATTTAGCCGGACATGGTGGTGCAATTCATGTGTGTTCTCCCTTGCCTGATGAAGGGCATTCATACTGCCCGAAAAGTTGTGTTATTGAATTGCACCACCATGTCCGGCTAAATCAATAAATTCAACCAGCATACATGGTGCTGTCTCATCTGTCTCAGACTGACTAAGTTCCACAAGGTGGAGTTTGGAACAAACCGTGACGTGCACCCACACTGGTCAGAATTGGACTGAGTGCTGTGATCACCATACATGTACAGTGCTTGAGAGCTGGATGGGAATACTGGTGATGGGCTAAGAATTGTATGCAGCGGGGGAGGGGGCTGCTATGTGAGATTATATACTGGGGGAATTCTGTGTGAGATTATATACTGGGGGAATTCTGTGTGAGATAATATCCTGGGGGGCTGCTGTGTGATATTATATACTGGGGGGGCTGCTTTGTAAAATAATATACTGGGAGGGCTGCTGTGTGAGATAATATACGGGGGGGGGGGGGGTCTGCAGTGTGAGATTGTATGGAGGGGGAATGGCTGTGTAAGATTATATACTGGGGGGGCTGCTGTGGGTGAATTTATTGATTTAGCCGGACATGGTGGTGCAGTTCATGTGTGTTCTCCCTTGCCTGATGAAGGGCATTCATACTGCCCGAAAAGTTGTGTTATTGAATTGCACCACCATGTCCGGCTAAATCATTAAATTCACCCAGCATACAAAAATTGGAGTGCTGTCTCATCTGTCTCAGACTGACTAAGTTCCACAAGGTAGAGTTTGGAACAAACCGTGACGTGCACCCACACTGGTCAGAATTGGACTGAGTGCTGTGATCACCATACATGTACAGTGCTTGAGAGCTGGATGGGAATACTGGTGATGGGCTAAGAATTGTATGCAGCGGGTGAGGGGGCTGCTATGTGAGATTATATATTGGGGGATGCTGTGTGAGATTATATACTAGGGGATGCTGTATGAGATTATATACTGGGGGGGCTGCTGTGTGAGATAATATACGGGGGGTCTGCTGTATGAGATTATATACTGGGGGGGCTGCTGTGTAAAATAATATACTGGGAGGGCTGCTGTGTGAGATAATATATGGGGGGGGGGTCTGCTGTGTGAGATTGTATGGAGGGGGAATGGCTGTGTAAGATTATATACTGAGGGGGACGCTGTGTAAAATAATATACTGGGGGGGCTGCTGTGTGAGATAATATACTGGGAAGCTGCTGTGTAAGATTATATACTGTGGGGGGAAGGGGGGCTGTGTGAAATATTTTACTGGGCGGGCTGCTGTGTGAGATAATACGGGGGTCTGCTGTGTGAGATTGTATGGAGGGGGATGCTGTGTGAGATTATATACTGTGGAGAGTGGGGTGCTGTGTGAGATTATGAGATTATATACTGGGGGGCTGCTGTGTGTGATTATATACTGGGGGGGCTGCTGTGTGAGATAATATACTGGGGAGCTGCTGTGTCAGATTATATACTGTGGGGGGGGGCTGTGTGAAAAAATATACTGGGGGGGCTGCTGTGTGAGATAATATACGGGGGGTCTGCTGTGTGAAATTTTATGGAGTGGGGATGCTGTGTGAGATTATATACTGTGGGGAGTGGGCTGCTGTGTGAGATTATATACTGGGGGCTGCTGTGTGTGATTATATACTGGGGGGGCTGCTGTGTGAGATTTTAAACTGGTATACTGGGGGGGCTGCTGTGTAAGATTATATACGGGGGGGGGGGCGGCTGTGTGAGATTCTGTAGTGGGGGGAGCTTCAGTGTAACATAGTAAAATAGTATATAAGACCGAAAAAAGACATTTGTCCATCCAGTTCGGCCTGTTTTCTACAAGTTGATCCAATGGAAGGCAAAATACCCCGTGAGGCAGAAGCCAATTTTCCCCACTTAAGGGGAAAAAAATACCTTCCCAACTCAAATCAGGCAATCAGAATAACTCCCTGGATCAACGATCCCTCTCTAGTAGCTATAGCCTGTAATATTATTACACTCCAGAAATAAATCCAGTCCCCTCTTGAATTCCTTTATTGTACTCACCATCACCACCTCCTCAGGCAGAGAGTTCCATAGTCTAACTGCTCTTACCGTGAAGAATCCTTTTCTATGTTTTTGTACAAACCTTCTTTCTTCCAGACGCAGAGGATGTCCCCTCTTCACAGTCCGGGGAATAAATAGATGATGGGAGAGATCTCTGTACTGACCCCTGATATATTTATACATAGTTATTAGATCTCCCCTCAGTCATCTTTTTTCTAAAGTGAATAATTTTGATAACCTTTCAGGGTACTGTAGTTGCCCCATTCCAGTTATTACTTTATTTGCCCTCCTCTGAACCCTCTCCAGCTCTGCTATTTCTGCCTTGTTCACAGGAGCCCAGAACTGTACACAGTACTCCATGTGTGGCCTGACTAGTGATTTGTAAAGTGGTAGGACTATGTTCTCATCACGGGTATCTATGCCCCTTTTGATGCAACCCATTATTTTATTGGCCTTGGCAGTAGCTGCCTGACACTGGTTTTTGCAGCTTAATTTGCTGTTTATTAAAATTCCTAGATCCTTTTCCATGTCAGTGTTACTGAGTGTTTTACCATTTAATATGTACAAGTGACTTGCATTATTCCTTCCCATATCCATAACTTTACATTTGTCAGTGTTAATCCTCATCTGCCATTTCTCTGCCCAAGCCTCCAATCTATCCAGATCCCTCTGTAGCAGAGAATTGTCCTCTTCAGTGTTAATTACTTTACACTGTTTAGTGTCATCTGCAAAAATAGATATTTTACTGTGCAAGCCTTCTACAAGATCATTAAAAAAATATATTGAAGAGAATAGGGCCCAATACTGACCCCTGAGGTACCCCACTAGTGACAGTGACCCAATCTGAGTATCTACTGTTTATAACCACCCTCTGTTTTCTGTCACTCAGCCAGTTACTTACCCACTTACAGACATTTTCTCCCAGTCCGAGCATCCTCATTTTATATACTAACCTTTTATGAGGTACAGTGTCAAATGTTTTGGAGAAGTCCAGATATACGACATCCATTGATTCGCCGCTGTCAAGTCTAGAACTTACCTCCTCATAGAAGCTGATTAAATTAGTTTGGCATGACCGATCCCTCATGAAGCCATGCTGATATGGCGTTATTTGCTTATTTTCATTGAGATACTCCAAAATAGCATCTCTTAGAAACCCTTCAAACAGTTTACCAACAACAGATGTTAAACTTACCGGCCTATAATTTCCAGGCTCTGATTTTGGACCCTTTTTGAATATTGGCACCAAATTTGCTATGCGCCAATCCTGTGGAACATTCCCAGTCAGTATAGAGTCTGTAAATATCAGAAATAAAGGTATGGCTATGACATCACTTAATTCCCTTCGAATACGGGGGTGTATGCCATCCGGTCCTGGCGATTTGTCTATTTTAATCTTTTTAAGTCGCTGTTGTACTTCTTCCTGGGTCAGACAAGGCACCTTTAATGGGGAATTTACTTTTACATTCTGCATTTCACCTGACAGTTTATTTTCCTCAGTGAATATAGTGGAGAAAAAAATATTTAATAGTTTTGCTTTATCCTCGTCGCTCTCTGCAACACCCCCCTCATTGCTATGTAGAGGGCCGTCTCCTTCAGATTTATACTTCTTAGGGTCCATTCACACGTCCGCAATTCCGTTCCGCATTTTGCGGAACGGAATTGCGGGCCCATTAGTTTCAATGGGGACAGACGATGTGCCGGCCGGGTCCGCAATTGCGGATCCGCACTTCCGGGTCCGCAATCGCGTTCCAGAAAAAAATAGAACATGTCCTATTCTTGTCCGCAATTGCGGACAAGAAAAGGCATTTTCTATTAGAGTGCCGGCGATGTGCGGTCCGCAAAATGCGGAACGCACATTGCCGATTTCCGTGTTTTGCGGATCCGCGGATCCGTGAATCCGCTAAACACACACGGACGTGTGAATGGACCCTTACTATTTATATAATTGAAGAACATTTTAGGGTTAGTTTTACTCTCTTTGGCAATTAATCTCTCGGTCTCTAGTTTGGCAATTTTTTTAGTTTTTTACATATTCTATTTTTTTCCTTATAGTTTATCAGTGCTTCCTGGCTCCCCTCCTGTTTTAGTGATTGATATGCTTTCTTTTTCTCATTTATTGCTATCTTTACGGTTCTATTTATCCACATTGGTTTCTTATTGTTTCTTAGCCTTTTTTTCCTATAAGGTATGTACCTCTCACAATTAGATGTTACAATGCTTTTAAAAATCTCCCATTTTGTGGTTGTATTTTTATTTTTGAGGACTTTGTCCCAGTTAGTTAGGCCTACGGCCTCGCTTAGTTGACTAAATTTAGCTTTTTTGAAGTTTGGTATTTTTGTTCCTCCCTTTAGAAACTCTCGTTTGAAGGATAATTGGAAGATTTTTACTTTATGGTCACTATTTCGTAGGTGTCACCCAACCTGCACATCTGTTGTTCTATCAGGTCTATTTGTTAATACCAAGTCCAGTATGGCCGTCCCTCTAGTGGAGTCCTGAACCAGTTGGGAAAGGTAATTGTCTTTGGCTATTGACAAGAACCTGTTTCCTTTTTGGGATTTACAGCTTTCAGTTTCCCAGTCTATCTCTGGGTAGTTGAAGTCCCGCATAATAACGACTTCATTGTGATTTGCCGCCTCGTCTATCTCGTTTAGTAATAGATTTTCTGTGGACTCTGTATTATAAACCACCTAATATATTAGGTGGTTTATAATACACTCCTATTAGTAATTTATTGTTGTTTTCTGCTCCATGCATTTCTACCCACAGTGACTCCACATGTTCATGTCCCTCACAGATATATTCTCTAATTACGGGATTTAGAAAGGACTTCACATAGAGGCAGACCCCTCCACCTCTCCGGTTTTGACGATCCTTTCTAAACAGATTGTAACCTTTTATATTACCGGCCCAGTCATAGCTATCATCCAGCTATGTCTCAGTTATTCCCACTATGTCATAGTCCTACTCACACATCACTAATTCCAGTTCACCAGTTGTTATTCAGGCTTCTAGCATTAGTATACATAAATTTGAGAGGTTTATGTGTATTTTTTACCCTACATCTTTCATTCTGAGCTGTTCTAGTCCCCCCTTCCATTCCTCCCCCAGTCCCACTACTGTGAGAGATAGGATATTGTTACTATATGTAATGTATTACCCTTTTCTGTCCACTAGATGGCTGCTAATCAGATGTGGTAAGCCTCGTGTTACTCTTTTGTTTCAATTAGTAGGGTGGGGGGAAAGGGGGGAGTTAAGTTGCAGTTTTTGAATGTGCCAATAAACTTAGGGATAAAGTTAGTAAACTACTCCCATTTTGGCAAAGAGCCAATAAACTTTCATTTAAGACCACCCTTTTTGTCTACCTCACATTGCCTATATAAGTGTATGTTGTTTGAATAAAGTATGCATATTTTCCATGATACCAGCCTGTATTGGTCTCATTGAGAAAGCTGTATGAGCTCATACTTACAATCCTAACTAATTTGGCACCACACAAAGAAGAAGAGAATCGCATGAATTGCGATAACAATTATTGGCGCCCAACGTGTGGCAGATCAGCTTGCGTAATTTCCGATTCAAACGCCAGGAGAGGACCTGGCCAAAATTATCAGACGAGGTCACAAGCTGCAGCAAACAAAAGGTAAGAAGCTTTCATTCTTACACCTCCTCTGAATCTTTTGCCCAAGTAAATTCTCAAGAGTTGAATAGGTGTTATCGTGATAGAAGGGTTCAAATTATAGCTGATCTGTCCTTTAGAACGAAAGAACCTGTTTGAATATTCCTTCTTTGTGTGGTAGAACGTGCTGAAACTGAGCAGAACGGAAGTTGTTAGACAGCTGATGCATATCCTGTGACGTAGAATTGGATCCCAGCCAAACTCTGACGAGGGTTTTGGAGAGTGACTAGTAGGATTAACACCAATCGCGTATTATATAGGAGATTGGCAGCTATTAAGATTGTGTATCCCTACAGAGATTAGGATTAACACCAATCGCGTATTATATTGGAGATTGGCAGCTATTAAGATTGTGTATCCCTAAGAGGTGAATTAGACCAGGGGTCTTCACCAAAGATAGTGTGGGATCAGTAGCGGTTAGATATATTGTTTGAATTGTGTATTACCATTTTCTTCTTTTAGTGTAAGATCTTGGGATCAATAAAAGCCGCATATTGTTAAGCTGTGGAGCCCCACAATAATGGGAAATTCTAATGTTGAAGGACAAAATGAGGAGATGCTAACAGCAGCTCAGCTGATGAGAGAGAGAAGGGAAAGTTTCAGTCAATAAGTTAAAATCGTTCATGCATGACATTGGAATGCCAGAAACAGGTAGAATAAATGAAAAATTATGGAAGAAGTTATTGCAGGAAAAGGGAGGTTGGTTGAGAGATAATAATAGGTTGGTGCAAGCAGAGTTATGGTGGAAGTTGTCCACTCATGTGACGGATGGAAAGTTGAGAAGAAGTTGAGAGAAAGGGACAATATTTCTATTGTAAAATGGAGGATTTGGATGTGTTAGTGAACAAAGAACAGGATAGTTTGCCATGTGGCACCCATCCCCCTTCTTCTTCATCTTCATCTTCTTCTTCTACTTCAAAGTCAACCCCCTCTATTTCTTCTTCCTTACCATCCCCCTCTGGAATGTGTTCCACTGCAGGAACACCTCCCACTGCGCTTCCTGCTCCTTCCGTCCCTTCGCCATCGCCCGAAGTTCCCTCTACAGGAAACCAACCCCCACCATATGGGGGATGGGAGTGTGTCTGTAGGCACAAGAATGCTGAAACTAGTAACATATGTGAGATCTGTAGATCTCAAAGGCAGGGCACATTTCCTAGCATAGCCCCTAGCACTGGATTATATCCAGTGATGTCTGCAAACAACCCTTCCCAATTGTATGTCCCACCAGTTAAAAATGTGCCTGCTATGCTTGCCCCTATGATACCTACTGGAAATACCATTGACCAATCTACTCAATCTAGGGCTACACCCACTTCAAGTCCCCATCCAGACATGAGTGGATTTCAATCCCAAGAAAATGTGTGATTTCCAGCATCATTCTTTGATGCACGAAGTCTGTTGTCCCCAGTTTCCCCAGTCGTATTATCCACACCAAATCAAGCCCAGCCTCTTAGAACCTATCGTACGCCAAGGCACGTAACCCTTGGAGCGGCTCCTCTCAGGGGTCCAAATGATGGCCCTGATGAGCCTGTGTATCGCCCTTGGTCCCCTAGTGAGATGCTGGCCATGATGAGTAGGATTCCCTGTCCAGAGGATTTACCCATGCCATTTTGTAGGGAGTTAGCGAAGATACGGAAAGCTTTCTCATGTTGTTGGCGGGATTTGGAAGATTTAGTTCAGTGTAAAGCTGGTGATTCTTTTTCTCAGATCATAGCTTCTGCGGTGGGATCTTGTGAGGGAGTTGATACTTCTTTGTTGTCCGGGGAGCAATACATAGATAAGCTCACATAATGGGGGAGAAAGCGTTTAGGTGATCAGTCTGTTACATTGTCTGATATGCATCAGGACAGAACAGAGAGTGTGGAGAAATTTTATACTAGACTCCAGCAAAGATGGGTGGATTTGGGTTTTGAGCACACCTCAGATATGCATGGGAGAATTTTAAGTGCTGCTTTTGTGGATGGTCTCAGGTAAATTATTCGCAAGGGTCTGGTATCAGCTAGGCCTGAATGGAGAACTATACAGCCCTCCATTTTGTTGCAAGTAGCAAAGGGTGTAGAAGCTGAGTTGAACAAAAGACCAAAAACGGGCGTGGCTGCTTACCAGCCTTCTCCTCAAACAGGAGGAAGGAAAATACGATATAATCCCTTTAAATGTTTTAACTGTGGCAGGGTGGGGCACTTTGCATGTGATTGCCGATCTTTTTGCCCATTGGAGGAGGAAGAGGAGGAGAAGGCTTAGCCCCCTCAAGGGCAACGCCCATAGGGAGTTGGCAATCCAGAGTCAAATGCAGTGCCCCTATTACATATGCAATCCTTAGGGCCTGCCCCCGTTATCTCCTTGGCAATCAGTGGGGGGGGAGCCTATCCCCTTTTTGATTGACACTGGAGCAGCCAAAACCGTTATCCACAGCAAACATGTAAAACGATCCTTCATATTTAAGGATAGTATTCCATGTGTAGGAGTAGATGGTAATGAGATTCCTACTCCTCTTACCAAGCCAATACAAATTGCATTTGCCCCAAACCAACAAATGCTCAGTCGTCTCCTAGTCAGTGACACCGCCCCTGTTAATTTGTTAGGAGCAGATCTGTTTCAGAAAATATATGTGCAGATAACGTATCTTCCTGATGGTACTTTGAAGTTACAAGGCAAACTAGGTGAAGAGGATATATGTCTCTTAGCAGCCTGTGACTATAATCCATTTCACATGTGCGTGTCTACACTCTCTGAAGAGGGCGTGTCCCTTCTGCTGCAATGAGTACCTGCACATCTGTGGGCCTCCGGACCCACAGATGTTGGCCGTTTATCTGTCCCTCCAATGATGATAGAACATAAACCTGGTGTTCCTTTACCTCGAAAGGCGCAGTATCCCTTGAGTATACATCAGACTGATGCTATCAGCAAAATAGTACGTGATTTTGTTGATAATGGGGTACTAATTGAAACCACCTCTCCATGTAACACTCCCTTGTACCTCATAAAAAAAAAAAAAAGGGGAAAAGGGTCAGCCAGTGCAGTATAGAATGGTACATGATCTTAGGGCTGTTATCGAGGCTACAGTTTTTAATACCCCTGTGGTACCTAACCCACATACATTGTTGGCACAGATTCCCCACAATGCTACTCATTTCACTGTGGTGGATCTTGCAAATGCGTTTTTCTCAGTTCCATTACATCCAGATTGCAGATATCTTTATGCTTTTAGTCATGACAGGAAGCAATACACCTGGACGGTCTTACCACAAGGTGCACATAATTCCCCCAGTATGTACAGTACTGCCTTAGCCAAAGTTTTAGCAGATTGGCCCATTCCATCTGAAGGAGTTGTCTTACTTCAGTATATAGACGACTTTCTTCTTTGCTGCCCTACAGAGGAGATGTGTAAACAAGCCTCTGTGTCTCTCCTCACTTTCCTGGCTGCAAATGGTTGTAAAGCTTCTCGTAAGAAGCTTCAATTTTGTTGCACCACCGTCACTTTTCTAGGGCACTGTATATCTGCTGGAATTAAACATCTCACCCCGGACCGTATAACTGCAATCCAACAAATTTCTCTGCCTACTACTGTAGGGGCTCTGAGAATTTATTTGGGCCTAGTCTCATATTGTAGGCCTTGGATCAGGAATGCCTCTGCTCTTATGCAACCTTTGTATGATTGTCTCACCTCTTTTCCTTTTTCATTGACAGATGAGGCCGTGGAGAGCTTCCATACATTAAAGCTAGTCATCAGTTCCACACCAGCATTGGGTCTACCAGGCTACGATAAAGATTTCGGACTCTATTGCACTGAATGTCTTGGCCATGCTTCAGCTGTTCTCACCCAAGCTAGGGCTGGCCAACAGCGTCCAGTGGAGTATTACTCTGCCAGACTTGATCCAGTGGCTAGAGGAGCGCCATCTTGTGTTCGTGCAGTAGTGGCCGTACAACTCATGCTTGACAAAAGCTCTGAGATTGTGCTGAATTATCCGATAACTGTTTTTGACATCTCGGCCATTCTTACACAAGTACAGCCAAAATACCTGTCTACCGCCAGACACCTTAGACTAGAATGTGCACTACTTATGCCACCAAATGTCACCATCAAAAGGTGCACTACTTTGAATCCAGCTACTCTGCTGCCTCTGGAGGGAGGGAGTAGTAGTACGAGTCATCTAGCTGAGTATCTTCCTGACCCGGAAGATGAACATGACTGTCTCCAATTAATGTCTCAAGAGACAGCACGGTTTGATCACGTTGTAGATACTCCCTTAGGAAACCCAGATTTAGAGCTCTTTGTGGATGGATCGCGGTATGGTGTCCAGGGGAAGTTTTATACTGGGTATGCAGTTGTCAATCAGCATGAAACGATCAAAGCAGAATCACTACCCTCTCACATGTCTGCACAGGAAGCTGAACTTAAGACTTTGGAAGAGGCCTGCAGGTATGCGGAGGGAAAAACTGCCAACATCTATACGGATTCCAGGTATGCTTTTGGGATCACCCATGATTATGGTCCAATTTGGAAGGCTAGAGATTTCCTTACAGCAAGTGGCAAGCCAATTAAACATGGCAAAGGGGTGAAAGCCCTAATGGATGCTCTGCTGTTGCCAACAAGGGTGGCCATTATCAAAATTAAAGGCCATTCGTCAGGAAAAACCCTTGAAGCTCGAGGAAATCATCGAGCTGATCTGGCAGCAAAAGCTGCTGCACAGAAACCCAGAGATGACTCTGTAGGGATAGCAGCAGTGCAACAGCAAATCTCCCTGCCAGTTAGCTTTGAAACATTCAAAAACTTACAGTCTCAAGCAACCAAAGAGGAAAAGGCAGTATGGATAGAGAAAGGAGCTGTGATTACCCCAAAAGGAACATGGGAATTAAGAGGGAAGTTGTGTTTGCCCCGTGCCTTGTTCCCAGTGACAGCTCAGGCCATTCATGGGAATACTCACCTGTCCAAAACTGCGATGACTGCTCTTGTTCATAACTACTGGTATGCCCCAGGATTCACCATAGCTGCAGCCAAATTCACTCAGGCTTATATGATTTGTGCCCATCACAATATAGGAAGGACAGTAAAAACACCTTTGAGGCACACTCCCAGGCCCGATTTCCCTTCCAAAGACTGCAAATAGATTACATCCAATTACCCAAAGTTGGGACCCTGGAATATGTCTTGGTATGTGTAGATCTGTTTTCAGGGTGGCCAGAAGCCTATCCTGTGGCCAAAGCCACTGCACAAAACACAGCCAAGAAACTTCTGAATGAGATAGTTTGCTGGTATGGAGTCCCAGAGACAATTGAGAGTGACCGAGGTTCTCACTTTACAGGGGAGGTCATGCGGGAAATTATGGGGGCCCTGGGTATTGAACAAGCTTTCCATACTGCGTATCACCCACAAAGCAGCGGTAGAGTAGAGCGACTCAACGGCACAATTAAATAAAAAATTCAGAAGGCCATGGCTGAACTGAATAAGCCATGGACAGAGTGTCTACCCCTGGCACTCTTTTCCATCCGGTATACACCTAACCGGAAGACAGGCCTGAGTCCATATGAAGTACTCTTTGGCAATGCCCCTAGATTAGGACTCTATTTTCCACAACAACTCCAGATGCAGCATAGTGGTCTTTCAAAGTACGTTATCTGTCTTACAAACAGATTGTCTAATGTGTATTCCCAAGTTTTTGCTTCTCTTCCAGATCCAGACAGCATAGAGGCAACTCATTCTCTACAACCAGGAGATTGGGTAGTAGTAAAACGACACGTGCGGAAAGTCCTAGAACCACGGTTTGAGGGTCCACATCAAGTACTGTTAACCACCGCCACTGCTGTCAAGTTGGAAGGAAAGCCTAATTGGGTCTACGCATCACACTGCAAAAAAGTACCAGAACCTCAAGTACCGGAATGACTGCAAGGGCCGTAATATTTTTGCATGCCTTACTGTTCATTTTATATTGTACAGGGGGGAAGACACAGTCAGATGAAGTCCCAGATGCCCTATTTAGAGCAATACTAATACAACAGAATCATAGTGTAGTTGCATTTGTATCTCCTACATCTTCACCCACGATTGACAAAATGGCTTTAGAGACAGGGTTTTCAGATACAAATGTATAGATAGAGTGGATCCGCTATACGGTTCTTTCCCAGAAGCGATCCAACTGCATAGCCTGTGCTGCAGCTCGACCTCATTTGGGTACAGTACCTTTCCCGTTGAATGAGATTACAGATCCTGAGGGTTTCAAGTGCATCCTTAAGATGTACACTGAAACGATTCCTAGTAATGACACCTCCCGCTGCAGGACATTAGAATTACTCTATCCTATAGTTCATGATAAAGACCATATGGGTTTCGGTATAACGCCATACCCTGGAAATTATACCTGTTTTAATCGTAATGGTACAGGCAGAGACCTTGGTGTTTTCCCTCCAGGATATTGTTTCCATAACATCTATCTGAATGAGACAAGTAGTGACTCTGACGCTTACCCTGACAAATGGTTTATCCACCAAAAGTATCAACACTCTGATATCTGGTGGTTGTGTGGAGATTTAAAGCTCTGACCCAGGATACGAATGGACTGGATTGGCCAATGTACCCTGATTAAGGTGCTAATGCCATTTGTTCTGTTTTCACCTCTTGAGTGGGATCAAGTCAATAAGCAAACCAATGTCCGGTCACGGCTAAGGTGGTCACTCCCTACATCTTTTGATTCTCATGTTTATATAGATGCTATAGGAGTCCCTAGAGGAGTTCCGGATGAATTCAAGGCTAGAAACCAGATAGCTGCAGGTTTCGAATCGATATTTCCCATGATTGGCATTAACAAAAATGTAGACTGGATTAACTATTTGTATTATAATCAACAGAGATTCGTGAACTATACCCGAGATGTGGTGAAAGGAATAGCGGAACAACTGAGCTCTTCATCGGTGATGGCGTTGCAGAACCGACTGGCCCTCGACATGATCTTGGCGGAAAAAGGAGGAGTCTGCAAGATGATTGGAAGTTCCTGCTGCACCTTCATCCCGAACAACACTGCCCCTGACGGAAGCATCACCAAGGCTCTGAAAGGAATCAATAACCCGTTTACTTCTTGGCTAAAACAGTGGTTTGGGAACTGGTCTAGTGTGTTGACTAATCTGTTAGTTACTCTAGCTGTAGTATTTTTGGTATTGGCATTAATAGGGTGTTGTGTGGTTCCTTGTTTTAAGAAAATTGTTTTTAAAATGTTTAATTCGACCATGCCCGCAAACACCATGTACATGCATTGTGATTCTGTCAAATCCGAAGATTATTATGAAAACCTCTTTGAAGAACGCGATTCCGTCCTAAAACAAATAAAACCTTGTTCATAGTTGTGGAATAAATAGAATAAGATGAAAGCAAACCCGAAAGGGAGTTGGGGGGACCTGGTGAAGCAATAAGGAAAGTCCAGCTCTACGCTGTTTAGGGCGTTGGGATAGTACCTCACTTTGCTTATTCATCTTGTATCTATTTACCGCAAAAAGGAGGGAATTGTGAGAGATAGGATATTGTTACTATATGTAATGTATTACCCTTTTCTGTCCACTAGATGGCTGCTAATCAGATGTGGTAAGCCTCGTGTTACTCTTTTGTTTCAATTAGTAGGGTGGGGGGAAAGGGGGGAGTTAAGTTGCAGTTTTTGAATGTGCCAATAAACTTAGGGATAAAGTTAGTAAACTACTCCCATTTTGGCAAAGAGCCAATAAACTTTCATTTAAGACCACCCTTTTTGTCTACCTCACATTGCCTATATAAGTGTATGTTGTTTGAATAAAGTATGCATATTTTCCATGATACCAGTCTGTATTGGTCTCATTGAGAAAGCTGTATGAGCTCATACTTACAATCCTAACTAATTTGGCACCACACAAAGAAGAAGAGAATCGCATGAATTGCGATAACACTACCTTGCCCCCAGTATCTATCTGCACTATCTTCCCCTCCTATAATGACATTACCCTCCCCCCCACAGTCCCTAGTTTAAACACTCCTCCAACCTTCTAGCCATTTTTCTCCCCAACACAGCTGCCCCTTCCCCATTGAGGTGCAGCCCATCCCTACGATAGAGCCTGTAGCCGACAGAGAAGTCGGCCCTGTAGCCGACAGAGAAGTCGGCCCAGTTCTCCAGGAACCCGAACCCCTCCTTCCGACACCAGTTCTTGAGCCACTTGTTAACCTCCCTAATCTCCCGCTGCTTTTCTTGTGTGGCTAGTGGTACAGGCAGTATTTCAGAAAATACTACTTTTGAGGTCCTTGCCCTAAGCTTTTGACCTAAATCCCTGAAATCATTTTTAAGGACTCTCCACCTTCCTCTAACTTTGTCAGTGGTGTGGGACATTATATACTAGGAAGGGGCGGCTGTTCAAAATAATATACTGTGTAATAATATACGGTGGGGGGGGGTCTGATGTGTGAGATTATATACTGGGGGGATGCTGTGTGAGATTATATACTGGGGGGATGCTGTGTGAGAATATATACCGGGGAGGATGCTGTGTGAGATTATATACTGGGGGGGTGCTGTGTGAGATAATATACTGGGGGGCTGCTGTGTGAGATTGTATACTGGGGGGAGGGGGCTGCTGTGTGAGGTTATATACTGGGAGGAGGGGGCTGCTGAGTGAGATTATATACTGGGGAGAGGGGGCTGCTGTGTAAGATTATATAGTGGGGGAGTGGCTGCTGTGTGGGATTGTATTGAGGGGAGGCTGCTGTGTGGGATTGTATGGAGGGGGGCTGCTATGTGAGATTTTATACTGGGGAAGGGGGCTGCTGTGTGAGATTATATATTGGGGGGCTGCTGTGTGTGATTATTGTGGTGAAACCAACCTCGTCACTGGGTGCTGGAGAAGCCAGGTTGCCCGTCTGATGCCCCAGGATTATAGCCCCTCTCATCAGCCCATGCTAAGCTTAAA
This sequence comes from Bufotes viridis, assembly GCA_033119425.1. Taxonomy (NCBI): domain Eukaryota; kingdom Metazoa; phylum Chordata; class Amphibia; order Anura; family Bufonidae; genus Bufotes; species Bufotes viridis. The sequence continues at coordinate 307,251,395 of CM065592.1, forward strand.
CCCCATGGCGATTTGACTGTTTGTGGCATGTGAGTGCTGTTCGGATATATTGAGCGCTCGGATTCAAGCCATCTGGGGATAGGCTGAATGTGGGGGTTCTGTTCAGTATAATAGGAGTTATGTATTTTTGTGTATTTTTATATCTTTTTACTAACATGTGTTCAATGGAGTTTTGCCTATGTCCTGTGGAGATAACTGGATTACTTCCCAATTGTCTCCAGGATAGAGGACTCTGTGGAACTGGTTTGGACTGGAAAGCCATGCTGGCAATAGGTCACAAAGACACTTTTTACTAATTTCTGAACCCCTGGTCTAATTCGTACCATTTTGGATATGTTATGACAAAAGAAGACTTCCAGCTTCCATCAGCATATAAATTTATTTTCTTAATGCATAAAATACGACATAGCCCACGTCAACGCGTTTCGGATCTGAAAAACAATATGGATCCTTACTCATGACATTTGTGGATACAAAGAAGTGAACATTTATAGACATAACAATCAACATGTCAGGTGAAACCAATAAAAATACGATCCACCCCTACCCCTACGTCATTGTGAGGGAAAACAGGGGGGTAGTAAGACAAAACACACTTTAAACACTCAAATAGAGGAAATAAACTATAAATAAGGATCAATAGTGTAGGATGAGATCATGTTTCTCGTTCGAGCCCTTGGGAATACGTGTATCAATTTTGAAAATCCAAAAAGACTCCATGTTTAGAAGGAGTCATCTGTGATCACCACCTCGTTTGGGTAAATTAACCCTTTCCACTCCTTGAACCACCATGCCTCTAGTGTCTCCTGAGTGGGATGCCGCTTAATGTGCACTGACCGCAGACACGTTTTTAACACGAGCATGTGGAATGTCAGAGATGTGTCTGCGGATGTGGGTTTTGAGGCTATTGGTGGTACATCCAATATATTGTAGGCTAGAAATTGTGCACGTGATGCAATATACAACAAAATGTAACCAAGTTTGTTTACTCTCCGGTGAGTAACAAACTTGGTTAAATTTTGGAGGCACATTCAAATGTGGGTATAGAGTTTGCACTTGTTGCAAATATATTAACATTCGCTCATTGATTGTATCCACAGCCAATCAACAAGAATTTAAAACTAAACAGTACATTAATTGTAACACTCATTTTGTTGTATATTGAATCACGTGCACAATTTGCCTCCAGACAGCACGCAATCCGTGAGCTCTGCCACTTTTTCCTGATTTTTGGCTATGTTGTTCCCCTGAATGGATTGATGATGAATATGTAATTTTTATTCAAATCCCATGCATAGTTTTAAAGTTGTTGAATGGTGTATAAAATTGTATATTTTCCTGCCAGTGATAGCCCATTGTGCTTAGTAATTATGTCAAAGGCAGAGGGGAGGGAATATGTACTGTGTGTGGGAGTTTCATTCCTTTATGTTATTTTATGATTGGTTAATGTAGAAGTCCAGGGGGTGTTCCTCTGGACTGAACATGGAAATAAAAGAGGCTGTATTGGCCATTACATGGTGGTCTGCTTAACCCTCAAGCAAAGTGTCATCTCGTTCTTGGGGGGAATAGGAGTGTATGCTGTTACGGTGCGACTGCCAGGAGTGTGAACTGTTCTTAGGGTTTTTCCTGTTCGGCTGCATACAGCATTCATGTGTTTCCTGTTAGGGAGTATGGAGCATTCATGTGCTTGCAGTTCGGGAAATTGGTGCTTGCAGTAACCGCTGGGGTCTCTGAAAGGGGATATCGTCTAAACGGAGCAGTGTGCTTAACAGTCCGTTACAATTATATACTGGGGGGGCTGCTTTGTGAGATTATATACTGGGGGGCTGCTGGGTGAGATCATATAATGGGGGGCTGCTGTGTGAGATTATATACTGGGGGGACGGCTGTGTGAGATAATATCCAGGGGGGGGGGCTGCAGTGTCAGATTATATACTGGGGGGGCTGCTGTGTGAGATTATATACTAGTGGGGGCTGCTGTGTGAGATTATATACTGGGGGGGTGGATGTGTAAACTAATTTACTGGGGGGGCTGCTGTGTGAGGTTATATACTGGGGGGCTACTGGCATAAGATTGTATGGAGGGGGGGCTGCTGGCGTGAGATTATATACTGGGGGGGGCGGCTGTGTAAAGTAATATACTGGGGAGCTGCTGTGTGAGATTATATACGGGGGGGATGCTGTGTGAGAATATATACTGGGGGGTCTGCTGTGTAAGATTATATACTGGGGGGGATGCTGTGTGAGATTATATACTCGGGGAAATGCTGTGTGAGATTATATACTGGTCGAGGGAGCTGCTGTGTGAGATTATATACTAGGGGGAGGGGGCTGCTGTGTGAGATTATATACTGGGGGTGGTTTTGTTAAATTATATACTGGGGGGGCTGCTGTGTGAGGTTATCTACAGGGGGCAGCTGTGTGAGATAATATACTGGGGTCTGCTGTGTGAGATTATATACTGGGGGCGGCTGTGTAATATAATTTACTGGGGGGGGCTGCTATGTGAGATTATATACTGGGGGATGATGTGTGAAATTATATACTGGGGGTCTGCTGTGTGAGATTAAATACTGGGGGGATGCTGTGTGAGATTATATACTGGGGTAGATGCTATGTGAGATTATATACTGGGGGACAGGGCTGCTGTGTGAAATTCTATACTGGGGGGCTGCTGTGTGAGATAATATACGGGGTGTCTGCTGTGTGAGATTATATATGAGGGGGGCTGTGTAAAATAATATACTGGGGCGGCTTCTGTGTGAGATAATATACAGGGGGTCTGCTGTGTGAGATTGTATGGAGGGGGGATGCTGTGTGAGATTATATACTAGAGGGGGCTGCTGTGTGAGATTATATCCTGGAGGGAGGGGGCTGCTTTGTGAGATTATATACCGGGGAGGGCTGCTGTGTGAGATTATATACTGGGGAGCTGCTGTGTGAGGATTATATACTGGGAGGGGCTGCTGTGTGAGATTATATACTGGGGGGCTGCTGTGTGAGATTATATACTGGGGAGGCTGCTGTGTGAGATTATATACTGGGGGAGCTGCTGTGTGAGATTATATACTGGGGGCTGCTGTGTGAGATTATATACTGGGGAGCTGCTGTGTGAGATTATATACTGGGAGGCTGCTGTGTGAGATTATATACTGGGGGGCTGCTGTGTGAGATTATATACTAGGGGGCTGCTGTGTGAGATTATATACTGGGGGGCTGCTGTGTGAGATTATATACTGGGGGCTGCTGTGAGATTATATACTGGGGGGCTGCTGTGTGAGATTATATACTGGGGGGCTGCTGTGTGAGATTATATACTGGAGGGGCTGCTGTGTGAGATTATATACTGGGGGCTGCTGTGTGAGATTATATACTGGGGGGGCTGCTGTGTGAGATTATATACTGGGGAGCTGCTGTGTGAGATTATATACTGAGGGGCTGCTGTGTGAGATTATATACTGGGGGCTGCTGTGTGAGATTATATACTGGGGGGCTGCTGTGTGAGATTATATACTGGGGGCTGCTGTGTGAGATTATATACTGGGGGGCTGCTGTGTGAGATTATATACTGGGGGCTGCTGTGTGAGATTATATACTGGGGGGCTGCTGTGTGAGATTATATACTGGGGGCTGCTGTGAGATTATATACTGGGGGGCTGCTGTGTGAGATTATATACTGAGGGGCTGCTGTGTGAGATTATATACTGGGGGCTGCTGTGTGAGATTATATACTGGGGGGCTGCTGTGTGAGATTATATACTGGGGGGCTGCTGTGTGAGATTATATACTGGGGGGCTGCTGTGTGAGATTATATACTGGGGGGCTGCTGTGTGAGATTATATACTGAGGGGCTGCTGTGTGAGATTATATACTGGGGGGGCTGCTGTGTGAGATTATATACTGGGGGCTGCTGTGTGAGATTATATACTGGGGGGCTGCTGTGTGAGATTATATACTGGGGGCTGCTGTGTGAGATTATATACTGGGGGGCTGCTGTGTGAGATTATATACTGGGGGGCTGCTGTGTGAGATTATATACTGAGAGGGCTGCTGTGTGAGATTATATACTGAGGGGCTGCTGTGTGAGATTATATACTGGGGGCTGCTGTGTGAGATTATATACTGGAGGGCTGCTGTGTGAGATTATATACTGGGGGGCTGCTGTGTGAGATTATATACTGGGGGGCTGCTGTGTGAGATTATATACTGGGGGCTGCTGTGTGAGATTATATACTGGGGGGCTGCTGTGTGAGATTATATACTGGGAGGCTGCTGTGTGAGATTATATACTGGGAGGGCTGCTGTGTGAGATTATATACTGGGGGGCTGCTGTGTGAGATTATATACTGGGGGGCTGCTGTGTGAGATTATATACTGGGGGGCTGCTGTGTGAGATTATATACTGGGGGCTGCTGTGTGAGATTATATACTGGGGGGCTGCTGTGTGAGATTATATACTGGGAGGGCTGCTGTGTGAGATTATATACTGGGGGCTGCTGTGTGAGATTATATACTGGGGGCTGCTGTGTGAGATTATATACTGGGGGCTGCTGTGTGAGATTATATACTGGGGAGCTGCTGTGTGAGATTATATACTGAGGGGCTGCTGTGTGAGATTATATACTGGGGGCTGCTGTGTGAGATTATATACTGGGGGCTGCTGTGTGAGATTATATACTGGGGGCTGCTGTGTGAGATTATATACTGGAGGAGCTGCTGTGTGAGATTATATACTGGGGGGCTGCTGTGTGAGATTATATACTGGGGAGCTGCTGTGTGAGATTATATACTGGGGAGCTGCTGTGTGAGATTATATACTGAGGGGCTGCTGTGTGAGATTATATACTGGAGGGCTGCTGTGTGAGATTATATACTGGGGAGCTGCTGTGTGAGATTATATACTGGGGGCTGCTGTGTGAGATTATATACTGGGGAGCTGCTGTGTGAGATTATATACTGGAGGGGGCTGCTGTGTGAGATTGTATAGCTAGGGGGCTGCTGTGTGAGATTATATGCTGGGGAGGCTGCTGTGTGAGATTATATACTGGGGGGCTGCTGTGTGAGATTATATACTAGAGGGCTGCTGTGTGATATTGTATGGAGGGGGATGCTGTGTACTGGGGAGGATGCTGTCTGAGATAATATACTGGGGGGCTGCTTTGTGAGATTATATACTGGGGGGACTGCTGTGTGAGATTATATACTAGGGGGGCTGCTGTGAGATTATACACTGGGGGGCAGCTGTGTTAGATTATATACTGGGTGGGTGTGTGAGGTTATATACTGGGGGGGGTGGCTGTGTGAGATTATATACTGGGGGGGGTGGCTGTGTTAGATTATATACTGGGTGGGTGTGTGAGGTTATGTACTGGGGAAGTGGCTGTGTGAGATTATATACTGGGGACTGGGGGGATGGCTGTGTGAGATTATATACTGAAAGGGAGGCTGAGTGGGATTATATACTGAAGGGGAGGCTGTGTGAGATTATATACTGGGGGGTTGAGTGGGATTGTATGATGGGAGGCTGCTGTGTGGGATTAAATACTAGGGGGGCTGCTGTGTGAGATTCTATGCTGGGGGGGCTGTTGTGTGAGATGATATACTGGGGGGCTGCTTTGTGAGATGATATACAGGGGGGCTGCTGTGTGAGATGATATACTGGGGGGCTGCTGTGTGAGATGATATACTGGGGGGGCTGCTGTGTGAGATGATCTATTGGGGGGGCTGCTGTGTGAGATTATATACTGGGGGGGGTTCTGTGTGAGATTATATACTGGGGGGGTCTACTGTGTGGGATTGTATGGAGGGGAGACTGCTGTGTGAGATTATATACTGGGGTGGCAGCTGTGTGGGATAATATACTGGGGGCTGCTGTGTGAGATAATATACAGGGTGTCTGCTGTGTGAGATTATATATGGGGGGGGGCTGTGTAAAATAATATACTGGGCGGCTGCTGTGTGAGATAATATACAGGGGGTCTGCTGTGTGAGATTGTATGGAGGGGGATGCTGTGTGAGATTATATACTAGAGGGGGCTGCTGTGTGAGATTATATCTGGGAGGGAGGGGTCTGCTTTGTGAGATTATATACCAGGGGGGGCTGCTGTGTGAGATTATATACTGGGGGAGCTGCTGTGTGGGATTGGATGGAGGGAGGGGGGGGCTGCTGTGTGGGATTGGAGGGGGGGCTGCTGTGTGAGATTATATACTGGGGGGACGGGTAAGTAAAATAATATACTGGAGGGCTGCTATGTGAGATAATATACTGGTGGGGCGACTGTGTAAAATAATATACTGGAGGGCTGCTGTGTGATATTGTATGGAGGGGGGATGCTGTGGGAGATTGTGTACTGGGAGGATGCTGTCTGAGATAATATACTGGGGGGCTGCTGTGTGAGATTATATACTGGGAGGACTGCTGTGTGAGATTATATATTGGGGGGGGCTGTGTTAGATTATATACTGGGTGGGTGTGTGAGGTTATATACTTGGGGGGGTGGCTGTGTGAGATTATTTACTGGGGGCTGGGGGGGTGGCTGTGTGAGATTATATACTGAAGGGGAGGCTGTGTGAGATTATATACTGAAGGGGAGGCTGTGTAAGATTATATACTGGGGGGGCTGCTGTGTGGGATTGAATACTAGGGGGGCTGCTGTGTGGGACTATATGCTGGGGGGGCTGTTGTGTGAGATGATATACTGGGGGGCTGCTGTGTGAGATGGTATACTGGGGCGCTGCTGTGTTAGATGATATATTGGGGGGCCGCTGTTTGAGATTATATACCGGGGAGGGGGGGCTGCTGTGTGTTGGGGGGCAGCTATGTTGGATTGTTTACTGGGGATGTGGGGGGCTGTGTGGGTTTGTATGTTAGGGGGGCTGCTGTGTGGGATTATAAGGAGGGCTGCTGTGTGAGATTATATACTGGGGGTCTTCCCCCATAAAATCCCCCACAGCCCCCCCCCCTCCTTGGCATACAATCTCACACAGCATCCCCGCCCATACAGTCTTACACAGCAGGCCCCCCTCTTTACAATAACACACAGCAGCCCCCCATACAATCCCACACAGCAGCCCCCTCTATACAATCCCACACAGCAGCCCCTCCATACAATCTCACACAGCCCTCCCCACTTCCGTACAATTTTGCACAGCAGCCCCCTCCATACAATCTCACACAGCCCCTCCATACAATCTCACACAGCCCCCTCCATACAATCTCACACAGCCCCCTCCATACAATCTCACACAGCAGCCCCTCCATACAATTTCACACAGCAGACCCCCTCTGAAGAGAATTATACTCCATCTTGTCTGCTATATAAGAGCTAATTTGTAACTTTGCTGTAACTTTGCACTGCCGCATAGTTTTCTATTTTCCCAGTGTAAGTTAAGTTTCGTTTCTGTTTTTCCACTTTTGTGGAATTTCCCCCAAGGCTGATGTAAACAGTTTGTTCCTTATATGGGCATGTCAGTGGACTACTTTTCTGATAAGATGTGTCTCACTGTGATTGGATAAAGCTGTGCAGATTCTATTTCTTTCCTATACAAAAAGCCGTGTCATATGCCAATAAAGTTAGAGTATTTCTCAGTGATACCTGTGTGTGTCTGTCATTTATTTGCAGCCGAGAAATATCTCTCCTGACGTCAGTAAGGCTCAAACCAAGGTGATTCTAGATACTAGGTCCAGGAAGGTCCTAACCCTTTCAATTTGGGGGCTCGCATCCGGGATCGAGAAGGTCATCCTTGCATCCGGTCAGAAAGACATCCTTTTGTCCACCTGTTCGGTCCGAGGGCACTGGCCATGTCTTGATCCGTAAGTATTACTTTTGTATCCGGGATACATAGTTAAGCCTTAACCACTACAGGACCGCCTAATGCAGGGATGCGTCCTGCGGAAGGTCCTGTAGTTCTGATCTGACGCGTCGGCGCGTCATCTCGCGAGAGGCGAGATTTCCTGTGAACGCGCGCGCGTGCGCGTTCACAGAGCCGAGTGTCTCACAACTGTTAGTACAGCCTGCCAGCGATGATCCATCGCTGGCAGGCTGTAGATGCGAATTAAAACGCATCAAACATGTATATCAGACGCTGTTTTGTTAACAGCGTCTGATATACCTCCTACCTGGTCCTCTGGTGGTCCCATTTACTGGGATCGACCACCAGAGGACCAGGTAGGTATGTAAAGTTGCACCAAACACTACACTAACCCCCCTCCCCTCACTTATTAACCCCTTGTTAACCCCTTGATCACCCCCTGTCACTAATCACCCCCTGTCATTGATCACACCCTTGTTCAGACGTCCATATGTGTTTTGCGTATCCGTGGATTCACGGATCCGCGGATCTGATCCACGGATCCGCGGATCTGATCCACAGGGATCCGCAGATCCTCAAAACACGGACACCGGCAATGTGCTTTCCGCATTTTGCAGATCCGCACATTGCCAGAACTATATAGAAAATGCTTTTTCTTGTCCGCAATTGCAGACAAGAAAATGACATGTTCTATATTTTTGCGGAACGGAAGTGCAGACCCGGAAGCGTGGATCCGTAATTCCGGATCCAAGCGGGAAAAAGTCTGTCCCCATAGAAATGAATGGGTCCGCAATTGCGTTCCGCAAACAGAATTGCGGACGTGTGAATGGGGCCTAAGGGTCCCTTCTCACCGTCAGTTAGCTAGCTACTTGTTATGTAGCTAGCACCCAGCCCACCGCACCGCAGTCACTGATTTTGACAGAGATTTTTTCATCCACATTGATCCCCCATACAATCCCACACAGCAGCCCCCCTCTATACAATCCCACACAGCAGCCTCCTCCATACAATCTCACACAGCCCTCCCCCACTTCCGTACAATTTTGCACAGCAGCCCCCCTCCATACAATCTCACACAGCCCCCCCTCCATACAATCTCACACAGCCCCCCTCCATACAATCTCACACAGCCCCCCTCCATACAATCTCACACAGCAGCCCCCCTCCATACAATTTCACACAGCAGACCCCCTCTGAAGAGAATTATACTCCATCTTGTCTGCTATATAAGAGCTAATTTGTAACTTTGCTGTAACTTTGCACTGCCGCATAGTTTTCTATTTTCCCAGTGTAAGTTAAGTTTCGTTTCTGTTTTCCACTTTTGTGGAATTTCCCCCAAGGCTGATGTAAACAGTTTGTTCCTTATATGGGCATGTCAGTGGACTACTTTTCTGATAAGATGTGTCTCACTGTGATTGGATAAAGCTGTGCAGATTCTATTTCTTTCCTATACAAAAGCCGTGTCATATGCCAATAAAGTTAGAGTATTTCTCAGTGATACCTGTGTGTGTCTGTCATTTATTTGCAGCCGAGAAATATCTCTCCTGACGTCAGTAAGGCTCAAACCAAGGTGATTCTAGATACTAGGTCCAGGAAGGTCCTAACCCTTTCAATTTGGGGGCTCGCATCCGGGATCGAGAAGGTCATCCTTGCATCCGGTCAGAAAGACATCCTTTTGTCCACCTGTTCGGTCCGAGGGCACTGGCCATGTCTTGATCCGTAAGTATTACTTTTGTATCCGGGATACATAGTTAAGCCTTAACCACTACAGGACCGCCTAACGCAGGGATGCGTCCTGCGGAAGGTCCTGTAGTTCTGATCTGACGCGTCGGCGCGTCATCTCGCAGAGGCGAGATTTCCTGTGAACGCGCGTGCGTGCGCGTTCACAGAGCCGAGTGTCTCACAACTGTTAGTACAGCCTGCCAGCGATGATCCATCGCTGGCAGGCTGTAGATGCGAATTAAAACGCATCAAACATGTATATCAGACGCTGTTTTGTTAACAGCGTCTGATATACCTTCTACCTGGTCCTCTGGTGGTCCCATTTACTGGGATCGACCACCAGAGGACCAGGTAGGTATGTAAAGTTGCACCAAACACTACACTAACCCCCCTCCCCTCACTTATTAACCCCTTGTTAACCCCTTGATCACCCCCCTGTCACTAATCACCCCCCTGTCATTGATCACACCCCTTGTTCAGACGTCCATATGTGTTTTGCGTATCCGTGGATTCACGGATCCGCGGATCTGATCCACGGATCCGCGGATCTGATCCACGGATCCGCGGATCTGATCCACAGGGATCCGCAGATCCTCAAAACACGGACACCGGCAATGTGCTTTCCGCATTTTGCAGATCCGCACATTGCAGACAAGAAAATGACATGTTCTATATTTTTGCGGAACGGAAGTGCAGACCCGGAAGCGTGGATCCGTAATTCCGGATCCAAGCGGGACAAAGTCTGTCCCCATAGAAATGAATGGGTCCGCAATTGCGTTCCGCAAACAGAATTGCGGGCGTGTGAATGGGGCCTAAGGGTCCCTTCTCACCGCCAGTTAGCTAGCTACTTGTTATGTAGCTAGCACCCAGCCCACCGCACCGCAGTCACTAATTTTGACAGAGATTTTTTCATCCACATTGATCGATGCAAATGAAAAAATCTGTGCCGTTCATTTTTTTATTTTTTTTTCAGCCCAGAGGCTAATCGGAAAAAAAAAATCTCATTACCCGTATGCTCAATATAAGGAGAATCGCAGAAACTCCTCATGCTGGCCATACGTGTAATGATTGCAGAGACCCTCAAATGCCAGGGCAGTACAAACACCTCACATGTGACCCCATTTTAGAAAGAAGACACCCCAAGGTATTCCGTGAGGGGTATGGTGAGTTCATGTAAAATTTTATTTTTTGTCACAAGTTAGTGGAATATGAGACTTTGTAAAAAAAATATATATATATATATCAATTTCCACTAACTTGTGCCCAAAAAATTTTTTTCTGTGAACTCGCCATGCCCCTCACAGAATACCTTGGGGTGTCTTCGTTCCAAAATGGGGTCACATGTGGGGTATTTATACTGCCCTGGCATTTTAGGGGTCCTAAAGCGTGAGAATACAAATGCGTAAAAATGCCCTGTGAAATCCTAAAGGTACTCATTGGAATTAGGGCCACTTTGCGCATCTTGGCTGCAAAAAAGTGTCACACATGGGGTATCGCCGAACTCAGGAGAAGTAGGGCAATGTGTTTTGGGGTGTATTTTTACATATACCTATACTGTGTGTGAGAAATATCGCTGTAAACGACAACTTTTTACATTTTTTTATTCAAAGTTGTCAATTTACAGAGATATTTCTCTCACCAGCATGGGTATATGTAAAAATACACCCCAAAACACATTGCCCTACTTCTCCTGAGTACGGCGATACCACATGAGTGACACTTTTTTGCAGCCAAGATGCTAAGGGCCTAAATTCCAATGAGTACCTTTAGAGGGCATTTTACGCATTTTCTCTCACGCTTTAGGGCCCTAAAATGCCAGGGCAGTATAAATACCCACATGTGACCCCATTTTGGAAGAAGACACCCCAAGGTATTCGCTGAGGGGCATAGTGAGTCCATGAAAAATTAAACTTTTAGTCAAAAGTTAGCGGAAAGGGAGACTTTGTGAGAAAAAATAATAAAAAATCAATTTCCGCTAACTTGTGCCAAAAAAAAATCTTCTATGAACTCGCCATGCCCCTCACGGAATACCTTGGGGTGTCTTCTTTCTAAAATGGGGTCACATGTGGGGTATTTATACTGCCCTGGCATTTTAGGGGCCCTAAAGCGTGAGAAGAAAAATGCGTAAAAATGTCCTCCTAAAAGGTACTCATTGGAATTAGGGCCCCTTTGCGCATCTTGGCTGCAAAAAAGTGGCAAAGTTGTCAGTTTACAGAGATATTTCTCTCACCCAACATGGGTATATGTAAAAATACACCCCAAAACACATTGCTCTACTTCTCCTGAGTACGGCGATACCACATGTGTGCCACTTTTTTGCAGCCTGGGTGCGCAAAGGGGCCCAAATTCCAACGAGTATCTTTAGCTTTTACATGGCTGCTCACAATTTAGCCCCGCCCAAAATGCCAGAACAGTACAAACACCTCACAAATGACCCCATTTTGGAAAGTAGACACCCCAAGGTATTCACTGAGGGGCATAGTGAGTCCGTCTGAGATTTTTTATTTTTTTGCCAGAAGTTAGCAGAAATGGAAACTTTATATTATTTTTTTTTTCCTCAGAAAGTGTCATTTTCCGCTAACTTGTGAAAAAAAATGAAATCATACATGAACTCACCATGCCCCTCCGCGAATACTTTGGGGTGTCTTCTAGCTAAAATGGTGTCATTTGGGGCGTATTTATACTATTCTGACATTCTAGCACCTGAAGAAACATGACCGGTGCTCAGAAAGTCAGAGCTGCTTCAAAATGCCGAAATTCACTTTTTTGCACCATAGTTTGTAAACGCTATAACTTTTACCCAAACCAATAAATATGCACTTATTGGATTTTTTTTTATCAAAGACATGTAGAACAATAAATTTAGAGAAAAATTTATATAGAAATGTAGATTTTTAAAAAAAATTTACAACACAAAGTGAAAAATGTCATTTTTTTGCAAAAATTTCTGTCATTTTTGATTAATAGCAAAAAAAGTAAAAATGTCAGCAGCAATGAAATACCACCAAATGAAAGCTCTATTAGTGAGAAGAAAAGGAGGTAAAATTCATTTGGGTGGTAAGTTGTATGACGGAGCAATAAACGGTGAAAGTAGTGTAGTGCAGAATTGTAAAAAGTGGCCTGGTCATTAAGGGTGTTTAAGCTAGGGGGGCTGAAGTGGTTAATATAGACTCAGGGAGTTTATAGTCAGTACTTGGAGTACTACGTATTGTTGTGAATAAGGCATAAGTCTCAGGGAGACTAACTTACCTTGGTTTGACCCACATAGATAACTTTGTGTTAAGAAGGGGGTCAGTTAATGAAGAAACCCATAGAGATAGAGGACATAAACAGAATGATCAAACAATGCCCTAAGCCAAACTCCGCACCATTAGGCACAATCACATATCTCAAGCGAGCCTGTAAGGGAAGAAATTACACACAGGAGGATATGAAATTAATAATTGATGGTGTTATAGGCACACATTCTGGGTGGGATTGGACAAAGGTCCCCACAATCAATAACATTCAGGGACAAGTCAGTGCTGACACTTACAGATTAAACACAGAACAGGGGTCTTGGAAGACACTGTCTCACCTTACAGCACCCCCATCAACCCAGTGACGATAGCTGATGGTACGATAAGATTTGTACAGGATCTAAGGGCTATCAATAATCTTATTGTCCCTATAACACCCATTGTACCGGATGTGACACAGTTGCTTTCAGCCATCCCTGCAGACGCTGTCTGTTTCAGCGTGATAGATTTGAAGAATGCTTTCTTCTCTATCCCGGTTGACAAGCAGACTAGGCTCCTCTTTGCTTTTCCCTTTGAGGGTCATCAACTCACCTGGTGCAGGATGCCCCAGGGATATGCTGATTCACCTGTAGTGTACAGCAGTGTTTCCCAACCAGTGTGCCTCCAGATGTTGCAAAACTACAACTCCCAGCATACCCGGACAGCCTTTGGCTGTTCAGGCATGCTGGGAGTTGTAGTTTTGCAACAGCTGGAGGCACACTGGTTAGGAAACACTGGTGTACAGCATTGTCCTCCAAGCTAGTTTAAAACCATGCCCCCCCCCCCCCCAGGGTTCTGTGCTCTTGCAATATGTGGATGATTTGTTATTGTGCATTATGTCAGAGGAGGCCAATGTTACTGATGGTGTATCTTTGCTAAAATAGTTATCAGAATGTGGACACAAGGGTGTCACGCAAGAAAATGCAATGGTGTAAAAAGCAAGTTGAGTACTTGGGCTTTGTCATCAAGAAGGGGGAAAGGAGAATCAGCACAGAAAGAGTCTAGGCTGTTGCGGGCCTGGTCACCCCGCACACCAAGAAAGACATGCTATCTTTCCTTGGTATGATAAACTACTGCAGACAATGGATTCCTGATTGCTCCTACTATAACAATGTTCTGAGGCAAACCACACTGAGCGAACAGCCAGATATAATTAAATGGCCAAAGGAAATGTTGAATGCATTAGATTACTTGAAATGTGCTTTAATGACAAGTCCAGGTTTGGGCCTCCCTGACTACAACCTCACATTCCGCGTATATGCTCGACAAAATTGTAAAACCATGGCGGGTGTGCTGACCCAGAATTACTGAGGCAAGTTGCGTCCTTGTGTGTTTTTCTCAAAGGTATGCCAAGGAATGCCAGCATGTCAGCCTGTGCAATGATGGTTGAACTCGCAACTCCACTGACAATGGGACATTACACAATCCTGTACACCACACACGATGTAGTGAGACTTCTTAACCGCTACAGGACCGCCGCACGCAGGATTGCGTCCTGGCGGCGGCCCTGTAGCTCTGATCGGACGCATCGGCGCGTCATCTCGCGAGACGCGAGATGACGAGAGGACGCGCCCGCACATGCGCAATGCGCGCCATCGGCGCGCTCGCATGTAGTTATACTACAGCCTGCCAGCGCCGATCGTGCGCTGGCAGGCTGTATATGGCAGAAAAAATCGCAGATCAGACGTTGTTCTGTGAACAGCGTCTGATCTGCTTGCTGCCCGCTTCTCTGGTGGTCCCTTTGCTTGGGACCACCAGAGAAAAATATCAAAGTGCACCAATCACCACACAACCCCCCACCGCCCCCACCCACCCACCACCCCCTGTCACTGATTAACCCCTGATCTCCCATGTCACCCCCTGATCACCCCTGTCACCCCCTGTCACTGATCACCCCTGTAAGGCTCATTCAGATGTCCGCATGTGTTTTGCGGATCCACGGATCCGCAAATCCGCGGATCCGCAAAACACGGACACCAGCAATGTGCTTTCCGCATTTTGCGGATCCGCACATTGCCAGAACTATATAGAAAATGCCTTTTCTTGTCCGCAATGCGGACAAGAATAGGACATGTTCTATACTTTTGCGGATCTTCAATTACGGATCCGCAATTACGGATCCGAGCGGGACAAAGTCTGTCCCCATAGAATTGAATGTATCCACATTTCTGTTCCGTAAAATTTTGCGGAACAGAATTGCGGACGCTTGAATGAGGCCTTAGGGTCCCTTAGCGATCGCAGCTTTATAGCTTTTCCCTCTTTTTTTGCACATTTTTAGAGATTTTTCATCCACATTGATCAATGTGAATGGAAAAATCTGTGACGTTCATTTTTTCTTTCAGCGCAGAGGCTGAACGGAAAAAAATTCTCATTACCCGTATGGTCAATATAAGGAGAATAGCAGAAACTCCTAATTCTGGCCATACGTGTAATGATTGCGGAGACCCCTAAAATGCCAGAGCAGTACAAACACCTCACATGTGACCCCATTTTAGAAAGAAGACACCCCAAGGTATTCCGTGAGGGGTATGGTGAGTTCATGTAAAATTTTATTTTTGTCACAAGTTAGTGGAATGTGAGACTGTAAAAAAAAAAAAAAAAATACCATGTCCGCTAACTTGTGCCAAATTTTTTTTCTGTGAACTCGCCATGCCCCTCACGGAATACCTTGGGGTGTCTTCTTTCCACAATGGGGTCACTTGTGGGGTATTTATACTGCCCTGGCATTTTAGGGGTCCTAAAGCGTGAAAATCCAAATGCGTAAAAATGTCCTGTGAAATCCTAAAGGTACTCATTGGTTTAGGGCCCCTTTGGCATCTTGGCTGCAAAAAGTGTCACTCATGTGGTATCGCCGTACTCAGGAGAAGTAGGGCAATGTGTTTTGGGGTGTATTTTATATATACCCATGCTGTGTGTGAGAAATATCGCTGTAAACGACAACTTTTTAAATTTTTTTATTCAAAGTTGTCAATTTACAGAGATATTTCTCTCACCAGCATGGGTATATATAAATACACCCTAAAACACATTGCCCTACTTCTCCTGAGTACGGCATACCACATGAGTGACACTTCTTGCAGCCTGAGTGCGCAAGGGCCCAAATTCAACGAGTACCTTTAGGTTTTACATGGCGGCTCACAATTTAGCCCCGCCCAAAATGCCAGAACAGTAAACACACCCCACAAATGACCCCATTTCGGAAAGTAGACACCCCAAGGTATTCACTGAGGGGCATAGTGAGTCCGTCTGAGATTTTTTTTTTTTTTGCCAGAAGTTATCAGAAATTGAAACTTTTTTTTTTTTTCTCAGAAAGTGTCATTTTCCGCTAACTTGTGAAAATAAATGAAATGATACATGAACTCACCAAGCCCCTCCGCGAATACTTTGGGGTGTCTTCTTTCTAAAATCGTGTAATTTGGGGGGTATTTATACTTTCCTGACATTCTAGCACCTGAAGAAACATGACAGGTGCTCAGAAAGTCAGAGCTGCTTCAAAATGCAGAAATTCACTTTTTGCACCATAGTTTGTAAACGCTATAACTTTTACCCAAACCAATAAATATACACTTATTGCATTTTTTTATCAAAGACATGTAGAACAATAAATTTAGAGAAAAATTTATATAGAAATGTAGTTTTTTGAAAAATTTTACAACAGAAAGTGAAAATGTCATTTTTTGCAAAAATTTCGGTAATTTTTGATTAATAGCAAAAAAGTAAAAATGTCAGCAGCAATGAAATACCACCAAATGAAAGCTCTATTAGTGAGAAGAAAAGGAGGTAAAATTCATTTGGGTGGTAAGTTGCATGACGGAGCAATAAACGGTGAAAGTAGTGTAGTGCGGAATTGTAAAAAGTGGCCTGGTCATTAAGGGTGTTTAAGCTAGGGGGGCTGAAGTGGTTAAAGGCATACAAACACAGCACATGTCAGCCCAAAGGTTGTCTGGGTATGAGATCCTGCTCCTCAGCAACCCCTCCCTACAGATCAAGTATGCCGCACACACCTCAGGCCCAGCACCCATACTCAATGCATTGCTCAGACTCAAGGGACCTGAGGAACAGCTAGTTGAAATACATGATTGCATACATGCCATACAACATGAGACCTCGCCCCGCTCTGATTTATCATCCATACCAATTGAAGGTGCACCTGAAGTCTTTGTAGATGGATCTTGTAGTAGACCAAATGACAATACCTACTATGCAGGATACTCAGTAGTCATGTTACCTGACATTGTCCTCGAAGCTAGACCAATCACTTACCAGTCTGCACAAGCTGCTGAATTGATTGCACTCACCAGAGCATGCATATTACACGAAGGTAAGCCAGTTTCCATTTACACTGACAGCAGGTATGCTCATGGCGTGGCCTGGGACCACGGTGTTATCTGGCAGAGAAGAGGATTTGTTGCAGCTGACGGTAAGCACATTTCACACTCACAACTTGTCACACAACTTCTGTAAGTCATCAGGTTACCCTCACAACTTGCAATTGTACATTGTAGATCACATACTGGGGGAAAGCACGGAGTTTCCCAGGGAAATGCCTTGGCAGACGGAGAAGCTAAGAAAGCGGCATTGCTGGCTCCAGCCACACTGCAAATGACAAGGCTGGTACCGGTCGTGGATATAAAGCGCAAAATGCTTTATATAAAAAAGAAACTAAAGAAAGGATCAAAGGAAAAAATATCAAAGTTATTGATCCTACTGAGGAGAGGGCAACATAATAACCTCTCAGC
The DNA here is from genome assembly GCA_033119425.1 of Bufotes viridis. Taxonomy (NCBI): domain Eukaryota; kingdom Metazoa; phylum Chordata; class Amphibia; order Anura; family Bufonidae; genus Bufotes; species Bufotes viridis. The sequence continues at coordinate 307,268,946 of CM065592.1, forward strand.
TCGTTGGCGAGAACTTAAATTATTTTGTGCAACTAGAAAGAAAACAAGGTACCATCGTCTATGCAAAAATTTATGTAAGTTTATTATACATAAGTAACTAAATACAAAATCGACAATACAACCTGTACAATGATAGACAACAAGTATAATACCAATCTGTTCCACCAAATGGTGCTGGCACATCACGGAAAAGATAACACCAATACTTTCCAATGACCAATCAATGCGAGAAATATGCAACAATATAAATTTAAAAAAAGGGGAGGCATCAACCCCTTCCTATCACCTTTTAACCAATTGAGGTATATGGCGGCACTAAAAATTTACCAGCTCAGTATCAGGCTAGGGAATATCAAAGTTCCCAAGGGACTAGGTATCAATGTCTGATCCTGATTTTAGCAATATGCATCTTTGCTAAGAGAATGATCAAAATTGACCAGGAGTCTGTTGCGGGCCTGGTCACCCCGCACAGGCCCGCTCGGTATTAGGCTAGGGAATATCAAAATTCCCAAGGGACTAGGTATCAATGTCTGATCCTGATTTTAACAATATGCATCTTTGCTAAGAGAATGATCAAAATTGACCAGGAGTCTTTACACTACTTATCCACACAAATGGGATCTTTAGCTATATACCGGGCTAAGTAATTTATCAATACCGCAAGCAATAAACAAGATATACAATGGGTCAAAAGGTGAGGAAGGCTCCGGAGGGACGGTCAACTCTCCAGAGGGTTCCCCGTGATCCAGGATAAAATCCAAAGCTTTCCCACGTTCTGTTTTTGTACTCCGTCTGTAGTATTTTTTTCTCTTCCGGAATCCCTCTCTCATCCCGTCTATAATTAATATTCACAGACTTATCAAAAGAATACACCCTTTAGATAACAGTCTTCCAACCAAACCAAAGGGTGTGCACATATGGTAATGGTACTGTGAGATCATACATTACCCAAAATGCTTTGTGGTGAATGCTGTAATGTTACCTGCCGATACCTTGGTGGCAATGTTGTGTAATCTATAAATGTGAAACTTTTAAAAGTTAAATTTATATAATGTGACTTCATGTTACGTTGTAAACATCCACCACCTGGGATGTACATCAAAAAGGGAGGTATACCCCCTGACACTTGAAGCAATTAAAAACTTAGATTCCCAGAAACTAGTATAACTGTTCTCACATCATAAAGATAAAATGTAGACAACAAATGTGTGGGTTTTTGGATTTCACAGGTGCCTTATCTTTTGAAAATAACACAACTTTTATGAGCAAATTCTCATTAGCAGAAATCCAAATGAGCATGCTTTTCCACATACCTCAGGAATACCCGCTTCTGGTGATACACACACAGGATATATATACGTTAATATATGATTATAACATGTAACAAAATAAAACCAATATGTGAAATAATAAAAAAACAACATATATGTGATATATTTATTAACTTGTGCCAAAACTAAATACGATCCACTATATGAACAAAAAGACATTATATGTTTGTCTCATTAATAAATCTCATTATAAAGAGATTCCAGACGTGTCCCAGGAAGAACCTTATCTCGGCTCATAGCCTAGTGATGAGGTAAAATTACTCCCTTAGATAGGTCCACATCTGCCAGAAAGAACCTTCCCTTGAAGCCATTTTTTTTCTTTTCTACAATGAAGGTTCATACAGGAGGGTGAACATAAGTACAACATGGCTTCTTATAGGCCATGAATACACGTTATAACAATAATAATGTATAAATCTTTATACTGTATACTTAGGAAAAGGCATGACATACCCCCTTCACTAGAACTAACCCAGATGCTAGTGGACCTCCAGTCCTCAGCCACTGAAGATGAAATGGCTAATTGGTGTTATCCAATTCTGCAGAAGAATCCTAAGACTGGATTAATCTGCAAAGAGGGGAAACCATGCATACCACAACACAGCGCTCCTCTGTTCATTGCACATTTTCATGGAGTAGGACACAACAGTATTCAAACAACATACTGTACATGATGCTAACACAAAACTTTTATATTAAGGGTATCAAAGAGTTAGTTTCAGACTATGTAAGGAGATGCATCACATGTTTGAGGAACAATCCAAAGAACATTTAGTATGACTTCCATTATTGACAGCGCCATCCAGTGCACATCTTGCCTGATGTATGTAGTCCTAGAACAGCCGTTCGAGGGTGTATATGTTTGTTCAAAATGTGAGCAAGTTACCCGTTTGGAATCGCACATCGAGTCTCTAAACAGGCGAGTTGCAACACTGAAAGCCACTGACAATTTGGAAAAGAGTTTGCTGCTCACTGAAAAAGCTCTCTATGGGGTAGATGTGGGAGAAGGTGGTAGCGAGGAGGCTGAGGAGAGTGAGGTAGTTAGCTGGGTAACAGTAAGGGCTCTTTCACACTTGCGCTTTTGCTTTCCGTCCTAGAGTTCTGTCCTCGGGGCTCTAAGACGGAAAGATACTGACCAGGATGTATCCTAATGCATTCTGAATGGAAAGAAATACGTTCAGGATGCATCAGGATGTCTTCCGTTCAGTATGTGAACGTTTTTTGGACGTTGACAAAACCGTAGCATGCTGCGGATTTGTCTCCGTCCAAAAATCCGGAAGACATGCCGTAACGCCGGATCCGGAATTAATGCCTATTGAGGTGCATTAATCCGGATCCGGTATTAAGCTAAACGTCGTTTCGGCGCATCGCCGGATCCGACGTTTAGCTTTTGTGAATGGTTACCATGGCAGCCAGGACGCTAAAGTCCCGACTGTCATGGTAAAGTGTAGTGGGGAGGCAGGGGAGAAGTATACTTACCGTCCGTGTGGCTCCCGAGTCCCGGGGCGCTATCACAATGACGTCAGAGCGCCCCATGAGCATGGATCACATGGATCACGTGATCCATGCGTGCGGGGCACTATGAAGTCAATGTGGAGCGCCCCGGGAGCCGCACGGACTGTAAGTATCTGCTCCCCTGGCTCCCCACTACTTACTATGGCAACCAGGACATTAATAGCGTCCTGGCTGCCATAGTAACACTGAAAGCATTTTGAAGTCTGATCAGTCTTCAAATGCTTTCAGTTGTCCTGCGCTGTGACGGATCCGGCAGCCATTTCCGGCGACGGAAATGCACGCTGGATCCTCACAATGCAAGTGTGAAAGAGGCCTGAGAAAGCGGGGTAGAGGGAAGAGTGCCAGGGAGGCTAGCTCTGATCTGACACACCCCAACAAGTTTGCACGGTTGGCAGATGAGGGGGATGACAGTTGAGGGACGGCACCGCTGCAGCTGGACACTTCCTCTGCCAGTCATGGGAATGTCAGCTCCAGTAAGCAGGGGACCAGGAGAGCAGGGCAGGCAAGACAGGTGCTGGTAGTGGGAGACTCCATTATTAAGATAACAGATAGGGCGATCTGTCACAAAGATCGTGATAGCCGAACAGTGTGCTGTCTTACCGGCGCTAGAGTTCAACACATCGCAGATCGGGTTGACAGATTATTGGGAGGGGTTGGAGAAGACCCAGCAGTCATGGTCCATATCGGAACCAATGTCAAAGTTAGAGGAAGGTGGAGAGTCCTTAAAAATGATTTAAGGGATTTAGGTCAAAAGCTTAGGGCAAGGAGATTTTCTGAAATACTGCCTGTACCACGAGCCACACAAGAAAGGCAGCGTGAGATTAGGGAGGTTAACAAGTTTCTCAAGAACTTGTGTAGGAAGGAGGGGTTCAGGTTCCTGGAGAACTGGGCCGACTTCTCTGTCGGCTACAGGCTCTATCGTAGGGACGGGCTGCACCTCAATGGGGAAGGGGCAGCTGTGTTGGGGAGAAAGATGGCTAGAAGGTTGGAGGAGTGTTTAAACTAGGGACTGGGGGAGGGTAATTACAGTATAGGAGGGGAAGATAGTGCAGATAGAGACCAGGGGCGAGTTAGTGTGACTGGGGGAGGAATGGAAGGGGGGAATAAAACAGTTCATAAAGAAAGGTGTAGGGTAAAAAATATACATAAACCTCTCAAATGTATGTATACTAATGCCAGAAGCCTGACTATAGACTGGTGAACTGGAATTAGTGATGTGTGAGGAGGACTATGACATAGTGGGAATAACTGAGACATGGCTGGATGATAGCTATGACTGGGCAGTTAATATAAAAGGTTACAATCTGTTTAGAAAGGATCATCAAAAAGATGTGGAGGGGTCTGCCTCTATGTGAAGTCCTTTCTAAATACCGTAATTCGAGAATACATCTGTGAGGGACATAAAAATGTGGGGTCACTGTAGGTAGAAATACATGGAGCAAAAAACAATAATAAATTACTAATAGGAGTGTATTATAAACCACCTAATATACCAGAGTCCACAGAAAATCTATTACTAAAGGAGATAGACGAGGCGGCAAATCATAATGAAGTCATTATTATGGGGGACTTCAACTACCCAGATATAGACTGGGAAACTGAAAGCTGTACATTCCAAAAAGGAAACAGGTTCTTGGCAGTAGCCAAAGACAATTACCTTTCCCAACTGGTTCAGGACCCCACTAGAGGGACGGCCATACTACACTTAGTATTAACCAATAGACCTGATAGAACAACAGATGTGCAGGTTGGGGGACACCTGGGAAATCGTGACCATAAAGTAATAACCTTCCAATTATCCTTCAAACGAGAGTTTCTAAAGGGAGGAATAAAAATACCAAACTTCAAAAAAGCAAAATTTAGCCATCTAAGCGAGGCCGTAGGCCTAACTAACTGGGACAAAGTCCTCAAGAATAAAAATACAACTACAAAATAGGAGATTTTTAAAAGCATTGTAACATCTAATTGTGAGAGGTACATACCTTATAGGAATAAAAGGCTAAGAAACAATAAGAAACCAATGTGGATAAATAGAACCGTAAAGATAGTGTAAGAGGGCGCAAGGTTCCGTCGTCGACGGAAGGTGCGTGTCACCGAGGTTCCTGGCCTCGGTGAGGTAAGAGCCGGGTTTTTTGTGTGTTAGCAGCAGCTAGTGCTGCTTGACACATTGGTATTTAGTTTGGCTGCAAAGCCAATCCGGGCCGGCTCTTACTGGGAGTAGGCAAAGAGTTGGGCGGGTGCCTATTCCCCACGGTCCAGGCCGGACGTTTGCCGGGCCTTTAAAAGGCAGCCACCTCAGCAGGTGAGAGGGTGATTGTCCTGGAGCTTCTGGTAACGCTGTGGAGCTCTCAGGACTGGAAGCAAGAGCTCAGCAAAGAGGTGATTATCCTAGAAGCCTGAGGGTGGATTTTCCTGCGGCTGGGATGACAGCCAGGTGCGAACACTTTGCCTTAAAGTTTTTGCTGTGTGTGAATTAACACTAAGTGACTGTTTTCTTTGTGCAAGTGTGAAATAAAACACTGTTTTCTGCACTTCCTGGACTCCCTTTTGCCTCTGTACTGCACCCGCACCGCTGACTACCAGAGCAATTCCCCACAATAGCAATAAATGACAAAAGGAAAGCATATAAATCACTAAAACAGGAGGGGAGCCAGGAAGCACTGATAAACTATAAGGAAAAAAATAGAATATGTAAAAAACTAATAAAAATTGCCAAACTAGAGACCGAGAGATTAATTGCCAAAGAGAGTAAAACTAACCCTAAAATGTTCTCCAATTATATAAATAGTAAAAAATATAAATCTGAAGGAGTCGGCCCTCTACATCGCAATGAGGGGGGTGTTGCAGAGAGCGACGAGGATAAAGCAAAACTATTAAATATTTTTTTCTCCACTATATTCACTGAGGAAAATAAACTGTCAGATGACATTCAGAATGTAAAAGTAAATTCCCCATTAAAAGTGCCCTGTCTGACCCAGGAAGAAGTACAACAGCGACTTAAAAAGATTAAAATAGACAAATCGCCAGGACTGGATGGCATACACGCCCGTATCCTAAGGGTATTAAGTGATGTCATAGCCAGACCTTTATTTCTGATATTTACGGACTCTATACTGACAGGGAATGTTCCACAGGATTGGCGCGTAGCAAATGTGGTGCCAATATTCAAAAAGGGTCCAAAATCAGAGCCTGGAAATTATAGGCCGGTAAGTTTAACATCTGTTGTTGGTAAACTGTTTGAAGGGTTTCTAAGAGATGCTATTTTGGAGTGTCTCAATGAAAATAAGCAAATAACGTCATATCAGCATGGCTTCATGAGGGATCGGTCATGCCAAACTAATTTAATCAGCTTCTATGAGGAGGTAAGTTCTAGACTTGACAGCGGTGAATCAATGGATGTTGTATATCTGGACTTCTCCAAAGCATTTGACACTGTACCTCATAAAACATTAGTATATAAAATGAGGATGCTCGGACTGGGAGAAAATGTCTGTAAGTGGGTAAGTAACTGGCTGAGTGACAGAAAACAGAGGGTGGTTATAAACAGTAGATACTCAGATTGGGTCACTGTCACTAGTGGGGTACCTCAGGGGTCAGTATTGGGCCCTATTCTCTTCAATATATTTATTAATGATCTTGTAGAAGGCTTGCACAGTAAAATATCTATTTTTGCAGATGACACTAAACTGTGTAAAGTAATTAACACTGAAGAGGACCGTTTTCTTCTACAGAGGGATCTGGATAGATTGGAGGCTTGGGCAGAGAAATGGCAGATGAGGTTTAACACTGACAAATGTAAAGTTATGGACATGGGAAGGAATAATGCAAGTCACCCGTACATATTAAATGGTAAAACACTCGGTAACACTGACATGGAAAAGGATCTAGGAATTTTAATAAACAGCAAATTAAGCTTCAAAAACCAGTGTCAGGCAGCTACTGCCAAGGCCAATAAGATAATGGGTTGCATCAAAAGGGGCATAGATGCCCGTGATGAGAACATAGTCCTACCACTTTACAAATCACTAGTCAGACCACACATGGAGTACTGTGTACAGTTATGGGCTCCTGTGAACAAGGCAGACATAGCAGAGCTGGAGAGGGTTCAGAGGAGGGCAAATAAAGTAATAACTGGAATGGGGCAACTACAGTACCCTGAAAGGGTATCAAAATTAGGGTTATTCACTTTAGAAAAAAGACGACTGAGGGGAGATCTAATAACTATATATAAATATATCAGGGGTCAGTACAGAGATCTCTCCCATCATCTATTTATCCCCAGGACTGTGACTGTGACGAGGGGACATCCTCTGCGTCTGGAGTAAAGAAGGCTTGTACACAAACATAGAAAAGGATTCTTCACGGTAAGAGCAGTGAGACTATGGAACTCTCTGCCTGAGGAGGTGGTGATGACGAGTACAATAAAGGAATTCAAGAGGGGCCTGGATGTATTTCTGGTTTGTAATAATATTACAGGCTATAGCTACTAGAGAGGGGTCGTTGATCCAGGGACTTATTCTGATGCCTGATTGGAGTCGGGAAGGAATTTTTTTCCTCTTAAGTGGGGAAAATTGGCTTCTGCCTCACAGGGGTTTTTTGCCTTCGTCTGGATCAACTTGTAGGAAACAGGCCGAACTCGATTGACATTGTAACATAGTAACATAGTAACATAGTATATAAGACCGAAAAAAGACATTTGTCCAAGTCCCACACCAACATCTTGACTACTCCACCCCTCCTTTCACACATTTTCAGTTAGATTTTACACACATACCTAGGCAGAAAGGGAAACAGGAATATGCCTTGGTCATAGTTGACATGTTTTCAAGATGGCCAGAGGTCTACCCTACAAAATCAGAAGATGCAAAACAGTGGCAAGGATACTCGCACAGAACATCATTCCAAGATGGGGCTGCCCACTGGTGATTGAATCTGACCAGGGGCCGGCCTTCACCGCAAAGGTAAATAAGAAACTTGCTAAAATCATGGAAATGGAATAGAAATTCCATATCCCATACCACCCACAAAGCTCAGGCATTGTTGAACGCATGAACAGGACAATAAAAGATAAATTAAGAAAAGCAACAGGTGGCACATTTGAAAAATGGAAAGAAGTATTACCAGTAGTGTTAGCTGAGATCGGGATGACACCTAATAAGAAACTAGAGATGTCACCATTTGAGATACTTATGGGTAGGCCATTCCCCACCCCTTGGGCCAAGCACCCACTGGTAGTGTAGGAAGGGGATATGGACCTCATGAGAGAAGAATATGTGACAAAACTGATAAAGGTCCTCAGTGAAACAGAGGAAAAATTTGCTTGTAAGTCTCCTTGTCTTCCACAGGAACCAACACACCTGTTCCAGGTTGGGGATACAGTACTAGTAAAGAATCTGAGGAAAGGAGAAGCTGCGGGGGACTTCACCTACGGCCCTACCACCACTGTGGTAGCTGTGACCCATACAGCAGTTGTTACTGAGGAAACACCCACCTGGATACACGCCACCAGAGTGAAGTTTGTAAAAAAGGCACCCCAAAAGGAGGTAATAACGAGGACAGACAGCCCTGACCTCGAAGACGGACAAAGTGAGGTACTAACGGGAGCAGACAGCTCTGACCTCCACCAGGATGCACTCCGTCAATTCTGGGAAATGGCACAGATGGTCCACTCTGACAATGGGGCCACTAATTATCTTATTGACTTTTTTGATAGATAGCCAAGCTGAAGTTGCTATAACTCAGAAAGATGGAATCACCACTTTCTGGTATAATTCTTCCAACACCTATGTAGCTACATATATGATTGATCTCTGTGACATTGTTCCCTGTCCAGAACCTAGCTGGCAGTGCCATAAACGAAGGGACCATGGTCCCCAGGTATATATCTGTGAAACTGACAATTATTGGGGCCAGAACTAAAATCCCTAATTACCAGGATGACCCTTTCTTAGAAAGGAAGAGCCCTAACTGCTTGTGGAAACACTCCTAGAAATAATTATGATAAGGCTATAAAATTAAGACAACAGAACAAATATTATCAGCTCACCTTAAACCTTGAAAACCCCCAGCCCACAGTACCACCTATTGTATGGGAAGATGGGTGCGGTGAGGGGATGATTTACCACTGGGGGAATTCATCCTTAAGCATATGCATCAATCTTCAGAGTAGAAAAATAAGGTCCAGGATAGAGAATTCATAGAGAGTAGAATGTGCACTCGCTAAAGCTATAATGAATATCCACATATTTGCAGGATCAGAGGTCCCCGTAAATAAGGGCATTACCCGATCCAAAAGGTCACTCCGCAAAGGCAGCCTTGACCCCCATGTGTATATTGATGCAATTGGTGTCCCAGGAGGGGTCCCCGATGAATTTAACGCTAGGGATCAAGTTGCTACAGGCTTTGAATCTTTTCTTCCTATTATAACAGTTAATAAGAATGTGGATTGGATTAATTATATTTAACCAACAGAGATTTGTAAATTATACTAGAGATGCTTTGCAGGGGGTAGCTGAACAATTACAGGCAGATTCTATCATGACATTTCAGAATCGCATGGTATTAGATATGATATTAGCTGAGAAAGGTGGTGTCTGTAAGGTACTAACTGATCCTGCATCTTGTTGTACCTTCATCCCAAATAATACTGGTCCCAACAGTAAGGTCGCGCTGGCAATACAAAAGCTTGAAGATTTGTCCGTTGAGCAAAAGAGAAATTCAGGTATTGACAATCCATGGGATCAATATTTCAGTTGGTTTACTAATTGGAAACAGGCACTTGTACAGCTAGGTATCATAATCCTTGTTATCATTATTGTAATAGCTGCGCTCACGCTATGCTTCATACCGTGTGTTAGGAAACTGTTTGCTAAGGGCGTCTCCAATATGTCATTTTATGAAACCCTATTGCCAGCTTCTGAGGAGCACTCTGCCGAGGGAATATATAGGGAAAGGAAAAGTAAGAACCATATAATCTGAAGAATTATGGTTCTAAGAGGGGATTTGAAGAGAATCATACTCCATCTTGTCTACTATATAAGAGCTAATATGTTACTTTGCTGTAACTTTGCACTGCCGCATAGTTTTCTATTTATCCGCTGTAAGTTAAGTTTCGTTCCTGTTTTTCCACTTTTGTGGAATTTCCCCCAAGGCTGATGTAAACAGTTTGTTCCTTATATGGGCATGTCAGTACACTACTTTTCTGATAAGATGTGTCTCACTGTGATTGGATAAAGCTGTGCAGATTCTATCTCTTTACTATACAAAACGCCGTGTCATATGCCAATAAAGTTAGAGTATTTCTCAGTGATACCTGTGTGTGTCTGTCATTTATTTGCTGCCGAGAAATATTTCTCCTGACATCAGTAAGGCTCAAACCAAGGTGGTTCTAGAGGTCCAAGAAGGTCCTAACCCTTTCACCCTCCATACAATCCCACACAGAAGCCACCCCCCTCCATACAATCTCACACAGCAGCCCCCACCCTCCATACAATCTCACACAGCTCCTTCTCCATACAATCTCATACAGCAGGCTCCACCCTCCATACAATCTCACACAGCAGCCTCCACCCTCCATACAATCTCACACAGCTCCTTCTCCATACAATCTCACACAGCAGCCTCCACCCTCCATACAATCTCACACAGCAGCCTCCACCCTCCATACAATCCCACAAAGCAGCCTCCCATCCATACAATCCCACACAGCAGCCCCCTCAATACAATCCCACACAGCAGCCCCCCTCCACACAATCCCATAGAGAAGCCCCCCTCCATACAATCCCACACAGCCACCCCCCGCTCTATACGATCTCACACAGCAGCCGCCCCTTATCCATACGATCTCACACAGCAGCCCCCACTCTTTCCAATTCCACAGCAGCACCCCCATACAATCCCACACAGCAGCCCCTCCTCCATAAAATCACACAAAGCAGCCCCCTCTATACAATCCCACACAGCAGCCCCCTCCATACAATCTCACACAGCAGCACTCCCCCCTCCATACAATCTCACACAGCCCCCCTCTATACAATCTCACACAACAGCCCCCCCTCCATACAATCCCACACAGATTCTCAAACAATCTCAAACAGCAGCCCTCCTCCCCTCCATACAATTCCTCACAGCAGCCCCCCTCCATACAATTCCTCACAGCAGCCCTCCTCCCCTCTATACAATCCCACACAGCAGCCCCCCTCTATACAATCCCACACAGCCCCCCTCCATACAATCCCACACAGCCCCCCTCCATACAATCTCACACAGATTCTCAAACAATCTCAAACAGCAGCCCTCCTCCCCTCCATACAATTCCTCACAGCAGCCCCCCTCCATACAATCTCAAACAGCAGCCCTCCTCCTCTCCATACAAATCCACACAGCAGCCCCCCCCCCTCCATACATTCTCACACAGCCTCCCCTCCATACAATCTCATACAGCAGCCCCCTCCATACAATCCCACACAGCAGCCCCCCTCTATACAATCCCACACAGCCCCCCTCCATACAATCCTACACAGCCCCCCTCCATACAATCTCACACAGCAGCCCCCCCTCTTCACAATCAAACACAGCAGCCCCCCACCATACAATCCCACACAGCAGCCCCCTCCATACAATCCCACACAGAAGCCTCCCCTCCATACAATCCCACACAGAAGCCTCCCCTCCATACAATCACACACAGCAGCCCCCCTCCATAGAGTCTCACACAGCATCCCTCCCCCACCTCCGTACAATTCCGCACAGCAGCCCCCCCTCCATACAATCCCACAAAGCAGCCTCCCCTCCATATAATCTCACACAACAGCCCCCCTCCATACAATCCCACACCCCACACAGCAGCCCCCCTCCATACAATCCCACATTGCAGCCCCCCTCCATACAGTCTCACAAAGCAGCCTTCCCACTACCTCCGTACAATTACGCACAGCAGCCCCCCCTCCATACAATTGCAGCGTTCCACTCATGACACGTGGGAACTGCAAAATCATTACAAACTGGTATGCTGTATTGTATGTCATTCTGATATATATAACTGGGGGGCACTCAATAACCTGGAAACACTGGTGCAAGGTATGTATTACCACATTTATTGAATGTAAAAAAGATTGGCATAAAACTCAGCATGCTTGTAACAAAACCCAATCAGGCAATAAAAACGCATTCAATGCAAAAAATAAAAAATGAATAAAAAAAATAAAAAAATAGAAGTAATGACCACAAATGTTTGTAGGAACACTGTCTCCTAATTGAGATTTGAGCTCAATCCTAGACCAGTAGTCGGTCAGAGTCCAATCAAAGGCAGCACCCCGGTAGTCGATTTTGCCTATTCTCAGTAGGCGGTGATGTATTAGTGTATAAATGAACACACAACCCTGTCTGGGGCAAAGTTCATTACACTTCTTCTTACGCTGGGTAGGAATAGAGAGTTGTCTTTACTTCGCCGCTCGGACTCACATCGGCGTCCTGTGTGATCTCGAGGTCAGGTACGCGGCGTCCCACGTGACCTGGCGGCACACCACGTAAATACCGCTGAGGAAGAAAGATAGCAAGTAGCTCTACTCAAGTGTCCCCGAGGTGCCGACACCAATAGGCAGCCCCCTGGACCCCCACTGATTGGATCCGTGTGCCATTGACAGTTTGTGGTCCGGACTTTAGGACCCAACACACCATCAGCTGTTTTCTTCTAGCAAGCCACGTGGATCACGTGGTGTGCCGCCAGGTCACATGGGACGCCACGTACCTGACCTCGAGACCATACGGGACGCCGATGTGAGTCCGAGCGGCGAAGTAAGGACAACTCTCTATTCCTACCCAGCGTAAGAAGAGGGGTAATGTACTTTGGGTTAAATACAGGAAAAGACCGTGACATAAAATATACCTTTAATGTCAAAGTATTGGGTATTGGTACAACAAGTACCTATAGTCAACTATATGTGACGTAATCCCATTAGAGAAAATATGATTGATAAGGCAACGGTGAAAAAATTAACGAGAGAAGAACAAAGAGGATGGTCAGGGGACCACAGGGGATGCTAACCCTGTAATGCCCTAATCTATCCTCAGGCCAGGGTCACCCCCTGATGGTAGAGGTTCCCTGTCCCCGTGCCTAATCCTAAAGCATCCCTGTTAAAAACCTTATCAGAAAGGGATATAACATACAAGTTGGATAAACAAAAAATGTTTTCAAAGATATAAAGAAATGAAATAAGTACGGCACGATATAGATGATCGGATACAGATACTTATGTAAACAAAAGGCCCCTATGCGTTTCACCTAAGAACAAGGATCATCAGGGGGTAGATAGGATAATACAGTAATCGATATATATTTAGCTCCCTGTTCTGACACTGGGAAACATGGCGACACACCACGTAAATACCGCTGAGGAAGGGGCTTGATCCCCGAAACGCGTTCGGTCAAAGACAGCAAGTAGCTCTGCTCAAGTGTCCCCGAGGTGCCGACACCAATAGGCAGCCCCCTGGATCCCTGCTGATTGGATCCGTGTGCCATTGACAGTGTGTGGTCCGGACTTTAGGACCCAACACACCATCAGCTGTTTTCTTCTAGCGAGCCACCTGGATCACGTGGTGTGCCGCCAGGTCACGTGGGATGCCGCGTACCTGACCTCGAGACCACACGGGACGCCGATGTGAGTCCGAGCGGCGAAGTAAGGACAACTCTCTATTCCTACCCAGAGTAAGAAGAGGGGTAATGTACTTTGCCCCAGACGGGGTTGTGTGTTCATTTATACACTCATTAATCGCCCCCTACTGAGAATAGACACGGTCAACTTTATGGACTAACACTGCGTCATACCTACCAGGGTGCCTCCTTTGATTGGAGTCTGACTACTGGTCTGGGATTGAGCTCAAATCTCAATTAGGAGACAGTGTTCCTACAAACAATTGTGGTCACTACTATTTTTTTATATTTTTTATTCATTTTTTTTTTTTTTGCGCTGATTGCGTTTTTATTGCCTGATTGGGTTTTGTTACATGCCTCCTGAGTTTTATGCCAATCTTTTTTACATTTAATAAATGTGGTAATACATACCTTGCACCAGTGTTTCCAGGTTATTGAGTGCCCCCCAGTTATATAAATCTTTTGCATTCTACTTTTTGGATTTGGCTGGATCCGTGAGGTGAGAACCGTTTCCTTTTGGGAGTGTCTGGGGTAAGCCGCTGTTACCTTGAATATTGTATGTCAGTGATGCCCAACCTACGGCTCGCGGGCCAAATGCGGCCCGCAAAGCCGTATCATGCGGCCCGCGCAGTAACGGGTCAGCGCAGGGCGTGCTGCGAATGGCACAGGCAGCAAAGCAACGCTGCCTGTGCCTGCAATAACCAATAGCAAAGCTCCAGACAACAAGGAGCTTTGCTATTGGTAAGATTAGGCGGGCGCTGGAAAGATAGAGCTCCCTGCAGTAGAAGAAGCCGGCGGGAGATGAGAGGAGGAGGGGCCATCTCCTGGTGGTGTCGGGCACACTGCGCAACCATGGCAGTGGAGGATCTGACTGTAGCCTAAAGACCAGACATCAAGGTAGACCTGCAGAAGAAGGTGACAGTGCAGTATGTGATGTATACATGTGTGTAATGTATGTAGGGCAGTGTGTGATCATCACATACTGCACTACATACATTACACACCTGTATACATCACATGCCCAATCACAGAAGCCTGACTAACAAGACTGGTGAACTGGAATTAGTGGATGTGTGAGGAGGACTATGATATAGTGGGAATAAGAGAGACATGAATGGATGATTGCTATGACTGGGCAGTTAATATAAAAGGTTGCAATCTGTTTAGAAAGGATCGTCAAAACCGGAGAGGTGGAGGGGTCTGCCTCCATGTGAAGTCGTGTCTAAATCCCGTAATTCGAGAATACATCTCTGAGGGACATGAACATGTGGAGTCACTGTGGGTAGAAATACATGGAGCAAAAAACAATAATAAATTACTAATAGGAGTTTATTATAAACCACATAATATACCAGAGTCCACAGAAAATCTATTACTAAACGAGATAGACGAGGCGGCAAATCATAATGAAGTCGTTATTTTGGGGGACTTCAACTACCCAGATATAGACTGGGAAACTGAAAGCTGTACATCTCAAAAAGGAAACAGGTTCTTGGCAATAGCCAAAGACAATTACCTTTCCCAACTGGTTCAGGGCCCCACTAGAGGGACAGCCATACTGGACTTAGTATTAACCAATAGACCTGATAGAACAACAGATGTGCAGGTTGGGGACACCTCGGAAATAGTGACCATAAAGTAATAACCTTCCAATTGTCCTTCAAACGAGAGTTTCTAAAAGGAGGAATAAAAATACCAAACTTCAAAAAAGCTAAATTTAGCCAACTAAGCGAGGCCATAGGCCTAACTAACTGGGACAAAGTCCTCAAAAATAAAATTACAACCATAAAATGGGAGATTTTTAAAAGCATTGTAACATCTAATTGTGAGAGGTACATACCTTATAGGAATAAAAGGCTAAGGAACAATAAGAAAGCAATGTGGATAAATGGAACCGTAAAGAAAGCAATAAATGAGAAAAAGAAAGCACATAAATCACTAAAACAGGAGGGGAGCTAGGAAGCACTGATAAACTATAAGGAAAAAAATTGAATATGTAAAAAACTAATAAAATTTGCCAAACTAGAGACCGAGAGATTATTTGCCAAAGAGAGTAAAACTAACCCTAAAATGTTCTTCAATTATATAAATAGTAAAAAATATAAATCTGAAGGAGTCGGCCCTCTACATTGCAATGAGGGTTTTGCAGAGAGCAACGAGGATAAAGCAAAACTATTAAATATTTTTTTCTCCACTATATTCACTGAGGAAAATAAACTGTCAGATGAAATGCAGAATGTAAAAGTAAATTCCCCATTAAAAGTGCCCTGTCTGACCCAGGAAGAAGTACAACAGCGACTTAAAAAGATTAAAATAGACAAATCGCCAGTGCCAGATGGCATACACCCCCGTATCCTAAGGGAATTAAGTGATGTCATAGCCAGACCTTTATTTCTGATATTTACGGACTCTATACTGACAGGGAATGTTCCACAGGATTGGCGCATAGCAAATGTGGTGCCAATATTCAAAAAGGGTCCAAAAACAGAGCCTGGAAATTATAGGCCGGTAAGTTTAACATCTATTGTTGGTAAACTATTTGAAGGGTTTCTAAGAGATGCTATTTTGGAGTATCTCAATGAAAATAAGCAAATAACGCCATATCAGCATGGCTTCATGAGGGATCGGTCATGCCAAATGAATTTAATCAGCTTCTATGAGGAGGTAAGTTCTAGACTTGACAGCGGTGAATCAATGGATGTTGTATATCTGGACTTCTCCAAAGCATTTGACACTGTACCTCATAAAACGTTAGTATATAAAATGAGGATGCTCGGACTGGGAGAAAATGTCTGTAAGTGGGTAAGTAACTGGCTGAGTGACAGAAAACAGAGGGTGGTTATCAACGGTAGATACTAAGATTGGGTCACTGTCACTAGTGGGGTACCTCAGGGGTCAGAATTGGGCCCTATTCTCTTCAATATATTTATTAATGATCTTGTAGAAGGCCTGCACAGTAAAATATCTATTTTTGCAGATGACACTAAACTGTGTAAAGTAATTAACACTGAAGAGGACAGTTTTCTGCTACAGAGGGATCTGGATAGATTGGAGGCTTGGGCAGAGAAATGGCAGATGAGGTTTAACACTGACAAATGTAAGGTTATGCACATGGGAAGGACTAATGCAAGTCACCCATACATATTAAATGGTAAAACACTCGGTAACACTGACATGGAAAAGGATCTAGGAATTTTAATAAACAGCAAATTAAGATGCAAAAACCAGTGTCAGGCAGCTACTGCCAAGGCCAATAAGATAATGGGTTGCATCAAAAGGGGCATAGATGCCCGTGATGAGAACATAGTCCTACCACTTTACAAATCACTAGTCAGACAACACATGGAGTACTGTGTACAATTCTGGATCCTGTGAACAAGGCAGACATAGCAGAGCTGGAGAGGTTTCAGAGGAGGGCAACTAAAGTAATAACTGGAATGGGGAAACTACAGTACCCTGAAAGGTTATCAAAAAACGGAATTAGACTTACCGGTAATCCTTTTTCCATGAGCTCACCACGACGGCATGACAAGGAGATTGACCCCTGACCTCTGTAGGGGCAGGAACAGAGAAAAGTTTAAAAGGCATCTCCCACCACCTATGCACCAGTGATTCCAAAATATACAGAAAAGGTGGTGGATTACTAAATAATAAGGTAAGTAAGGAGTAGGGTGGGGAAAAACCCATGCCGTCGTGGTGAGCTCATGGAAAAAGGATTACCGGTAAGTCTAATTCTGGTTTTCCATAGCGTCACCACGACGGCATGACAAGGAGATATACAAAATAATATATTGACTAGGGGGGGACTACAGCCTGAAGCACGCTGCGTCCGAATTTTAGGTCAGAACTTTTCTGAAGATCAAGCCTGTAGTGCTTTATGAATGTATGCGGACTAGACCACGAGGCCGCTTTGCAAATCTCATCCAAGGAAGTTCCTGCACGTTCTGCTTGAGTTGAGGAAACTGCTCTGGTAGAATGAGCATTAAGGTTCTGGGGACTAGTGAGATCTTGGATCTTGTAGCAGACAGATATAGCGTCTTTAATCCATCTGGCGATGGAGGACTTTGAAACTTTGTGGCCCTTATTACGTCCCCCAAACTGGACAAATAAGGAGTTGGACTTCCTGAAGGAACTTGTAGCTTCCAAATAGTCAAGAACTGAACGTCTCACATCCAGTGTATGGAAGGAAGATTCCCTGGCATTTGAAGGATGATTACAGAAGGATGGAAGAATGATTTCCTGATTTCTATGATAGTCAGATACGACTTTTGGTAAAAAAGCCGGATCTAGTTTAAGAATTATTTTGTCCTCCAGTATCTTTAAGTAAGGTTCTCTGATGGAAAGGGCTTGTATCTCGCTAATCCTTCTGGCTGAAGTGATCGTGATTAAAAAAGCGGTCTTTAAGGATTTGGTTTTGATGGGCCTATCCCCCATTGGTTCAAAGGGTCCAAGAGTTAAACCGTTCAGAACTGTATTTAAGTCCCAGGATGGAGAGCGAGAGCTCAATGTAGGTCTGAGACTGGACACTGCTTTTATAAACCTGCGAATCCATCTGTGGTTAGCCAGGTCCGTATCGAAGAAACAGCTTAATGCTGAAACCTGTACCCTAAGTGTGGAAGGTCTCAGGCCCAGCTCGAAACCCTTTTGCAGAAAATCGAGGATGGATTGGATGTTTGGTTTTGACATGTTTGGATAATCAGCTCCTGACCAGGAGCAATATCTTTTCCAGATCTTAAGATAGATCGAGTATGTCACCTTCTTTCTGGAGGCCTTGAGGGTATTTATTACCTTATCTGACAGCCCTTGTTTTTTCAGAATTTGGGTCTCAGGATCCAGGCATGCAGGTTCAGGAAGTCTGGATCCTGGTGAAGGATCGGACCTTGAAGTAGAAGGTCTCTCCTCTTCGGAAGGGCCCAAGGGTCCGATCTGGACAGATTTTTTAGGATCGGGAACCAGTTCTTTTTTGGCCAAAATGGCGCTATTAGAATAACCTCTGTCTGATCTTGAATTACTTTTTGGATCACCTTTGATATTAAGGGAAGAGGTGGATAGGCGTAATAAAGGCCTTGGTTCCATTTTATGGAAAAAGCGTCCACACTCCAGGGATTGTCCCTGGGGTTGAGGGAGCAAAATACTGGGGTTTTTGAATTCTCCCGTGTGGCGAAGAGATCCATGATGGGGAGTCCCCATTTTTTTGTCACGATTTGGTATACCTCCCGGTTTAGAGACCATTCGGTGTGGTCTATTTTTTTCCTGCTCAGGAAGTCTGCCTCTCTGTTCAAGGTTCCCTTCAGGTGAATTGCTGAAATGGATTTTAGGTTCTCTTCCGCCCAGGAGAGGATTTTTAATGATAGCCTCAACAGGTCCCGAGATCTTGTGCCTCCTTGGTGGTTTAGGTAGGCTACTGCTGTGGTGTTGTCTGATAGTACATGGATATGATGGTCTTTTAGGACATCCTCTGCTGCTTGTAGAGTCTCCCAAATTGCTGAAAGCTCTCTGAAGTTTGATGAACTTAGACTCATTGACTGGGACCAAGTTCCCTGCCAGAACTGGGAGCCGATTTTTGCCCCCCAGCCTGTTTGACTTGCGTCTGTAGTTAAGTGTATCAGAGGCAGTCTTTCCCATGGAACACCCTTGGCAAGGTTCCCTTCGTGTGTCCACCATTGAAGGGCTGATTTTATAGTTATGGGGATATGCAGTCGGGAGTCTAGCGACGTCTGTTTCTTGTCCCATTTTGATAGGACCCATGACTGAAAGTTTCTTGTGTGTAGCTGGGTCCATTGAACCCCTGGCATGCAGGAAGTTAAGGTACCTAAAAGACTCATCGCTTCCCTAATAGTGCATGATCCCCTAGAAGAAAAAAATTTTACTTTTCTAATCAGATCCTGGACTTTATAGGTTGGTAAGGAGGTGATTTTGGACTGGGAATCTAGGGTCATTCCCAGGAAGTTGATCTGATTAGATGGAATAAGGTTGGATTTTTTAAGGTTGACTAACCACCCCAATTTTTTTTAGAGTTTCACTTTCAAGAAAGAATTTTATATCTCTCTGGAGACCTTCCTCATCTGTATTAGTAATAAGGAAGTCATCCAGGTAAGGAAAAATCTTAAGACTAGACTGTCTTAGATAACTAACCATCTCAATCACTAGCTTGGTGAAGATCCTCGGGCGGAGGATATTCCAAAGGGTAAACAAATAAATTGGAAGTAATTAATTTTACCTGATGGATCCCTTATGGCGAAACGGAGAAATCTTTGAGACTCCGGGTGGATGGGAACATGATAATAGGCGTCAGAAAGATCGATAGTACACATCAGGGTATTTCCCTGGAGGAGGGGAATGATAGATTTTAAGGTTTCCATCCGAAATTTCTTATATGAAACGAATTTGTTCAGGAGTTTTAGATTAATAATAACTCTATAAGGACCGTCCTTCTTTTTGACTAAAAAGAGATTTGAATAGAAACCTTCCCCTTCCTCCTGGGAAGGATCTCCTGCCAGACTGGAGCCATGAAATTCAGATGAGAAATTTTAGAAAGTATATAACGGGAAGGGGTAGGGGAGGCAAACTGAATTCTATATCCCTCACTAATGATATTTCAGGCCCATTGGTTAGGGGTAATATCTTTCCAAGAGGTCCGAAAATTTTTCAGTCTGCCTCCCACTTTGAGATTATTGCTTATCGGAGGATTTTTGGGAGGAGGAGAGAAATCCTTTGTCCCTACCCCCTTTCTGGAAACCCCAGTGGCCTGACTTCCCTTTCCCTCTGTAAGATCTGTCCTGGCTAGAGGAGCCACGAAAAGGATACTTCCTTTTAAAGGGTCTTTCTAACGGAAAATTCTTCTTCCTATCTGAGGCTTTTTCCAGAATTTTCTCAAGCTCAGGTCCAAATACATTTTCTCCCGCGAAGGGAATAGAGCAAAGCTTTGATTTGGACAACTTATCACCTCCCCAGCATTTAACCCAAGGGCCCTCCTGGCTGCATTTGAAAACCCCGAATCTTTTGCAGCAAACCGGATTGATTCCGCTGAAGCGTCAGCTAGAAAGGCTGTAGCGGACTTAAGTAATGGGAGGGATTCCATAAATTCCTCTGTAGAGGAGCTGTTAGATAAACGACTTTCTAATTCTATGAGCCATCTGAACATTGATCTGGCCACTGATGTGGCAGCTATATTAGATTTTAAAATATACATAGCAGCCTCCCATGATCTACGGAGTAGGCTATCGGCCTTCCTGTCCAGGGGGTCTTTTAATTGTGAGGTATCTTCAAAAGGGAGCGAGGTTTTTTTGTTTACTTTTGCAACCTGAGCATCAATTTTTGGGACTGTGTCAAAGATTTTGGATTCTTCTGAATCAAAGACTAAACGATTTAAGTAAGATTTTGATATTCCTAATCTTTTTTCGGGTTCGGCCCATTCTTCCAATACCATATCACGTATATTCTCATTGATTGGAAACACCCTAGATCTTTTGACACGGAGACCGCCGAACATTTCCTCCTGGACTGACTGAGGTTTCTGGATCTCCTCAATTCCCATCGTTGCCCTAACCGCATTGAGCAATTCTGCCATATCCTCAGAGGAAAAAAGAAATCTCTTTGAAAATTCTGAGTCGGTTATCTCTGATGAGATATCATCTTCATCAAACATTTTTGAGGAAGAGGCATCGTCCACCAGACCCTCTGATTCTGACGAAGCGACGTCCCTAGTTTTTTGACGTTTAGGGGGAGGTTCCTCTTGCGAATCTTTTTGCAAGGAAAGCTGAGACATGGAGGACCTGATTTCTTCCTTCATCATCTCCCTGAACTCATCCATTAAAGATGGCTGTTCCTCACGGATTACATTAGGTATACAGGTTTTACATAGTTTTTTTGAATAATCTTCCGGGAGTCTGGTATAACAGGCTATACACTTAGCCAATTTTTTAACCTTCTTTTGAGGTTCTTTAATATTCTGGCAAAAGAAACAAAGGGAGAAATCAGAGCAGACTCCCAGAAGTTTTAAAAGGCACGGATCCTCCCAAAGGAGACTTACAGTTTGAGCAACTGGTGTGCGACCCGGGGACTGCTCCTGACCCGACATAGTTGCTTACCCAAATGATGTGGGGCCATACTGAGCACATACAGGTCTTTAAATAAGCAGACTCCCCGCCTTACCTTAACCCTCCCCTTCCGGTAAAGGTCACGCCGGAGATCGTGGAGGCTTGGAGCGGGTCCCTGCGCATAATCGCGCTGGCTGGGTATCCGCCGAACTACTTCCGGTTTGCGTCATGCAGGAGACCGGAAGTAAGCACCATAGAGCAGCCCCAGCGTCGGAACACCGGAACGCCTTCTACATTCAGCCGGTATGTCACGCGGGAGGACCGGGATGAATGGAAATTTTTATAGCGCATGAGGGCGCTGGGCAATACCTCCCCGATGGAAAAAGGGGGGAGGTAAAAGCGATGCCCCGGGAGCAGGCTCAGGACAGGCCCGAGCGAGTCTTCCCTGCTTCCCACTACTCAGCCTTGGACCAAACCGCGGGAGAGTAGGGGGGAAATTCATAGTCTTCATCCCCTCGGCAAACAAGGAGATCTTTTCTCCGTCCTGCCCTCTGTAGGGACAGGAAAACACTGGTGCATAGGTGGTGGGAGGTGCCTTTTAAAGACTTTTCTCTATTCCTGCCCCTACAGAGGTCAGGGGTCAATCTCCTTGTCATGCCGTCGTGGTGACGCTATGGAAATTAGGGTTATTCACTTTAGAAAAAAGACGACTGAGGGGAGATCTAACAACTATGTATAAATATATCAGGGGTCAGTACAGAGATCTGTCCCATCATCTATTTATCCCCAGGACTGTGACTGTGACGAGGGGACATCCTCTGCGTCTGGAGTAAAGAATCTTTGTACACAAAAATAGAAAAGGATTCTTCACGGTAAGAGCAGTGAAACTATGGAGGAGTTGGTGATGGTGAGTACAATAAAGGAATTCAAGAGGGGACTGGATGTATTTCTGGAGTGTAAAAATATTGCAGGCTACAGCTACTAGAGAGGGGTCGTTGATCTAGGGAGTTATTCTGATTGCCTGATTGGAGTCGGAAGGAATTTTTTTCCCCTTAAGTGGGGAAAATTGGATTCTGCCTCACAGGGGTTTTTTGCCTTCCTTTGTATCAACTTGTAGGAAACAGGCCGAACTGGATGGACAAATGTCTTTTTTCGGTCTTATATACTATGTTACAGTAATAATTCAAAGATATTTGCCCTCTTCACAGCCCGTTCCACCTCACAGTAATAATGTCCAGATATGTGCCCTCTTCACAGCTGCAATGCTCACATGTGCCCCCTCACAGCAATAATGCCCAGATATATGCTCTCTTCACAGCCATAATTCTCACACGTGCCCCCACGTGCCCCCTCACAGTAGTTATACCCTGATATGTGCCCTCTTCACAGTAGTTATGGCAGATATATGCCCTCTTCACAGCTGTAATGTTCACACGTGCCCCCTCACAGTAATAATGCCCAGATATATGCCCCCTTCACAGCTGTAATGCTCACATGTGCCCCCTCATAGTACTATGCCCTGATATGTGCCCTCTTCACAGTAGTTATGCCCAGATATGTGCCCCCTCACAGTAGTTCTGCCCAGATATGTGCCCTCTTCACAGTAGTTCTGCCAGATATGTGCCCTCTTCACAGTAGTAATGCTCACTCGTGCCCCCTCACAGTAGTTATGCCAGATATGTGCCCTCTTCACAGTAGTTATGTCCTGATATGTGCCCTCCTCACAGTAGTTATGCCCTGATATGTGCCCCCTCACAGTAGTTATGCCCAGATATGTGCCCCCTCACAGTAGTTATGCCCTTATATGTGCCCTCTTCACAGGGGTAATGCTCACACGTGCCCCCTCGCTGTAATAATGACCAGATATGTGCCCTCTACACAGAAAAAGTGCCCGGATATTTGTTCCTTCACAGTAGTAATGCTCACATGTGCACCCTCACAGCTATTGCATTTCTTTCTGGCGAAGCTACCTGATTCCGGCCCCGCAAAATTTATACCAAGTCTAGTGCAGCCCTCAGACGAAAAATGGTTGGGTACCACTGTTGTATGTCATTCTGTCTTTGCATTGCCTGTGGTGTCCCTGTTCATAGGCTGGTTAGGTGTGCTTAATACATCCCACCACTAGATAAGGGATAGCACTTAGTTTATATATATACTTTAGTCAGGCTTAGTGTGGGGAGTTCGGAGTTCAGAGTTCAGAGTCAGGAAGTCACAAGTTCAGTGAGTTCAGTCAGAACAGACTTGTTTAGTGAGAAGGAGTAAGGAAAATGTAGTACCAAGGTGTGAGGTGCAGGAGAGCGTTTTCCTCCAGTGGTCCTCTTAGTCCTATCCTCCAACCAGAGGACATATTCTTATCCCTGGAAGAAATCCAAGCAAGTAGAGACATAGGTCATAACAGCCGTTACTCAAGGCTTACTAGGCACCTTTGCATATGGTGGAAGACAAGCTAGCTAGAAGCAGCCCCACCGATATTTATAGAAGACAGATTAGCTACCTGTTGAAGAGCTTGGAAAGATATAGATTACAGGACTAAGCATACCCGAAAAGAGTACTACTGAACCACAGCCTGAGTCAGGACCTAATTACAGCCTATTAGCAGGGGATCTACAGAAAATCCTCTAAATGCCTAAATACTGTGTAATATCTGGATGTACATGCTGCAACAGAACCAAGACTCAGTAAAAGTTATGAGTTACATTCTACCATTGCCTACTTTATTTTTAATCCTTACTACCACTATAAATGGTTGTACCACTATAAACGGTACTGGCGTCATGACAAACAAACCGAGGGACCCAGCAGCCACAAGCACCCTAAAAACCGACGCCATCAAGGGCACCTCAACCTCCATCTTGGTGTTCCCCTGCAACATAGAGTGCCCCGGAAGATTTTGTGCTATCTTCCCCTTCACTGCAATGCCGACCCAGGGAGGCTTCTGCCAACCGTGAGTAACCGATGAACTGCTACCCCCATCGGCCCACCGTGCACCTCACATGTCGCCTCTGCGGTCCGGCACGCCACAGGATCCCACACAGCAGCCCCCCCTCCTTACAATCTCAAACAGCAGCTCTCCCCCCCCTCCATACAATTCCACACAGCAGCCCCCCTCCATACAATCTCACACAGCATCCCCTCCATACAATCTTACACAGCAGCCCCCTCCATAAAATTTCACACAGCAGCCCCCCTCCATACAATTTCACACAGCAGACCCCTCTATATAATCCCACACAGCAGCCCCCCCCTCCATACAATCCCACACAGCACCCCCCTCCATACAATCTCATACAGCAACCCCCCCTCCATACAATCTCACATAGCAGCCCCCCCTCCATACAATCTCACACAGCAGCCCCCCCCATACAATCTCACACAGCAGCCCCCCACCTCCATACAATCTCACACTACCCCCCTCCATAAAATCTCACACAGCAGCCTCTCCCCTCCATACAATCCCACACAGCAGCCCCCCTCCACACAATCCCACACAGCCTCCCCTCCATACAATCTCACACAACCCCCCTACATAAAATCTCACACAGCAGCCCCCCCTCCATACAATCCCACACAGCAGCCCCCCTCCATACAATCCCACACAGCAGCCCCCCTCTATACAATCCCACACAGCAGCCCCCTTCATACAATCCCACACAGCAGCCCCCTCCATACAATCCCACACAGCCCCCTTCCATACAATCTCACACAGCAGCCTTCACCTCCATCATCCCACACAGCCCCTTCATCAATCTCACAGCAGCACCCCTCCACACATCTCACATAGCACCAGCCTCCTCCATACGATCTCACAGCAGCCCCCCTCCATACAATCCCACACAGCAGCCCCACTACATACAATCCCACACAGCAGCCCTCACTCTTTACAGTCCCACACAGCAGCCCCCCTCCATACAATCCCACACAGCAGCCTCCCCTTTATACAATCCCACACAGCAGCCTCCCCTTTATACAATCCCACACAGCAGTCCCTCCTTCATACAATCCCACACAGCAGCCCCCTTCCATACAATCTCACACAATAGCCTTCCACCCTCCATACAATCCCACACAGCAGCCCTCCCCCTCCATACAATCAAACACAGCAGCCCACCTCCATACAATCCCACACAGCACCCCCCTTCTCCATACAATCTCACACAGCCTCCCCTCCATACAATCCCACACAGCAGCCCCCACCCTCCATGCAATCTCACACAACCCCCCCCCCATACAATCACACATATCTATACAATCCCACACAACCTCCTGTCCATACAATCTCACACAGCCCCCTCTATACAATCCCACACAGCAGCCCCCCTCCATACAATCTCACACAGCAGCCCCCCTCCACACAATCTCACTCAGCAGACCCCCCCTCCATACAATCTCACACAGCAGACCCCCCTCCCCTCCATACAATCCCACACAGCAGGCCCCCCTTCCTTTGGCGTACATACAGGGATCGCACTTACGACCGGGCCCGGCACTGCAGGGGGCCCGGCCGCCTGCGGACCCGGCCGGCAGGCCACCCTAAAGCCTGTTACTCACATGTAATGGAGAGCTCTGATGCGGCCCCGCATGAAGTACAGTGGCAATTTCGGGCTCCATTACATGTATAATATGAACGGGGTGGGGGGAGCGCACACTCACTCACTCACACACCCGGCCGGCAGTTCCTTTCCATAGTGAAGCAGGGAAACCTCTCTCACCCCTGCTTCACTGATGATCACAGCTCAGGACCTCCCCCTTCTGGCCCCATATCGCGTTGCTGGCTGTGGGAAGAGATCTGAATGTGGGAGCCTGTCATCAGGGAAGAAGGTAAGTATGTTTTTTTTTTTTTTTTCTAAGGCTGCAGACTGGGGGCAGAGGGCAGGGGGGGGGGTTGATGAGCATACATACTTTGAAGGGGCGCATAATCTGGCATAACTATTCTGAGGAGGCACATATTTGGGCATATCTACTTTGATGCGGAACATAACTGGGCATAAATACTGTGAAGCGGCACATAATCTGGCATAACCACTCTGAGGGGGCACAACCCGGAACATATTTGGGCATATCTACTTTGAGGGGGGCACATAACTGGCCATAACTACTGTGAGGGGCACATAATCTGGCATGCATAACTACTGTGAGAGGAGCACATATCTGGGCATATTACTGTGAGGGGACACATAATCTGGCATTACTACTTTGAGGGGACACAATCTGGCATTTCTACTGTGAGGGGGCACATAATCTGGTCATTACTACTGTGATGGGCACATATTCTGGTCATTACTACTGTGAGGGGCACATATTCTGGTCATTACTACCGTGAGGGGCACATATTCTGGCCATTACTACTGTGAGGGGGCACATAATCTGGTCATTACTACTGTGAGGGGGCACATATCTTGGCATAACTACTGTGAGGGGGGCACATATCTGGGCATAACTACTGTGAGGGGGGCACATATCAAGGCATAACTGCTGTGACAGAAACAAAGGTGGGCATTAGTACTGTGTGGTAGCACTAGATTACCCTGCTATACATTCTCATGGCTCAGTCTTACAGGCCAGCACAGCGCCCCCTGCTGGTGATTTCACAGGGGCAGTCGCCATCCCTTGCTTATGTGATTAGTCTTTTTTTCTCACCACAGGGACCTTGTTCTGGATCCAGTGGAGATCACGACGACGCCAGCGACACCCTGGATGAGGTAGGACCAGATTTTATTAGGACTGTGTGAGTGTAGCCATTAGGCTTAGGGCTCTTTAACAAGAGCGGATCCCGTGCGGCTAATCTGCTGTGTGAAAGAGATCCAAACCCCGCTCCAGATAGCAGAGACACTGAGCAGTAACATGATTGATAATGCTCTGTGCCTCTCTGTGACCTTTCTACTACAAAATCACAGTGAGATAAAGTTCCCACCGTGATTTTGTAGTTAAAAGATCACAGTCAATCATGTTACTGCTCCGTGTCTCTGCTGTCCGGAAATTCTGGAATGGTGCTTGGCACTCATTCACGCAGCGGATTAGCCGCATGGAAAGAGCCCTTAGTAGCCCAAAGTTTAAAGTGTAACTGCCATATAAATATATATTATTATTTTTTTGCTAAAGTGCAGCCCCCCCTCCATGCAATCTGACACAGCAGCAGCCCCCCCTCCATACAATATGACACAGCAGCAGCCCCCTTCCATACAATCTCACGCAGCAACTCCCCCTCCATACAATCTCAAACAGCAGCAGCCCCTCCTCCATACAATCTCACACAGCAGCCCCAGCTCCATGAAATCCCACGCAGCAGCCCCTCACTCTCAGCATACAATCCCATGCAATCCCAGTTATCATGTCTCCTCTGTCTGATATCTCCTACTGTACATGAAGAGGTGAAATCTGCCGGTTTTCTTGTCTTTAATAAAAACTAATAGTTTTATCCAATTTTTTTAAAATTAACTTGTATTTTCGCTATCCGCTGCCGTTCTTCTGTTTGCTCTGAGCTTGTAGCTGTGGATAGAGGTCGGCACGGACGTCTACAATGAACCCACAGACCTCCACACTAAACCGCCTGCTGACCAGCATTTCTGCTACAAGGGGCCTCCCTGCACTATACAGTGCTTTAACCCCTTTCCAGCCGCCCAACGTAAATATACGTTGGCAGTTTGGAATTTAGAGATGTCGCCCGCTCTTGAGCACCATATCCCTGGGTGCCTGGTGTTTTAAACGACAGGCACCCAAGACTAATGTATGCAATTGATAATAACATCGATTTCACACATTTAACCCCTCAGATACTGTGGTCAAATGTGACCATGGCATCTGGGAGCTGAAAAACCATGAGCACGTGCTCCCCACCATAAGCATTGACTCACCGTAGCGAGGATCAGGGGAGCCGGATTGTGTGTGCACCAACCTCAGTCCTCCTGAATGATCCAAGGCTGCCACAGGTATGTTCATATGAAGACCCTGCCTGTGCATTGGAGTCTATGAGAGATGCAGTCTAATGATTGCTGGTTCAGGTTACCTGGGGGAACTATTAAAAAGTGTAACAAAAAAATTAAATAAACAGCATAGGTATCGACGCATGTGAAACCGCTTGTACTATTAAAATATAAAAAAAAATGCGGTGAATGGCATAATGGGAAAAAAAACTTCAAAATTTCTGATTTCTCACTATTTAGAAATTTCACCTCCCCAACAATTTTTTATGAAAGGCAATCAAAAAATAATATGGCATCAGGAAAAACAGCTCAGTACATATTAAAAACAAAAAATAAATGTATGGGGGGGTCAGAATATGAGTGATGTAAAAAAAAATGTTTTTCCATACTAAAAATCAAGAAAAACTATAAAAATCACTGTAATTGTACTGACACAGAGAATAAAGGGAACAACTCCGTTTTATCTCATAGGGAACGCTGTAAAATCAAAACCCATAAA
Source organism: Bufotes viridis (assembly GCA_033119425.1). NCBI lineage: Eukaryota > Metazoa > Chordata > Amphibia > Anura > Bufonidae > Bufotes > Bufotes viridis. The sequence goes on from CM065592.1 coordinate 307,297,901, forward strand.
ACTGTACAATTGTGGTATTGCTGTAATCGTACTGACCCGAAGAATAAAGAGAATAGGTCAGTATAATCTCATATCTCATGCTGTAAAAACAAAACCCATAAAAGTATGGTGAAATTTACTTTTGTTTTCCAATTTCACCCATTTGGAATTATAATTTTTCAGCTTCCCACTACATCATATGCCATATAAAATTACTAGAAAGTACAACATGGCTATGTGAAAATAAAAATAAAAAAGTTAAGGCTGGCAGTAAAAAACTACAATGGCCCTGTCCTGAATAGGTTAAAGGGGTTATCCAAGACAAAAACAGACCTCTTGGATTTGGCATACCTGCACTGGCGATTATACTCACCTGGTCCCCACTGCTGAATTCGGCCTGTGTGGCTCCCGGAATGGCACTTCTGCATCGGCATCAACATATGTCACCGCCAATCATAAGCTTCAGTGGTGACCTCTTTCCCTTATGTCATTTGTGATATCACACAGACAGAATCCAACATTGAGGACCAGGTCAGTATCATCACCAGTGCGGGACTGTTTTGTTCTCGGATAACCCCTTTAATCATGTTTCGTTGCAGCATTGAATGCGTTTCCTGGTGGGATCAGCGATACCCAGAATGGTGCCATTTTGTGGGGAAGAAAAAAGAGACCAGACAGCATCATATATGTGCTAATCTTTTGTCTCCATGAAGATGACATTAGGCCTGCATAAAAGTGAAAGTAAACCCCGGCAACTGCTTGGATATGCTGAATCTTCTTTTTATTTTTTTTTGTAAACACAAAGAGGTAACAATAACGCGTTTCGGCACACTGCCTTTTTCAACAGGTACATTTCACAAGTGTTACATTCGGATAGATATATTCAAGTCAATTACTGGCACAAGTGACGTCATCCTCCCACTATTGGGCGAGTATTCACTATCCACCAATCAATCACCTAGTTTCTAGTTTCCATTCATCAGGAGGAGCACCAGGGAACAGAGGATACTCAGTGTCAGAGAATAGAGGTCAGCGAATCTGCTGGGTCTAAATAGAGAAAGAAAGTAAAGCAAAGAAAAAGGAAAGAAAGAAACGTATATCATTAGTAATATCATAAGTTACAGTCTAGCAACCTCATAATCATGGTTTAGACCTTTTGGATGCAATGTATCCAACGTATGTATCCGATAGGCTTCACGGCGGAGGAGGAGTTTTTTAATATTCCCTCCTCTCCTTGGTCTCATCACCTGTTCCAGAACCTGGAATCTCAACTGCGAAATTCTGTGCCTGCACTTGTCAAAATGGGTGATGAAATTCAGAGCCTTTGATAATATGGGAACACTGCAGGCAGTGAAGGCACGGGAACGTTCCGTTTTTCACGGTTCTCAATACACTTTGTCCAGGGATCTCTTTCCCACTACCTAGATCTGCATGTACCAGTTTGTCCCTCAAATTTGGATTTTTCTTGTTACAAATCAGAGGTGGACATTTAAATTCATCAACATTCGGATAGGCCTTGGTTAGGATATGCCAATGCTTCCTGACCACATGATCTAAATGTGCATTATACGGGTGGAATTTGTGTATGAACGCCACTCTCTGTTGTTTAGTCCTAGGAGGGTTTTGGGAAGAAAGATCTAATCTCACCCTATCTAATGTGGACCTAGGATACCCTATTTTCTCAAATCTATCAGTCATCTCATCTAGTCTCTGCTTCTGTGTCTCTGGATCGGAGACTATGCCTTTTTAAGTTAGGGTGGATGGGCACTAGAGAAATGATATTATCTTGGTAAAAATTACTATTATAGACATAAAGTTCTTTAAAAGCGGACATAAACGCATTTGCGTAGGGCGGGGCCACATTCGATCCCATCGTGGTTTCCCGTTGCTGTAAATAAGACATCCCCAAATAAGAAATAGTTCTCACATAGAACCAAATGCAACATCTGCAAGAAAAATTCCTGTTGTATCTCTGAGTAGTCACTGGTCCTCAATAGCTTAGCAACAGCCTCTATGCCTTCCTCATGGCCAATGGACGTATAGAGGCTTACCACATCTATTGTTACCAACCAGCTCTCATCCGGAATTGAGTGAAGGTCAGCAATCATCTTCAGAAAATGTGTCATATCCAATATAAAAGAGCGTGTGTTCTTTACAAGTGGCGTAAGAGCTTTCTCCAAGGTGATGGAGAGTGGTGACAACACCGAATCCACTGAGGCCACAATAGGGCGGCCTGGCGGATCCACTAGCGTTTTATGTACTTTAGGTAAAATGTATAATACTGGAATAATGGTGACTGCTTAATCAGGTAGTCACGTAGTTGCTCATCGATCACACCTCTTTCAACATAATGATCCACCACTTTCCTAATTTTCTCTTTTATACTGAAAATCGGGTCATATTGTAAGGCTTCATATGTATTAATGTCGGACAGTTGGCGCATTACCTCTCTCATATATTTTATCTTGTCCATAATCACTATGGAACCGCCTTTATCGGCGGGCTTTATGACCAACGATTTGTCCTCCATTAATACTCTGAGCGCTGTTTTTTCTTTCAAATTGACATTATGACATATATGCATATCACCCTGTTTAATCTTCCGAAAAAGGTTTCAACCTCTTTGGAAACAAACTGTATATGTCTCCACAGGGTGATATGTTTTCGGCAGCATAAAGGTGCTATTTACTCTCAGACCAAAGTCCTTCATGCTCAATTGCCCCTCTTTAACAGTTCTATTGGAAATAACCGTCTCTTTGGGTTCAGAAAAGTGGGCTTTGAGCCTGATCTTCCAAAAGAACTGTTGCAGGTCTATATCCAGCTGAAAACTGTTAAATCCTGTAGTGGGACTAAATGAAAGGCCTTTTTGTAAAGCCCTCATTAGGCCTGCATAGGCAAAATGACTGGATTAATGATGTTCTTCAAGTAGTATGGGCCATTCACAAAGTGTAGGGAGGTTCTGTATTGACTAGACATATGCCCTCAGTGTAACACCACCGCCACCAAAGGCTAGTCTGGTGACAAAAGTGGCTGATGCATAGCGCTCTCCTTGACGTCTCCAACATCGGCGGCCATCATTTCTTCTCAGTGTGAATCAACTTTCATCAGTGAACAGCACTGAGGCCCACTGGTCCATCTTCCAGCGTAGATGCTCCCTGGCCCATGCAAGACGATGACGCCTATGCCTGGTGGTGTGGTCAGGTACCCTTGCAGGTCGTTTAGCACGCAGACTGCGCTGATATAAATGGTTTCTAATAGTCTGACGTGACACTTGGCTGCCTCTCATCTCCCTTGTGCCTGGAGTTGTGCGGCATTTATCATCCGGTTCCGCAAGGCATTGCTCACAATAAAGTAGTCATCAGTATGGGATGTGGCCAAAGGGCGTCCACTTCTCTGCCTTTCTGTGACTCTCTGATACAACCTGCTGCTGACTCTCTGTGACACTCTAAGCTCAGTGGCCATCCTGCTTGAAGCCTCACAATAGCGAGGTACTGCTGATGAATTGTTAGGTGTTGTCTTGGTCTCATAATGGTAAAATGTTAACAACATGATGAAGAGGACTGTTTAAATACCAATTCTTACTGAGCCAGGAAATCGTTGGGAATTTTGCCGTTAAGCTCCTTGTTAGAGAACAGCAAGTTGTACAAAAAGTCCTGAAACACTGAACAGTTGGACGTGTGCATTCAAAGGTAAAAAAATATAGTGTGTTCAGGGAGGGAGCCATTTACAGGGGCGGACACAGACACCAGAGGGCCCCTGTGCAAAGAATGTGCCTGGTCGTCCCCCCCCCCTTCCCTCAGAGGTGCCCAGCCCATGCCAAATTCTCAACCTAACCCTTTTGCTCGAGCCCTAATGTTAAATACATACTTGGAAACTATCATCTTCTCCATTCAGACCCCACAGTAATAGTGCTCCCCAAAGTCCCACCAATAGCAATAATTATATGTCAGAGTGTGCTCAGTGTTAACCATTCCCCCAAAACTAATAATGCTTCCATAGTGGCCATACTAGTAATCATGTTCCCCGTAGTCCACCAGTAGTAATAATTCTCCTTACAATGCGTGCAAGTAGAAAAATGCCCCCTTATAATATCTGACACTACAAAAAATATCCCCTTTCCTTTCAGATCAGACCCCCATATCAGACCTCAGATTAGATCCTAAAATCAGACCCCCATATCAGATCCTCAGACACCCATATCAGATCCTCAGATGACAGTGCAGCGTGGGCCAGAGGAGACTGTGGTCATGCCTACATCTTATAGGAAAAAAGGCTAGCTTATGTACACTCTCACGGTCCCGACCACCAGAGAGGCTGGTGCTATTTTCCTATAGTATGCAAGCACGACCACCAACGATGGATTGCAGGGTGGTCTGTAACCATGGAAACAAGCAGTGTATAATATGATGGAAAAATGAATCCAGCCAGCAAAGGAAGCCATATGGACAATCACAATACATTAGTAAGTGTCTTGTATTAACTTTCTCTACATGATAAATGCTATTTGCTGATGAGACACCCCTTAAATCATAGTTCCCTCTTAGTGCCCCATGTACAAAAAAATATATAGCCTCAGAATTTGTACTTTCCTGTATATAGTGCAACCAAGTTGTGCCAACTGTAGTGCCAAGTTCTGTGCCCCACATATAGTGCCAGGATCGGTGCCTCTTAATATAAATCTCATGCCCTGTGCCTTTCTATAATGCCTCATGATCTGCGCCAGCCTCTAAAGTGCCTTATGCTATAAGCATACTGATATGTCCCTGGTTCTCAGATTTCTTACAGGTGTGGACTTTTTTTGGCAGGACCTGTACCTGAGGAGTGTCATGTCCGCCACATAAGTCACAAAATAAGCTCCACATAGTGGACAGGGAGCTACTGGTTACTTATCGCACCGTTATTTGTATGTGGTGTGCGTGACGTTCCACAGATACAGGTCTGGCCAGAAGAGGCACAGTTCAGGGGGGCGCAGACCAAGAGGCACAGTATAGGGGGCGCAGACCAAGAGGTACAGTATAGGGGGACGCAGTCCAAGAGGAACAGTATAGGGGGGCCCAGACCAAGAGGCACAGTGTAGGGGGGCCCAGACCAAGAGGTACAGTATAGGGGGACGCAGACCAAGAGGCACAGTATAGGGGGGCGCAGACCAAGAGGCACAGTATAGGGGGATGCAGACCAAGAGGCACAGTTTAGGAGGACGCAGACCAAGAGGCACAGTATAGGGGGATGCAGACCAAGAGGCACAGTATAGGGGGACGCAGACCAAGAGGCATAGTATAGGGGGACGTAGACCAAGAGGCACAGTAAAGGGGGGCGCAGACCAATAGGCACAGTATAGGGGGAGGCAGACCAAGAGGCACAGTATAGGGGGCGCAGACCAAGAGGCACAGTATAGGGGCGCAGACCAAGAGGCACAATATAGGGGGATGCAGACCAAGAGGCACAATATAGGAGGACGCAGACCAAGAGGCACAATAAAGTGGGGGGGCAGACCAAGAGGCACAGTATAGGGTGGCGCAGACCAAAAGGGAACAGTATAGGGGACACAGACTAAGAGGCACAGTGTAGGGGGGCGCAATCATCACACAGCATTTTGGTATGTATTTGAGAAAACTTACATTTTAATATTGCATCACTCTGTGTACAATCACCATTTATGTGTGGATTTAAAATAAAAACATACACTGGCATATTGCATGTAGTACAGGAAAAGAATTTCCTGCATCACAGACTGCAATTTGGTATTTGGTGTGTAGTTAAAAAGAGAGTCATGTTTGATTAGGATATGTTTGGCAGCAGAAAATGAAAGAGGACTGGATAATGGAGGAAAAACCACATCATCCACCAGTAATGTCAGTGGCTGTAGCGATATTGGTGGCACTGTCAGACTTGGCACCAGCCTCCCAGTCAGTATTAACCAGTGACTCAAATAGCTGTTGGGCGACTGTTATTATGGATGAAGGATATGAAAATGTGGAAAGGACGACTGAGCCATCAACAACATCATCTGACAACAGGATGATGTTACCTCTGACAGTGATGTCAACCAAATTTTTTGCCTCTTCCTACTATTCTGACTTCATTGACATCTCATTTCACTGCCCCAGTCGACTAGTAATGCGTCAGCTACCGTCCAGGATCTGCCCCTCCTAAAGGAATGCATTTTAAAAGGCCATTTAAAAAAAGCCGCTACTTCATTTCTGAACCACAATCATGATCACTGTCACAATATTTTTATAACGTTTGTGTAACAACTTCCTAGTTAATAGATGGTGTGGTAAGGTGCAGGGTACTGTGGTTGACGGGAGGTATGTGTCACCGAGGTTCTTGGCCTCGGTGAGGTAAGAGCCGGGTTTTATTAGGTGTCAGCAGCAGCTAGTGCTGTTGGACACAGTTTGTATTTAGTTTGGCTGCAAAGCCAATCCGGGCCGGCTCTTACTGGGAGTAGGCAAAGAGCTGGGTGGGTGCCTACTCCCCACGGTCCAGGCCGGGTTTTCCCCGGACCTTAAAAAGACAGCCAGCACCAGCAGGTGGTGTGATTATCCTGGAGCCTGCTAACAGGGCTGAGGAGTTCTCTGTGCTGGAGGACGGAGCTCAGCAAGGTGGTGTTTCCCTGCAAACTGAAGGAGGAATCGCCTGCGGCTGAACCGACTGCTAGGTGTGAACCGCACTTAAACCACCCAAGGTGACTGGACCCTGTGTTGGCCTGTTTTTGGTTTTGCCACATGATTTCTGTTTTGTGTGAACTGTCACCAAGAGACTGTTTTCATTTCTGGTGTGCAAGTGTGAATAAAACACTGTTTGATGCACAATCTGGACTCCGTGTTTTGCCTCTAAACTGCACCCGCACCGCTGTCTACCAGAGCGACTCCCACATTTGGTGTCGGATGCGGGCATGCGCAGTGAGGCTGGCGTGAACGCCGAACTTTGTTTTTGCTGAACAGAAGTGAATGTCCTATATTAAGCCGGCAAAGTTGCAGCCTGTGATCCCCGACAAAATGGAGGCGGCTGTGAAAGCCCTCATAGAGGCTAACGTGCAGCAGCGGGAGACCAACCAGCTACTGCTACAGCACGTGATGGCGTTGCAAGCGGCAGGAGCGTCCCACCGCGTCCATGATGCCCGGAAAGCTGTCCGTGCCGCGATCCCTAAGATGACCCCTCGGATGATGTGGAGACCTATCTGGCGGTGTTCGAGAAGGTGGCCGTGAGGGAGAAATTACCCCGAGAACAGTGGGCAGAGGTCGTCGCTCCGTTCCTGGCGTCTGGACCCCAGCAAGTATTTTTGACCTCCCAGATGACCAAGCAGCTGACTACCCGACCGTGAAAGGTGAGATCCTGGCAAGACTGGGGGTGAACGTGTTAGTCCGGGCTCAGCGGGTCCACCAGTGGAACTTTAATACGGCTGAACCCGCCAGGCCGCAGTATTATGAGTTGCTGCACAGGTTGCAAAAGTGGCTGCAGCCTGAGGTTCTAAGTCCGGCTGCTATGCTGGACCGTCTGCTGGCTGACATCTTCTGGAGGGCCTTGCCGTACCCCCTGCAGCACTGGATCGGCCAGGTGTCACCCACTAATGCCTTGGACATGGTCGACCTGGTCGAGCGCTATGAGGCCACAAAAACCTTGAAAGGGGTGTTGTTGGGAGGGGCCGGTCAAACCCCGGAGGTCTCCCATCCAGTCCCGACGACTGGTACCCGAGAAACCTGCTCGGGTGTACCCCTGTAAACCCGGCCCCGATAGTCTGCTGGCGGTGTCACGAGCCTGGCCATGTGAGGGCCGACTGTCCACAGTGGGGAGAACCCATGGAGACCAATTATGGGTACCGGGCTTCCATGTATGCCCGGAGACTGTGTGCGACCGGCACCCCGAGACCCTAGACAATCGTCATATGTGCCAGGTGCAAGTCGGTGATAATCTTGCAGTGGCGCTGCTGGACTCAGGGAGCCTAGTAACCCTGGTAAGTGCTGCCCTGGTACAGCCCTCCCAGTATACGGGCCGGAAAGTTGGGGTGGTGTGCATACACGGAGACTTAAAGGACTATCCCACGGCTGTAATGTCTCTGTCCACGGCGGCCGGCACATGGACTTGTGAAGTGGCGATCTCCGCCAAGCTACCGTATGAACTAATAATTGGGAGAGACTTCCTGGTTTTCCGTCACTATGGCCTGAGGTGAAAGTGACTAATAGCCCTGAGACAGGGGTAACCCTAGCAGAGTGGCCTGGTTCCTGTGGGAGGCCAGAGCCCTGGGAGCCCGAGTCCGAAGGGCCTGCGGTAGGGGTGACCACCACTTCTGTGATAGAGGGGGAGACAACCCCACTGAGTGTAATGGTCGGAGACACGGAGGACTTGCCACCGGGACCTGAGTTGGCAGACCTCAATGTCTCCGGGGAAAATTTTGGGACCGCACAACACCGGGACCAAACCCTAACCAGAGCCTGGGAAAGTGTCATAATAATTGATGGTAAACCCCAGAAACCAGGGGCTGAATTAATGTTTCCGCGATTCATTGTCCTTCAGGATATGTTGTATCGGGTGAACCAAATCCGAGGTGAGCCTGTTGAACAGTTGGTGGTGCCCACAGCGTATCGCAGGCTTGTCATGGAGCTTGCCCACCAACATGTTCTTGGGGGACACCTGGGGTGGCAGAAAACCCAGGACCGCATACTGCAGCGGTTTTATTGGCCCGGTGTGTTCAAGGAGGTAGAGAATTATTGTAAGTCCTGTCCCACCTGTCAGATAACTAGCCCCCAGCCACATTTCCGTAGTCCTCTGGTACCGCTTCCAATTATTGAGGTCCCGCTTGAGCGAATCGCTATGGATCTAATTGGGCCTGTACCAAAATCTGCCAGGGGCCACCAACACATTCTGGTAGTTCTCGACTATGCCACTCGGTATCCGGAGGCGGTGCCTCTGCGACATACCTCAGCTAAACTCATTGCCAAAGAGTTAATGGAAATGTTTTCCCGTGTGGGCCTGCCAAAAGAGGTTCTGACAGACCAAGGGACCCCTTTATGTCCAAAGTAATGAGGGAACTGTGTAAATTATTGCGTATAAAGCAATTGCGGACGTCCGTTTACCATCCACAAACGGACGGTCTTGTCGAGAGGTTTAACCAAACCTTAAAAATATGTTAAAGAGGGTGGTGTCTAGAGATGGGAAGGACTGGGACCTGCTTCTGCCCTATCTCATGTTCGCAGTGCGAGAGGTGCCCCAGGCCTCTACTGGGTTCTCGCCCTTCGAACTGCTTTATGGCAGACACCCTCGGGGCCTGTTGGATATCGCCAAGGAAGCGTGGGAACAACAGCCTGTCCCCCACAAAAGTGTCATTGAGTATGTCACCCAGATGCAGGACCGGATGGAAAGGGTGTTGCCGCTGGTCCGGGAGCATATGGAGGCAGCGCAACAAGCCCAGAGTAGGGTGTACAATCGTCAGGCTCGGGAACGGGGCTTCAAGCCGGGAGATCGGGTGTTGGTTCTGGTACCCACCCTTGACAGCAAGTTCCTAGCTAGGTGGCAGGGCCCCTATGAGGTGATCGAGAAAGTAGGGGAAGTAAATTACAAAGTACACCAGCCAGGCGGCGCAAGCCGGAGCAGGTGTACCACGTGAATTTACTAAAGCCGTGGAAAGATAGGGACACGGCCGACGACCACAGCCCCCGGCCAGGGCTTCTAGGTGAAAAGGGTCCAGCCCCACAGTTCGAGGCCTGTGAAGCAGTAACCACGGTAAAATTGCAGACAGCCTGTCTTCCAAACAAGTTCAGGAAGTCAGGAGTTCATCAGTCGGAACACGGATGTGTTCTCGGACCTCCCTGGCCGCACGCCTCTCATCCAACATGACATCGCCACGGAGCCTCAGGCCAGGATCCGGTTAAAACCATACCGGGTACCCGAGGCTCGGCGACGGGCCATCGCGGAGGAGGTGCAATTAATGTTGAAGCTTGATGTCATTGAGGAGTCGAAAAGTGAGTGGGCCAGTCCCATAGTTCTAATACCCAAGCCGGATGGGACGTTGCGGTTCTGCAACGACTTTCGCAAGTTAAATGAAGTGTCCAAGTTCGATGCGTATCCCATGCCCCGGGTAGACGAGCTTGTTGAGAATTTAGGGCAAGCCCGTTACTTTTCTGTGCTAGACCTCACTAAAGGATACTGGCAAGTACCCTTAACGGAGACGGCCAAGGAAAAACCGCTTTGTTACCCCGCAGGGCCTGTATCATTACAAGGTGTTACCCTTTGGCCTGCATGGCGCCCCGCCACCTTCCAAAGGTTAATGGACATAGTGCTGCGACCTCATCGTCGGTACGCCTCGGCATACTTAGATGATGTAATCATCCACAGCACCGACTGGGAAAGCCATTTGCCCAAAGTGCAGGCGGTAGTAGATGCCCTGAGAAAAGCTGGTCTAACCGCCAATCCAAAGAAGTGTGCCATTGGATTGGAAGAAACCAAATATCTGGGTTATGTTATTGGGCGCGGAGTCATCAAGCCGCAGGTAACTAAAGTAGAGGCCATTCGTAACTGGCCCCGACCGGTCACCACCAGGCAGGTAAAGTCCTTCTTGGGAATTATAGGATACTACATGCGGTTTGTGCCCCACTTTGCCACCATAGCAGCACCGTTGACAGACCTGTTGAAGGGGCGAAAGTCGGTGAAGGTTAGCTGGAGTGAGAAGGCGGAGGAGGCTTTCTCCGCGTTGAAGTCGGCCCTGTGTGGGTCCCCGGTTCTGGTGACGCCCGACTTCAACAGGGAGTTCGTCGCTCAGACAGATGCCTCGGAGGTAGGTCTCGGTGCAGTTTTGTCTCAGGAGGTCAATGGGGAAGAACATCCCATTGTCTTCCTGAGCCGTAAACTCACCCCAGCTGAGACCAGGTACAGTATAGTGGAGAGAGAGTGCCTGGCCATCAAGTGGGCACTAGAGTCTCTCCGCTACTATCTGTTAGGGAGAAAGTTCCGTCTGGTGACCGACCATTCCCCTCTAAAGTGGATGTGCCAGGCGAAAGACAGGAATGCTCGGGTCACCAGATGGTTCTTGTCTCTCCAGAATTTCAAATTTGCGGTAGAACACAGGGCAGGCCGCTTGCACGCTAATGCAGATGCCCTGTCCCGCGTCCACTGCCTCACTTGTGTTCACCCCTCAGGGTTGAACAAAGGGGGTGTGTGGTAAGGTGCAGGGTACTGTGGTTGACGGGAGGTATGTGTCACCGAGGTTCCTGGCCTCGGTGAGGTAAGAGCCGGGTTTTATTAGGTGTCAGCAGCAGCTAGTGCTGTTGGACACAGTTTGTATTTAGTTTGGCTGCAAAGCCAATCCGGGCCGGCTCTTACTGGGAGTAGGCAAAGAGCTGGGTGGGTGCCTACTCCCCACGGTCCAGGCCGGGTTTTCCCGGACCTTAAAAGACAGCCAGCACCAGCAGGTGGTGTGATTATCCTGGAGCCTGCTAACAGGGCTGAGGAGTTCTCTGTGCTGGAGGACGGAGCTCAGCAAGGTGGTGTTTCCCTGCAAACTGAAGGAGGAATCGCCTGCGGCTGAACCGACTGCTAGGTGTGAACCGCACTTAAACCACCCAAGGTGACTGGACCCTGTGTTGGCCTGTTTTTGGTTTTGCCACATGATTTCTGTTTTGTGTGAACTGTCACCAAGAGACTGTTTTCATTTCTGGTGTGCAAGTGTGAATAAAACACTGTTTGATGCACAATCTGGACTCCGTGTTTTGCCTCTAAACTGCACCCGCACCGCTGTCTACCAGAGCGACTCCCCACAATGGAAAAGGTCCTTTTGGGGGCCAGGAACATAGTCACTTCTATGTCAGTAAGCTAAATCCCTGAAAAGGACCTCAGCAGGAAAAGGACCTATTACATAATGGATGGAAATGGTCCTTTTAGGGTACGAGAAATAGCCACTTCAGTGTGAGTCGGCTAAATCCTATCCCTGAAAAGAACCTCAGCAGTATGAATCCTTCCTAGTACATAACAGATGGAAAAGGTCCATTTAGGGTACGGTAAATAGCCACTTGAGTGTGAGTTGGCTAAATCCCATCCCTGAAAAGGACCTCAGCAGTATGAATCCTCCCTAGTACATAATAGATGGAAAAGTTCCTTTTGGGGTACAGGAAATAGCCACTTCAGTGTGAGTCGGCTAAATCCTATCCCTGAAAAGAACCTCAGCAGTATGAATCCTTCCTAGTACATAACAGATGGAAAAGGTCCATTTAGGGTACGGTAAATAGCCACTTGAGTGTGAGTTGGCTAAATCCTATCCCTGAAAAGGACCTTAGCAGTATGAATACTCCCTAGTACATAATAGATGGAAAAGGTCCTTTTAAGAAACGGGAAATAGCTACTTAAGTGTGAGTTGGCTAAATCCTATCCCTGAAAATGACCTCAGCATTATGAATCTTCCATACTCTATAATAGAGGATAAAGGTCCTTTTGGAGTACGGGAAATAGCCACTTCAGTGTGAGTCGGCTAAATCCTGTCCTTGAAAAGGACCTGAGCAATATGAATCCTCCACTTTTATGCTGATGACACACAAATCTAACTCTCTGGTCCAGACATCACCACCTTACTATCCAGAATCCCACAATGCCTATCTTCCATAACCACCTCCTTCTCCTCTCGTTTTCTAAAACTTAACATGGATAAAACAGAATTCATCATCTTACCCCCATCTTGCTCAGCCCCCCAACAGACCTATCTATCACGATCAATGGCTGCACACTCTCCCCAGTCAACCAAGTCAGCTGTCTTAGAGTGACCTTGGATTCTACCCTCTCCTTCCTACCGCACATCCAAGCCCTTTCCATCACCTGCCACCTCAAACTCAAAAACATCATCACGCATCCGCTCTTTCTTCAACTTTGAGTCTACGAAAATGCTTGTACATGCCCTCATCATCTCCCGCCTAGACTACTGCAACATCCTCCTCTGTGGCCTTCCATCTAGCACCCCTCCAATCTATCCTCAACTCTGCTGCCCGACTAATCCACCTCTCACCCTGCAACTCCTCTGCCTCTGCCCTCTGCCAATCACTTTACTGGCTCCTGATTGCCCAGTGAATTCAGTTCAAAATACTAACAAATACATACAAGGCTGTCCACAACCTGTCCCCTCCCTACATCTCTTAGCTACTTTACCGATACATCCCCACACACAATCTCCGATCCGCACAAGACCTCCTTCTCTCCTCTTATCACCTCTTCCCACAATCGCCTCCAAGATTTCTTCCGTGTATCCCCCATCCTCTGGAACTTACTACCCAGCATATCAGACTCTCACCTACAGTGAGAAACCTAAAAAAGAAACCTAAAAACCCAACTCTTCAGACAAGCCTACAACCAGTGACCCTGCTGCATCTATACCGCCATGACCTGCTTCACCCTCACCTACTGTGTCCTTCTCTCATACCATGTAGATTGTAAGCCCTAACGGGCAGGGCCCTCTCTCCTTCTGTACCAGTTTGTAACCCGTCTTTTTCATGCTTAGTGCAATTGTCTGTACTGTATTATGTATGTATACCCCTTTTCATATGTACAGCGCTATGGAATGAATGGCGCTTTAATAATATATAATAATAATACTCTATATCTCAAAAATACGGATGGCACAAAGTTCCATTAAAAATAAATAGTTTATTAAATATATTATTAAAAACATACACAACAATATATTATATATGGGAAACCATTCATAAAAGCGCCATGATATCCTGCAAATAAGTTATACCAAGGGTAAATTAACTTCATGTAACTCATCCACAGTTTTCTTAACTCTATCCTAACCCCGATAGTACATACTCCTACTCACTGCAATACAGCTATTCAATATTCATATAGGATAGATCGCAGATGTAGTGCCAGCAGGCATCGCTAAACATAACATGCTATATCCTTCTCTATAAATAAATAGACCTAGCTGACCAGTATAACACACATAAATAAACCGAGGTCACATACCCTTGAATAATCTCTGGTACTCCTATGCAGGGATGGCGCCCCCTCTACGCGCGTTTCGCGTATTTGCTTCGTCAGGAGGAGAGCTCGTAGAGAAGGATATAGCATGTTATGTTTAGCGATGCCTGCTGGCACTACATCTGCGATCTATCCTATATGAATATTGAATAGATGTATTGCAGTGAGTAGGAGTATGTACTATCGGGGTTAGGATAGAGTTAAGAAAACTGTGGATGAGTTACATGAAGTTAATTTACCCTTGGTTTCCCATATATAATATATTGTTGTGTATGTTTTTAATAATATATTTAATAAACTACTTATTTTTAATGGAACTTTGTGCCATCCGTATTTTTGAGATATAGATAGTGAACTGTAGGATAGCGTTCCTTTACGTATATACTGATCTAACTGAGTAGGACTGAATAATAATACTCTGTAATAGAGGGAAAAGATCCTTTTGGGGTACGGGAATTAGTCACTTCAGTGTGAGTCGGCTAAATTCTGTCCTTGAAAAGGACCTCATTGGTATGAATCCTCCATATTCATAATAGAGGGAAAAGGTCCTTTTGGGGTACAGGAAATAGCCACTTCAGTGTGAGTCAGCTAAATCCTATCCCTGAAAAAGAACCTCAGCAGTATGAATCCTCCATACTCCATAATTGAGGGGAAATGTCCTTTTGAGAATATAGGAAATTTCTAATTTGTTTTTTAAACAAATAATGTTAAAGGGGTTATCTGATATCAAAAATATCCCCGCCAATACTCGGGCCCCTTGTATGGATTATACTTACATGCTCAGGCCATCCACGTCACTCCGGATTCCTGCATGGCCACCGCTGCATCTCCCCGTCACTCGGATCAAAATATCTGACGACGGGAAGAGTGGGCAATAGCAGGCTGCGACTGGAAAGAGCCTCCTTGTGTCTGGTCACCGTTGCAGCCTGCTATTAGCTGCTCCCCCATCACCAGATGCCTCCGTCAATGGCTGTTTTGATCGGAGCAACAGGGAGATACAGCTGCGGCCTTGTAGGGATCTGCAGCAACTCCGGTGGCACTGAGCAGGTAAGTATAATCCATACAAGTGGCCCGGGCATTGGCGTAGATATTTTAGATATCGGATAACCCCTTTAACTAGGAAATTACAGCGATCACATTAACTAGATGTTTCTGCAAAGCGCTTTACCATAAATATCATAGGACTGGACAATTCTGCAGATACAAGTACTCAGATGTCAAATGATAGTTTTTTTTTATTGTTTATTGTAAAGATTTTTCTGAAATAAAAATAAACATAAAAGAGCCTTATTTACAATAGTCACCTATATAACTTTATTGTATACTATAACACTGCATCCATGTAGAAGCTGTGTTACTGGACATAGTTTATGACCAGGTCCTAATAGACAAGGGGATTTAGCCTACAAATGATGGGAAATAGACAGTTCCTGTAGAGCCGGCTATTTCCTATCACTGGTAAGGACCAGGTCCTTACAGAGTATAACTCCCTGTAAACCGGCTATATACTATTTCAGTTCAGGACCTGACCACTAGGAGCAAAAAGGTCCTTACAGGTGATAGGAAATAGGCAGCTCACACTGAGTCGGCTAATTACTATCACTGGTAAGGACCAGGTCCTTACAGAGTATAGTATTTAGTCATAACCATGCATCCAAGGTGGTGACTAGAATGGAATTGCTCCTGGTGGGCATGATGTCATAGTAAGAGGTGGAGTCTCCTTTCTTTTCCTACTTCGGATGTTTTTACAGGTCCAGACTTTATGTTAGAAGAGGCTGAAGGAGGCGGAGTTTCGGCGCGGTGGCAGCCTACAGTGATAGCCAGTGCTGTGGTCAGTGAAGGAGGGCAGAGAGATGGAAATACTAAGCCTGCCATGCCACCTTTCATTCATGGAGGCAGGGAACAGGCACAGATGAGGAGGTATCTGTCAGCCAGTGCTTGTTAATTGCTGCGCTGATGCCGCCCCCTCAAAGACAGTAGAAACTGCCACATAAGGCGAGACTCTCATCTCGCCTCATGGCAGGAGCAGGCCTGGTTGTGGTGGTATGTTGGGGGAGGGGAGCGGGGGGGACAAAAAGACTTCTCGTACAGGGTGCCATCTAACCTAAGGCCGGCCCTGACTTTGACTTGATTTCTGACTATGCAGTTTTTTTTGCAGAGCACAATAGAGTTGCCTACTATTGTGTTCGGCAATAAAAGATGTAGAATGATGGAAACCAGGCCAGAGTCCAAGGTTTATAGGGTTTGTCCAGGTCTTAACGGGGATCTCCGATCTGAGACATTGATGATATATTACTAGGTTATGCCATCAATATCAGATTGATGTAGGTCCTCCTATCTCCAGAACAAGGCCCCCCAAAAGTGAAGCAGAACACAACACAAATATGCAGCTTGCTTTTCAGCAACTTAGAAGCCCTTCAAATGCACTTAGCTATTTTCAGAGGGTCCATAGTGGTGAATGGAGAGCAAGCTGTGTAAAACACGGCCACCTCTCCATTCACCACTAAGGGACTGCTGAAAATGGCCTAGCCAGTGCTCGGTTACTATCGGAGAGTGCCCATGATGGCGCCACTGCTTTCTATCTATTTGGAGGCCCTGTTCCAGGATAGTTACAGATCCCAAAGGTGCCATCAACGTCCCAGATGGGAACACCCACTTAAGTACTAATGACCTCAGCATAGAAAACAATATCAGATTGCCTCTTCATAGTACACCAAGCACAATGTTGTATATTGTATAGCTGCTCTGATTGGTACTGCAGCACAATCCCATTAACATGAATGGGACTGCGCTACAAAAATGCATAGTTGCCAAGTGTCCCGAATTTATAGGGATATTCCTGATTTGGGCTGTCCAGATCGAAAAAGTGATGGGGCTAACGTAAACCTGCATAGGCAGGTGGTCCCAGGCCCGGTGGGGCTTAGATGCCCCGATTTTACCAAGAAAAGGTTGGTAAGTATGGAAATACCATGGTTTTCTCTGGGACTTGGCTGACAGACGATCCTTAGGAATACCTTTATCTGTGATTCAAACTTATCCCCCAACTGGTAGAAAGCAGGATATGGATGGCCCCTTACCCAGTTTTAGCTCTAGTTTTTTCTGCCCTTTTAGAATGGGCTAATGATTTTACCATGTAGGAGTAGGACTTCTAGTGACATTAGCAAAATCAGAATTAAGAACCTAACAATGAGAAACACGACGAAATTATTTGCGCATGCGCAAAAGATTATATCACCGATCTCTGCTTCTGTTGATTACGACTGATTGTTCCTATGCCTGGGCTCTGTCTTCTCGCACAGTCTCGCGGCTTTTTGCAGCATTAGTGGACGAGTACGCGGCGCGTGACTGTCAGGCTTAACTATAGTAGCTGTAACTAACCGCGGATGTGGTGTGTCTTGGTAGGTAAACCATTTGTTTTGTTTTTTAATTCTTGGTAATATTGTAAACGCGTTGTGAGGGTGGACATCTGATGGAAACCACGTAGTGAACTTGTGCAGTGTTCCAGCCGGTTGTTAGGCCTGTTGGAATGCATGTTGCAAGGTGCATACCGAATACTGTTTGTTGTCGTTTTATGTGTAGGACGGCGGTACTGGAGGGCATCATCCTGATACACTACCTTTGTACAGTGCTCTGCTCTACTTTGTGGCGTTTGACATGCTCTGAAATGTTCCTGGAATTGGGATTTTTAGATTCAGTGACATCTGTAGGCCTCTGTTTTATGGCAGTATGTAGAATTTAATGATGTCCATTGACTTTTGCATTTATTGCAGAATTACGTTGCGTGCACCCCTATCGTATGTGTTGTGACATGGTCAGTAAATCTTAGATGGCCTACATAATAGGCTGTATGAAATCTGACATGGTATGTACAGTTAAAAAAGAAAATGTCCTAAATAGCAAATGTGAATCTATCCTCTGATGGAAATCCTAGATCACAGCCAGTATTGTCAACCTGAATTTTGTTTTACTCTGGACACCTTATCCAAAAATTGCCAGCAAACTTTTTTTTTTTTTTTTAACGGAAAAACCATAATGAATAATAAAGTTAAAGGATGTCTTTCACCTAAACTGCCCATTATAGAACACTAACACGATGATCTGCGTTATAGTCCCCATATTGGAATGCTACTTACTATATAGCTGTCCATGGCTTATTTTCGCTAATAACCACTTTAATTCCATATGTTAATTAGGTTCTGAAGGTGCCCAGGGGCGGTGTTCCAGCGGCCGGTGCCCAGACCCCTCGTCACTTTTCATATGAAACCTCTCCCCTTTCACCCCTCTGGCCTGCCCTAGGTTCTTCAGAAATCCAGAGCCAGCGCCGTTCACAAGATTCGCCGCGCCTGCACACTTAATTCCCCACTATGGGCAGAGGCACAAGGCAGGATAGATGTACGGGCTGGCACATGCGCATTAAAAGCTCCTGTGCCTCTGCCCACAATGGGATGGATGGCAGGCACTGTTATGAGGGCATCTGTGGATGGCAGGCACTGTTATTGGGGCATCTGTGGATGGCAGGCACTGTTAGGGAGGGGACATCTGCGGATGGCAAGCACTGTTAGGGGGGGACATCTGCGGATGGCAAGCACTGTTAGGGGGGGACATCTGCGGATGGCAAGCACTGTTAGGGGGGGACATCTGCGGATGGCAAGCACTGTTAGGGGGGGACATCTGCGGATGGCAAGCACTGTTAGGGGGACATCTGCGGATGGCAAGCACTGTTAGGGGGACATCTGCGGATGGCAAGCACTGTTAGGGGGACATCTGCGGATGGCAAGCACTGTTAGGGGGGGACATCTGCGGATGGCAAGCACTGTTAGGGGGGGGACATCTGCGGATGGCAAGCACTGTTAGGGGGGGGACATCTGCGGATGGCAAGCACTGTTAGGGGGGGGACATCTGCGGATGGCAAGCACTGTTAGGGGGGGGACATCTGCGGATGAAACATAGTATCTTATGCTGTGTGTCATCCACAGATCCCCCCCATAACAGTGTCCCTGTGTAGTGATTTTGAATGACCCCCAATACAGGGGTGGGGGTCGGCATTTCGGTTTTGTAATAGCAGCAGGGCCTATGCAGTCACTGTATTATTCTCTTACAACGGGCCCCACTTACCTAATCATATCTATCATGTAGGGGATGTTAAACTTAAACTTTATGCTTCAAAATCACTCCGTCCAGAAACTCCAGACCCTAACTTACTAGTATTTAAGGGGCCTACTAAAAGGAATGACAGAATGGAATGCCCATAGACTTTAACAGGAAACACTTGCGGTAAAGTTTAATGTCCAACATAACACAGATTTACCTGCAAATGAGCTCATAGTTTACTTCCCATTATAGTCTATGGGCATTCCTTTCTGTCATTCCACTTGGCATTTCATAGAAACCAATGATAATCACACTTAATCTCAATTTTAAATAATCCCACTGAACTTGAATAGTAAGCCTGCTACAGATGTATTTGATATGTTGAATGGTTCAGGCACAAAGTCACGTTTTACTTCCCATTATAGTCTATGGGCATTCCAGTATGTCACTCACCTTTGCATTCTATAGAAAACAGTTATAATCCAAGGTAATTTTCATTTTACATTATGCTACTCTACCCAGGGAACACTTGCGGTAAAGGTTAATGTCCACCATAACAGATTTACCTGCAAATGAGCTCATAGTTTATTTCCCATTATAGTCTTTGGGCATTCCATGTTGTCATTCCCTTTGGCATTTCATAGAAACCAATGATAATCCCACTTAATCTCAATTTTAAATACTCCCACTGAACTTGAATAGTAAGCCTGCTACAGATATATTTGATATGTTGAATGGTTCAGGCACCAAGTCACATTTTACTTCCCATTATAGTCTATGGGCATTCCATTATGTCACTCACCTTTGCATTCTATAGGAAACGGGTATAATCCAAGGTAATTTTCATTTTACATTATGCTACTCTACCCAGGGAACACTTGCGGTAAAGTTTAATGTCCAACATAACACAGATTTACCTGCAAATGAGCTCATAGTTTACTTCCCATTCTAGTCTATGGGCATTCCTTTCTGTCATTCACCCTCGTCATTCTGCAGAAAACGGTGATAATTCCACTTATTCTGAACATTAAATAATCCCACTGAATTTGGAGAGTAATCCTGCTAAATAATTATTATATATGTCGAATGGTTTTGTCTCTAATTTAAATATTACATTTCCATTATTCTCTATGGGCATTCCACTCTGGTCCATTATTCTCTATGGGCATTCCACTTTCCTGTTAAAGTCTATGGGCATTCCCTTCTGTCATTCCTTTTAGTAGGCCCCGTATTAAACTATCACAGGAGGCTGGGCGGTCGGACAGGCAGCAGTAGCGTAACTCACTATGTCATGTGCCTTCCCCCGCCTTCATTCATAAAGTGGGCGGAGCATGCGCGTGACGTAGTGATTCACGTTGCTGCCGGCCGGCCTCCTGCCTGCTACAAGGTGTGCTAGTAAGTTTTACACCCTGCCGCCCGCTCCTGCCCGCAGAGCAACAAATCGTCCGACTATTCGATAACTGTATTCGTCGACAACGAATCCCGTTATCGCATATTATTGACAATGTCGATTAATCGTTGCAGCCCTAGTAATAACTGTGCAGTACTCCTGACTGGAGACAGTGCTGCACCCTGGAGATGTAAATGTGATCTAATATTGTGTTTTTTTTTGTTTGTTTTGTTGTGGTGGCTGGCCAGACCCATTGGGTATATCCTCTTGAATGAAGGAGGTCAGATATTGGTCTGGACAGAAACTCTTCATTGAAATCTGCACAGACTATTATAGGTTGGCAATCCATTCTTTCCAAAGATTCCAAGAGGCCCAGCAGGTTAGTATGGAATTGGCCAATACTGTAATCCGGTGGCCTGTAAACAACGGCGATCAAAGCTTGTACAGGGGACTCTAGTTTGACAACCAAGAACTCCAAGTCAGTCACATTGTGATGATACTGCTTTTCAAAGGCCTTGAAATGGTTTCTGACATACAAGGCGACACCTCCGCAACTTTTACTTGCAGTGTCAGGAAGGTTCGTGTATGGGACGTGTCTGTTGCGTTTGAACAGGTTGGAGATCTGCTCTGTTTCGGCTGGTGATGTATGTCCTCTTCTCATTGGTGATAGACCTCTTTGTAACCTTGAAACCACGCCTTCTTTTATTTCTGTGTCTTGTCTTCAGTTTTTGTCGTCGCTATGCATTTAATTTGGAAAATGCCCTGTGAGGATCTTGCTTCAAGTGACCATGGAGTATGCATGCTGGCTGGGAATCCAGTGTGTTGCATCTTTGGTCATCTGTGCAACTTTGTTCTCCACATGCTTTCCATTATGTGGTTTTTCAGATTGCACTGGCGGGGACAGCAAACCATCTGACAGACGTCTTGCACGATGAAATGAGACTGGCATGAAGTCATACTGCAGTCCATTAATAGGGCCTCTGGTGTCTGTAAGGAGCAATTCATACAACTTATAAATCCTTACCCCCATATCACTCAAATGTGTAAAAGTGATCATAACACAGCGCTCCAGATGGCGACCAAAATGGTCGCAAATGCGCCCAGGAATTTGCAAATGGCGACAAGACTTTTAAGTCTTATCGCCATTTGCGACTTGTCCCACCTCCGCGCGGCAGCTTTAAGGGAGGAAAAAAAACTCTCTTTAGCAGACGCGCCACGCTCGGCACGTCTGCTGAGCCCAGCCCCCGACATCCAGCCTGCTCTGCCAGCCTGTAGTGGCTCGTCCTGGGCCCCGCCCCCTCACAGAGCCTGGGAAGAGAGCGCACTTGGGAGCACTGACAGAGACCTGCAGAAGGACGGCCGGGTGCCTGGGTCAGTGCCTCCCCCCCTCCAGCTCCTGACATGCGAGTCCTGTGACAGTGTGGCTCCTCCTGCCCCCCCCCCTGCAGAAGGACGGCCAGCCGGGTGCCTGGGTCAGTGCCTCCCCCCCCCTCCAGCTCCTGACATGCAAGTCCTGTGATAGTGTGGCTCCTCCTGCCCCCCCTGCAGAAGGACGGCCGAGTCCCAGCATCATTGCCTCCTGCAGTCCTCCGGCTCCTGACGTGAGTTCTGTGACACTCAGTATGGCTCCTGCTGCCCTCCCTTCCCCCTTGTTCAGACTAGTAAGGTTCCCCCCCCCAGTTGTTTAAAGTTTAACCCCTTCAGCTCTTTATTTAGCCAGTGAGTCTCAGCCAGCACCATAATGTCCATTTACTTATACTTAGGACATGCTGTAAGATTTAGCATTGAGAAGTCATACTTGTCTATGCTAAATCCTTAGTAGGTGGTGTCAGTAGCTACTGTCACTCAGCGCTGCTGTCACCACCAGTTATCACAAGAAAGTGTTCTGCCTCTGCCTGTATTGCGGCCCACAAACAGCATTTCCGCAATACACCGGCAGCAGCCCGCGTGCACTCTGCATCACGGATGCGGACCCATTCACTTGAATGGGTCCGCAATCACGGAAATGCAGAATGGAAGCACAAATTAGAACGCCATATAAGCACAGTCATAGTCAGCTCTCATTAACACATCAGTGTTTGGTCAGTGATTTCTATCAGTGATTGTGAGCCAAAACCAGGATTGGATCCTCCACAGACATAAAGTATAAGAGAAAGATCTGCACCAGTTCTGTGTTTACAGCCGCAACTGGTTTTTGCTCAAAATCACTGATGGAAATCACTGACCGAACACTGATGCTTCATTCACACAGTCAGTCTTCGGTCAGTGATTTCCATCAGTCATTTTTAGCCAAAACCAGGTGCAGCTTTAAACACAGATCAAGAGCAGATCTTTCCCTTATACTTTATGTCTGTGTAGCATACACGCCTGGCTTTGGCTCACAATCACTGATGGAAATCACTGACCAAACACGGACGTGTGAATGAGGCTATTTTTTTTTTTATATCATAATTATGTATGTATTTAAATTTGGCGACTAAAATTTTTATTTGGCTCCTAAATTTTTCGGTTTAGGAGCCAATGGCTTCTAGGGATTTTTTTTTTGTCTGGAGCCCTGTAACAGCTTTTCCTTTTCCAGTGGCAGGAAGTCCATCCTTATTTGGACTATGAGAATCAAACAGTCCATATCTTCCAGACTTGTCTCGGAACAATGCAATGCAAGATGGTACTACTATAAAAAGTGCATGTGTAACATCTGCATTGAGGCACTGATGTCTTGTGGAGAGGTCAACAAACCAACCTTGGTTGTCACCGTCTACCGTGGCCCTCACAAATCCTGATAACACTGGAGATTTAACAATGTTGAACTCATATTTGTCAGTGTTGACTCTGAGGGGCTCTTCTTCCATTGTTAAGTGTTGGTGCTGATAGACATTTCTTCGTTTCATTGTTGTGCCATACAAGCTGTTGCCCCCCCCCTTCAGTATTTGGTCAAGATCATTCTTCCTCACATCAGCAATCTCACTGTGGTATGCCAAAAATGTCAGAGCCATGCATGTACACTGTTTGTTTCTTAACTTTCCATAGCCATGATGAAATGATGCCTGCACAGATATCTCACTTGGTACACATAGTTCGTGTATGCCATGGTTTTCAGAAGTGCCCATCACACTGTCACTGTGCTCTTGAACTTGGCACTAAGTTGAACATGGGAATGACACCACAGGTTCACTATGTACATCCTGGGCACATTCACTGTCACAAACCTCCATTCCACTGCATCCCCCTTCATGACGGCACCAAAATGGAGGATGCTCCCCTTGTTGCTCTAGGGACAGGAAACAGAGAGGGTTAAAAGGGCCCCTCCCCTTACACACCCCAGTGTTTTTCCTGTCCCTACAGGACGAGAGGATGCATGGATACACGGATGAAGGGGGTCGGTTGATCGGGGCCTCCTGTGGTCTCCTTCCTTCGGGCACTAACTCCCCAGGCCAGTACTCAAAGTTTGGGAGTCCCCTGTCCTGGGTCCGACGTCCCCGAACCAGTTTGCTCGGGGGGGCTCTGCAGGACTCTGAGCAAGTTGCCACTGTTTGCAGCACATCCCCCACTGCAGGTGGGTTAATTAGGCAGGTGGACACAATTATAGCAGAGGGTGGTGCTGTGATGGAGGAATCCCTCTCACACGTAGAATGCTCTCCAGTCTGTGTTTGTTCCATGCTCGCTCAGACTACAGGCACCATGAAAGCGAACCGTGCCGACCCTGCAGAAGCCCGGAAGACGTCTTTAACGGCGAGTAAGGCAGTATATCCACTTATTCCCCTTCCCATCACTGTTTCTTATAAGGTTCCATCTCTCCCTTCTTTTTTTTTTTTTTTCCCCAGTCGTCTCCATGACACCACACCTGAGATTGACTCCTTCCTTATTGGACAGGAAAAACACAGAGAGGGTTAAAACCCCACCCCCTCCCACTATCGCCAGTGTTTTTCCTGTCCCATCAGGATAGGAAGCAGGAGAGGTGCATGGAGCTCTCTCTGAGGGCTTACCGGACTTCTGAAGGGCCCGAGGTCGGATCTGCAGGGGCAGCTCTCCCTCCTCCTGATTGTAGGGGCCCCAGCACGGACACGACGGCGTGCTCCCTGCGAAGATCCCCCCCCCCCCTGCGGCGGTCCAGGCGGGCTTGATGCAGGGGGGAAGAAGCATTTTCAGCGGCAACCTCCGCACGGAGCATGACTGATGCCGGGGGGGCGGGGCGCGCCTCCCGGCCACAGGTAAAAGCAGGATCTGTCCCGGCCGGCGCGCCATACGCTGGGGCGGGGCCGGGACAATTTGGCCTATAGTCAGTGGTGGCGTCAGACGCAGGGGGTGGAGCTAGCGTCATGACATCACCACGAGTGCCGCAGGTCCTGGAAGGCCTATAAAAGTGTTATATGGGGCAGCATGGCGTCCTCCACAGCACGGACGCCGCAGCAGGGCAAGTTTTTCCCTTGTCTAAGGACCAGCAGCACCTTCCAGCAGGCGGTAGTCGGGAGCCAGGATGAGTGCACCCCTCGCGCCGGGCTCAACAGCCGAGCCTACATCAAATCCAGGATCCGTGAGTAGCCTAACCTCAGGCACAAGGACTCTGGCTACTGTTTTGGTGTCTTATCCTGCCCTCCCTTGTGTTTTAGGGAGAAAAGGATCCCTCTAGTACCCCTAAGAAATCTAAAAAATGCAGCATATGTTTCAAGCGGTTACCCACCTCAACAAGTAAACCCCTTTGTAAAGAATGCACTGCAAATATTGTAAAAGCGGAATCCGCTAGCTTCCTGGATGATATAAAAAATTGGTTAAAGAAGAGGTCCAGTCAGCCTTAGCTGCTAAAGAACCTAAATCTTCTCAAAATACCCGGAAAAGCGCTTAGTAATTTCGGACTCCGACTCTGAGGGACTTTATGAGTCTGACCCGAATCCTTGCAAAAGAATGATGATTCTTCAGAGGAAGATAACGAGTACAAGAGGTTTTTATTCAACCCAGATGATATTGATGAGCTTATTAAGGCCATTAGAGCCACCATTCAGATGGAAATTCCTAAGAAACCCAAATCCACCCAGGAGGAAATATTTGGGGGATTAGGGGAAAGAAAAATTCAGTATTTCCCATCCCAGACAACGTTCAAAAATTAATCAGGTCTGAGTGGGAAAAACCTGATAAGGGTTCATTTCTCCCCAGAGGGATTAAAAGGAGATATCCCTTTAACTCAGAAGACAGTACAGATTGGGAAACTATCCCAAAAGTAGATGCTCCAGTGGCCAAAGTTGCGAAGCATACTGCTCTACCATTTGAGGATTCTGCGCAACTTAAAGATCCTCTTGACAGGAAAGCAGAAAGCCTGCTAAGGAAGACCTGGGAGGCTACGGCGGCCTTATTAAAGCCCGGTGTAGCTTCTACCTGCGTAGCTAGGACCCTAAATTTATGGCTAGAACAGTTGGAGATCCATCTAGTTAATAAAACTCCGCGAGAGCAGATTCTGGAGAGTCTACCCTTGTTGAAAATGGCTACTTGCTTCCTGGCAGACGCGGCAGTGGAATCGGTCAAACTTTCGGCCCGTACAGCTGTACTATCCAATTCCGCAAGAAGAGCCCTGTGGCTCAAAGCGTGGTCTGGGGATATCACCTCAAAGAATAAACTGATTTCTCTTCCCTTTCACGGACAGTACGTATTTGGTACAGATCTGGATAAAATCCTAGAAAATGCCACAAACAAAAAAGGGGGTTTCCAGAACAGAGATATAATCAACAGAGGAGACAGAATTTTCGTGACAGAAAATTCCACTCTGACATCAGGAAAGACAAAGGGAAGACAGGGAGGTGGAGTTATCCCAAGGGGGTAGGGGAAGAAATTTTCTCTTTAATCCCAATAAATCAGATTCCACCTTCTCTAACACCAAACAATGACGCCATTCCGGTAGGGGAAGACTCAGTTCCTTTTTAACAGCTTGGGAACAGGTAACATCCAACACCTGGTTACTGAATATTATAAAAGAAGGATTCAGAATAGAGTTAGATTCTCCCCCTATTCAAAAGTTCGTTACTACTATGCTTCCGCTTTCTCAAATGCAGATATTAAAGAGAGAAATAAAAATCTGTTAGGCTTAGCGGCAATCGAGCCTGTCCCGGAAGATCAAATAGGTCAGGGTTTTTACTCTCTCCTATTCATAGTAAAAAAAAACCAAACGGGAAATCAAGGGTAATTATAAACCTAAAATACTTAAACAAGTATGTGAGGTATCAAAAGTTCAAAATGGAAACGCTAAAGTCTGCTGTAAAGCTAATAAAAAAGAATGCGGTAATGGCGACAATAGACTTAAAAGACGCCTATTATCACATTCCAATTCAAAGGGCATCCAGGAGTCTTCTAAGATTTGCGGTGCACTCAAGAAACCGGGTACTCCATTATCAATTCACTTGCCTTCCCTTTGGCATATCCTCGGCTCCAAGGACTTTCACAAAGGTCATGGCGGAGGCAGTAGCCTACCTGAGGGAGAAGGCGATGTGTCGTCCCCTACTTAGACGATCTCTTAGTAATAGCAGACAACAAGGATCGCCTGACGGAGCATCTGGCGATGGTTATACATCACTTACAATTCCTCGGCTGGATAATCAATTGGGAGAAATCCGATTTGACTCCAAGCAGGCAAAAGGTCTTCCTCGGGATAACCCTAGATTCAAGCTCCCAAAAATCCTTTCTTCCCTCACCAAAAATAATAAAGTTACAGACGACGATAAAGAGGTTTTTAACAGAAAAATTTTGCACGATTTGTCAGGCAATGAAAATCCTGGGGAATTTGTGAGCCTGTATCCCAGCGGTAGCATGGGCGCAATTTCATCTGAGGCCTCTACAAAAATATGTCTTACAAAAATGGAACAGGTCTCAAACTACTCTGGACCGAATAATATGCCTAGACCTTTTCACCAGAGCATCCTTGAGGTGGTGGACGCAGAGAAAGAGTTTGGAGAAAGGAGTGTTCTGGGCCCAGACCCAGCCCCTCACAGTAACAACGGACGCAAGTCTCTACGGCTGGGGGCAATAGTTCAGGACAGATCCCTCCAGGGCAAATGGCCGAGTCACCTAAAAACCACTCATCAAATTTCAGAGAACTGAGGGCGGTCTGGGAGGCATTGAAAAGGGCTCAGCATGTCCTTACAGGCCATCACGTAAAAGTGTACTCAGACAACGCGACGGCAGTAGCTTTCATCCAACATCAAGGAGGCACGAGGCACCAGCTACTACAGAATATAGCGACAAAAATCTTCGCATGGGCAGAAAGGAATTTGCGGTCAATAATGGCAGTCCATCTAAAAGGCTCCCTAAACGTTCGGGCAGATTACCTGAGCAGACACACCATGGACCCGGGAGAATGGAAACTATGCCCGGAAATCTTCAGCTTAATTACCAGGAAATGGGGCATTCCGAGAATAGACTTGTTTGCGTCCAGAAAAACCATCAAACAAATCAATTCTTTTCTCTCAACCCGAAAGATCATCCCCTGGGGTAGATGCGTTCAACCAAAATTGGACAGAGCATCTAGTATACGCATTTCCTCCGATCCCTCTCATTCCCCGAGTCCTTCAGAAGTTTCAGCAGGAGAAATGCACCCTGATTCTTCTGGTACCTCTGTGGCCCAAGAGGAGCTGGTTCACACTGGTAAAGAGCCTCAGTATAGAGGATCCCTTCCTCCTACCACTCAGGCTGGACCTTCTCAGTCAGGGGCCCATGTTCCATCCAGACATAAAAAAATTAAAACTGGCAGCCTGGATTCTGAGGAATCCATCCTAAGGAGATTGGGGTTATCCGAGAAGGTGGTCAATACCCTTCTCTTAAGCAGGAAGCAAAATACTAATAACGCATACTTTAAGGTGTGGAAAAGATTTGCCCAATGGTCAGGGAAATCGTTTGATCAGTTTAAACCCAATATACCTTTAATCCTAGATTTTCTACAGGACGGGTTAGACATGGGATTGTCCCCCAATACTCTTAGAGTTCAGGTCTCAGCACTGGGAGCCCTATATAGCCGCAGCCTTACGGATCATCCTTGGGTGTCAAGATTTCTTAAAGCAGCAGATAGAATCAGGCCCACTATTAAGAACATGGTCGCCCCATGGAATTTGAATATGGTCCTTTCAGGGCTAACATCCACTCCCTTTGAACCCTTGGAATCAGTCTCTATTAAAGGGCTCACAATTAAAACTATATTCTTGGTACAGAGTTACAGGCCCTTTCTATCCAAGAACCGTTCCTTTCTGTCCTTCCAGACAAGTTAGTATTTAAATTAGATCCTTCTTTCCTCCCAAAGGTAGTTTCCACCTTCCATAGGTCCCAAGATATCGTCCTTCCGTCTTTTTATGCAGAACCAAAAAATGACCAAGAGAGGGCCTATCACACTTTAGATGTTAGGAGGGCAGTTCTTGGGTATCTAGAGGCAACCAAACTTTGGAGGAAAGATAAAAATTTATTTCTGCAATTTGCTGGTCCCAATAAGGGAAAAAAGGCAGCAAAAAGTTCTATTTCTAGGTGGATAAGGTCGGCTATCTCGGAGACCTACAAAGCCAGAGGGGAAGATCCTCCAGCATCCCTCAGGGCACACTCGACAAGAGGTATGGCGGCCTCCTGGGCCGAAAAAGCGTCAGCGTCTCTACAGCAAATATGTAGAGCAGCTACTTGGAAGAGAGTTCATACTTTCACCAAGCACTATAAAATTGATACTTTTGTTAATGAAGACATGGCCTTTGGACAGAAAATTTTGTCCGCCATAGTCCCCCTAATTTGTTCTTTGGTATTGTTCTCAGGTGTGGTGTCATGGAGACGACTGGGGAAATGAGTATTACACTCACCGGTAATCCGGTTTCCTGGAAGTCTCCATGACACCACATATATATCCCACCCTTTTTTTCTTCTCAATTGGTATACCAGATCGGTATAAGTAGTTAAGTTATTTTCTTTGTCCCGCTTATCCTGGGTTCTCGTTGAAATACACTGGCGATAGTGGGAGGGGGTGGGGTTTTAACCCTCTCTGTGTTTTTCCTGTCCAATAAGGAAGGAGTCAATCTCAGGTGTGGTGTCATGGAGACTTCCAGGAAACCGGATTACCGGTGAGTGTAATACTCATTTTTTTTTGTCGGGGGGGGGGGGGGGGGTCAAGGATCCTTCAGGGGGAGGAAGGAGATAGGAGGCAGCTCAAAGTTTGTGCTATGTGCTGTTCTTCCTTACCTAACTCATATAGGCGCCCTATCTGTAATACTTGTATAGGGACTGTAGTTAGAGAGGAGCGGTCAGCTATGATGCAGGACATTAGGTCCATGATTAGGGAAGAGATTCTCTCTTCTATGGCTGAAAAATATTCCCTTGCTGATCCGTCCCAGAGCGCTGCTCCCGCTAAGCGCCCTAGAATCTACACTGAATCCTCCTCTGACGCTGATGGCGCCCTTATGGCTGTAGGACGTGAGGAAGGGGCTAGGGAAGACTCTGACACAGAAACAGTAGTGAAATACTACTTTGATTCTGCTAATATAGACTCCCTTGTGTCTGCCGTCCATAATACCATGGACATTGAAGAGGAGGTACAACCTCACTCAATTCAGGACCAGATGTTTGGGGGTTTGAGAGCCAGGAAGCGTAAAGTTTTTTCTGTATTCCAAATCTGAAGGAACTCATCATGGATGAGTGGGCGGGCGTTAATAAAAGATTGTTGGTCCCTAGAGAATTCAGGAATAGACTTCCATTTTGTCCTGAAGATGCAAAAGTCTGGGATGAAATCCCTAAAATTGATGTATAGGTCGCTAAAGTAGGCAAACGTACATCCATTCCCTTTGAAGATGCCTCTCAACTTAGGGACCCCATGGACCGTAGGTCGAAGGGCTTAAGAAACTATGGGTGAATGGGGCCATTTCCATTAAAACTGATGTGGCAGCCACCTCTGTTGCAAGGTCGATGTTTGTTTAGCTTAACAGAGTCTTAGACCATCTCAGGAAGGGTACGCCTAGAGATAAAATCTTAGTCCTTTCCCCTCCTTAAAATGGCCACAGGTTTTCTGGTGGATGCCTCCGCAGAATCTGTGAGTTTACCGCCAGATCCTCAGCCTTGTCTAACTTTGTCCGCCGTGCATTCTGGCTTAAGCCTTGGTCGGGAGATACCTTATCAAAAAATAGACTTTGCTCAATTCCCTTTAAAGGGTCCCTGGTGTTCGGGTCGGATAAAAAGAAGGGCTTGGGAAATCCCAGTCTTTTCGTGGCAACAAACGTCTTGCGGGAGGAAAAGCAGGATGTTGGAGTTACCCAAAAGGGGATAAAGGGAAAAACTTAATCCTCAACTCCAACTTCAATTCTGACCCCTGCAAAAAAATGACAGGGATCGGGTTGGGGGGCAGACTCCTCAAATTTGCAGACCAATGGGCCAATGTGACCTCAAACCCTTGGGCTCTGCAAATAGTATATGGCAGGGGTTAAAAATAGAGTTTCTAAGTCTTCCCCCCCCCCCCCCACCAATTTTCAGATCACAACCCTCTCCTCCTCGGCAGAGTCAGCCCAGTTAGAAAAGGGGTTCTTGGACTTGTCTCTGGGAGCCATAGTCCCGATACCCTTAGACCTGGAGGGACACGGGCATTTTTCCAGACTCTTTCTTGTAAAGCCAAACGGATCATACCGGACTATCCTAAATCTAAAACGCCTCAATCAGTGGATACGCTACAGACGCTTCAAGATGGAGTCCCTGAACTCCATAGTGCCTCTTATCCATCGAAATGCCTTGATGTGTTCGGTAGATTTAAAGGACGCGTATTTTCATGTCCCTTTCCACCCCTGGTACCAGCAGTTCCTTCGGTTTGCTGTGCCCATAAAGGGGAAAATTTGTCAGTTTCAGTGTCTCCCTTTCGGAATCTCCTCTGCTCCCTGAGTTTTTACCAAACTTGTGGCTGAGATGGTGGCCCACCTGAGACAACAGGGCGTCCAAATATTTCCTTATCTGGACGATTTTCTAATTGTAGCAAATTCCAAGGAGGAAATCCAGTCACACCTATCCCTATCTCTGGATCTTTTTCACTTCCTGGGGTGGAAGGTGAATTGGGGAAAATCCAGTCTAAATCCCTCCACTCAAATTTTTTTCCTGGGTACATTATTAGACTCAGAAGCCCAGATGTCTTTTCTTCCAGACACAAAAAAAAAACAATCTTGTCCTCAAGGTGTCTTCCCTACAGAGAAAGTCTCTGGCTCCTATTCGGGATTTCATGAGGATTCTAGGCATCATGACCTCCTGCATACAAGCAGTAGCTTGGAGTCAGGCACACTCCAGACCCCTCCAGTCCAATCTTTTCTCCCATTGGGACCGAAGTCAATCGTCCCTAGACAAAAAAATTCCAATTTCCTCAGTCACCAAAAGATCCCTGAATTGGTTGCAGGACAAGGGAAATCTCTCTGTAGGAATCTTCTGGTCCCTTTCTCCCGTAGTGACAGTTACTACAGATGCAAGCGGGACAGGTTGGGGAGCAGTGTCTCAAAGGGGCTCTGTTCAGGGTGTCTGGACACCAGGGAGGTCTTCCTACTGGGAACTCAGAGCTGTTTTGGAAGCATTAAGGTCCCTTCAGGGTCAGCTAGTTAGGAAACATCTCAGGATTTACTCTGACAATATAACAGCGGTCTCTTTTTCCTAAGGCATCAGGGTGGGACGTGTCACCCTCATCTTCAGAATCTCTCCAAGGAGATCTTTTCCTTGGCGGAGAAGTCAGTCCTTTCCATCAGAGCTGCACACCTGAAAGGAGTGGACAATGTCCAGGCAGACTTCTTGCGTTCTATATAGAGCCTCAGGCGGCTGCAGCACTGCCCGGGCTGGCTCGTCCATGAGGGCGCACCGCCCGGGCGCAGCAAGAGGAGAGGAGCTGACAGGAGAGAAGCGCTAGCGCTCCCTCCTGTCACTCCATCGTAGCGTGGCCGAGCCCTGTATGGTCCGCGGGTACAGGGAGCATCTGTCTCCTGTACCCGGACGGGGGAGGGAGGGGGAGCATGACAAGGGGGCTGGAAGATAATGACAAGAATGGGGGAAGAATGACAAGAGGGGGAAAGATAATGACGGGGGAGAATGAGGGGGGAAAGATAATGACGGGGGGAGAAAGAGAATGAGAGGGGGGAAAGATAATGACGGGAGAGGGGGGAAAGATAATGACGGGGGGGGAGAAAGAGAATGAGAGGGGGGGAAAGTTAATGACGGGGAGGGGGGAGAGAAAAAGAATGAGAGGGGGGGAAAGTTAATGACGGGGGGGGGGGGGTGGAGAAAGAGAATGACAGGGGGGGGGAAGATAATGACGGGGGGGAGAGAAAGAGAATGACAAGAGGGGGAAAGATAATGATGGGGGGGGGGGGAGAGAAAGAGAATGACAAGAGGGGGAAAGATAATGACAAGGGGGGGGGGAGAGAATGACAAGGGGGGGGGGAAACAGCTGGACGTTGTAGTGATGCGGGGACTGCAGAGGCTGAGCGCCAGCTGGGGGTTGTAGTGCTCAGTAAAATGTCATGGTGCCCCCTGTGTTTGTGCCCTCCGTACCCCTCTGCCCTCTCCTCCGTACCCCTCTGCCCTCTCCTCCGTACCCCTCTGCCCTCTCCTCCGTACCCTGTAATCCTTGTAAGGGTTTCCACATGTCATGGCGGCCGCAAGTGGCAATCACTTGGACGCTGGCAACATTATGGGGGGCCCTATGGAGAAGAGGGGAAGGAGCACTATGGGGGCATCTACTGGGGGCCCTATGTACTGGCATGCATTATTGGGGGGCTCTATGGAGAAGTTGGGGGGGGAGCACTATGGGGGCATCTATTGGGGGCTTGATGACGCGCTTCCGTCTGGCTCCTAACTTTTTTAGCTGGCTCCTAGATTCCAAGGAAATTTGTCAAGCCCTGCATTAAGGTACAGGTGTCAGCTCTATCAAGCTTTCTTGGGGAGTCTTTAGCTGAAGATAAACTAGTAAATAGGTTCCTCAAAGGTGTAAGTGTTATTAAACCTAGGTCTAGATCCTCTGTGCCCAGTTGGGATCTCAACTTAGTGCTGTCAGGACTAACAGGAAGTCCCTTTGAGCCTGTTTTGGCAGCAGAAATGAAATTTCTTTCATTGAAATCAGCATTTTTAGTTGCAGTTTCTACAGCCCGCAGAATAGGGGAAATCCAAGCCCTTTCTATTAGAGAACCCTTTTTTGAGAAAATAACTCTTGGACACCGTCCAGATTTCCTCCCTAAGGTGTCTTCCTGCTTTCATAAAAGCCAAGATATTATTTTACCTTTTTATCAGAACCCCAAAAATGAGATAGAAAAGATGTTTCACCCTATCGATGTTAGGAGAACAGTTCTCAAGTACTTGGAAGCTACGACTGAGTGGAGGTTAGATGAGAACCTTTTTGTTCAGTATGGGGGTAAGAATAGAGGCAAGAAGGCCTCAAAAGACACAATCGGTAGGTGGATCAAGTCAGCCATCATACAGTCTTAAAGACACAAGGGAAGAATTGTCCTCTTTCAATAAAAGCACACTCCACAAGAGCAGTCTCTTCTTCCTGGGCCAAGAGAGCAGACGCATCTCCAGATCGGATCTGTAGGGCGGCTAAATGGTAAAGCCTTCACACATTCACCCGTCATTACAGACTGGACGTGTTGGCCAACAAGGACTGTTCCTTTGGACGCAAGGTCCTTCAGGCCATGGTCCCTCCCTAGAGCTACTTATCTGGTATGGCTCTATTTTGGTGCCATCATGAAGGATTAGTGGAAACCGAATTAACGGTAGGAATAATTCCCTTTTTCCACTATGCTGCTGTAGGGCTCCGGATCCCGAAAGCATGGGTTTGAAAGGTCCAGTTTATTCCAGCATATCTTTGCAGCTTTAGATCTTTAGATGTCATGATGATATTCACACAGCTCTAATTTCTTTTCATAAATGTAGCTAGTTGAAACACCTCAAATACTCTCTACTGTATAAAACTTATTTTCAAACCTTTAACCAGAAGCCGGCCAAACTGTCACAAATTCAAAATTAGATTTCAAATTGGGCAGAGAAGAGTGGTTAAAAACAAACTACTCTAAATTGCTCACTTCACTGGCGGTTGCCATCTTCAAACGGTCGTAGTTTTAAAAACTATAAATCCTACAGCGAAGAGCTTTATATTGTGAGAATCACAAGACCCAGACCTACATTTCGATGCATAGTATGTCTCTGAAATGATAAAAATGAAGCCACAGTTGCAGTTTAGAAATTGCCCTTCAAATTTTTGGTGGCTAGAGTGGAGTTTCAATGAATGTCAATGGACGGCGTGAGTTGCAAACAAATGGTCATATTGTGAAAAGGACTATGGCTTAGCCTAGGGTTGGGCGATATCAAAAATATTGCCATGATAACGATATTAAGAAATTTAGAAGAAAAAAACACTTGGAGACATTATACTGTATGGGGGCGGCAACGAGGAGACATTATACTGTATGGGGGCCACGAGGAGACGTTATACTGTATGGGGGCCACGAGGAGACGTTATACTGTATGGGGGCGGCCACGAGGAGACGTTATACTGTATGGGGGCGGCCACTAGGAGACGTTATACTGTATGGGGGCGGCCACTAGGAGACGTTATACTGTATGGGGGCGGCCACAAGGAGACGTTATACTGTATGGGGGCGGCCACAAGGTGACGTTATACTGTATGGGGGCGGCCACAAGGTGACGTTATACTGTATGGGGGCGGCCACAAGGTGACGTTATACTGTATGGGGGCGGCCACAAGGTGACGTTATACTGTATGGGGGCGGCCACAAGGTGACATTATACTGAATGGGGGAAGATGCATGAAGACGTTATACTGTATGGGGGCAGCTACAAGGTGACATTATACTGTATGGGGGCCACAAGGAGATGTTATACTGTATGGGGGCAGCCACAAGGAGATGTTATACTGTATGGGGGCAGCCACAAGGAGACGTTATACTGTATGGGGGCAGCCACAAGGAGACGTTATACTGTATGGGGGCAGCCACAAGGAGACGTTATACTGTATGGGGCAGCCACAAGGAGACGTTATACTGTATGGGGCAGCTACAGGGAGAATTTATACTGTGTGGGGGCAGCTACAGGGAGAATTTATACTGTTTGGGGGCAGCCACAAGGAGACGTTATACTGTTTGGGGGCAGCCACAAGGAGACGTTATAATGTATGGGGGCAGATGCAAGGAGACGTTATACTGTATGGGGGCAGCCATAAGGTGACATTATACTGTATGGGGGCAGCCATAAGGTGACATTATACTGAATGGGGGCAGATGCATGAAGACGTTATACTGTATGGGAGCAGCCACAAGGTGACATTATAACCCAGGGCTCGACAAATCCCAGGTCGCCATGGCAACCAGGAATTTGGTCCTGGCGCCTGGGTATTTGTCAGCCCGTTCTCTCAGGTGCCAGGGCGCAGGGCCGGCGCGTCCTAGACGGGGACTAGGAGCGCCGGCCCCCTTAATGCTGCAGCCGCCCGAGCGCTCTATATAGAGCCTCAGGCGGCTGCAGCACTGCCCGGGCTGGCGCGTCCATGAGGACGCACCTCCCGGGCGCAGCATGAAGAGAAGGACTCACAGGAGGGAAGCGCTCAGCGCTCCCTCCTGTCAGTTCCTCATTGTTGCGTGGCCGAGCCCTGTATGGTCCGCGGGTACAGGGAGCATCTGTCTCCTGTACCCGGCCGGACTGACAAGAAGTGCGCACACAGTGTGCACTTCCTGTCAGTCTTCCCGGGTACAGAAAACTAAAGCTCCTGTACCCGTGGAGCATAAAGAGCTCGGCCGCGCTACACTAGAGGCAGGGGAGGATGGGGGGAGAAAAAAAGGGGGAAAGAGAATGACAAAGGAGGGGGAGTGAATGACAAGAGAGGGAAAGAGAATCACAACAGGGGAAAGAGGATGACAAGACGGGGGAGAAAGTGAATGACAAGGGGAGAAAGTGAATGACAAGGGGGAAAGATAATGACAAGAGGGGAAAGAGAATGACAAGACAAGAGGGGAAAGAGAATGACAAGACAAGAGGGGAAAGAGAATGACAAGACAAGAGGAGGAAAGAGAATGACAAGGGGGAGGGGGAGAGAATGACAAGGGGGAAAGTGAATGACAAGAGGGGAAAGAGCTGGGCGTTGTAGTGATGCGGGGACTGCAGAGGCTGAGTGCCAGCTAGGGGTTGTAGTGCTCAGTAAAATGTCATGGTGCCCACTGTGTTTGTGCCCTCCGGACCCCTCTGCCCTCCCCTCCGGACCCCTCTGCCCCCCTCCGGACCCCTCTGCCCTCCTCCGGACCCCTCTGCCCTCCCTCCGGACCCTCTGCCCTCCCTCGGACCTCTCTGCCCCCCCTCCGGACCCTGTAATCCTTGTAAGGGTTTCCACATGTCATGGCAGCCGCAAGTGGCGATCACTTGGACTCTGGCAGCATCTGACGTGTCAAATAACCAATTGAAGAGGGAAGCATTATGGGGGCCCTATATACTCGCACATTATGGGGGCACTATGGAGAACAGGGCAAGGAACACTATGGGGGCATCTACTGGGGGCCCTATGTACTGGCATGTATTGGCATGTACTGGCATACTTTCACCGTTTATTGCTCGGCCACACAACTTACCACCCAAATGAATTTTACCTCCTTTTCTTCTCACTAATAGAGCTTTCATTTGGTGCTATTTCATTCTTGCTGACATTTTTACTTTTTTGATATTAATCCAAAATGACCGAAATTTTTGCCAAAAATGACATTTTCACTTTCTGTTAATTTTTTTTTTAAACTACATTTCTATATAAAATTTTCTCAAAATTTATTGTTCTACATGTCTTTGATAAAAAAAAATGCAATAAGTGTATATGTATTGGTTTGGGTAAAAATTATAGCGTTTACAAACTATGGTGCAAAATAGTGAATTTCCGCATTTTGAAGCAGCTCTGACTTTCTGAGCACCTGTCATGTTTCTTCAGGTGCTAGAATGTCAGGATAGTATAAATACCCCCCAAATGACACCATTTTAGAAAGAAGACACCCCAAAGTATTCGCGGAGGGGCATGGTGAGTTCATGTATCATTTCATTTTTTTTCACAAGTTAGAAGAAAATTACACTTTCTGAGGAAAAAAATAAAAATAAATAAAGACTCACTATGCCCCTCAGTGAATACCTTGGGGTATCTACTTTCCGAAATGGGGTCATTTGCGGGGTGTGTTTACTGTTCTGGCATTTTGGGAGGGGCTAAATTGTTAGGAGCCCTGTAAAGCCTAACACTGGGTTCAGACCTGAGCGTTTTGAAGCCTACGGGGACTAGGAGCGCCGGCCTCCTTAGTGCTGCAGCCGCCCGAGCGCTCTATATAGAGCCTCAGGCGGCTGCAGCACTGCCCGGGCTGGCGCGTCCATGAGGACGCACCTCCCGGGCGCAGCATGAAGAGAAGGACTCACAGGAGGGAAACGCTCAGCGCTCCCTCCTGTCAGTTCCTCATTGTTGCGTGGCCGAGCCCTGTATGGTCCGCGGGTACAGGGAGCATCTGTCTCCTGTACCCGGCCGGACTGACAAGAAGTGCGCACACAGTGTGCACTTCCTGTCAGTCTTCCCGGGTACAGAAAACTAAAGCTCCTGTACCCGTGGAGCATAAAGAGCTCGGCCGCGCTACACTAGAGGCAGGGGAGGATGGGGGGGGGAGAAAAAAAAGGGGGGAAAGAGAATGACAAAGGAGGGGGGGGGAGTGAATGACAAGAGAGGGAAAGAGAATCACAACAGGGGGAAAGAGGATGACAAGACGGGGGGGAGAAAGTGAATGACAAGGGGAGAAAGTGAATGACAAGGGGGGAAAGATAATGACAAGAGGGGGAAAGAGAATGACAAGACAAGAGGGGGAAAGAGAATGACAAGACAAGAGGGGGAAAGAGAATGACAAGACAAGAGGAGGAAAGAGAATGACAAGGGGGGAGGGGGGAGAGAATGACAAGGGGGGAAAGTGAATGACAAGAGGGGGAAAGAGCTGGGCGTTGTAGTGATGCGGGGACTGCAGAGGCTGAGTGCCAGCTAGGGGTTGTAGTGCTCAGTAAAATGTCATGGTGCCCACTGTGTTTGTGCCCTCCGGACCCCTCTGCCCTCCCCTCCGGACCCCTCTGCCCTCCCCTCCGGACCCCTCTGCCCTCCCCTCCGGACCCCTCTGCCCTCCCCTCCGGACCCCTCTGCCCTCCCCTCCGGACCTCTCTGCCCTCCCCTCCGGACCCTGTAATCCTTGTAAGGGTTTCCACATGTCATGGCAGCCGCAAGTGGCGATCACTTGGACTCTGGCAGCATCTGACGTGTCAAATAACCAATTGAAGAGGGGAAGCATTATGGGGGGCCCTATATACTCGCACATTATGGGGGGCACTATGGAGAACAGGGCAAGGAACACTATGGGGGCATCTACTGGGGGCCCTATGTACTGGCATGTATTGGCATGTACTGGCATACTTTCACCGTTTATTGCTCGGCCACACAACTTACCACCCAAATGAATTTTACCTCCTTTTCTTCTCACTAATAGAGCTTTCATTTGGTGCTATTTCATTCTTGCTGACATTTTTACTTTTTTTGATATTAATCCAAAATGACCGAAATTTTTGCCAAAAAATGACATTTTTCACTTTCTGTTAATTTTTTTTTTTAAACTACATTTCTATATAAAATTTTCTCAAAATTTATTGTTCTACATGTCTTTGATAAAAAAAAATGCAATAAGTGTATATGTATTGGTTTGGGTAAAAATTATAGCGTTTACAAACTATGGTGCAAAATAGTGAATTTCCGCATTTTGAAGCAGCTCTGACTTTCTGAGCACCTGTCATGTTTCTTCAGGTGCTAGAATGTCAGGATAGTATAAATACCCCCAAATGACACCATTTTAGAAAGAAGACACCCCAAAGTATTCGCGGAGGGGCATGGTGAGTTCATGTATCATTTCATTTTTTTTCACAAGTTAGAAGAAAATTACACTTTCTGAGGAAAAAAATAAAAATAAATAAAGACTCACTATGCCCCTCAGTGAATACCTTGGGGTATCTACTTTCCGAAATGGGGTCATTTGCGGGGTGTGTTTACTGTTCTGGCATTTTGGGAGGGGCTAAATTGTTAGGAGCCCTGTAAAGCCTAACACTGGGTTCAGACCTGAGCGTTTTGAAGCCTAGCGTTTTTGGTGCGTTCAAGACTGGCGTGTAGGCGCGTTTTTTCAAGCGTTTTGGTAAATAGTGTAGGTGCGTTTGACGCGCGTTTATGTGATTGACTGCATAGTTGGCCAATGATCAATGATATAGTTTGGCCAATCTGAGTGCTTTAGAGGTGTGACATTCCATGGTGGCTGCTTCAGCATGTTGCAAACTTTGTAAAACGCGCATCCATAGGCGCGTTTTACGCTGCACAAACGCCCGAACAACACGCCTATGGCGTTTCCCATTGAAGTCTATTGGAACCAAACGCTGGATAAACGCCCGAATTAACGCGAACATACTTGCCTATGCGTCGGACGTTTATAGGCGCCTACGAACGCGCATTAAAACGCGCAAGTGTGAACCACCTCCATTGGAATGCATGGTTCCTGTACTGTTGTGCGTTTTTTTGCGCGTTCGAAAGCGGCGTTTTACGCGAAAGTGTGAACTGAGTGTAAAGGTACTCTTTGGACTTTCGGCTCCTTTACGCACCTAGGCTGCAAAAAAGTGGCACTCATGTGGTATCGCCGTACTCAGAAGAAGTAGGGCAATGTGTTTTGGGGTGTATTTTTACATATACCCATGCTGGGTGAGAGAAATATCTCTGTAAACTGACAACTTTGTATAAAAAAAATTAAAAAGTTGTCATTTACAGAGATATTTCTCACACCCAGCATGGTTATATGTAAAAATACACCCCAAAACACATTGCCCTACTTGCCCCACATTGCCCTCCTGAGTACGGCGATACCACATGAGTGACACTTTTTTGCAGCCAAGATGCGCAAAGGGGCCCAAATTCCAATGAGTACCTTTAGGATTTCACAGGGCATTTTTACGCATTTGGATTCTCGCGCTTTAGGACCCCTAAAATGCCAGGGCAGTATAAATACCCCACATGTGACCCCCATTTTGGAAAGAAGACACCCCAAGGTATTCCGTGAGGGGCATGGCGAGTTCACAGAATTAAATTTTTTTTTTTTTTTAGCACAACAAAAAAAAAAAGTGTGTGTGTGTGTGTGTGTGTGTATATATATATATATATATATATATATATATATATATATATATATACATTTTTTTTTTTTTTTTTTTTACAAAGTCTCATATTCCACTAACTTGTGACAAAAAATAAAATTTTACATGAACTCACCATACCCCTCACGGAATACCTTGGGGTGTCTACTTTCTAAAATGGGGTCACATGTGGGGTATTTGTACTGCCCTGGCAGGTTTCGGCCCCCAAACATCCGGCCGCAGCTCCACAAAAGATAGAGCATGTCCTATTCTTGTCCGCAATTGCGGACAAGAAAAGGCATTTTCTATATAGTCCTGGCAATGTGCGGATCCGCAAAATGCGGAAAGCACATTGCAGGTGTCCGTGTTTTGCGGATCCGCAAGACACATATGGACATGTGAATGGAGCTTTACTTGGGGGTGATCAGGGAGTCTATATGGGGTGCTCAGGAGTGTTTTGCGGATCCATGGTGCTGCAAAACACATACTGACGTCTGAATGAGCCTTATAGGGGGGTGATTAGTGACGGGGGGGTGATCAGGGGGGTGACATGGGGTGATCAGGGGTTAATCAGTGACTGGGGGGGTCTGTGTGGTGATTGGTGCACTTACATAAGTTTCCTTTGGTGGTCCCAAGCAAAAGGGACCACCAGAGGAACGAGCAGCAAGCATATCAGACGCTGTTAACAAAACAGCGTCTGATATGCGATTTTTTTTTTTTTTTTTTTTTTTAACTTCTACAGCCTGCCAGCTCACGATCAGCGCTGGCAGGCTGTAGTTAAAGTTCTCCCCGATGCTATCCTGTGAGCGCGCGCGCGTTCACAGGAAATCTCGCATCTCGCGAGATGACGCGCGGATGCGTCCAGGAGGAGTAAACCAGCCACCGCCTGGACGCATCTGTGCGTACAGCGGTCGGGAGCTGGTTAAATACCGCGGTTATTAGGAAACTGTGATCTCGCCATATCGCAGTTTCTTTATTCCGCGGTATATCGCAGACACCGGCATATTGCCTAACCAGGGGTGTGGAAATTTAAAAAAAAACTACTTGTCTAAGGACTAAAGCGGGGGCTCAATCAACTTGTCCCTCATGACCATCTACTTGTCCTGAACTTGTACTAACGTATACTGTATGGGGGTGGGGGCCACAAGGAGACGTTATGCTGTATGGGGGCAGGGCCACAAGGAGACGTTATGCTGTATGGGGGCAGGGCCACAAGGAGACGTTATGCTGTATGGGGGCAGGGCCACAAGGAGACGTTATCCTGTATGGGGCGGGGGCCACAAGGAGACGTCATACTGTATGGGGCAGGGGCCACAAGGAGACGTTATGCTGTATGGGGGCAGGGCCACAAGGAGACGTTATACTGTGCGGGGGTAGCCCCAAGGTGACGTTATACTGTATGGGGGTGGGGGCCACAGGGAGACGTTATACTGTATGGGGCGGGGCCACAGGGTGACGTTATACTGTATGGGGCAAGGGCCACAGGGTGACGTTATACTGTATGGGGCGGGGGCCACAGGGTGACGTTATACTGTATGGGGGCAAGGGCCACAGGGTGACGTTATACTGTATGGGGCGGGGGCCACAGGGTGACGTTATACTGTGCGGGGGCCACAGGGTGACGTTATACTGTATGGGGGCAACAGGGAGACGTTATAGTTTATCAAGTGCCACCTGCAGTGCAGATTGCAGGCAGGGCCAGAGCCTCAGAAGACAGACAGCACTACCTTTATTTCTGACACCCGGGCTCTTAGGCCCCCTGCAGATGAGTGTTCCTCCCAGAGTCTGTCAACGGAGCTCCCAGCCTGACCTGCAACCATTGACTGGGGTCACATAGCATTATACTGATTTATGATGCTATGTAACCCTTACAGTTCTGGAATGTATTGGATAACACTGACATAAAGCTTTCAGTGTTATCCAACACATTGCAGAACTGTAGGGCTACATAGCATCATAAATCAGTATAATGCTATGTAACCCCAGTCAGCGCTGCAGGTCAGGCCAGGAGCTGCGATGTGGACAGGCTCCGGGAGGAAGGCTCATCTGCAGGAGCCGTGGGGTCTCACTCTTCTTCTCCCATCTTGTCTCTCTGGAGACGGTGTGCTGACTTGCTGTGCGCTCCGTGCTGGCAGGTGGGAGGAGACTTCAATACAGGAGCCGGGAGGAGTGGGGGCCGCCTGCAGGAAGTGCTATGTACGGGTCATATGCACGAAGCAGGGGCAGGCTGACACAGATAGGAGCGGTCAGCTCGCGGCTAGCATATGACCGCTCCTATTACTGCCCAACAACATGTCCCTGCTACTTGCCCGCACAGGGCTAAACAACTGTTTAAAGTACTTGCCCGGCGCCCGGAACTGCATGTCCCGGGCGTCGGGCGATAGGAATTCCACACCCCTGGCCTAACCCTAGCTTTGCCGTGGACATTTTTAGTGGCAGCAGGGATAGCTGAACGTTTTGATATAAGATTTGTGTAGGTGGGCTTGAAAATGAGGGAGCGGTGGCAGTTTAGAAAGCATGTCATGTTTTTCGGCTTACACTCTAGCTTTTGTCAGCTCGCTCTAGTTATGAACATTCCGTCATTCATTCCTATGGGACAAATTTCGCTACAAAAACGCCAGTATTTCGTGAACCATTCAGCGAAACGTTCCCCAAAGTATAGCACACCATTCGGGAACAATTCGCGTGTTTTGGTATATTACTGTCTATGTAGTGTAAAAACTGTGGGAGGAGTTAAGGTGGTAAATCTGGCTATAATAATCTCTTCTAGATATAAAAATGAGTTTCTGTCTGGATGTTCTTTATGCGCGACCAATGACTGGACCGATCTTCACCAAATTTGGCACATGGGTACATCAGGTGTCCGGGAAGGTTTTAGACCGGGCTCTCTAGGACGTACCGTTCTTGAGATATTCCCAAAAATGACCTGCATTAGCCAATTCAAGCCAGTAAGCCTTTCATTAGGTTAAATCCTAACTGTCATACACACGGTCACGTGCACACTGATTTATTCCAGGTAGATTTCCATAACAACCCAGCCATTTCTCT
Organism: Bufotes viridis; assembly: GCA_033119425.1. Lineage (NCBI taxonomy): Eukaryota > Metazoa > Chordata > Amphibia > Anura > Bufonidae > Bufotes > Bufotes viridis. Next base: position 307,341,543 of record CM065592.1, read on the forward strand.
TCAGTGCTATAGATCAGCTTTGGGTTAGGGGCCGGGCTACATGACGACAATAAGTCGCACAACATATAGGGCAAAACCACTCTGCTACATGCATCCATCTTGGATGGATTTTTGCAACTGTCGTGTCGCGGTCGCAGCATGTTGCATGTCACAGTGTGACATCATAGCCTATCATTATAAAATTTGTTGCACGGGGGCCGTGGCCTGCCATCGCATGGAGTGGGATGCGCCGCTCTTTGCTCCTTCCGGTATCCTGACAAAACTTCTTGGTAGCGCTACCTGTGGCTCATTTAAAGATCTTACCTGGTGTGGGAAGAATGTCTGGAACCCACTGTGCTGATTTGGGGTGCAGGAAAATGCCGAAGAAGGTGACCAAAGTCGCGAGACAAGACAGAGCAGACGCTGGCCAACATGACACCGATAGTGGAGAGGTGATGGCGCAGCAGGAGGTGGTGAGTCGGAGCGCAGCAGCCAAGCTCAGCAAGTTTGCACGTGTGGAAGGTGAGCGGGCGACTGGTCTAAGGACAAAGGGACAGAGGTACTTGCCTCCTCTGACCAGGAAGATGGTTCATCAGATGGTGAAGGCCCGAGGAAGATAATATGCCTGTGTCTGCTCCTGCAAGCCCTGGAAAGGAACGGAGGGCCCTCATGCCACGAGCACAGAGGAGCCCACTTTGAAAGATATCATGGCAGCTGTGGCGAGCTGTAATAACACCCTCAAGGTACTCTCGGTACAGGTCGGCAGTTTGCGATCTGATGTGTCCATTATTAGGCATGATCTGCATAAAATCTCAGAGCGCTACTGGAGGATGGAGTGCAGCCTTTGCAAATGGCGTCCAAGGCGACTACAAAGGATATTTCTGCTTTGTATGCTAAAACGGATGATCTAGAAAACAGATCCCGCAGGAATAATTTACGCATTGTGGGGGTGCCTGAGAAGACGGAGGGAGCGAATGCTACTGATTTTATTGAGAAATGGTTGTACCAGTTGTTTCATGATAAAGGCCTGTCTTCCTTATATGTGGTGGAGCGGGCGCACAGAGTGCCCATGCGGCCGCTTCCACCAGGTACACCTCCTTGCCCTATCCTAGCGAAGATTTTACACTTTAAAGACAGAGACTCTATTCTTGGTCAGTCCAGAGATGATGAGGAAATGGTCTTGAATGGTGTTAAAGTCTCCATCTTCCCGAATTACTCTAACGAAGTGCAATGTAGGAGGAGTTGATTTATAGATGTGAAGAAGAGTCTCAAAGGACTACAGGTTCCATATGCCATGCTGTTTCCTGCCAAGCTGCGAGTGGTGGCGTTGGGATCCACTAGGTTTTTTGAGGACCCAGATGAAGTGGCGCAGTGGCTGGACGTCCATGAACGGCAATTGAGGGACGGGGTCCTGGACACTTGAAGGCAACAGTTCTACTCTCTGGTTTAGGCTATATTTTAGTCTGCATTTTGATAACATTTTATGTTCCACCAGTTAAGATGTGTATTGTATAACGCTACCACATAGTAGTCTTTGCGATGGGAGTGGGTAGCTCGGGGGCTACAATGTGCTTCCCTGTAGAGGAGAGATATCTCTCTTGGAGGGAATGTGTTACTCTGTTCAGTGAAGTTTGCTGTTTATTGGTGGGCAAGTTGACATGGGATGACCCCCGTTTGTGGGTTTCTGGTATGGGATGTTGGAATTGAGTGTTTCTTTTCTATGCTAGGGGGGAGGGGGGGGCTGTAGGGTGGTGTTTGAGTGTATGTCGGATGGCGCAAACCATGGATGGCTGTGGCTTGAATGGGGTATGCGAGGCGGTTATGTAAGGTTGTTTTACCATGACACAGGTGATTAAGATTTTGAGCTGGAATGTGAGAGGTATGGCTGATGCAAAAAAATGACATTGTATTTTTTACTACTTGAGGCGTTTCCAGCCTGCTATTTGTTGCCTGCAGGAAACACATTTGAGTAGAGATTCTGTGCAGTGGCTGAATAAACCATGGGTGGGGCATGCGGTACACGCTGTATTGTCCTCACATTCCAGATATGTGTGTGTTAGTGCATAAGAGTATTAGGTATGAACATGTTCAACAATGTGTGGATAAGGAAGGCAGATTTGTTTGTATTGTGTGTAGGATAGATGGGTTCCAAATGGTGTTGGTGACGGTGTATGTGCCTCCTCCGTTTGCTTCACCTTTGATGCGGTCAATTATGACCTTTGTAGCTGACTTTCCTGGAATACCATGGCTATTAGTAGGGGATTTTAACTGCACACCAGATGATTGCCTGGACAGATGCCGGGTGGTGGGGTCCGGTGGATCGCCGGGAGTACAGCTCTAAAGAATATTATGAATGAAACTGGGATGCTTGGCGTGTGGAGAGTGCGCAACCCTGATAGGTGTGACTATTCGTGCAGGTCTGCTACACACCATTCTCTGTCGTGAATAGATCTGGCGCTTGTCAATGACTCTATGTTACCACTGATTCAAGATGTTGCTTTCCACCCTCGGTCGCTGTCTGATCATTCCTTGTTGCAGGTCGATTTGAATTTTGGGGCGCTCAGGCAGGGACCGCGGCTGTGGAGGTATAACTCGCACTGGCTGAATGTACTGGGCGACCTGTCTGAGGTCTCTTTGGCGGTTAGGAATACTTTGCTATTAACGAAGGAACGGCTTCTATTCATGGAATCTGGGATGCTATGAAAGCATTCTTAAGGGGCTTATTGATAAAGGAGATTAGTAAGCAAAAATCTAAGTCTAGAGAAGCGGATGTAAAGCGCATGCACTGGTGGTGGAGGCTGAAAGGTCTTTTGGTAAGTCCCCTTCCTTATTCAACAGTGAGGCTCTGGCAGTGGCTCAGGAGCAGTTGAGATGTCACTTGATGCAAACCGCAGAGCGCAGCGCAGTTTCTATAGACAACGATCTTTTGAGGAGGGTGAAAAGGTAGGCCATTTACTGTCAGTTGTTTCTCTGGCTCAGAGTGGATTTTCCTGTATACCGGAACTGAGAGATAGGACAGGGACTCTTAGGCAGGATACTAAGGGGATATTGGATGTGATCAAAGATTTCTATGTCTCCTGTACGCATCCACAGTCTCTAACTCCGGAGATGCTCTAACTGCCTTTCTGACGTAGGCGCAGTTGTCGGTGTTGTCACATGCGGATAGGGAGAAGCTAGAGGAGCTGATCTCGCTGGAGGAACTGGAGGCAGCACTTGGGAACATGGCTAATGGTAAGGTACTCGGAGCTGATGGCTTGCCATTGGAGGTTTATAAAAGCTGACCTTAAAGCGAACCTGTCACCTGGAATTGACTTCATAAACCATGAACAGTACCTAATAGTGCCCCACAAGACGTTTCCAACACTGTTTCCTGCGCTTTTCCTGTATTTAAAATCATCTAAAAATCGCCTTTTAAAATCCTTGCAGAAGTCTACATAGCATCACAATCAGTATAATGCTATGTAACCCCAGTCAGCGCTGCAGGTCAGGCCAGGAGCTGCGATGTGGACAGGCTCCGGGAGGAAGGCTCATCTGCAGAGAGCCGTGGGGTCTCACTCTTCTTCTCCCATCTTGTCTCTCTGGAGACGGTGTGCTGACTTGCTGTGCGCTCCGTGCTGGCAGGTGGGAGGAGACTTCAATACAGGAGCCGGGAGGAGTGGGGGCCGCCTGCAGGAAGTGCTATGTACGGGTCATATGCACGAAGCAGGGGCAGGCTGACACAGATAGGAGCGGTCAGCTCGCGGCTAGCATATGACCGCTCCTATTACTGCCCAACAACATGTCCCTGCTACTTGCCCGCACAGGGCTAAACAACTGTTTAAAGTACTTGCCCGGCGCCCGGAACTGCATGTCCCGGGCGTCGGGCGATAGGAATTCCACACCCCTGGCCTAACCCTAGCTTTGCCGTGGACATTTTTAGTGGCAGCAGGGATAGCTGAACGTTTTGATATAAGATTTGTGTAGGTGGGCTTGAAAATGAGGGAGCGGTGGCAGTTTAGAAAGCATGTCATGTTTTTCGACTTACACTCTAGCTTTTGTCAGCTCGCTCTAGTTATGAACATTCCGTCATTCATTCCTATGGGACAAATTTACTACAAAAACGCCAGTATTTCGTGAACCATTCAGCGAAACGTTCCCCAAAGTATAGCACACCATTCGGGAACAATTCGCGTGTTTTGGTATATTACTGTCTATGTAGTGTAAAAACTGTGGGAGGAGTTAAGGTGGTAAATCTGGCTATAATAATCTCTTCTAGATATAAAAATGAGTTTCTGTCTGGATGTTCTTTATGCGCGACCAATGACTGGACCGATCTTCACCAAATTTGGCACATGGGTACATCAGGTGTCCGGGAAGGTTTTAGACCGGGCTCTCTAGGACGTACCGTTCTTGAGATATTCCCAAAAAATGACCTGCATTAGCCAATTCAAGCCAGTAAGCCTTTCATTAGGTTAAATCCTAACTGTCATACACACGGTCACGTGCACACTGATTTATTCCAGGTAGATTTCCATAACAACCCAGCCATTTCTCTTCAGTGCTATAGATCAGCTTTGGGTTAGGGGCCGGGCTACATGACGACAATAAGTCGCACAACATATAGGGCAAAACCACTCTGCTACATGCATCCATCTTGGATGGATTTTTTGCAACTGTCGTGTCGCGGTCGCAGCATGTTGCATGTCACAGTGTGACATCATAGCCTATCATTATAAAATTTGTTGCACGGGGGCCGTGGCCTGCCATCGCATGGAGTGGGATGCGCCGCTCTTTGCTCCTTCCGGTATCCTGACAAAACTTCTTGGTAGCGCTACCTGTGGCTCATTTAAAGATCTTACCTGGTGTGGGAAGAATGTCTGGAACCCACTGTGCTGATTTGGGGTGCAGGAAAATGCCGAAGAAGGTGACCAAAGTCGCGAGACAAGACAGAGCAGACGCTGGCCAACATGACACCGATAGTGGAGAGGTGATGGCGCAGCAGGAGGTGGTGAGTCGGAGCGCAGCAGCCAAGCTCAGCAAGTTTGCACGTGTGGAAGGTGAGCGGGCGACTGGTCTAAGGACAAAGGGACAGAGGTACTTGCCTCCTCTGACCAGGAAGATGGTTCATCAGATGGTGAAGGCCCGAGGAAGATAATATGCCTGTGTCTGCTCCTGCAAGCCCTGGAAAGGAACGGAGGGCCCTCATGCCACGAGCACAGAGGAGCCCACTTTGAAAGATATCATGGCAGCTGTGGCGAGCTGTAATAACACCCTCAAGGTACTCTCGGTACAGGTCGGCAGTTTGCGATCTGATGTGTCCATTATTAGGCATGATCTGCATAAAATCTCAGAGCGCTACTGGAGGATGGAGTGCAGCCTTTGCAAATGGCGTCCAAGGCGACTACAAAGGATATTTCTGCTTTGTATGCTAAAACGGATGATCTAGAAAACAGATCCCGCAGGAATAATTTACGCATTGTGGGGGTGCCTGAGAAGACGGAGGGAGCGAATGCTACTGATTTTATTGAGAAATGGTTGTACCAGTTGTTTCATGATAAAGGCCTGTCTTCCTTATATGTGGTGGAGCGGGCGCACAGAGTGCCCATGCGGCCGCTTCCACCAGGTACACCTCCTTGCCCTATCCTAGCGAAGATTTTACACTTTAAAGACAGAGACTCTATTCTTGGTCAGTCCAGAGATGATGAGGAAATGGTCTTGAATGGTGTTAAAGTCTCCATCTTCCCGAATTACTCTAACGAAGTGCAATGTAGGAGGAGTTGATTTATAGATGTGAAGAAGAGTCTCAAAGGACTACAGGTTCCATATGCCATGCTGTTTCCTGCCAAGCTGCGAGTGGTGGCGTTGGGATCCACTAGGTTTTGAGGACCCAGATGAAGTGGCGCAGTGGCTGGGCGTCCATGAGCGGCAATTGAGGGACGGGGTCCTGGACACTTGAAGGCAACAGTTCTACTCTCTGGTTTAGGCTATATTTTAGTCTGCATTTTGATAACATTTTATGTTCCACCAGTTAAGATGTATGTATAACGCTACCACACAGCTAGTCTTTCACATAGTAGTCTTTGCGATGGAGTGGGTAGCTCGGGGCTACAATGTGCTTCCCTGTAGAGGAGAGATATCTCTCTTGGAGGGAATGTGTTACTCTGTTCAGTGAAGTTTGCTGTTTATTGGTGGGCAAGTTGACATGGGATGACCCCCGTTTGTGGGTTTCTGGTATGGGATGTTGGAATTGAGTGTTTCTTTTCTATGCTAGGGGGAGGGGGCTGTAGGGTGGTGTTTGAGTGTATGTCGGATGGCGCAAACCATGGATGGCTGTGGCTTGAATGGGGTATGCGAGGCGGTTATGTAAGGTTGTTTTACCATGACACAGGTGATTAAGATTTTGAGCTGGAATGTGAGAGGTATGGCTGATGCAAAAAAATGACATTGTATTTTTACTACTTGAGGCGTTTCCAGCCTGCTATTTGTTGCCTGCAGGAAACACATTTGAGTAGAGATTCTGTGCAGTGGCTGAATAAACCATGGGTGGGGCATGCGGTACACGCTGTATTGTCCTCACATTCCAGATATGTGTGTGTTAGTGCATAAGAGTATTAGGTATGAACATGTTCAACAATGTGTGGATAAGGAAGGCAGATTTGTTTGTATTGTGTGTAGGATAGATGGGTTCCAAATGGTGTTGGTGACGGTGTATGTGCCTCCTCCGTTTGCTTCACCTTTGATGCGGTCAATTATGACCTTTTGTAGCTGACTTTCCTGGAATACCATGGCTATTAGTAGGGGATTTTAACTGCACACCAGATGATTGCCTGGACAGATGCCGGGTGGTGGGGTCCGGTGGATCGCCGGGGAGTACAGCTCTAAAGAATATTATGAATGAAACTGGGATGCTTGACGTGTGGAGAGTGCGCAACCCTGATAGGTGTGACTATTCGTGCAGGTCTGCTACACACCATTCTCTGTCGTGAATAGATCTGGCGCTTGTCAATGACTCTATGTTACCACTGATTCAAGATGTTGCTTTCCACCCTCGGTCGCTGTCTGATCATTCCTTGTTGCAGGTCGATTTGAATTTTGGGGCGCTCAGGCAGGGACCGCGGCTGTGGAGGTATAACTCGCACTGGCTGAATGTACTGGGCGACCTGTCTGAGGTCTCTTTGGCGGTTAGGGAATACTTTGCTATTAACGAAGGAACGGCTTCTATTCATGGAATCTGGGATGCTATGAAAGCATTCTTAAGGGGCTTATTGATAAAGGAGATTAGTAAGCAAAAATCTAAGTCTAGAGAAGCGGATGTAAAAGCGCATGCACTGGTGGTGGAGGCTGAAAGGTCTTTTGGTAAGTCCCCTTCCTTATTCAACAGTGAGGCTCTGGCAGTGGCTCAGGAGCAGTTGAGATGTCACTTGATGCAAACCGCAGAGCGCAAGCGCAGTTTCTATAGACAACGATCTTTTGAGGAGGGTGAAAAGGTAGGCCATTTACTGTCAGTTGTTTCTCTGGCTCAGAGTGGATTTTCCTGTATACCGGAACTGAGAGATAGGACAGGGACTCTTAGGCAGGATACTAAGGGGATATTGGATGTGATCAAAGATTTCTATGTCTCCCTGTACGCATCCACAGTCTCTAACTCCGGAGATGCTCTAACTGCCTTTCTGACGTAGGCGCAGTTGTCGGTGTTGTCACATGCGGATAGGGAGAAGCTAGAGGAGCTGATCTCGCTGGAGGAACTGGAGGCAGCACTTGGGAACATGGCTAATGGTAAGGTACTCGGAGCTGATGGCTTGCCATTGGAGGTTTATAAAAAGCTGACCTTAAAGCGAACCTGTCACCTGGAATTGACTTCATAAACCATGAACAGTACCTAATAGTGCCCCACAAGACGTTTCCAACACTGTTTCCTGCGCTTTTCCTGTATTTAAAATCATCTAAAAATCGCCTTTTAAAATCCTTGCAGAAGTCAAGATAGAAAACAAAGTATAGTATACAAAATAAAGTACAAAGGGCGTCCTTGAAGAAGCAGCTGGCGACTGTGACTTACTCTGCCTCCCAAGCCTATTTAATATCATTGTGACACTGCTGACCATACACTTTTAGGGAGCTTTTTCTCCCCATCTCTGTTCGTGCCTATGAACTTTCATTGTAGTTGATATTGTGGATCATGTTTTTAACGTATTGATGAATTAATAAAGATATTTGTTTATATTACCTGCGTTGTGCTATAAATATCCATAGACTGTATGCCAGTTTGAATCTTCCAGCAGATAATTGTGGTGACAGGGCCCTACTAACGCTTGACGCCGCTAAGGCGTTTGATAGTGTAGAATGGAGCTTTCTGTGGGGGACCCTAAGGGCCATGGGATTTGGTCCACGGTTTATCCAATGGGCGCAGGTGCTATACTCAAACCCTAGGGCACGGATTAGAGCAAATGGGGGGCTGTCAGACAGTTTTACTTTGGCCAGGGGCACCAGGCAGGGATGCCCACTGTTGCCCTTGTTATTTGCTTTGGCCATCGAACCATTAGTGGCTTTAGTACGCCTGTCATATTGTGGGGTTCAGATATGGTATGGTACATAAAAAGTGGCTATGTATGCGGATGACACTATGCTGTTTCTGGGTGACACGGGGGCATCCCTGGCTGCAGCCATGTCTATAATAGATCGGTTTGGGGGTTACTCTGGGCTCACTATTAATTGGCAAAAGTCTGCCCTGATGCCGGTAGATGGTCAGGCTCTGTCTGCGGACTTGGTAGGCAGTATTGTACCCTGGGTGGACAAATTCAAATACTTGGGGCTTTATATAACGCCTAGGGTGTCGGACTTTGAAGAATTGAATTTTGCCCCATTACTTGCAGCCTTCAGACCAGGGCTGTGGAGTCGGAGTCGGAGTCGGAGGCAATTTTGGGTACCTGGAGTCGGAGTCGGCAAAAAATGGACCGACTCCGACTCCGACTCCTACTAGATTTAAATTGGAATAAAAAAAAATTGGAATAAAAAAAAAAGCAAGTTTAAATGTCCCAATTCAGACAAAGTTATAATTAATTACTTCTCTACTGTAAGAATAAAGGCCAATGCATGCAGTGCGTCACGTTACCGCTAAACAAAGACGTTAAGTGACCGTGAAGAAGCTTTTCATATGCTTTACTATGCAGTTAAAGGGACACTGACGGGCTGATATATCTGCTGGTATTCATCAGAGGATCAGGAATACAACTAGACGACTGTTACCCCCAGCTGAGGTTTACTTGTGTTTAAAAACGTTTTAATCAATATACAAATTATCTACCTTTGTGCCCAAGGGGGCAGGCGCACATGTAGAGTACTGGCAGCACTAGACAGGACTAGGTAGCGAGGAGGAAGAGAGAAAGCTGGCACAGCCTCAGCATAGCCAGGCGAGGCTGCTGCCAGCACTCAACACATGCGCCTGCGCAGGAATTCAGCGTTCGGCTAGCCTGAAAAAAAAGGCCAGTGCAGTGAATAATAACGAGGGGAACAGCGCTGGGAAGCTGTACTTCGGGCGCGGCTGGGCACAAAGCCGCAGGAGACGCTGCCCCATTGGGCACAAAGATAGTGAATTTGCATACAGATTAAAATGTTTTTTTAAACACAAGTACAGCTTAACTGGGGGTAACATTAGTATAGTTTTATTCCTAATTCTGTGATGAATACCAGTAGATATATATATCTTTAGCTGGAAAATCAGCCTGTCAGTGTCCCTTTAAGGAGCGGCAATACTTACACTGGGATTCTACTAGGAAAATCATGTTTTAAAATAAATGCCCCTTCCCCTGCCCCTTCCTGGATCCTCCCACTGCTCTATCTTCAGCAGAAGATCAGCACACAAAGGAGAAGGCAGCAGCTTCTGCTCAACTACCTCTCTGTGCTAGAGGAGATTAGAAGAACTTGGTGGAACAGCTTCGTATTTGCATATTAAATACAGAGGAGTCGGAGTCGAGGAGTCGGAGTCGGAGTCGGAAGTTTCAAAATCTGAGGAGTCGGAGTCGGACAATTTATCTACCGAATCCACAGCCCTGCTTCAGACTTAAGGTGCGGACTTGGTGTAGACTTTTCTTGTCCGTAGTGGGTAGGGCGAATCTCTTAAAAATGGTAATGATTCCTCAGCTACTCTATGTCCTTAATAATGCCCCGGTATGGATACCCTTAGACAGGTTTAGGAGGAAACCTTCTTTGTTCAGGGACCTTATCTGGAAATGTAGTCGAGCGAGGATCAAGTTGGAGATGTTGCAGTACCCCAAGATGGAAGGAGGCTTGGCTGCTCCCAATGCATGGATTTATTTTCTGGCGTCTCAGTGCCAGCACTTCAGGGGCTGGATGGAATGTCAACTCCCAGATATGACAGATAAGATACTACAGCACTGGTTGGGCAGTCAGGACCTTATGTGTAAACTGGAGGGGCAGGCATGCATGTGGGCAGGGCCGCCATCAGGGGGGTACAGCCCATACCCCAGTAAGGGGCCCGGACCCTAGGGGGGCCCGGCCGGTCCTGAGCCTTTTTTTTATTTATTTTTTTATTGGGGCCCAGTGCTCCTCCCCCTCTTCCTTCCGCGGCCCGTCCCTTACCTCCCCGGCCCGCCCGCCACTCGGCTAATCGATGTCAGGCAGGCTTTCCACTGCGCGTCCTATGCAGCGCAGCAGCCTCTCAGCCTGCTCCCGGCGATCTCCCTCGGTCACTGCCGCAGTGACCGAAGGAGATTACGGAGCGTAGGCTGAGGCTGCACAGGACGCGCAGTGGAAAGCCTGATGGCTGCACAGAGATTGTATTTAAGGAAAGGGTACCTCCAGGCGGTGCTGGGAAGCGAGCTGGCCGGGATCAGCGACACAAGTATGGGGGGGGGGGGGCAATAATGGAGGGCTGTCTGGGGGAAAAATTAACTTTTGTGGGGGCAAATTACTTAGTGGGTGGTCAGTGTGGCGGGCAAACTACATGGAGGGCCGTGTGAGGGCAAAATTACTTAGTGTGGGGGCAAATTACATAATGCAGGGCTGTCTGGGGGTAAAATTAACTTGTGGGGGAGGGGCAAATTACTCAGTGGGGGTCAGTGTGGCGGACAAACTACATAATGGAGTGCCATGTGGGGGCAAAATTACTTAGTGGGGGCAATTTACATAATGCAGGGCTGTCTGGGGCAAAATTTACTTGTGAGGGGGGGGCAAATTAGTCAGTGGGGGGCAGTGTGGTGGGCAAACTACATAATGGAGGACCATGTGGGGCAAAATTACTTAGTGGGGGCAAATTACATAATGCAGGTCTGTCTGGGGGCAAAATTTACTTGTGTGGGTGCAAAATTAACTTGGGGGGCCAAATTACTCTGTGGGGGGGCAGTGTGGCGGGCGAACTACATAATGGAGGGCCGTGTGGGAGACGTCACTGGATGTAAGAGGTATGGGCATGATATATGGGTGGGGCTGTGTGTAGTTGTGGCTTGAGGGTGGACGGGGACACGGGCCCCATGGTCTCCTATTCCTGGGGCAAGTGCCCCTCCAAAGACCAGGCTCTGGATCCGCCACTGGGGCAGTGTTGGGGAGGGGGCGCGGCGGGGGGGGGGCAGGCCTTGAGCTTCTTAAGGGGCCCCACAATTTCTGATGGCAGCCCTGCATGTGGGAAGGGAGAAGGCACTGCTTATTGAGTTAACCACTAAAGCCCCCCCTAGCTTAAGCACACTTAATGACCACCCTTAATGGCATTTTAGGGGCCCCTAAACGTCAGAAGCAGTTTGGAATCCAAATGCGTAAAAATGTCCTATGAAATCCTAAAGGTACTCATTGAATTTAGGGCCCCTTTGTGCATCTTGGCTGCAAAAAAGTGCCACACATGTGGTATCACCGTACTCGGCAGAAGTAGGGCAATGTGTTTTGGGGTGTATTTCTACATATACTCATACTGGGTGTGAAAAATATCTCTGTAAATGACAACTTTTTCCATTTTTTTTTTATACAAAGTTGTCTATTTACAGAGACATTTCTCTCACCCAGCATGGGTATATGTAAAAATACACCCCAAAACACATTGCCCTACTTCTCCCGAGTACGGCGATACCACCTGCCACTTTTTTGCAGCCAAGATGCTGTCGGGTTTATAATAATTCAATTAAGAATTATTAATTATGGTCATAAAAAAATGTAATCAAGACTTTTCCATAACTTGTCGAAATTATGACCTGGTGAATTGTAGATAACCCAATCGATACAATTCACATCTGAGGCCGACTATTTCCTCAGATAATAAGTTCTTTTCATGAGAGATGACATTAATGCTAAAGATGTAGTTTTGACATTAAATAATACGCAAGATATTATAAAAATATGCAGATTTTATTAGTTACACGATTATAAACAAATAGGTATATAAACACGATTATATATGCCAAGGAATATATATGGCAATGATATATGAAGCATTACAAGCTTATCATAAGTAACTAAACAATGATATATGCCAATTAATATACATGGCATTGATATCAGGCACTAGAAGCTTCACAATAAGTAAATAAACACATGTGGGTAAGAGCAGCTTGTCACATTATAACAAAGCTATTTGGTTAGGATATCAAAACAAGAAGTTACATTATATACATTACTCCTGTTCAGAGGCGTGTCTAATCCTAGACACCAATATCGAATGCTAACTACATTCTGCCCCCCTCTAACCAACTACACCTCACATGACTTCAGGAATGGGCAAATCCATCCAAGGATATAACTTAGAAGAGATAACTGTATCCTTCCGCCCCATCCTGGACTATTTTCACATGTATGACTTGGTAAGACTATTAAGACACAGACATTGGAAGAACTTGGAACGAATCTTCCAGTGGGAATTTATCATCTAGCTCGGCGAAGAATGCTACTATCAATATATCTATATCTATGCATATATGTATGCAATCATTTAATACTCTGATAAATTATGAAACTTGATTCTTCTGCAGGTAGAATGAAGGCTCACAATTATTCTATATCTAAGACTACATCTCATATAAAGAGATGATAAATAAATTAATATGTTCGCCAACATAGATGCTATGATTTTACCCACATTATCTAAATAGTCTTAATAAAATGAAACATCATTCTTTGTGTTTCTTACCAAGACCTAGCAGGAATCTCACTTCTGCTCCTAGGAAAGCTGGATGGTCCATCACCATGGCTTTCATCTTGGTAGACCCCTCAATCTTGGGTGTTCTGGCTGGAATGTTGGAATGTTCTTTGCTTGTTTGCTTGTTCTTTGCTTCTCCTCTTTCCTCCTCTTGATGCTCATCTATCTAGGGTAATTATCTCCCTTGTAATCTAACATTACCACCCCCTGGATTAGTATTCTCCAATCAATGGAGGGGGTGTAAACATATGTAATAAGATCCTATGAGATCATGTTTACCCATAATGCAACTATGGAGGATGGTGTAACGATATCCGTCTCGGGATGGCACTGTTGTGCAAGCTATTAACACCATACCATAAAGACTTAACTAGGGTATTTTTGCATCATATACATTTGACCCTCATCGTCGTAAATTAGAGATGGGGATTAGTTTAGAAAACTTTGAAACAACTAAAGACAGACCTCTAGGCGTCTCTCTGACACTATTGATCTATGGGCCATTATGGTATGAATGGGCCTTGTTCTCTACAGACGGACATGTCTGGAGAATCCAGTGTATTCTTAACAGATAAGCCCATATCTGTGGCAATAACTTTTTAAAATACAATGTTCTTTGTATTCAGAATTCGGTAAACTTTTTCACAGACTGAATTCTGTGTGACCTTATGTCTTGGCCTGTCCCAGCCATACAGCAAAACTTTGGTTCAGCCTGTCTCTTAAAGACAATGAGCATCTATTTTGAATATAATATGACCAGGTATCAATATATATACCTATGAAAATGCCCGACAATGCGCAAAGGGGCTCCAATTCCAATGAGTACCCAGGGGTGTGGAAATTAAAAAAAAAACTACTTGTCGAAGGACTTAAGCGGGGGCTCAATCTACTTGTCCCTCATGACCATCTACTTGTCCTGAACTTGTACTAACGGTATACTGTATGGGGCGCGGGCCACAAGGAGACATTATGCTGTATAGGGGCAGGGCCACAAGGAGACGTTATCCTGTATGGGACGGGGGCCACAAGGAGGCGTCATACTGTATGGAGCAGGGGCCACAAGGAGACGTTATGCTGTATGGGGGCGGGGGCCACAGGGTGACGTTATACTGTGCGGGGGCAGCCCCAAGGTGACGTTATACTGTATGGGGGCAGCCGCTTGGTGACGTTATACTGTATGGGGGCAACAGGGAGACATTATAGTTTATTAAGTGCCACGTGCAGTGCAGATTGCAGGCAGGGCCAGAGCCTCAGAAGACAGACAGCACTACCTTCATTTCTGACACCCGGGCTCTTAGGCTCCCTGCAGACGAGCGTTCCTCCCGGAGCCTGTCCACATCGCAGCTCCCGGCCTGACCTGCAAGCGCTGACTGGGGTTACATAGCATTATACTGATTTATGATGCTATGTAACCCTTACAGCTCTGGAATGTATTGGATAACGCTGACATAATGTTTGTACTGCCATGGCATTTGAGGGTCTCCGCATTAGGAGTTTCTGCTATTCGCCTTATATTGAGCATACGGGTAATGAGATTTTTTTTTCCGTTCAGCCTCTGGGCTGAAAGAAAAAATGAACGGCACAGATTTCTCCATTCGCATCGATCGATGTGGATGAAAAAATCTCTGCCAAAAAATATGCAAGAAAAAAAAGAGGTGCCTGGCGATTGCCAGGACATAGGGGCTCCACCCAAACATCCACACCCACTTCAGCTGCTATGTCCTGGCAAACGTGATTTCTCCATTCACATCGATCAATCGATCGTTGTGGAGGATGACATCTTTGCCAGATTTTTGATACAAAGTGTTTGCCAAAGCATATGAACTCCAACACCTCTCCTCAGCTCATATGCCTGGGCAAACATACCTGTCCTGCAGAGGAGAAATCTCGTCTTGCAACGCCGCATACACCGACTTCACGTGTCTACTGACGGCAGCACAATGCTACTCTCAGAATTCACATCAGTCCTGCAGCGTTTTCATCGGTTGGTCCGTTAGTCTACCTGGGTGGGGGGGAGAAGAAAAAACAGGCAGCAGGCTCATAACTTGAACGTTATAAACTTTATAAAACATGAATAAAACCTGAACATGAATAAAATCTGAACTAAAAGATTCTCTTTTCCTGCTACCTGTTTAATTTTTTTTTTCAACCATTTCACTCTTTATTTTCCTAGCAGAAACCTCTCCTTTCCTATGGGACAATGTGTAAAGTGTAAATCACACAGAGATGGTGCGAAGTATGCACGCCTGTGAAGTATGCACTTTATCCCAAGTGAAAGGAGAGGGTTCTACCGTTTCACATATCTGCAGTAGCACAGCAGCACCCCTATGTGTTAGGGTCTCTCAAAACCTAGTATCCTGAGAGACCCTAGAGCCTGAGTGGAAAAAACTACCTGTTTTGTGCTGTCCCTATGTCCCTAAGTGTACCTGAGTGTGGTACTTCCGGAAACACTCCCCTAGGCATAGGGCAGGGTGGTCAAGACAGAAATAGCGGGTGTCACGCCTTATTCCACTCCTGCTACAGACACGACATTTTTTTCGGGGTGGCGGTTGGGTTGAGGTACCGGTAACGACACTGGGGAAGTGTCGCTCTTGTAGACGGCTCACTACACTGGTGGTTGGGGCCACGTAACCTCCTGAATATAGGAGGTTCTCGATGATCTCTTCCTGAAATTTGAGGAAGGATCCTGTTCTCCCAGCCTTACTGTAGAGAACAAAACTATTATATTGAGCCAATTGAATTAAATATACAGACACATTCTTATACCAGTGTCTGGTGCGTCGAAAAATCAAATACGGGGCCAACATCTGGTCATGTGGAGGTTATAGTTGTGGACTGAGAGGGGCTTTTCAACGACACTGGTTGCCCGTTCAATTTGGATTGTCGTGTCTGCGTGAATGGAGGAGAGCATGTAAACGTCACGCTTGTCTCTCCATTTCACCGCGAGCAGTTTTTCGTTACACAATGCAGCCCTCTCCCCCTTTGCAAGACGGGTGGTAACGAGCCGTTGGGGGAAGCCCCGGCGACTAGGTCGCACGGTGCCACAGCAGCCAATCTGTTTTAGGAACAAATGCCTGAAGAGGGCCACACTTGTGTAAAAATTGTCCACATAAAGATGGTACCCCTTGCCAAATAAGGGTGACACCAAGTCCCAGACTATCTTCCCACTGCTCCCCAGGTAGTCAGGACAACCGACCGGCTCCAGGGTCTGATCTTTTTCCCTCATACATCCGAAATTTGTGTGTATAGCCTGTGGCTACCGGGCGCGCTTGCTTGGGATGTACTGTTTGAAGCCAAGGCTCCCGGTGAAATGTACTAGGGACTCGTCTACGCAGATGTTTTGTGCGGGGGTATACAAATCTGCAAATTTTTGGTTGAAGTGGTCTATGAGGGGCCGAATTTTATGGAGCCGGTCAAAAGCTGGGTGGCCTCTGGGACGGGAGGTGGTGTTGTCGCTAAAGTGCAAGAAACGCAGGATGGTCTCAAAACGTGTCCTGGACATGGCAGCAGAGAACATGGGCATGTGATGATTTGGGTTCGTGGACCAATATGACCGCAATTCATGCTTTTTTGTAAGGCCCATGTTCAGGAGAAGGCCCAGAAAATTTCTAAATTCGGAAACTTGGAGTGGTTTCCACCGGAAAGGCTGGGCATATGAGCTTTCCGGGTTGGCTGTTATAAATTGAGTGGCATACCGATTTGTTTCTGCCACGACTAAGTCATAGAGCTCCGCAGTGAAGAACAGCTCAAAAAACCCCAGTGCTGATCAGATCTGAGCTGTCTCCACCTGAACTCCTGACTGGGTGGTGAAAGGGGGAACTAATGGTGCGGCTGAAGATGGGGGCTGCCAATCAGGATTTGCCAGCACCTCTAGGGGCTCTACGGGCCTGTCTGCGCGGTGGCTGCGATGGGGAAATTACTGCACGTGCCACCGTACCAGCTTCAACTGCCCTTCTGGTGCTCGCCACTTCACCATGTGTTACAGCAGTGCTGGTAGAAGGATGGGCTGCGCTGCTGGTGTATGCCTCACCACGTAATCTGGCAGCGCCAGCCCCACTCTGCTGCCCTTGAAACTGATCCTGCGCTACCTGTGGTCTAGCGACATGGGGCCGGGTACGCCTGGTAGTATCAGGGACCTCAACCTCCTCGTCCGAACTTTGGGTCAGACTGCCACTGCTTTCTACAGGTTCGTATTCTTACCCGCTAGATTCGTCAGATAAGGGTTTCCATTCCTCATCCGACTGGGTCAGAATCCTGTAGGCCTCTTCAGGAGAACACCCTTTATTTGACATTTGGATGACTAAATTTAGGGGGTATTCCCTGAGACTACCCAAGAAAAAAAGCAAGCCTGTCTTACAAATGGGAGGCTAGCGAAGTACAGAAGCTGCTGCGATTGATAAAAAATATCAAAACTGTTTATTTTTTATTATCGCCGCAGCACTTGTGTAGTGATTGTGCAGTGATCCGAAAAAAAATATTTTTTTGTCACTGCGGCGGGGCGGGCTTGGGTGAATGCACTTGTGGGCGACCGATCAGGCCTGATCGGGCAAACACTGTGTTTGGGGTGAAAGGCGAACTAAGGTGACAGTAATACTATTGACAGTAATACTATTATATACTATTATAGTGACAATAATACTATTATAGATCTGACCATGATCAGTTCTGTTCACTTACAGATATAAAAGTACAAACGCTGATTAGCGCTACGCTAATCAGCGAATCAATGACTGCGGTGGGCTGGGCGCTAACGCTAACTACCTACCGAAGGGGCCTAAACTAAACTAAGCCTAACAGTCAATTGTAGTGAAAAAAAAAAAAAAGTGACAGTTCACAAAAGTGACACTGATCAATTTTTTCCTTTTCACTATGTATTGACAGGGGGTGATGGGGGGTTATCAGGGCCTAATATATGGTGTTTTGTGCACTTACTTGGGATCTGTGCTCTGTGCTGGGTCCAACCGATGTAAAGGACCCAGCACATGGCACAGAGCCCTTATAAAATCATTATATTTATAAATATACCTTAGATTGTCTTTTTCCATAGGTGATTTTAAAAATCACCAGCCTGCCAGCGCTGATCATTGGCTGGCAGGCTGGTGACTCACTTCTCCTGCGTCCGGCGGTGCGTTCCACTGCGTTTCACCTGACGCATAGAGCGCGAGATCTCGCGAGAGGACGCGTCCAGGAGGAATAAACCGACCGCTACCAGGATGCGATCCTGCGTACGGCGGTCAGGACGTAGTTAACCGCTACAGGACCGCCGCACGCAGGATTGCGTCCTGGCGGCGGCCCTGTAGCTCTGATCGGACGCATCGGCACATCGGCGCGCTCGCATGTAGTTATACTACAGCCTGCCAGCGCCGATCGTGCGCTGGCAGGCTGTATATGGCAGAAAAAATCGCAGATCAGACGTTGTTCTGTGAACAGCGTCTGATCTGCTTGCTGCCCGCTTCTCTGGTGGTCCCTTTGCTTGGGACCACCAGAGAAAAAATATCAAAGTGCACCAATCACCACACAACCCCAGCCTCCCCACCGCCCCCCACCCACCCACCCACCACCCCCCCTGTCACTGATTAACCCCTGATCTCCCATGTCACCCCCTGATCACCCCTGTCACCCCCTGTCACTGATCACCCTCTAAGGCTCATTCAGATGTCCGCATGTGTTTTGCGGATCCACGGATCCGCAAATCCGCGGATCCATAAACACGGACACCAGCAATGTGCTTTCCGCATTTTGCGGATCCGCACATTGCCAGAACTATATAGAAAATGCCTTTTCTTGTCCGCAATTGCGGACAAGAATAGGACATGTTCTATACTTTTGCGGATCTCAACTACGGATCCGCAATTACGGATCCGAGCGGGACAAAGTCTGTCCCCATAGAATTGAATGTATCCACATTTCTGTTCCGCAAAATTTTGAGGAACAGAATTGCGGACGCTTGAATGAGGCCTTAGGGTCCCTTAGCGATCGCAGCTTTATAGCTTTTCCTCTTTTTTTGCACATTTTTTAGAGATTTTTTCATCCACATTGATCAATGTGAATGGAAAAATCTGTGACGTTCATTTTTTCTTTCAGCGCAGAGGCTGAACGGAAAAAATTCTCATTACCCGTATGCTCAATATACGGAGAATCGCAGAAACTCCTAATGCTGGGCATACGTGTAATGATTGTGGAGACCCTAAAATGCCAGGGCAGTACAAACACCTCACATGTGACCCCATTTTAGAAAGAAGACACCCCAAGGTATTCCGTGAGGGGTATGGTGAGTTCATGTAAAATTTTAATTTTTGTCACAAGTTAGTGGAATGTGAGACTGTAAAAAAAAAAAAAAAAAAAAAAAAAATACCATTTCCGCTAACTTGTGCCAAATTTTTTTTTTCTGTGAACTCGCCATGCCCCTCACGGAACACCTTGGGGTGTCTTCTTTCCACAATGGGGTCACATGTGGGGTATTTATACTGCCCTGGCAATTTAGGGGTCCTAAAGCGTGAAAATCCAAATGCGTAAAAATGTCCTGTGAAATCCTAAAGGTACTCATTGGTTTTAGGGCCCCTTTGCGCATCTTGGCTGCAAAAAAGTGTCACTCATGTGGTATCGCCGTACTCAGGAGAAGTAGGACAATGTGTTTTGGGGTGTATTTTTATATATACCCATACTTTGTGTGAGAAATATCGCTGTAAACGACAACTTTTTAAATTTTTTTTATTCAAAGTTGTCAATTTACAGAGATATTTCTCTCACCCAGCATGGGTATATATAAAAATACACCCTAAAACACATTGCCCTACTTCTCCTGAGTACGGCGATACCACATGAGTGACACTTTTGCAGCCAAGATGCGCAAAGAGGCCCTAAAACCAATGAGTACTTTTAGGAGGGCATTTTACGCATTTTCTTCTCACGCTTTAGGGCCCCTAAATGCCAGGGCAGTATAATACCCACATGTGACTCATTTTGGAAAGAAGACACCTCAAGTATTCGCTGAGGGCATAATGAGTCCATGAAAATTAAACTTTTGTCAAAAGTTAGCGGAAAGGGAGACTTTGTGAGAAAAACAATAAAAATCAATTTCCACTAACTTGTGCCAAAAAAATCTTCTATGAACTCGCCATGCCCCTCACGGATTACCTTGGGGTGTCTTCTTTCCAAAATGGGGTCACATGTGGGGTATTTATACTGCCCTGGCATTTTAGGGGCCCTAAAGCGTGAGAAGAAAAATGCGTAAAAATGCCCTCCTAAAGGTACTCATTGGAATTAGGGCCTTTGCGCATCTTGGCTGCAAAAAGTGTCACACATGTGGTATCGCCGTACTCAGGAGAAGTAGGGCAATGTAGTTTTGGGTGTATTTTACATATACCCATACTGGGTGAGAGAAATATCTCTGTAAATTGACAACTTTGAATAAAAAATTTAAAAAGTTGTCGTTTACAGCGATATTTCTCACACGCAGCATGGGTATATGTAAAATACACCACAAAACACATTGCCCACTTCTCCTGAGTACGGCGATACCACATGTGTGACATTTCTTGCAGCCAAGATGCATAGGGGCCCTAAACCAATGAGTACCTTTAGGATTTCACAGGCCATTTTTATGCATTTGGATTCTCACACTTTAGGGGCCCCTAAAATGCCAGGTGAGTATAAATACCCCACATGTGACCCCATTTTGGAAAGAAGACACCCGTAGGTATTCTGTGAGGGGCATGGTGAGTCCACAGAATTTTTATTTTTGGCACAAATCAGCGGAAATTGTTTTGTTTTTTAATTTTGTTTTTACAAAGTCTCATATTCCACTAACTTGTGACAAAAAAAAAATTTTACATGAACTCACCATACCCCTCACAGAATACCTTGGGGTGTCTTCTTTTCAAAATGGGGTCACATGTGGGGTATTTATACTGCCCTGGCATTTTAGGGGCCCCTAAAGCGTGAGAAGAAGTCTGGAATCCAAATGCGTAAAAATGCCCTGTGAAATCCTAAAGGTACTCATTGGTTTTAGGGCCCTTTGCGCACTCAATCTGCAAAAAGTGGCACACATGTAGTATCGCCGTACTCAGGAGAAGTAGGGCAATGTGTTTTGGGGTGTATTTTTATATATACCCATACTTTGTGTGAAAAATATCTCTGTAAACGACAACTTTTAACATTTTTTTATACAAAGTTGACAATTTACAGAGATATTTCTCTCACTCCAACATGGGTGTATGTAAAATACACCCCAAAACACATTGCCCTACTTCTCCTGAGTACGGCGATACCACATGAGTGACACTTTTTGCAGCCTGAGTGCAAAGGGCCCAAATTCCAACGAGTACCTTTAGGTTTTACATGGCGGCTCACAATTTAGCCCCGCCCAAAATGCCAGAACAGTAAACACACCCCACAAATGACCCCATTTCGGAAAGTAGACACCCCAAGGTATTCACTGAGGGGCATAGTGAGTCCGTCTGAGATTTTTTTTTTTTGCCAGAAGTTATCAGAAATTGAAACTTTTTTTTTTTTTTTTTCTCAGAAAGTGTCATTTTCCGCTAACTTGTGAAAAAAATGAAATGATACATGAACTCACCAAGCCCTCCGCGAATACTTTGGGGTGTCTTCTTTCTAAAATGGTGTAATTTGGGGGTATTTATACTTTCCTGACATTCTAGCACCTGAAGAAACAGGACAGGTGCTCAGAAAGTCAGAGCTGCTTCAAAATGCCGAAATTCCCTTTTTTGCACCATAGTTTGTAAACGCTATAACTTTTACCCAAACCAATAAATATACACTTATTGGATTTTTTTTATCAAAGACATGTAGAACAATAAATTTAGAGAAAATTTATATAGAAATGTATTTTTTTTTGAAAAATTTTACAACAGAAAGTGAAAAATGTCATTTTTTTGCAAAAATTTCCGTAATTTTTGATTAATAGCAAAAAAAGTTAAAATGTCAGCAGCAATGAAATACCACCAAATGAAAGCTCTATTAGTGAGAAGAAAAGGAGGTAAAATTCATTTGGGTGGTAAGTTGCATGACGGAGCAATAAACGGTGAAAGTAGTGTAGTGCGGAATTGTAAAAAGTGGCCTGGTCATTAAGGGTGTTTAAGCTAGGGGGGCTGAAGTGGTTAATGAAGAAGGTGTGTGGGCGAAGGTTAAACAGCTGAGAGGTGTGGGTGGAATAGGAGAGCTTTCCCCGATATGGGATAACAGCTTAGTACTGGAGTTTCTGTCCTTGACAGGATTTCGGAACTGGGAGTCTCTCGGGGTGCGCCGCATAGGTCAATTGTTGGAAGACACAGTGTTTAAATCGTTTCAGGGGCTGCAACAAGATTTCAATATTCCACAGGCCTGGTTTTATCAGTATCACCAACTATGATGTTACAGTGAGGAAAGGATGCACTATAGCTAAGATGGATGTGATATATAAACTCATTCTGCCAAAAGGGGGAAAGAGAGGATTGATCTCGCAAGTATATGCTTGTTGCGGAGCTCCAAGACATAGCATCAATATCTCCGCTTAAATCCCCTTGTAGCTGAAGAAGCAGGTCAATGTCCACGAGACAATTCCCCCAATAACTGGACGAAACACAGTTTGGGAGTCAACTCTCTTTACTAGGAATGGCACACACCTTTAAAACCTCCAACAGCCTCATTTACAACCAATAGTACATAGATTACAATAATACAAGGAAGGGGGAAACCAATAGCATGGGCCGATGGGAGGTCTAGGAGGGACAAAGCAGCTAGTTTAAACAGGTCTTGCAGGGTCCCTGGGACACCGCCCGGCTCTTGCTACAATGGGACAGGAAAAGGGAAGAGGCACAGACAATCAATACATTTACATAACCTGCAACAATAATGGGCACAGGGTGAGCAAAATACAACAGACGTCTGGTGACTCACACATAATTGGTTTGGTAAATGAATGGGGGGGAGTGTACAGACAGCCGAACATAAATTAATATAACAAGGTCAATCTGTTACACTGCTCCCCCTTAACCACAAGCCAGCATACACAGTCTGATCCCCAACGGATCGGCTTGGGGATGTCTGGGGAGTACTCACGGATCACTTTTCCAGTTCAGTTTGTCGTGATAACCCGTCAGCATTGCCATTTTGTTTCCCGGGGCGGTAGTGAATTGTAAAATCGTATGGTTGTAACGCCAAGCTCCAGCGCAACAACCGGGCATTGTCCCCTGCCACACGATTTAGCCATACCAACGGGTTGTGATCCGTGAGTAATGTGAACTGCTGTCCATACAAGTAGGGTTGAAGCTTCTTTAGGGCCCACACCACAGCCAGGCATTCCTTCTCGATGGCGGCGTAGCTCACTTCCCTGGGTAGAAGCTTCCGGCTCAAGTAAGCTACGGGATGTTCCCGCCATCTTCTCCAACTTGGCTCAGTACCGCTCCCAATCCAAACATTGAGGCATCTGTGTGAACGAGGAATCTTTTAGATGGATTGGGAGCAGCGAGTACAGGACTATTAACAAGGGCCTGCTTGAGCTGCTGGAATGCCTGCTCACACTCTGGGGTCCAGACGACTTGGCGGGGAGGTTCTTTTGGTGAGGTCAGTGAGGGGTTTGGCCAGGGTACTATAGTTTGGGACAAATTTCCGATAATAGCCCGCGGCCCCTAGGAAGGCTAACACCTGAGTTTTGGTGCGGGGGGTTGGCTACTGGGCTACTGCCTCTACTTTAGCGGGCTCAGGCTTTTGCTTCCCACAAACCACCCGGTGTCCTAGGTATTGTACTTCTGCCATCCCAATATGGCACTTGCTGGGTTTTAGGGTTAGGCCAGCCTCTCTGATGCGGTCTATCACGGCACTTATGTGTCTCAGATGCTCTTCCCAGGTTTCACTAAAAATAGCAATGTCATCCAAGTATGCACAGGCATAATCTTGGAAGCCATCAAGAAGCCGGTCCACCATACATTGGAACGTGGCTGGGGCGTTTTTCATCCCAAATGGCATGACCTTAAATTGGTAGAGGCCAAACGGAGTGACAAAGGCTGACTTGGGAATGGCATCTGGCGCTAAGGGAATTTGCCAATAGCCCTTACATAAGTCAATGGTCGTGAGGTATTGACCTCTAGCCATCCTATCTAAGAGCTTGTCTATCCTGGGCATAGGATATTCGTCAGAGACTGTTTTATCATTAAGTCTCCGGTAATCTACACAAAAGCAGGTCGTGCCATCCCGTTTTGGTACTAAAACTACTGGAGAGGCCCAAGGGCTATCTGATGCTTCTATGACCCCTAAGTGGAGCATTTCCTGAATTTCCTGTCTCATGTGCTCCCGGACAGCCTCAGGAATTCTGTAGGGCATCTGTCTAAGGGGTGGTTGATCGGCCGTGTCTACCCTATGGGTAGCCAGTGGGGTGTAGCCAGTTGTGTTAGAGAATGTGGCGCCCTTTGTGGCTAACAGTTGTCGCACCTGGATACGCTCTTGGGGGCTTAGTCTCTCCCCTAGCTGGACTTCATCTAGGGTCTCTAGTTTATCATGCTCCCCCAGGAGATCTGGTAATGGAAGATTCTCAGTCGTCAGATGCGGGTGCACATATGGCGGCCACATCCTCTGTTCTCTCATAGTAGGGTTTGAGCATGTTCACGTGGAGCATGCGTCTCCGCCCACTACCAGAGCACGGGCCGATCACATAAGTAGTGTCGCACCTCTGCTCCACCACTTGGTATGGGCCCTGCCAGGCGGCCTGGAGCTTGTCATGGCACAAAGGTTTCAAAATCAACACCTTTTGGCCAATTTGAAAGCTCCGGTCCCTGGCACCTCTGTCATACCATCGGCGCTGATGGGTCTGTGCCGCCTGGAGTTTAGTATGCTCTTTGAGTCAATTCCTCCAGGCGGTCATGGAACTCCAGCACATAGGGTATGACATCCTCATCCAACTGCTCCCTCCCAGTGTTCCCGGATTAAATCTAGGGGCCCTCTAACTCTCCGTCCGAACAGTAGTTCGAACGGCGAAAACCCTGTCGATTCCTGCGGCACCTCCCTGTAAGCAAAAAGGAGGTGGGGTAGGAATTTTTCCCAGTCCCGACGGGTGTTAATAATGGTGCTAAGCATCTGTTTTAAGGTTCCATTAAATCGTTCACAGAAGCCATTCGTCTGGGGGTGGTAAGCTGAACTAACGATGGATTTGATGCCGCACAGTTTCCACATCTGTTGGGTGACTTCGGCCGTGAACTGAGTGCCCTGATCCGAGACTATCTCTCTGCGAAAACCCATCCGAGAGAAGACTCGCATCAATGCCTCAGCCACCGTCTCTGCCTGAATATTAGTCAGAGCCACAGCTTCTGGATACCGTGTTGCATAATCCACTATAGTTAAAATATACCTTTTGCCTGACGGGCTGGGTTTGGCCAACGGTCCTATAATATCTACCGCTACCCGTCCGAACGGTTCTTCGATGATTGGTAGAGGTTGCAACTTAGCTTTGCAGCGATCTCCTCTTTTACCTACTCGTTGGCATGTGTCGCATGTTTGACAGTACTGCCTAACATCTTTAGAGATGCCAGGCCAAAAAAAAGTGTGGGTAAGCCTGTGCCTGGTGCGGCTGACCCCTAAGTGTCCTGCCAGGGGGATATCATGCGCGATCTGTAATAACTCCCTCCTGTACTTCTGTGGGACTACTAGCTGTTGGGTGGGGATAGGTGGGGACCCTGCTGTGACCCTTTCAGAGTCCCGGTACAATAACCCCTGCTGCCAAGAATATCTCTCTCCTTCTATTCCGGTCTGGGCCTGGTTAACTTTATCCCTATAAACCTGCAACGTAGGGTCACTCAGTGCGTTGTGATGCTGGTGGCCCAGGGTTAGGGTGTATTGGTCTGGGATTGGGTCTGAAGCTTACCCTGAATTGTCTGCGGGCATCCTGGTAGTCATCCGCCTGTCTAGCTGCATCGGATAGAGTGGTAGGTTTCCGGTCCCTTACCCACTTCTGGATTTAGTTCATTGAAAAATTGTTCCAGTAGGACCAGCTGGGTAATTTCCTCCGCTGAAATAGCTTGGCTTGCTGGGGCTAGGGCTGCCCTCTGCATGCGGCATGCACACTCTGTGTATGAGTCTTTTTCCTGTTTTTTAGTGTCCCTGAATCGTCTCCTGTAGGCTTCTGGGGTGATGGCATATCTTGCCAAAATTACCTCTTTCACCCGGGTATAGTCTGCAATCTCCTCGTCAGGTACAGCTCTATATGCCTCCGCTGCACGGCCGGAGAGCTTACCAGCGAGGATCCGTACCCAGTCTGCTGGGGGTACCTGGTGTAGCCTGCACTGCTGCTCAAAGTTCTGCAGAAAGCCGTCGATCTCGTCCTCGATCTCGTCCTCGGCTTCCACAAATTTTTTAAACGCATCATGCGGTACCTTGACTTTCGGTTCTGGAGCCGAAGTAATAGTTGGCGGTCTTTCCAATGCCCGCTGCTCTGCTATCCGGAGTTGGTTCTCTCTCTCCTCCCTTGCAGTGATCAAGCCATCCACTTGGTTCATAGTTGCCTGTACCAGCTCTATGGAGGGATTCTCTCCATAAAATGCTAGCCTGCGTTTCACCTCTCTGTCAAACTCTGACTCTGCGGTTTCTGTAGCCATACTGCGTGCCCGGTCTCCCTCGGTCAGTTCAGCAATTAGCAAAGCCTTCGTTTTATTGCTGGCTATCCGCCCTCTCGCTTCCAGAAATTCCCTCAATGTTGTCCGTTTTAATCCAGCATAGTTCGTCTCCATTCACGGTTCCATTCAAACGCTGCTTCCTTCTGCTGCAGGGCTTGTATCCCGCTGCTTGCCACCAATTTGTTGCGGAGCTCCAAGACATAGCATCAAAATCTCCGCTTAAATCCCCTTGTAGCTGAAGAAGCAGGTCAATGTCCACGAGACAATTCCCCCCAATAACTGGACGACACACAGTTTGGGAGTCAACTCTCTTCACTAGGAATGGCACACACCTTTAAAACCTCCAACAGCCTCATTTACAACCAATAGTACATAGATTACAATAATACAAGGAAGGGGGGGGGGGGGGAGAAACCAATAGCATGGGCCGATGGGAGGTCTAGGAGGGACAAAGCAGCTAGTTTAAACAGGTCTTGCAGGGTCCCTGGGACACCGCCAGGCTGTTGCTACAATGGGACAGGAAAAGGGAAGAGGCACAGACAATCAATACATTTACATAACCTGCAACAATAATGGGCACAGGGTGAGCAAAATACAACAGACACCCGTTGACGCGGATGAGTAAATGGGAGTGTGATCTAGGCCCCATCTTCAGGGATCAGTGGGTGGATATATTAGAATCGGTTCCCAAAGTGTCCCTGAGTGAGCAAGGTAAATTGTCACAACTCTTTATCATCCACAGAGTTGTGTTGGGTTACGTATCGGAAATTGGTGGGAATGAGACCGTTAAGGTGGCGGTAGGGAGGTTGCTCTATGTGGCCAGGAAGTTGGTGTCTCAGCGTTGGATCCAGGGAAGTCCGCCGTCAGGGGGGAGTTTGTGCGAAAGGTGCATGACATGTTGATTATGGAGAGGAGTGTATTTGAGAAGAGAGGTTGTCCTCAGAGATTTGAGAAATTGTGGAATGAATGGTTGTCGCATACTCCTATAGTAATTTTAAACTATTTTCGGAGTGTTTGTGTGTTTGTTTGGCGGGGGGAGTGGGGGCTGGGCGGGGGAAACGAAATTTACTTTCTGTATGTATTAGGCTCTGATTACTCTTGGTTGAGCACGCTGTAATTTTAATGATATTGTCTGACAGTTTATTCTATTGTGTCATATTTGATTATTGAAATGATCATATGCTTTCAGATACGTCTACTATATTTAATTGTTTAATAAAAACGATTTGATTTAAAAAAAAAAAAATTGTTGCACGACATTGGTATGACAAAATGTCGAGCGACATATGTCATGTAGCCCTAGCCTTAAAGGGTCGGGCACTGTGGAGGTCACTTGTTTTAAAGGGAAGAGCACTGTGTAGGTCACGGTTATTAAAGTGGCAGGCATTGTGGAGGTCACTGTTAAAGGGGCAGGCATTGTGGAGGTCACTGTTAAAGGGGCAGCCACTGTGGAGGTCACTGTTATGGGGGATACTGTCTATCTTTTTACGACACACGTAAACATGAAATTAAATAAATGAAATGTACCCGTGCAAAGCCGGGTCCTTCTGCTAGTAAGAATATATACACTCACCTAAAGAATTATTAGGAACACCTGTTCTATTTCTCATTAATGCAATTATCTAGTCAACCAATCACATGGCAGTTGCGTCCATGCATTTAGGGGTGTGGTCCTGGTCAAGACAATCTCCTGAACTCCAAACTGAATGTCAGAATGGGAAAGAAAGGTGATTTAAGCAATTTTGAGCGTGGCATGGTTGTTGGTGCCAGACGGGCCGGTCTGAGTATTTCACAATCTTCTCAGATACTAGGATTTTCACACACAACCATTTCTAGGGTTTACAAAGAATGTTGTGAAAAGGGAAAAACATCCAGTAAGGGCAGTCCTGTGGGCGAAAATGCCTTGTTGATGCTAGAGGTCAGAGGAGAATGGGCCGACTGATTCAAGCTGATAGAAGAGCAACATTGACTGAAATAACCACTCGTTACAACCGAGGTATGCAGCAAAGCATTTGTGAAGCCACAACACGCACAACCTTGAGGCGGATGGGCTACAACAGCAGAAGACCCAACTGGGTACCACTCATCTCCACTACAAATTGTCAGAATAATAATAATTCAATTAAGAATTATTAATTATGGTCATAAAATAATTAACCATTAATTTTGACCTGGTGAATTGTAGATAACCCAATTGATACAATTCACATCTGAGGCCGACTATTTCCTCAGATAATAAGTTCTTTTCATGAGAGATGACATTAATGCTAAAGATGTAGTTTTGACATTAAATAATACGCAGATATTATAAAAACATGCAAAGTTTATTAGTTACACGATTATAAACAAATAAGTATATAAACACGATTATATATGCCAAGGAATATATATGGCAATGATATATGAAGCATTACAAGCTTATGATAAGTAAATAAAAAATGATATATGCCAATTAATATACATGGCATTGATATCAGGCACTAGAAGCTTCACAATAAGTAAATAAACACATGTGGGTAGGAGCAGCTTGTCACATTATGACAAAGCTATTATTTGGTTAGGATATCAAAACAAGAAGTCACATTATATACATTACTCCTGTTCAGAGGCGTGTCTAATCCTAGACATCTATATGGAATGATAAATACATTCCCCACCCCTCTCTAACCAAACTAAAATACACCTCACATGTAGTAATGGGCAAATCCATTCAAGTATACAACTTAGAAGATAGTAGTCAAATCCTAGACTACTTTTGCATGTATACTTCTGTCCTATTCTGGACTACTTTCATATCTATATTACCTGGTAAGACTATTAAGACAACAGACATTGGAAGAACTTGGAACAAATCTTCCAGTGGGAATTTATCATCTAGCTTGGCGAAGAATGCTACTATCAATATATCTATATCTATGCATATATGTATGCAATCATTTAATACTCTGATAAATTATGAAACTTGATTCTTCTGCATGTAGAATGAAGGCTCACAATTATTCTATATCTAAGACTACATCTCATATAAAGAGATGATAAATAAATTAATATGTTCGCCAACATAGATGCTATGATTTTACCCACATTATCTAAATAGTCTTAATAAAATGAAACATCATTCTTTGTGTTTCTTACCAAGTCCTAGCAGGAATCTCACTTCTGCTCCTAGGAAAGCTGGATGGTCAATCACTATGGCTTTCATCTTGGGTAGACCCCTCAATCTTGGGTGTAGGCTGGAATGTAGGAATGCTATGCTTCCTCCTTTGTTTCTTAGCTTCTCCTTCTTGCCTCTTCCCTTTTCTCTCCCTCATGCTCCTCTATCTAGGGTAATTATCTCCCTTGTAATCTAACATTACCACCCCCTGGATTAGTATTCTCCAATCAATTGAGGGGGTGTAAACATAAGTAATAAGATCCTATTTACCCATAATGCAACTAATGGAGGATGGTGTAACGATATCCATCTGTCTCTGGATGGCACTGTTGCATAGACTATTAACACCATACTATAAAGAGTTAACTAGGGTATTTTTGCATCATATAACTTTGACCTTTGTTGTCGTAAATTCAGCGATAAGGATTAATGTAGACATTTTGTATCAACTAAAGATAGACAACCTGGAGTCTCTCTGACACTATTGATCTATGGGCCATTATGGTATGAATGGGCCTTGTTCTCTAAGACATGTCTGGAGAATCCAGTGTACTCCCTTACAGATAAGACCACATTTGTGGCAATAACTCTTAACACACAATACTCTCTGTATTTTTACACAGATTGAGCTTGGCATGACCTCCTCTTGGCCTGTCTCAGTCGCATATGAAAACTTTGGTTCATGTATGTTTCTTAAAGACAATGAGCATGCATTTTGAATATAATATGACCAGGTATCAATATATATACCTATGAAAATGCCCGACAAAATAGGAAAAAGAGGCTACAATTTGCACGAGCTCACCAAAATTGGACTGTTGAAGACTGGAAAAATGTTGCCTGGTCTGATGAGTCACCATTTCTGTTGAGACATTCAAATGGTAGAGTCCGAATTTGGCGTAAACAGAATGAGAACATGTATCCATCATGCCTTGTTACCACTGTGCAGGCTGGTGGTGTAATGGTGTGGGGATGTTTTCTGGGCACACTTTAGGCCCCTTATTGCCAATTGGCCATCGTTTAAATGCCACGGGCTACCTGAGAAATGTTTCTGATCATGTCCATCCCTTCATGACCACCATGTACCCATCCTCTGATGGCTACTTCCAGCAGGATAATGCATGATGTCACAAAGCTCCAATCATTTCAAATTGGTTTCTTGAACATGGCAATGAGTTCACTGTTCTAAAATGGCCCCCACAGTCACCAGATCTCAACCCAATAGAGCATCTTTGGGATGTGGTGGAACGGGAGCTTCGTGGCCTGGATTTGCATTCCTCAAATCTACATCAACTGCAAGATGCTATCCTATCAATATGGGCCAACATTTCTAAAGAATGCTATCAGCACCTTGTTGAATCAATGCCACGTAGAATTAAGGCAGTTCTGAAGGCAAAAGGGGGTCCAACACCGTATTAGTATGGTGTTCCTAATAATTCTTTAGGTGAGTGTATGTGAGATAACAGTAAGTGGTCTTGCCATACCCTTAAAGGGAATCTGTCACCTCTGATTACACAATTTCAGCTTTTAAACCAGTCATGCAGAACACAGTACCTTGAATCGGCTTGTCTTTTCTATTATTTCATTCGTGCAGTAGTTTTGCTAAAAAAACGCTTTTTATCTTTATGCAAATGAAGCCTGAAGGTGCCCAGAGGGGCGTTTTCTTCCCCCTTTGGAGCCCATTAACGCCCCCCCTACAGTGCCCAAAGCCGCCTCCAACAAGCAGACCCAACCGCCCACATCGTCTCCTCCCCCTCCCTGACGGCCGAGCGAACTCTCGCTCCACTGAGGGCTGTGCCAGCGCGATGTACTGGAGACTGAGGGCAGGAGCTTCATCATTGTCACTGGGCATGCGCTTCCTCCCAGGATGACTGAGGGGAGAGCGAGCATCTGACGTCACTGACTCGGCACATGCCCATTGACAATGATGAAGCTGCATTACTGGTGTTCTGCATGACTGGTTTAAAAGCTGAAATTGTGTAATCAAAGGTGACAGATTCCCTTTAAAAACAATTTTTAGCTCAAAATAAGTACAATGCGAGAATAAAAAATAATTGCCCCTAAATGTGTACATAGCCTTTAAGCCATCACGATACCAATGGAAGAGAGCCCTACTCCAGTCGCCTTTCAATCTGGGGTGGTTTACCAGTTCGAACGCGCTGAAAAACGCCCGACGCATAAACAAGTACTTGAGCTTTTATTTGGGGCGTTTGTCTCACGTTTTGGCCCATAGACTTCAATGGGAACGCGCAACGCGCTTGTATTTAGGCACAGTTTGGAGAGAAGCCAACACTGCAGTCAATCACACAAACGCGCGTTTACTGTTAGCAAAAACGCGCGTCTCAGAAATGCTCGGGTGTGAACCCAACGTTATTGCGTGGTTGCTGGAGGAGGGGCTTGCCTTAAATGTCATTAGTACTAAAGAAAAAAAAATTCTCATTGTTGAGAATACATGCATTACTATTATGTATGGTCTCCGTAAAAATACATAGTTTTTTTTTTCAACATTATTAGGCCTCATGGACACAAACATATTATTATTTTTTTTTAATCAGGTATAATTTTTATTAAAACAGCATAGAATTACATAGCAAAAGTTTAGTTCGCCGGCCACGCAGGGCCAATGAAATAACACAGAATACAGTGTATACAAAGAATCATAACCAGCGAGAGCGTACAAAACCTCTCCACCATTTTCACATTTTCCTGTCTGCTCAAAAAAGAAAAGATATCGAGCGTGGTGCAGATGCAAAGTAGCACGGAAGCCAGTGCAGTAAACACAGCAGAATAAAGGAGAGTTGCTATAAGAACAATTAACACAACACCCCCATAACCCATCCCACCCCCCAATAACCCCAACAAGCGGCGATACGACCCCCCCCCCTGACAAAAAACCACAAGGGACCCCGTATCATGACACTACGGCACGTCCCCTCTGTACCCTTTAGGAAGAGGACAACTTCCCCAGAACTATAGGCGACAGAGACAAGGGCCTACAACCTTCGTCCCCTGGCCAGGTTGACTCCCAGCAATCGACAAACATATTTTGGGTTCGCGTCTGAGCCGCATATTTTGCGGCTTGGGCGTGGACCCATTCACTTCAATGGGGCCGCAAAAGATGCGGACAGTGCTCCCTGTGCTGTACGTGTCCTTTGCTCCGTTCCATGGCCCCGTTTTGCGGACAAGAATAGGCATTTCTACAATGGGCCGCGTTCCGTAAATTGCACTGAAGGGGTTGAATCTGTATTCATAGGTTTGTAGAAGTTAGGATTAAGCCTCATGCACACGACCGTATGTGTTTTGCGGTCTTCAAATTGCATATCCACAAAAAAAAATGACGTTCCGTATGGCATCCGTTTTTTTGCGGATCCGTTATTTTTGCGGAACCATTGTAATGATGCCTATCCTTGTCCGCAAACTAGAAAAAAATAGAACATGCTCTATTTTTTTGCGGAACGGAAAAACGGACATACGGAAACGAAATGCACACTGAGTGCCTTCCGAATTTTTTTTTTGCGGACTCATTGAAATGAATGGTTCCGCATATGGTCCGCAAAAAAAAAAAAATTGAATGGACACGGAAAGAAAATACGTTTGTGTGCATGAGGCCTTAAGGTCTTTTTCTTAACTCTGTTCATGTTATAACATTTTTGCTGTAAAGAAGAGGCATGTGATCTCTGCGGAGTCAAATCTGCAAAAGTAAACCAAGCATCTGTGATATCTTGTAGGCCCAATAATCTTACAAAAACCTCTGGAAGAGCATGACATTGTGAATGGATTCATGGAATTTATTTTCCCCAAAAATTTAACATATACAGCCTTATTCAACATAATTAAAAAAATAATCTTTATTTCATGATGGTAATATATTTTCCTCAAAAAGCATTTTATATAAAAAAAAAATCTGATTTTAAATAAAAAAAAAATCTGATTTAAAAAAAAAAATCATTGATTTGTGTCCACCCTGGCGCACAGATGATACAGACAGGCGTGTTAGTCGGTGTGTTTATAACTGCAGCTAATCACGGTATACACTTATCTCTTTTGGCCCTTTGGAAAGGGGAAACATATGTTCAGCAGAATACAGAGAGACATGATGAGTAGGGACAGGCCTGAGAGCTGCCAGGGGGGATTCGATTGGGGGGTCATGTCATCCTGTAGTTGGAAGTTAGCCTTTGGGAGAGAGCAAGTTCCTGTTCACACATTAGAGCTAGGCGTCAGACTTGAAATCACATTACCATTTTCCCGTAGTGAAAAGGTTTAGATTGTATGGATGCAAGTGGGTTAGGGTGTAACAAATTCAACTGCTAGATATATTACTAACTCACCACCAGCATTCTATGCGAGAACTGCGAGAATGCTTCTTTAACCCTACCCTAACCCTGCTTCTACCACGGGCCAATTTTCACCTTCCTGCCCAGGCAATTTTTTGCAAATCTGACATGTCATTTTATGTGGTAATAACTTTGGAAACCATTCTGATATTGTTTGTTTTCTCGTGACTCATTGTTCTTCATGTCACTGGTAACATTGAGTCGATATATTTCACCTTTATGTATGAAAAAATCCCAAATTTAACCCAAAATTAGAAAATTTCACAATTTTCTAAATTTGAATTTCTCGACTTTTAAGACAGATAGTAATTCCACATAAAATAGTTATCAGTCATAATATCCAGTATGTCGCATCATTTTGTAAATGTCATTTTTTTTTTTTTTTAGGACGTTAGAAGGCTTAGAAGTGTAGAAGCAATTTGTCAAATTTACAAGAAAATTTCTAAAACCATTTTTTTTTTTTTTAAAGCACCAATTCAGTTATAAAGTAATTTTAAGGAGCTTACGTAATGGAAACCAACCATAAATGACCCCATTTTAGAAACGACACCCCTCAAATTATTCAAAAGTTTCCAGCTGTCTGGACCCCTTCATGTCCCACGTTGAACTCTATCTGTGTCCTGAAGATGCAGATCTAGTTGAAAAGAATGGTGAAGCAGAGAGCAGTCCGCTTTCTGCTTCACCATTCCTGTGCTGCTCGTAGTCCAGTGCATGCAGGCACGATGTACTGACATCATCACGCCTGCTGTGCTCTGTCAGACAGCGGAACGGCTCTGTTGGTCAGGGGAACATGTGATAGGTGAGTTTTTACACCGGAGGCACTACTCTGTAAGAGGGGGCAGTAAAGGAGGAATAACTGTGTGTGTGGGGGGGGGGGGGGGGGCGGCATATAAGGTGGCATAAACCTTTTAAGGAGGACATATAAGTGGCAAAACTCTGAAGGGGCCACTAAAGGGGTCAACTGGCAGTGTGTGTGTGGGGGGGGGGCACCTAGGGTACATAACTGTGAGGGGGCACTAAAAGGGGCATAACTTTGTGTGGGGGCCATCTAAGGGGTCTTAATTTGTGAGGGGGCATCACTGTGTTTGGCGAGGGGCACCTAAAGGGGCATCACTATGTGTGGAAGCATAACTTTGTGGGAAGGCATCAGGGTGGATTTGATTTAAATCTCTAGTCACTAAGGCTTGATTTAAATAATAGTTTTCTACATAAAGACTATCGTATTTTTCGCCCCAAAGATATGCCCTGTAACGGTGCCATCCACACATGCCCCGTAACGGTGCCATCCACACATGACCCGTAACGGTGCCATCCACACATCCCCATTAGTTCCAAACCCACCAATAACACACCTTTTGGTTAAAAATATATTTTTTTTTCTGATTTTCTTCCCCAAAAATCTAGGTGCGTCTTATGGGCCGGTGCGTCTTATAGGGCGAAAAATACGGTAATTCCTGCTGGTATAACTTATAATATGCAAGTAGATGAATTTTTTTTTAGAATAACAACATATTTTCATATTAGTTTTTTTATCCCCAGTTTAATAGGTTAATCATTCATATTTGGATAACTTTTCTGTTGTACTTAGGAAGGAGAAAAAATATTTTCTATTCTATTCACTAAACGTCTTTAAACTTAGCACTGAAGGGGTTGATTCTGTATTCATAAGTTTGTAGAAGTTAGGATTAAGATCTTTTTCTCAACTCTGTTCATGTTATAACATTTTTGCTGTGAAGAAGAGGCATGTGATCTCTGCTGAGTCAAATTCAGTTTTGAGAACTGCAAAAGTAAACCAAGCATCACCCACAACATCACCAGGAGTAAGAGGATCCGCCCCCATAGACAGGAAAAAGGCGGAGGCTCTCCTCTGACTTCAGTATGGTTTCCTGTCTCTGAGGGAAGCCTGTGGTACTGTGTGGCTTCTGCCTTGGGTGCCCTTTTTTTTACCTGTGGTTCCCCCGTTCTGTGGTGTTGGCGGCATGTAGTAATACGCTGGGGGTCTGGCAGAGATGCAGTAGCCAGTTTTAGAGCTCTGTATCGTTATGGGGGCATGTTGCTTGTTGGCGTGGGTGCGCATTATAGGCAGTTTTCTACCTGGCCCAGGGGAGGAGCGTTTTACTTCCGGAAGCCTGACGGCGTAACAGGAAGTAGAAGGCATCTGAGAACGAGGCCTGAACGCACAAGCACATGCCGCGGTGCGTGATGACGTCAGAGAAGGCGCATATAGAGAGTGAAACCTAGATGTAGCTGCCGGCAGGGTTCACGGGCATTTAACACCACATGTGAGCGTCTCCTGGTGGGTTTCTTTTGACAGCCCAGATTAGGAACCTGGAACCCTCTGGCAAGCTATATTGGAGAAGGAAAAGAAGGATATGGACGACAATCTTGCTTCCACTCCAGCTCTGGTACCTGCAAAAGGGGGGTGAGCAGCCTCTGGCCATTCTTTTCTTAGCGCCTGTGTTAATGATTTGTGTGTGTGTGTGTGTGTGTGTATATATATATGTTTGTGGTCGTGGCTACGGATAGTGAATGAGGACGTGAGTTTAACTACTTGCAACAATTAAGCAACCTGGTAGAACTGGCCCGAGTTGTGCCCGAAGCCATGTCCGTAGGTAGGCCTATAAGGGGGCCTACCCATAGGGGAACTAAAGAAGGAAGGGAGGAGAAAGGGTGGGGCACTGCAAGCGCCCACAATAGGAGGGCGAGGCTCGGGAGAATTTATAAGCCTCCGGCCCTCCCACAATTACAGGCTGTGAACAGCCTTAACATTTGTGGTCGTGGCTACGGATAGTGAATGAGGACGTGATTTTAACTACTTGCAACAATTAAGCAACCTGGTAGAACTGGCCTGAGTTGTGCCCGAAGCCATGTCCGTAGGTAGGCCTATAAAGGGGCAAAAGACACAGTTAGGTTGAATTTACATTTATTTCACATGATTACAAAACGAGATTTCAGAAGGCATCAGAGATTTCGTTATGCGGATTAGGAATATATCTGGTGTAGCAGGACGATTGCCAGCGACCAATCTTGTGGATGATATGGCATGGGACTTGGTGTTTGGAGGCGGCCGAGGCAGCACCTATGCGGAAAGAGTGTCCGGATATGGTTCTGGGATCATAGCCCAACCCTTTGGCTAGGATACGAATATGGGAGATGAACTGGGCAGTAGTGGGGTATTTGCCTTTGAACAGTAGTAGCGGTTCGTTCTAGGGGGAGTGAGGCAGCAGGGCCGACAGTTTATTAAGTACCTGGACCGGGCACCATTTATTAAGTTTGGAAGTATGTGATTTGAACAGGGGGCCCGGCTTGCGATGTTTTTGTTGATGGCAGATTTAAAACGTAATGATCGTGATTAGGGACTAGCTGGCTTCTGATTTAAACCTTTTTGACTTTGGGTGAAACTACAGTGAATTCTCCTGGGCGCAGAAAACCGTAGAATCCCAGATACATGGCAGCCTTAATGACCATGGAGGGAAGGAGGCCAAAAGGACTACCATCTAGTGAGTCTGAAAGCTTCCTGAACAGCTCCCCCGAGACAGGTTGCCTTCTGGGCGTGCTGCTCTGGCTGTGCTTGAGAATGCCCCTGAGGGTGGCTTTGATTACCGGGGAAGTGAAAACTGACCTACTGCCTGGGTCCTTCAGCATGGCATTATGTTGTACCCCTGCCAGATACAGTTTAATGGAGTTATAGGAGAGCTTGAGATGCTTATGACAATATGGTAAAAAAGCCATTAAATACGTATTTTTTGTAGATGTTCCAACCGGTACTGTAATTCCTGGCCATGTTGGCGGAAAGTGACCTATGCACGAGGGACTTGGCAGTGGAAATGAAATGTCCTAATCCATGCGGCGGGTGTGGTAATCCGGAGGAGATAGACCTGTTAATTCTGCTTCTGGCATGATCTGGAAGAAATTCCGAAAGTTAAGGCGGGACAACGCGTCGGCTGCGGTATTTTGAATGCCCTGGATATGCCTGCCTGAAATATGAAAATTGTGGCGTAAGGATAGCCATACTCCCTTACGTACGAAAGACATGATGCTAGGAGATTTGGAGCGCCCTTTGCTGAGGATATCCATCACTGCTAGATTATCCGTGATTAACGCAACTGGGGAATCTGCTCATTGATTACCCCAGACCTGAGCCGCTGCCACTATTGGATAGATTTCCAGCAAGGGAGATGACCTGAGGGACTCGGGTAATGAAGACATTTCGGTGGGCCACTGGGCGGCGAACCACTAACTTTTTTTATATATGGCCACAAAACCTCTGGATGCCTCTGAGAAGACCATGGGGAAATCAGGATTCCATGAGGGGATGAACAAAGAAATCCCATTCCAATGAGCTAGGAAGGAATTCCACATGGACAAATCGGCCATCAATTGGGCATCCAAGAACACTGGGGAGTCCTGCTCTGAGGCCGACGGAAGTAAATCTAGAAGTCTGGACATGAATGCTTTCCCTTGAGGCATGATCCTGGTTGCAAAATTGAGCATGCTTAGAAGTGACTGCAGCTCCTGTTTTGTGAGAACCCGGGAACCTGTGAATTTAGCAATGATTTCCATTTTTAGGAGCTTTTTGGCAGGCAGCCGAACATCCATTTTCTCTGTCGAGGACTATGCCGAGAAAGGTTACTACTGTGGCAGGTCCTTCGATTTTAGGTGGAGCTACGGGAACCTGAAGATCTTTGAGAATGTGTAAGAAATTTATCGAGTGCCAGGTTTAACACTGGGTTGTTCTACTAGTAGGAAATCATTGAGGTAATGCAGCGCCATTGG
This sequence comes from Bufotes viridis, assembly GCA_033119425.1. Classification (NCBI taxonomy): domain Eukaryota; kingdom Metazoa; phylum Chordata; class Amphibia; order Anura; family Bufonidae; genus Bufotes; species Bufotes viridis. The sequence continues at coordinate 307,380,501 of CM065592.1, forward strand.
ACATTTGCAGTGATTGACCAAGATCCAGTGAAGGGCTTGGGCGAACCGGTCAAACAACCAAGGGCAGATTTTTGAACCAAATGTTAAACGGGTAGCAAAGTAATAATGATCCTGCCATTTGATCCCGTAGAATTTCCATAGCTGAGGGTCGATGGGCAACAATTTAAACGCGTCTGCAATATCCGCTTTGGACAACCAGGCTCCTTTGCCTGCTAACAAAATGAGAGAAATGGCCTCCTGGAGTGAGGAATATTTCATGGCAAATTCTTCCGAGGGAATCAAAGAGTTTAGACTGGGAACATGTGAACCATGAGGCGCTGACAGATCCTAAATCAGGCGTTTTTTTATTTGAGAATTTTTTTGGTTACGATGCCGACGGGGCTAATCCTCCAGAAGTCAAAGGGAACGTGTGGGAAGGGGCCGATAAGGAAACCCTTCTCCATTGGCGACTGACTTAGGGAATCCACCTCGCCAGCATCCTGAACCGCAGTAGATTATGGCCCTCCCAGATGGACTGGGGGAGGGCCACGAGACCCGTGTGGAAACCGTGACTGAATCCTGCGAGCAGGAACTCAACCAGTTCGGGACTGTGGTGGTCCTGAAGCAGCCTTCCCAATAGTTCCACATTAACCCCGCCTAATCACCTATGCTTGGCTGTTCTCTATGGGCACACTGAGATGGGGTCGGCCCGGAAGCAAGAGGAGCAGACATGTAGGGCCCTGCACTGATTGTAGTTACAGGAAGCTAGATTATAGTTGTTACTGATCTGACTGTTGCCTAAGAAAACTATGGGGCGACCCAATTTGTCGGTGTTGGTGCTCTGCCTTTGCTGAGTGCCAGAGGGGCCAGCCAAAAGCCTGCTAAGAGCCACCGGATGACCAACGGAAGGACCCCAATCGGTAGTGTGGAGAATTGACTGGCAGGTGCTGCACGCTGGAGCCCTCAAACCGGCAAAATGCCGGCAGAAAAGTTCCACGTCCATACACGCCCAGTTGGTAACCCGATGAAACTGAGCTAGTGCTGTAGCTGCTTTGGACGAGAAGGGGCGGTGGTAATCGTAAAATGGAAACCCCCCCATACTTATACCCCAGATCAGTGACTCTGTACATGCATAAATCCAACTCCTCTCTTCTTTCTGGGTGGGCAGATCAGATTATATCCCTGAAGAGACTGAAAGCCAGTACGAACTCGGGAACTAATAGTTTTTTGTTCAACCGAGCATCCCTGGATTTAAGGATGACGGAGATGTTTTCGCAAGCTATCGTCTTGTTTTCCACAGTGTTGACTTCTTTGCCCTCCAGAATGTAATTTTTAATACTATCTGTGACAAAATGGACGGGGGCTATCTTGGATGAGTTGAACGCCCTACCTGGGGAGGTTGGCTGGGGTGAGGGAGCTGAAACTGAAGGAAACGCAGGTACGCCGGCTGCCGAGCCCCTGGATTCCACCGCCGACAACCTATTTTGAATGTCCGAGACTGATGAAGACAGGCTGTTGATAGTGGCATGCAACTGGGTAAATGACAATTGTATGGTAGACATTGACACTTGATCCCTAGCTGGGGAAGAAGAGTCGGCCATTAACAGTCTGTATAATTCTGCCTTCCTGGCGGAAGCCGGATAGGGTGTCCCTCTTCTGTTCAGCTCTGCAATCAGCTTAGGCACGGTCCAACTCCTAAGGGAAGTAGCTCTGGCGTGCTCTGAGGCTGGGGTCTCCAGAGCTGAAGAGGTCTCCCCCATGTCATCCAGATGAGACATGCTAGAGTTGGAAGGAGGGACAGTTAACACTGGATTAAAGATTCTGCCCATGAACTATGCTGGTGCTGCTGAGCTATTAATTGGGGAGGAAAACCGCCCGGAAAGAAAAAAAGGCATGATGGAGCTATATCAACACTTGTGCACAGAGACTTGAGAGACTAACATACCTGATGGTTTTGATGCGCCAGGGACTTGAGGACCAACTCTGAAATTCCTATTCTGTAGGAATGGACCTCAACCGAGCTTAAAGAAACCATGACATGTAAATTGGCTGAACCGAAGGTTGGAGGAAAGAAAATAGGGTGAGGGCACCGTGCCCTGTTGGAGAAGCCTCCTCTGACCGTGTGAACAGGACAAACCTGTATCCTATGGAAATGATGAGAGGAGGGATGCAGGGCCCGTGTGGCCTAGAACGGGTGAGACCTGAACCGTGGCCCAGGTGACGAGGGTGGACGTGAAAAGCTGGACAGAGACCTGAGAGACACAGTGTGGAAAACATTGAAGAAAGAGGAGCCTGAGTGACGTAGATGGGTGTGAGACGAGGAAGACTGGGGGCCTAAATAACGAAAACAGGCGTGGAACATGGAAGACGAGAAGCCTGGGTACCGTAAACAGGTGTGGTGTTGGTAACGGAGAGGCCTAAGTAACGTAAACAGGCGTGAGACGGTGCAAAACGGAGAGACCTGTAGCGTGGACAGGCGTGGAATATGGAAAGACCGAGAGGCCAGAGAGGCGTGGACAGACGTCAGGAATGGAAACGTAGAGGCCCGAATAACGAAAAACCTTCGCAGGGCTGTGGAGTCTGAGTCGAGGAGTCGGAGTCGGAGGCAATTTTGGGTACCTGGAGTCGGAGTCGGCAAAAAATGGACCGACTCCGACTCCTACTAGATTTAAATTGGAATAAAAAAAATTGGAATAAAAAAAAAAGCAAGTTTAAATGTCCCAATTCAGATAGTTATAATTAATTACTTCTCTACTGTAAGAATAAAGGCCAATGCATGCAGTGCGTCACGTTACCGCTAAACAAAGATGTTAAGTGACCGTGAAGAAGCATGCTTTTCATATGCTTTACTATGCAGTTAAAGGGACACTGACAGGCTGATTTACCGGCTAAAGATATATCTGCTGGTATTCATCAGAGGATCAGGAATACAACTACACGACTGTTACCCCCAGTTGAGGTTTACTTGTGTTTAAAAACGTTTTAATCAATATGCAAATTCTCTACCTTTGTGCCCAAGGGGGCAGGCGCACATGTAGAGTACTGGCAGCACTAGACAGGACTAGGTAGCGAGGAGGAAGAGAGAAAGCTGGCACAGCCTCAGCATAGCCAGACGAGGCTTCTGCCAGCACTCTACACGTGCGCCTGCGCAGGAATTCAGCGTTCGGCTAGCCTGAAAAAAAAGGCCAGTGCAGTGAATAATAACGAGGGGAACAGCGCTGGGAAGCTGTACTTCGGGCGCGGCTGGGCACAAAACCGCAGGAGACGCTGCCCCATTGGGCACAAAGATAGTGAATTTGCATACAGATTAAAATGTTTTTTAAACACAAGTACAGCTTAACTGGGGGTAACATTAGTATAGTTTTATTCCTAATTCTCTGATGAATACCAGTATGTATATATATATATATATATATATATCTTTAGCTGGAAAATCAGCCTGTCAGTGTCCCTTTAAGGAGCGGCAATACTTACACTTTCCATCGTCTTGTGGTCTGCTGTTACAGGGAACCCATGGTTATCCTAGCCTCTCACTGATAACTGATTAAGGACTGGAGACACTTGTATAAGTGAAGGGAATGGATAGTCAATAGTTCAAGACTGAAGCTGTAAACCATTTGAAAAACTGCTATCATTCAACTAAGGCTATAAAACATGTAAACTCAGATTGTTAGCTTAAATTTTAAACATGACTATGGGATTCTACTAGGAAAATCATGTTTTAAAATAAATGCCCCTTCCCCTGCCCCTTCCTGGATCCTCCCACTGCTCTATCTTCAGCAGAAGATCAGCACACAAAGGAGAAGGCAGCAGCTTCTGCTCAACTACCTCTCTGTGCTAGAGGAGATTAGAAGAACTTGGTGGAACAGCTTCGTATTTGCATATTAAATACAGAGGAGTCGGAGTCGAGGAGTCGGAGTCGGAAGTTTCAAAATCGTCGGAGTCGGACAATTTATCTACCGACTCCACAGCCCTGGTGCAATGTAGGAAACGAAGAGCCCTGAGTAACGTGAAGAGGTGTGAACATGGAAGAGAAAGAGGCCTGGGTAACGTAAACAGGCGCGAAACATAGAAAACAAAGAGGCCTGAATAACGTAAACGGGGGTGAAACGTGGAAGGCGAATGAGCCTGAGTAACGTAAACAGGTGTGAACATGGAGGACTGAGAGGCCTGAGTAACGTAAACAGGCGTGGAGCATGGAAGACGAAGCAGCCAGGGTAACGTAAACAGGCATGAACATGGAAGACTGAGAGGCCTGAGTAACGTGAACAGGCGTAGAACATGGAAGACGAAGACGCCTGAGTAACGTAAACAGGCGTGGAACATGGAAGAAGAAGCCTGAGTAACGTAAACAGGCGTGGAACATGGAAGAAAGCCTGAATGACGAGACAGGCGTGAATGGGGAGCAGAGAAACCAATAGCGGAACAGCCAGGGGACAAGGACGATAGAGGCTTGAAAAATGGGCCCAGGCGGGCAACGTGAACAGACAGACTGAAAAGTGACAGATAAGACAGAAGGAGGACCGATGGCTTGCGTGAGGCGATAAGCTGTGCAGTATACGAGGAGATGAGACTGCAAACCAAAAATAAGCAGCTTACCACGGTTGGTGGGGGAACCTGTAGAGAAGGTAAATAGCGCGGGTAACGCGGCTGGGTGCCGGATGTGATGAATTAGCCTAGTGACATAAACAGGTGGGAGAAACTTTTTTTTTTTTCTTTTATCAGACATAAGTCAAAGCAACCATGTTGACTAATGACATACAGACCTGGGATGAAGTGACAAATTACTGGACTTAATAGAGCTTGACCGTGATTAGTAAAGATGAGCCGATAATTCCGATGACCAGCTACTGAATAACGAGGGGACATGAAACAAAAAGAAGACATACCCTGGAAATACGCTGGGCTGAGCGCTGCGATTGGCCAGCGCTCCAGCCTTGGGAGAAGGAGATGCCCAGGGCAAAAGAAGATGACTCCGCCCCAGGCAAAATTATCAGAAGCACGAGCGCCGGTACCGGGGGCTACAGCGGGCGAACGGAGCGGCACCCAGGGATACAAATAAATGCAGGGTCATCCCTGGGTGCCGCTCTGCATGTATATACATTTGCCTAATAAACTGTGGACCAGTGAAAGGTCCTCTTTAAGAAAGCTGTCTGACGGACCCATGGGTCCTTCCGGAAGTCCGTGACCTTCTGTCTCAGGGGGGCGGTTTTTCATCCACAGATAAAGGGCCTCCATCTGACGGCATGGAATTTGAAAGGGTCCTGCTGATAAATAGGGGGTTTTCTATAGATCTAGTTAATACCTTTTTAAAATGTAGAAAGAAAGTTACAATTTTGATTTATGCCAGGGTCTGGAAAAGGTTCCTGAGTTTTTCAGGTTTAGATTTTAGAAAGATTCCTTCCCCAGCTCCGGTTTGCCAGATTTTGGAATTCCTTCAGAAGGGTTTGCAGTGAGGTTTGTCACCTTGTATCTTGAACGTTCAAGTTTTGGCACCCTTGGCCCTGTTTGAGATTGTGTCTTGAAATCCATGGGTTTCTAGGTTTTTTAGATTGATTTACAGATCTTCCATGAATTTTTCTACCAGAGTAGCTCCTTGGGATCTAAATTCAGTTCTGAAGGTTTTAACGAAACCTCCTTTTAAACCTATTGATGAGATTTCTATCAGATGTTTGTCATTTAATCTGTGCTTCTTGGTAGCTTTAACTTTGGGCTGTAGAATTGGTGAACTCCAGTGCATTTCCATCACTAGTATTTTAGAGTATAGGGTAATCACCCGACCTGATCCGGCGTTCCTTCCTAAGGCTGGATTCACACGTCCATTTAACACGAATGTGAAGTGTCCGTGGTAACCTGGGCTGGATTCCTGCTTAGAGCAGGAGCGCACGGCGTCATTGGTTGCTATGACTCCGCGTGCTTCCTGTCACCCTTGCAGTACAGTAATACACTGGTATGATCTATATGAGTGTATTACTGTACTGCAGCGGCGGCTCTAAGCAGGAATCCAGCCCAGGTTACCACAGAAAGTTCACGTCTGTGTTAAACGGACGTGTGAATCCAGCCTAAGGTAGCTTCTAGGTTTCAGGAGATTATCCTTCCTTTTATGGGAGACCAACTACGGAGGAGGAAGAGTCTTTTCATTGTCTTGATGTTAGGAGATGTTTGATACAGTATTTGTCCAAAACGAAGAACTGGAGAAAATCTTCCTCGATGTTTGTTGTCTTTCAGGAAAGAAGTAAGGGTCATGCCGCATCTAAGAATACTTTGGCTAGATGGATTATGTCAGCAGTGTCTTTGGCTTATTCATCTTCAGGGAAATCTTCTCCAGAAGGCCTTAGGGCCCATTCTACAAGGGCAATTTGTACCTCCTGGGCAGAGAGGGCTTCTGTCTCTATTGAGGATATCTGTAAGGCGGCAGTCTGGTCTTCTCCGTCTACTTTCTTCAAACATTACCGATTTATAGTTACTCTTCTTCTGACTTGACCTTTGCTACCTGAGGTGCTTTCTGCTGTCACCCCATCCTAAGTGGCTCCTTGGTTATTCACTCTTGTGGTGCAGTCATGGGTGAGGGGAAAAATGAAGATTACTCTTACCTGTAATTGGATTTTCCCCCATGTCACGACAGCACCACCAGATAGATGGACTCCTCCCCTAGGGACAGGAAACCGAGAGTACAAAAGGAAGTACTTCACTCCTATGTATCAGTGGTTTGCTGTCTCTAGGAAGCCTGGAGTGTTCCATAGCCTGGTGGCTGTGATGAGAGTATGGCTGGGGGGCCTGGGAAGCAAGAAATCCCCGTGGTTCAGGGTGGCTGGGTCCCCCGTATGGCTCCCGGTGTGGAGTTGGTTCCTTCATCCCCAGCAGCAGGTCCTAGTATTTGCCTCCCGCCCCCTCCGGCCGCTCCCTTCCACCACTGCGGCCCGCTCGTGGTTCCGAGGGAGACCGAGGCAGTTAAAAGTATGCTCACCTGTCAGATGGGGCTCCGGTGAGTAGCTGGAGGCTGGTGGAGTTAGGAGAGCTTCGTCATGGTCGTGCGGAGAGCTCCATCTTGGAGGCGGGTCGGAGTCACATAATGACGGCTGGGAGGTGGGGGGATCACGCCAGCGCAGGATGATGTCATCAGACGCTGTGTCTCCCCGGGCTCTCAGCGGCAAATATAAAAGTAGGTCCTTTTACTGCAGTTCGGCCTCCATATGTGAAGTGAACAGCCATTAGTTGTGATCATCTTCCCGGAGGGGTTGCTGTGTCTAAAGATGAGTGTTTCCACAAAGGATATGAGCTCCAAGAAGATGCGCTCGGAATCTTCTTCCAGCATCCCATCTACAGACGAGGTTCCCATAAAATCTAAAAGGTCTAGAAGTAAGGAGTGCACCATGTGTGGAATCAGTCTGGCTACTGACTATAGCAAGCCTAATTGTATCAGTTGTACTAATCAGGTTATGGCACTAGAAGCTCCTTCACTGCTGCTGCAGTTGCAGGAGATGGTGAAAAGTCAGGTGGAGACCTCTTTAAGAGGTTTGCGGTCGGCGCCTGCAACAGCTACAACTCAGCTGGCGGTTGCTCCCTCTGTCGCAGTACCATCTGACGTTGAAGAGGAGGGTTTAATTATGGTTCATTCACACTCAGAAGAGGAGTCTGAGGATGATTTATCAGGAAGACCGTTACTTCAGTGTGAAGATAAGGATCAGTTGGTCAAGGCAGTAAGATCAGGTATGGGGCTAGAATATGCTAGGGAACCGAGGTCTATCCCGACATCATGTTTGAAGGACTCGAGATAAAGAAAAGTAAAGTTTTTCCTATTCACCGTACTGTGTCCCAGCTTATTAAATCAGAATGGGAGAACCCAGATAGGAAGTAGTTTATCCCCAGGGCCATCAAAAGGAGATATCCCTTTGAGATGGAGACCAAAACTTGGGATCGTCCACCTAAAATTGATGTTGCTATTGCTATGAGCCCATGTATAAGAATTCGGAGGGGTTCCTTAAGAGAGCTTGGGAGACCGCTGTGGCAGCTCTTAAACCAAGCATAGCGGGTACCTCAGTAGCTAGGTCCATGATGTTGTGGATTGATCAGTTGATCAGTTCTCAACAGACATTCAAAATAATGTGCCTGGGGATCAGCTGCTGGCCTCATTCCCCGCAATTAAGAAGGCAGCCGCTTTTCTGACAGATTCCTCATCTGATACCTTGAGACTGTCAGCTAGGGCTGCGGCCTTAATAAAAGACGAGCTCTCTGGGTGAAGAACTGGTCAGGGGACCTCGGCTCCAAGAATAAATTATGCTCTATCCCATGTGAGGGCGAGTTCCTTTTTAGTTCTGTGCTCACTGATTTACTGGAGAAAGCAAGGGATAAAAAGAAAGGATTCCCTGTCCCGCAGTCCTCTAGACCGTATCGGCCCTTTCGTACTAAGGGGTAGGGAAGGGGGAGGCAGGCTAGAGGCAGAAGCCAAGCAGACAGCAGATGGAGAGGGTCCCAGAAAAGTAGTGGCCTTATGTTCAACCAACCCTCCTCCACCTTCAAGAAACCCAGTTCCCAATGACTGGGTGGCAGACTGATGAGAAACTTCTTTGCAGAGTGGCACTGGCAATTGATAGCAGGAAGTTCGTGGATTCTAGAGACCATAAAAGAGAGTCTCTGTCTTGAATTCATCAGTCTGCCACCTACCCATTACATAGTCACAGGATGCTCTTCGGGGCCCTCATGTCAGTCTTCTCTGGAGTCAGAGGTTTTATCCCAGGTAGAAAAGGGGGTTCTGGTTCCGGTTCCTCCTAGATGTCGCGGATATAAAGCGCAAAAATGCTTTATATACAAAAAAACTAAACAAAAGAAAGGATCAAAGGAAAAATATCAAAGATATTTATCCTACTGAGGAGAGGGCGACATAACCTCTCAGCTCGTTTGCGAGAACCTTAATTATTTTGTGCAACTAGAAAGGAAACAAGGTACTATCATCTATGCAAAAATATATGTGAGTTTATTATACATAAGTGCTAAATACAAAATCGATAATACAACCTGTACAATGATAGACAATGCAATATAATACCAATACTTTCAATCAATACTGAATACTCGCCAATCAATGCAATGATATGCAACAGTTCAAATTAAAGAAAAGTATCCCTTCCTATCACCTTTTAACCAATTGAGGTATATGGCGGCACTATAAATTTTACCAGCTCGGTATCAGGCTAGGGAATAACAAAGTTCCCAAGGACTAAGTACCAATGTCTAATGCTCAATTAGCAATATGCATCTTTGCTAAGGGAATGATCAGACTTGATCAGGAGCCTTATCAATTACAGATCCACAAATGGGGATCTTTGACTATATACCGGGCTGAGTAACTTATCAATACCGCAAGCAATAAGCAAGATATACGTTACCAAGGGTCAAAAGGTGAGTAGGGCTCCGGAGGGACAGTCAGTTCTCCAGAGGGTTCCCCGTGATCCAGGATAAAATCCACGTGTCCCTTTAATCTTTTGTTTGTATTTTTATTTTTTTTTTTTTTCTGGCCTGGAATCCCTCTCTTATCCCGTTTGATTAATATTCACAGACTTATCAAAAGCATACACTCCTTTAGATAAGTCTTCCAAACAAACCAGAGGGTGTGCACATATGGTAATGGTACTGTGAGATCATACATTACCCAAAATATTTTGTGGTGAATGTGTTATGTTACCTGCCGATACCTAGGCGGCAATGTTGTATAAGCTATAAATGTAAAGCTTTTAGGAGTTAAATTTATATAATGTGACCATGTTAAGTGGTAAACATCCACCACCTGGGACATACATCAAAAAGGGAGGCATACCACCTGACACTTGAAGCAATTTAAAACTTAGATTCCCAAAAACTAGTATGACTGTTCTCATGTCATAAAGTTAAAATGTAGACAACAAATGTGTGGGTTTTTGATTTCACAGGTGCCTTATCTTATGAAAATAACACAACTTTTCCGTCAGCAACTTCTTATTAAGAGAAATCCAACTGAGCATGCTTTCCCACATACCTTAGGAATACATGCTTCTGGTGATACACACACAGGATATATATGTTAGTATATGATTATAATATGTAACAAAATAAAACCAATATATGAAATATAAAACAACACATATGTGATATATTGATTAACTTGTGTCAAAACTAAATAGGTCATGGGTTTTATTCCACTCGTTTCCCTATAAAAACAAAAAAAAAAAAAACAAATGGAACGTTCAGAGTCATTATAAAACTGAAACCTCTGAATCAGTTTCTTGTTTACCATCGGTTCAAAATGGAGTCTCTAAGGTCAGCAATAAATCTATTGATAAAGGACCGTTATATGGCGTCTCTAGATTTAAGAGACTCTTATTTCCATTTGCCCATCCACAAAGACTTCCAAAGGTTCCTGAGGTTAGCAGTTCATTTAAATTCCCATTTGATGCACCTACAATTCTGTGCCTGCCATTCGGGATTGCTGTCTTCACAAAGATCATAGCCGAGATGCTGGCTCACATCAGGGAAGGAGACGGTATCTTTAACCCGTACTTGGACGATTTCTTGCTGGTGGCAAAATCCAAGGAAAAAGTTTTCTCTCTGGCAGAATCCCAGCTAAACTCAATATCATTCGACCCACTTAAAAGGAGACCTGAACTTCAGGGCGGACTATCTCAGCAGACATCTGATCCTTCAAGGAGAGAGGCAGCTAAATCCAGAGGTGTTCCGGAAGATCTCGGCCTTACAAGGCAGGCCTCAAGTGGATCTTTTCGCCACGAGGATAAACAGACAGGTCAGCAATTTCTACTCCCTATCGCCAGCAGACAAGCCTCTAGCAGTGGATGTTCTATCTCAAAGACTGGATTGGGACCTTGCGTACGCCTTCCCACCCACTGGCGCTTATTCCCAGGGTAATCAAGAAGCTAAAGAAAGAGAGAGCGAGAGTCATCTTGGTAGCTCCCTTCTGGCTGCAGAGGGCTTGGTTCTCCTGTCTGAGGGTCATATCTCTGGAGGATCCCTGGGTCCTTCTGGAGCTTCCCAATCTACTCATGCAGGGCCCGATATATCATCTGGAGGTACAAAATCTCCATTTAACTCCTTGGCTTTTGAGAGGTTTACTTTAAGGGCTAAAGGGTTGTTATCTCCACCTTACAAGCCAGTAGAAAATATGTTAGGTCTAAAAGTTACTTTAGAATTTGGAGAAAATTCTTTTCTATGATGAGTCTTGCTTCCCCTGACCTAGACAGACCTAACATGGTAGACATCTTGGATTTTCTGCAGAAAGGTCTGGAAAAGGGGTTGAAAGGGGCCACACTTAAAGTTCATTCTTCAGCCGGGGGCATTGTTTGGCCAGAAGATTGCTGATCATCAGATTTCTTAAGTCTGCCAAAAAACTGCAACTATCCATACCGATGCGTTCTTCTTTCAGTGGTTTTCCAGTCCTTATGTCCAGCCCTTTGAACCCTTATCTGATATGCCCCTCAAAGTGTTGGCTCAGAAAACGGCCCTGTAAGTTGCAATAACCTCAGCACGTAGGGTAGGGGAGTTTGCAGCCTTGTCCATTAAGGATCCCTATACCCAGTTTCTAGAGGACAGAATTATCCTTAAAGGGGTATTCCCATTATAATGATCACAGTTTAATTTGTTAATAAGGTGCCAGTGATCATTTTTGTAAATATATTGTATTAGCAAATTGTCACCCTTTTTGATCAAATTCTTTCTTCCTACTTCATTGATGTGCTTTGGTATCCCATAGTTACGCCCACTGCTCCCTGCTGATTGTATGGGGGGCCGCGCCTGCGCAAATGAGCTACATCCATCTAGTGGCCGGACTCTCATTTCATCCATGAACGAGCACGCAATGGGAAACAGAGCCGCGCATGCTCTGTTTGTAGGTAGAGGTAGACTTTGGAGACTGCAAGTACTTTCTGATCAGGTGACATCTCTAGGTCACATGGGTCGGCTGCCGGAGCTGCTCTGTTATCACAGGCTTCGGAGGAATGTTTACACGGGGGAAGGTTTGCCCCATCGGCAGCACTGAGAGGAGAGCGAGTCTGACAGTGCTGGAGGGGCTGCTGTGTTGTATATACTGGATGGGGGCTGCTATGTGATATATACTGGATGGGGGCTGCTATGTGATGTATACTGGATGGGGGGCTGCTGTGTGATATATACTGAATGGGGGCTGCTGTGTGATATATACTGGATGGGGGGCTGCTGTGTGATATATACTGGATGGGGGGCTGCTGTGTGATATATACTGAATGGGGGCTGCTGTGTGATATATACTGGATGGGGGGCTGCTATGTTTTATATGGAAAACAGGGATGGAAGGAGGGAGTTGTGAGATTTTATATATGGGGGGCTGCTGTATGGGATTATATACTGGAGTGGTGGTTCTGTGTGAGATTGGGTGGGTGGGGGTGGCTGATGTATGAATGTCCTCTTACCTATAGTAAACTGACTTCACAGATGGGATGCAGAGAAACCCGGCGTTTTATGCAAATGAGTCTCGACATACAATCCCACACACAACTCCCCCCTCTCCCTCCATACAATCCCACACAGCAGCAGAAAAGACAGATGTGGCAGAGCTGTATTTGGAATTTTTCAAACACAGTGGTGGTAGTGGAGAGAGACAGATGTAACAGAGCTGTTTAAGAAGTGATTCAAGGAGGACAGATGTACTGTAGCAGAACTGTATTTGTAGTTATTCAACATATTGCTGGTAGTAGAGAGGAATACAGATGTATCAGAGCTATAAGTGATTCAACTACAGTGCTGGTAGGGTACTAGGGAAGACAGCTGAGTTATTGTTTTGCTGCACAGTTTGGGTTTGTAAAAGATAAGACAGGTCTGGTGAAGCAGGACAGCCACTGTCTTAGCTCACTTTACTATGGCTCTTCCCCAGCAAGGGGGAGGGGCCTCACAGATTCTGCTAGCTGCCAGACTGATGACTCATACTATCCACATGAAGGAGCGCTGCAAGGACTCAGCTCAGTGTGATGTCATAAGGAGGCGTGGCCGGCCTTCACTCAACTGCCTAAGCACGCCCAGCCTCAGAAGCAGGAAACCAGGAAGTGAAATGTAGAACTGGCTGCTGGTGAGAATGAAATAGCAAGATGGGAATACCACTTTAACCACCTCAGGACCGCCTAACGCACCGATGCGTCCGGCTGGCGGTCCTGTTGCTCTGGCTGGACGCATCCATGCGCCATCTCGCAAGACGCAAAGTAAAATAAAAAGCATCAAACAGGTATATCAGACGCTGTTTTGTTAACAGCGTCTGATATACCTGCTACCTGGTCCTCTGGTGGTCCCATTTGCTGGGATCGACCACCAGAGGACCAGGTAGCTATTTAAAGTTGCACCAAGCACCACACTACACAACCCCCCCCCGGTCGCTTATTAACCCCTTGATCACCCCATCTAGATTCCCTGATTCCCCCCCCTGTCATTGATCACACCCCTGTAAGGCTCCATTCAGACGTCCATATGTGTTTTGCGGATCCGTGGATCTGATCCACGGATCCGCAAAACACGGACACCGGCAATGTGCTTTCCGCATTTTGCAGATCCGCACATTACTAGAACTATATAGAAAATGCCTTTTTTTTTGTCCGCAATTGCGGACAAGAATAGGACATGTTCTATATTTTTGCGGAACGGAAGTGCAGACCTGGAAGTGCGGATCCGCAATTCCGGATCCGAGCGGGACAAAGTCTGTCCCCATAGAAATGAATGGGTCCGCAGTTCCGTTCCGCAAACAGAATTGCGGACGTGTGAATGGAGGCATAAGGGTCCCTTATCACCGCCAGTTAGTTAGCTACTTGTTAGGTAGTTAGCGCCCAGCCCACCGCACCGCAGTCACTGATTTTGGCAGAGATTTTTTCATCCACAATGATTGATGCAAATGAAAAAATCTGTGCCGTTCATTTTTTTTTTTCAGCCCAGAGGAATTTGGTCCTGGCGCCTGGGTATTTGTCAGCCCGTTCTCTCAGTTGCTTGGGCGCAGGGCCGCGCGTCCTATACGCGGACTAGGAGCGCTGGCCCCCGTCATGCTGCAGCCGCCCGAGCGCTCTATATAGAGCCTCAGGCGGCTGCAGCACTGCCCGGGCGGGCGCAGCATGAAGAGAGGGACTGACAGGAGGGAAACGCTCAGCGCTCCCTCCTGTCAGTCCCTCATTGTAGCGTGGCCGAGCCCTGTATGGTCCGCGGTACAGGGAGCATCTGTCTCCTGTACCCGGCCGGACTGACAAGAAGTGTGCACTTCCTGTCAGTCCGCCCGGGTACAGGAAACTAAAGCTCCTGTACCCATGGACCATACAGAGCTCGGCCACTCTACACCAGAGGGTAGAGAATGGCAAGAGGGGAAAGATAATGACAAGAAGGGGAGGGAGTGAATGACAAGGGGGAGGAGTGAATGACAAGGGGGAGAAAGTGAATGACAAGGGGAAAGTGAATGACAAGGGGGAAAAGAAAGTGAATGACAAGGGGGAAGAAAGTGAATGACAAGGGGGAAGAAGTGAATGACAAGGGGGGAAGTGAATGACAAGGGGGAAGTGAATGACAAGGGGGAAAGTGAATGACAAGGGGGGGGAAGAAAGTGAATGACAAGGGGGGGGAATGACAAGGGGGGAAAGTGAATGACAAGGGGGAAAGTGAATGACAAGGGGGGGGGAGAAAGTAAATGACAAGGGGGAAAGTGAATGACAAGAGGGAGGGGAGAAAGTGAATGACAAGGGGGAAAGTGAATGACAAGGGGGGAAGTGAATGACAAGGGGGGGGGGAGAAAGTGAATGACAAGGGGGGAAGAGAATGACAAGGGGGGGGGAAGTGAATGACGAGGGGGAAAGAGCTGGACGTTGTAGTGATGCGGGGACAGCAGAGGCTGAGCGCCATCTGGGGGTTGTAGTGCTCAGTAAAATGTCATGGTGCCCGCTGTGTTTGTGCCCTCCGGACCACTCTGCCCTCCCCTCCGGACCCTGTAATCCTTGTAAGGGTTTCCACATGTCATGGCGGCCGCAAGTGGTGATCACTTAGACGCTGGCAGCATCTGACGTGTCATATAACCAATTGAAGAGGGGAAGCATTATGGGGGGCCCTATATACTCCCACATTATGGGGGGCACTATGGAGAACAGGGGAAGGAACACTATGGGGGCATCTACTGGGGGCCCTATGCACTGGCATGCATTATTATGGGGGGCTCCATGGAGAAGTGGGGGGGAGGAGCACTATGGGGGCATCTATTGGGGGCTTTATAATGCGGCTCCGCCTGGCTCCTAACTTTTTTAGCTGGCTCCTAGATTCCAAGGAAATTTGTCAAGCCCTGATATATACTGCCCTGGCATTTTAGGGGTCTCTAAAGCGTGAGAAGAAGTCTGGAATATAAATGCATAAAAATGCCCTGTGAAATCCTAAAGGTACTCATTGGAATTTGGGCCCCTTTGTGCACCCAGGCTGCAAAAAAGTGTCACACATGTGGTATAGCCGTACTCAGGAGAAGTAGGGCAATGTGTTTTGGGGTGTATTTTTACATATACCCCTGCTGGGTGTGAGAAATATCTCTGTAAATGACAACTTTTAAATTTTTTTTTATACAAAGTTGTCATTTTACAGAGATATTTCTCTCACCCAACATGGGTATATGTAAAAATACACCCCAAAACACATTGCCCTACTTCTCCTGAGTACGGCGATACCACATGAGTGACACTTTTTTGCAGCCTTGGTGCGCAAAGGGGCCCAAATTCCAACAAGTACCTTAAGGTTTTACAGGGATGCTCACAATTTAGCCCCGCCCAAAATGCCAGAACAGTAAACACACCCCACAAATGACCCCATTTCGGAAAGTAGACACCCCAAGGTATTCACTGAGGGGCATAGTGAGTGGGAGATATTTTTTCTTTTTGCCAGAAGTTGGCAGAAATGGAAACTTTTTTTATTATTTTTTCCTCAGAAAGTGTCATTTTCCGCTAACTTGTGAAAAAAAAATGAAATGATACATGAACTCACCATGCCCCTCCGCGAATACTTTGGGGTGTCTTCTTTCTAAAATGGAGGGGATCTGTGGAGGACACTGGTATGGAGGGGATCTGTGGATGACACTGGTATGGAGGGGATCTGTGGATGACACTGGTATGGAGGGGATCTGTGGATGACACTGGTATGGAGGGGATCTGTGGGTGACACTGTTATGGAGGGGATCTGTGGGTGACCCTGTCATGGTGGAATCTGTGGGTGACCCTGTCATGGGGGAATCTGTGGGTGACCCTGTCATGGGGCAATCTGTGTGTGACCCTGTCATGGGGCAATCCGTGGGTGACCCTGTCATGGGGCAATCTGTGGGTGACCCTGTCATGGGGCGATCTGTGGGTGACCCTGTCATGGGGCGATCCGTGGCTGACCCTGTCATGGGGCGATCCGTGGCTGACCCTGTCATGGGGCGATCCGTGGCTGACCCTGTCATGGGGCGATCCGTGGCTGACCCTGTCATGGGGCGATCCGTGGCTGACCCTGTCATGGGGCGATCCGTGGCTGACCCTGTCATGGGGCGATCCGTGGCTGACCCTGTCAGGGGGCGATCCGTGGCTGACCCTGTCAGGGGCGATCCGTGGCTGACCCTGTCAGGGGCGATCCGTGGCTGACCCTGTCAGGGGCGATCCGTGGCTGACCCTGTCAGGGGCGATCCGTGGCTGACCCTGTCAGGGGCGATCCGTGGCTGACCCTGTCAGGGGCGATCCGTGGCTGACCCTGTCAGGGGCGATCCGTGGCTGACCCTGTCAGGGGGCGATCCGTGGCTGACCCTGTCAGGGGGCGATCCGTGGCTGACCCTGTCAGGGGGCGATCCGTGGCTGACCCTGTCAGGGGGCGATCCGTGGCTGACCCTGTCAGGGGGCGATCCGTGGCTGACCCTGTCAGGGGGCGATCCGTGGCTGACCCTGTCAGGGGGCGATCTGTGGTTGAAACATATATAGCATCTTTTGCTATATGTGTGTCATTCACAGATTCCCCCCCCCCCATTAGTGTTATCCACATGTCCCTCATTACTGTGATTCATCAACAGACCCTCATAAGTCGTCATCATCAGTATTAGTGGGGGGGGGGATGCGGGGACACTCGCGGGGGCCGGTGCAGTGTGCTCTAATACACCGGTACCGGCCCCGCAGCTCCTATACAGCATTTATGTAAACCTAATCTCTGCAAAAGTAACCCGAACTTACTAACTATTGTGGCGCAGTCTCCCTCAGTCTCTCTCAGTTCCTCCATGCGCCTCCTGTCCCGCCTCCTGCTCCACCCACTTTATGAATGAAGGATGCAGGCGGGGCAGGAGGCGTATGGAGGAACCGAGAAAGAGGCTGAGGGAGACTGCGCCGCAATAGTTAGTAAGGTCAGGCTACTTTTACATAGATTAGATAGATTAGACTTACTTGAATACTGTCTACAAGCTGGGGGACCGGAACTTCCAGTATCGGCGGCATTTTTAAGAGTACAAGTACTTGTGATAAATGCCGGTATCTGTCCCGATACCGATACTGGTATCGGTATCGGGGCATCCCTAGTGGATATGTATATTTAATTCCTATGCATCTTAGGATCAGTTAGTTAGTCAGTTACTCACGGTTTGTTGCATTAGCCCCGGTGAGTGTATGCTGCTGCAATTTCTGTTGGAGGCAGAGATGTTTTTTTTCCATACTATGCGCACATGCCATGTAGTAACTGATCTGTTGCAGGGACTCCCGTCTAGGTTGTCGGCATCCCGGTACTTGGAGGTAGAGTTTAGGGATAATTCTTTATAATGGATAAAGTGTGGGCAACACGCTGATATGGTTTTAGTCTGTGGCCGCGGCGTCCCGCGTGCTTACAGAAATAGCGGTGCCCGCGCTTCCCAATGTTTCCTCTGGTATGGAAGGGACGCAGGGTCCAAATGCTAGTCGGTTCCGTTCACTTGTAGCTGGAATGGAAAAACCGCATGAAGAAGATTTTAGAGCGCTCTTGGAGAAACTTGAGGATATGTTGGTGATTGCCAATAGCAACTTAATGGGGGTCCTAATTCACCATTCATATAGGCATCTCTATGGGGCAATTTGCGGATCCGCAACACACCACGGACGTGTGAATTTGGGTCTTAATCTTAACAAAGATCTAAAAAAAATACACATTCGGTATCGCCGCATCTGTAACAACTGGCTCTATAAAAGTATCACATGATATACCCTGTCAGGTGAATGCTGTAAAAATAAACTATGCCAGAGCAGTCATTTTTTGTCACCTCGCCTTTACAAAATGCGTAATATCAAGTGATCAAAAGGTCACGTGTACCCCAAAATGGTACCGATGAAAACGTAAGCTCATCTCGCAAAAAATGAACCCCCACATAAGAAAATCACTCAAAAAATGAACCAATCCATGAACCAATCCATCAAAATCTGCGCTGCAAAAGCCATATGGCACTCCTTCCGTTCTGAATCCTGCTATGTGCCCCCACAGCAGTTTACCACCACAAATGCGGTGTTGCCGTATTCGGGAGAAAATGGGTAACAAATTATGGGGTGATTTTTCTCCTGTTATTCCTTGTGAAAATTAAAAATTTGGGGCTTAGCAACCTTTTATTGGAAGAAATGAAACTTTTCATTTTCACAGCCAAGTGTTTCCAAATTCCCTAAAATGCTTAGCTGGTCAAAATGCTCAGTACCCCCCCTTTCATATATTCTTTGAAGGGTGTAGTTTCCAAAATGTGATCACTTTTTGAGGGTTTCCACTGTAGGGGTACGTCAGGGTCTATTGAAATACAAAATGGTGCCTAAAAACCATTCTAGCAAAATGTGCCTCCAAAATCCATATGGATCTCCTTTCCTTCTGACCGCTACCAAGTGCCCATAGAGCAGTATACCGCCACATATTGAGTAGTTCGGTAAAATGCAGAATCAGAGTAAGGCCTCATGCACACGACCGTATGCGTTTTGCAGTCCGCAAAACACGGAAGCTGCTCCGCATTCCGTTCCGCAATTAACCGAACACGGCCCATTGTAGAAATGCCTATTCTTGTCCGCAAAACGGACAAAAATAGGACATGCTCTGTTTTTTTTTTTTTTTTTGCGGGGCCACGGAACGGAGCAACGGATGCGGACAGTACACGGAGTGCTGTCCGCATCTTTTGCGGCCCCATTGAAGTGAATGGGTCCGCGCCCGAGCTGCATATTTTGCGGCTCGGGCGCGGACCCATTCACTTCAATGGGGCCGCAAAAGATGCGGACAGCACTCCGTGTACTGTCCGCATCCATTGCTCCGTTCCGTGGCCCCGCAAAAAAAAAAAAGAGCATCGGCCATGTGCATGAAGCCAAATATATATTGAGGTTTATTTTGCTGTTAACCCTTGCTGTGTTGCAACGAAAAATTGATTAACATGAAAAATCTGCATAGAAAATGAAATTTAGAAATTTCGCCTCCATTTTCCTTTCATTCTTGTGGAACACCTAAAGAGTTAACAGTGTGAGGGGTGTAGTGTCTAAAATGGGGTCATTTATGGGTGGTTTCCATTTATGTAAGCCCCTCAGAATCACTTTATATCTGAATTGGTGCTTAAAAATTTGTTGAAAATTTGAAAAGTGGCTTCTAAGCCTTCTGACGTCCTAAAAAAATTAACTGACATTTACAAAATGGTGCCAACATAAAGTAGACATATGGGAAATGATGACTGATAGCTATTTTATGAGGCGTTACTATCTGTGTTAAAAGTAGAGAAATTCAAATTTAGAAAATTTTGGGTAAATTTTTCTTTTTTTGTTTTTTTAAATAAAGGAAAAACATATCGACTCCAATTTATAGGGATGTCCCGATACCATCTTTTTAAGAACAGAGTACCGATACTTTTATTTAAGTATTCGCCGATACCAATCACCGATACCAGTTTTTAGAATAAAATAAATAACACATTTATTTTGTGACCACTGACCAACCAAAAGTCCAAAAAACAGAACAGCCCCCCAGCCTCTCATTGGCCCCCCCCAGCCTCTCATTGGCCCCCCCCAGCCTCTCATTGGCCCCCCCCAGCCTCTCATTGGCCCCCCCCAGCCTCTCATTGGCCCCCCCCAGCCTCTCATTGGCCCCCCCCAGCCTCTCATTGGCCCCCCCCCCAGCCTCTCATTGGCCCCCAGCCTCTCATTGGCCCCCAGCCTCTCATTGGCCCCCAGCCTCTCATTGGCCCCCCAGCCTCTCATTGGCCCCCAGCCTCTCATTGGCCCCCCAGCCTCTCATTGGCCCCCCAGCCTCTCATTGGCCCCCCAGCCTCTCATTGGCCCCCAGCCTCTCATTGGCCCCCCAGCCTCTCATTGGCCCCCCAGCCTCTCATTGGCCCCCCAGCCTCTCATTGGCCCCCAGCCTCTCATTAGCCCCCAGCCTCAATCCCCCCCTCCCCAGTATTAAAATAATTGGTGGCAGTGGCCACAGTGTACTGCTCCCCTCCTATCATTGGTGGTGCAGTAGCAGTGATCGGAGTCCCAGCAGTGTAATGCTTGGGCTCCGATCTGGTACTATGGCAGCTAGGACGCTACTGAAGTCCTGGCTGCCATAGTCAGTTAGTAAGCATCATTATACTCACGTGTGCCGTGGCCGCCGGGCTCTCCCTCTGCTAATGCTATAATCAATGCGCCGCACAGACAGAAGGAGGAGAGCGGGCGGTCACGGCGCATGTGAGTATAATGCTGCTCACTAACTGACCATGGCAGTCCTGGCTGCCATGGTAATCGATCGGAGCCCCAGCATTACACTGCTGGGACTCTGATCGCTGCCACTGCACCACCAGTGATGGGGGGGGGGGGGGGGCTGAGAGGGCGCACTGCTACCAATGATGGGAGGGGAGCGGGACACTGCCACCAATGATTTTAATACAGGGGAGGGAGGAGTGGTTGAAGGTGCACTGAGCGCCACCAATGCAAATTGAAACATTCCCGGCACCCGGCCTGTGACAGGGCTGTGATCCGCGCAATTAACCCCTGAACCTGATTGGTTAATTGCGCGTCGCAGCCCTTTCAGAGGTCGGGTGTCGGGAATGTGAATCACAGGGCACAGAATAGAGCCGCCACACAGAGGTCCCGCCCCCACGACGATCAGCTGGGACACGCTGCCTCCCCACGCTGATCGGCTGAGAGTGCCACTGCACTGCCTTCCGGTATCGGGCACATTTGCACGAGTACAAGTACTCGGCAAATGTCCGGTATCGGTACCGGGACATCACTACCAATTTACCACTGTCATGAAATGTGTCACTAGAAAACAATCTCAGAATGGCTTAGATAAGTAAAAGCCTTCCAAAGTTATTACCACATGAAGTGACACGTCAGATTTGCAAAAAATGGCCTGGGCAGGAAGGTGAAAACTGGCTGGGGGTAGAAGGGGTTAATATCAAGGGGAGAAAAAAAGAACTGGATCGCACATCCACAATGCTATGCTTTAAACTAATTAAACTCGCTTCTCAGCGCAATATTAAAGTGTACAGCCCCCTATGCTGCATGCTGTACAAGAGGCATTAGTGTATGTTTTGATCATGAGCATAAGCCCACTCACCACGCCAAGGTTGCCTCTTTGAGTGGGACCTACTCTGAAACAGGCGCAGCACAATGCGGTGACGAAGCGGCACTGCCCTAGTTGGCGGCAGGACCCAGGAGTCAAACAGCAACCCTGCTGTTTCACTCCTGGGTCTTCTTGTCATTAAATGTTTTTTTTTTTTTCTTCATACCTTCCTTTGCTTATTGTGGCCAAAGAGTTCTATTTTAACCCTTTCGCTGCCATCACCATACAAACATGCAGTGGGCGCCATGGCCTGTGGGTCTCCACTGTTGCAAACAGCAGAGACCCGCGGCTAATAACTGTGACCGGCAATAACGCTGTTCGTGATCATTAAAGCCTTTAGATGCCGTGATGCTGTGCTGGGTCTCTCTGCAGAGACCCAGGATATTGAAGCTGCAGTTATTATTTTAGCCAGCAGGTGGTAGGCCAACATCAGAAATGAGCAATTATGTACCAATATGGATATATGATATTGGTACACAATTAAAAAGAAAAAGCCTCAAACACGAGCTACAAAATCATAAAAATGTAAAAAAATAACTTACATATTTTTAAACTTTTTATATATTTGTTTTAATCACCCCCATCTCTGTAGAATAAAAAAAAAAAAATACATAAATAAAAGATATAAACATCATGGGCATCATCGTGTCCAAAAACGCCCGTACCATTAAAGTATAAAAATATTTTTCCAATATGGCATAACGGAAAAAAGGTTCAAAATGCCAATTTGCCATTTTTTTCATTGCTTTACCTATCCAAGAAAATTTAATGTGATCAAAAAGTCACACACTCCAGTATGGTATCCATAAAAACTACAGATCGTCTTGCATAAAATGAGCCCCCTCACAGCTCAGTAGATGTAACTATAAAAAAGTTATGGGGGTCAGAATATGGTGATGCAAAAAAAAATTTTTTTTTCTAAAGTTTTAATGTATTTTTACACTATTTAGACAAAAAAACCTATTGTGGTATCGTTTTAATCGTACTGACCCAGAGAATGAAGGGCATGGGTTAGTTTTGCCACAAAGGGAACGCCATAGGGACAAAACCTGTAAAACGGTGGACGAATTGCATTTTTTTTCCAATTACAGCCCATTTGGAATTTTTTCCCCACTTCTCATTTCATTGGATGCCATATTTAATTGTGACATGATAGAAAGTACTGACAGTCCGACAGCACCCGATCTGTTGTCCGCTCTGCACAGGAAGGGGCGATCCCCACAGTCAGTGTGCAAGTAATCCCAGCCAGCGTATATCATTCAACACATATTCTTTATTACAGCCAATAAATCAGGACTCTTTTCGGCCCGTCCAGCCTTTCACAACAGTTGAGAAAGGCTCGATGGGCCGAACCGCATTCTGGAAAAATATGATTTATTGGCTGTAATAAAGAATACACTGTGTTAACTGATATTCGCCTGCTGGGATTACTTGCCCAATGGTAGAAAGTACAACTTGACCCTCATATGGTTTTGTGAACAGAAGAATAAAGTTATGGCTCAGGGAAGAAAAATGAAAACGCAAAGACGAAAAAAAAATCCAGCATCTTAAGGGTTAACCTTATCGGTCCATAAGACTTGTTTCCAAAATGCGAGACACATTTATTCCCTGAGGCTGCTGCCAGCACAGAGAAAAAAGACTGCGCGTGATTATGGAACTTCTGCCAATGATGTCGGGGCTGGAAGGAGGGCATTATTGGATGTGGGGCATTGCTGGGCTCCAACAATGGTAGGGACTTGGGAAGAAAATTAGCTTATGAATAAAAAATATATATTTTTTTTATTTATCAAAACTAAATCATTGGCAGGAACAGAAGTATATTTAAAACATGCTGAAGGAGACCTAACTTTACATATGAACGCTTCTATAGGAATAACCCTGGTGACAGAATTCATTTAGGGTCCATTCAGACGTCCGTATGAATGGTCTGGATCCGTTCCTCAATTGTGCGGAACGGGTGTGGACCCATTAATTTTCAATGGGACCGGAAAAGATGCATCCACAACTCTGTCCTGCAGCCCCGAACTTCCGGTCCGCGGCTCCGCAAAAAAATAGAGCGTGTCATATCCTTTTCTGCAGCTGCGGATAAGAATAGGAATTCTCTATATAGTGCCGGCGATGTGCCGTCCGCAAAATGCGGAATGCACATTGCCGGTGTTGGTGTTTTGCAAATCTGCAATTTGCGGAACGCAAAACACCTACGGACATCTGAGTGGACCTTTGGACTGAGAAGTTTTGTTTGGTAAAATCTGGTCTTAGTATCAATATTCCCTAATCATGAGGCAATGGACTCCTAACTATCTAACTAGATTGATGGGGTTCTTAACAACTTGATTTTTAACTGAAGGGTTTATGTGATAATTGTGTTTTCTGTGTACAGGACTGGTTTCACATGAGCTAGTGTCAGAATTTGGACTCTCAGCATGAATATGCAGCAGCTTGTGTCCTGAACTTCCAGCCCTGTGGGGGTTGCCTAGCATTATATTGATTTCTGATGGTACGTAACCCTTACATATCTGGAATGTATTGTTTAGTGCTGACAGCATTATGTCGGTGTTTATCCAATACATTCCAGAACTGTAAGGGTTACATGGCATCATAAGTCAATATAATGCTATGCTACCCCGGCAGTGCTGGAAGTTCAGGATGAGAGCTGCTGTGCGTCCGGAGAGTGACTCGGTCATGTGAAACCAGCCCAATTTACATGTCCCTGTTTGGTCAGTGATGTTGAGCCAAACATCAGGATTTGTTCTAAAACACAGAACAGGTGCAAATGTTTTCATTATACCATATCTCTTTGTAAGCTTCAATTCTGGTTTTCACTGCAATTACTGATGGAAATCATTGATCAAGCACTGATCAAATCACAGATATGTAAATGAGGCCTTAGCTTCTTCCCATGCATTATCCCCATGCATTCTGAATGGAGAGAAATCCGTTCAGGATGCATTAGGATGTCTTCAGTTCAGTATGTAAATGTATTTTAGACGAGGAAAATTCCGCAGCATGTTGCGGTATTATCTTCGTCTAAAATTCTGCAACACATGATGGAATGCTGGATCCGGCATTCATTCCCATTGACTTTTATTAGCGCCGGATCCATCATTACAAATATCGCAACGACGGACCCGTACTTCCGGTCTGTGCATGTGCAGACTTTTAAAACTGTGAAAAAAAAATCAAGACTGATCCGTCTCTCCATCAGAAAACTGAGAGTCGTATCCGCACTTGCAATGCATTTGTGTGACGTATCCGCATCCGGATCCGTCTCCAAATGCTTTCAGTTGTCATGCGATATGACTGATCCAGCGGGTAGTACCGGCGACGGAACTTCCTGCCGGATCCTCACACCGCAAGTGTGAAAGTAGTTTATGTCCTGTAGTTCAGGCAGCCCTGGGCTCAGCCGCCGCTTGGGTCTGGCAGGATGGGTCATGTTTTCACTCCTTGGAAAAACTTGGGGCCATGTTTTTTCCACGTGTAGATAGCATTAGTATGAATGCCGTAGGCCATCATGTGGTACGCATCAAGGCGGGACGATGTCGTGACGCTGTAACTCGGAAATGCAGGTTCTGGACTGGGCATAAAATCACACGTGTGATGAGCAGCTTTATCGGGCCCTAGTTGGCATGTGTCTCCCCTGTGATGCGGACCATGCTAAGAAGAGTGTAGCTCCACCTAGGGCCCTCAGCCCGGTAAGCCCACCCTCTAGTGGGCCTGTGCACTGAAATTGGTGGGGACCATGGGACATTTTTTTTCCTTTTCTCCCTTTTTGCTTTCCTGGTGGTGGCTCTTATGGAATTTGGTGTGAATCCATCCTTAAAAAATCCTGGGAGTCAAATACTGCCATTTTAAGACCAGGAATTGCTGCGACTTACACTGCCAGAACCTTGTCTCTGGTTATCCTAACTGAAAGAGTATTTAACCTCAGGTACCCCAAGAGAGGATATTGTGGCATCCTTGTCGGTAATGAAGCAAGCCTCTAATCTCATTGTGGATGCTTCGGCAGATGTGGTAAGACTCTCTGCACGATGGGCAGCACTAACTAATGCGATCAGAAGAACGATCTGGCTAAGGTCATGGTCTGGGGATACTATATTTAAAAACGGGTTGTGTAGTATTCCCTGTGAAGGTGACAGATTTTTTGGACCTGTTCTTAATGACATTCTGGAAAAAGCATCACAAAAAAGGGTTTCCCATGGAATCCAGATATTTCCACCAGCGACATTCCTTTCGCATGCAGAGACGTAATAAACCTGACAGCCAAATCCATGACCCCAAATGTCTGGTGGGAGGAAGACCAAGAAAATTCTTTACCTCCTGGGAGAACATCTCTTCTCCTTGGATTCTGTCTCTAATTCGTTCGGGATACAGAATAGAATTCGACTGTCTTCCACCCGAAAGATTCATTAAACACAATCTTAACTATAGAAAAACAGCAACTCTTGGAAACTCAGATTTTACTCATATTACAGAAGAATGTTCTGGTTCAGGTGCCATCGCATCAAGAAGGGAAAGGTTTCTATACCCCGGTATTCTTGGTTTAAAAACAAAACAAACAAGCGGTGCCCACACGGATATAATAAATTTAAAACACTTAAACAAATTTGTACCTTACACAAAGCTCAAGATAGAAACGATCAAGTCGACAAATCTACTAATGAAAGATGTCTTCATGGTGACGTTGGATCTGGTGGATGCGTATTACCATGTCCCCATTCACGAGGATCATCAGAAGTATCTAAGAATAGCTGTTAACATACAAGGTCACCTTCATCATCTACAATTTCAGGCTCTTCCCTTTTGGCCCTTCGTCGGTGCCAAGAATATTTACAAAGATCATAGCGGAAATTTAAAGCCACCATAAGAAATAAGCAATAGTCAGTAATAAATGCATTTTAAAAATCCCTCATTGTTCAAAATGACAAATAAAAAAAAAAAAGGATTTTATAGGCTCATACAAAAATAGTTAAAATATGTAAAATATAAAAAAAATCTAAGTTTAAAAAACTCCCCTTTCCGTATAATAATAAAAAAAATACTTAAATAGCCAAAAATATAAACATCCGTACTATTAAAATATAAAAATATTTTTACAATATGGCAAATGGCGTAACGGATAAAAGGCTCAAAATGGCCAATTTAATATTTTTCATTGCTTCTCTGACCCAAATATTTTTTATAAAATGTGATACACACACTCCAAAATGGTATCAACAATAAAAACTACAGATTGTCCTGCAAAAAATGAGCCCCCACCCAGCTCAGTAGATATAACTATAAAAAAGTTATGTGGGTCAGAAAGTTTAAATTAATTTTTACACTATTTAGACATTAAAAACTTATGCATATGGGATATTGTTGTAATCTAACTGACCCAGAGAACGAAGGGCATGGGTCAATTTTGCCACAAACCAAACGCACTGGAAAAAAAAACTTAAAATGGTGGAGGAATTGAATCTTTTTTCCATTTCCACCCCATTTGGATTTTTTTTTTTTTACAGCTTCCCACTACATTGGATGCCATAATTAATGGTGGTATTAGAAAGTATAACTTGTTCTGCAAAAAATAAGCCCTCATATAGTTATGTTAACAGAAATATAAAAATATTATGGCTCAAGTCAGATAGGGAAGAAAAATCGAAACGAAAAAACGAAAGATGAAACTGAGCATGTGCTGCTTTTTAATGAGTCGGTCAAAGAAATGAAAAATTAAGTGGCACTATACAGATGCATTTTATTGAATAAGGGTGAGTTCACACTTCAGTTATTTGATCAGTTATTTCCATCAGTTATTGTGAGCCAAAACCAGTAATGAAGCCAACTCAGAGATCAGATCTGCACCTGTTCTGTGTTTTTGACCTGCACCTGGTTTTGGCTCTCAATAGATGATGGAAATAACTGAAGTGTGAACTCACCCCATTCACACGTCCGTGTGTGTTTTGCGGATCCACGGATCCGCAAAACACGGACATCGGCGATGTGCGTTCCGCAATTTGCGGACCGCACATCGCCGGCACTCTCATAGAAAATGCCTTTTCTTGTCCGCAATTGCGGACAAGAATAGGACATGTTCTATTTTTTTCGGGAACGCGATTGCGGACCCGGAAGTGCGGATCCGCAATTGCGGACCCGGCCGGGACATCGTCTGTCCCCATTGAAACTAATGGGCCCGCAATTCTGTTCCGCAAAATGCGGAACGGAATTGCGGACGTGTGAATGGACCCTAAGTCAGTTTTTAAAAAATTTTTTATAATTAAAGGGTTTTATTTGATTTTATACATTTTTTGCAAATAGAAGAAAAAGCCTTACAAAGGTAAATTTTTATCTGAAATTTCAATAAAACTAATTAGCTAAACACTGCAAGAGCCTAAAATCAATACCATGAATTGGTGATGTCAATTGCTTCAATTGGAGACAGAGCTTGGGATCATTGAAGCACTGATAGCACATTTTGAAACATTATGAAATTAAATCTGGCAAAAGCAAACAAAAAAAAAAGGGGCGGGGTAAGGAATAAGGAGTAGCAGGGGATGGATGAGTAAGTGTAAAAGCAAAAGTAAGGGCGAGAGAGATTTGCAGAAAGAGGAGAGGCCAGTGCAGGGTAGTCGGTTTTAAAGTGTCCTATACATCCCTGAGGAACGGAAATCATCCCAAGGACTCTAAATTATCAGATAACGTGTAATCATCTGAGGGGTATGGGCTATTAACTCCTCCATTCTCTGATAAAGCATTACTTCATCAAACCACTCCTCCAGGGACAGGGCGGTCGTCTATTTCCAGTGACGAAGGATCACTGCTTTCGCTTCTTGAATGAGATATTTAAGAGCGTTTTTGTAAGCTGAGATGGACAAGTCAAAAACATATAAGAGCAGGGATTCTGGCAAGTTGAGAACTAGAACGCCAGTTATTTTAAGGATAGCATTATGGACTGAGTCCCAGAATTCACGTCTGGCAGAGCCATGCCACCAGATATGAGAGAAAGGAGCCTTCTGATTGTTTTGGCGCATCAGGTAACCTGATGAAGGGGAACCGCTGTCCCCGAAACACGTTGTAGTGTTTTTTTAATTTCTATATTATTAAAATACAAAACTAGTAACCCTCACCAAACAAGCCTGTGACTATTGGAAATCCGGTGGAATTGCGCCAAAACAAGCAGAAGGCTCCTTTCTCTCCTACTACGCTCTTCGCCTACGAGGGTTTGAACATCCCTCACAGACGGACGAATCTTCTTCTGCGGCTGCATCCGGGGATCCTTCCACTTATACAAGCACAAAATAGCGTTGTGCCTATTGTTTGCACAACCGTATAAGGTGAGCAAGATTCTGTATCACCTTATTTATTTATTATTCATATAGTACTACCCTATTGTGCGCACCCGCATCTGTTTTTGTTCTCTTTTTTCGCACCACAATCGTGTGGTGGGCCACAGAGACACCCAAAATGCCACCAGATATGGGGCAGTGTACCTTCCACCACCCCACATCTCCAGCATCGGTCCGAAACTGAGGAGAACCATTTGTGCAGTAATGACTGCACCCTGTACCAGCCAGACATGATCTTGTAGCAGGTTTCTTGCGCTCTGGTGGATAGCAATACTTTATGGGTAAAGAGAGACCACTTATGCCATTGGGCAGGGGTCAATGAGGTGGTGAGGAGGACCTGTGTTGGACAAGTAATTTATACATAAAGGATATGTCTCTGAACACAGCCGAAGGTGTCAGACAAGCCTGTTCAAAAACTGTCAGAGTTCTAGTAAGGTTGTGAGAGACGCACATGGAAAAATAGAAATGTTTTGATGTTGAAGGTATTTATAGGTGTATCGTTGCATGGGAGTTTTATCACCCGCTATAGAGGATAGAGATTGCAGGGAGGCTCCTGAGATGACCTGGCAGAAGCGGAGAGGGGAGAGTTTGGTGCCTTGAGAAAAGAGGCTGATGAGGAACCCGGTGGGAATAGGGGATGGTCAGTTATTTGGGTGAGAGGCCCCAGAGAGAATTACAATCCTATGGCTGCTAATATTGCAAATGTGTGGTTAGCAGTAAAGAAGAGAGGGGACCAGTGAGTCTGTAAAGTGCTCCGCAGCCAGGGAAGACTGGTCAAAGCACATGGCTAGGAGCCCCTCGCCATATTGACCCACGGTTTCTGACAAGCGGGACGCAACATGTTTGGCCAGAACGTATGACACGGGAGATAGAAGGCATCCCTGTTGCGTGCCATTGTGTATAGGGAAGGAAGGAGAGAGTGGGCGTGAACCAGGGGCCTAGACCTATGTGAGCTAGCATGTTGTGTATGGAGGGCCATGAGATGCGATCAAAGGCCTTCTCTGCATCGAGAGATAAGACCATGAGGGGGATATGGTGGGTCTTAGCATAGTAAATAATATCCAGTGTCTTCAGAGTGTTGTCCCTTGCTTCCCTCCCCGGCACGAACCCCACCTGGTCTAAGTGGATGAGGGAAGGCAGGAAAACTTTCAAACGGTTTGCCAGAAGTTTGGTATATATTTTAAGGTCTACATTTAGAAGAGAAATTGGGCGGTAAGTCGCACACATCTGAGGATCTTTGTCGAGTTTAGGAATGACCGCTATATGTGCTTCAGTGGACTGTGCCACGAAAGGGAGACCAGACAACACCGGTTAAAGACCCGATGTAGGAAAGAAGCCACTCTATCCGAGAATACTTTGTAGAACCTTGCCGTGAACCTATTCGGGCCTGGGCTTTTGCCTCCTAGAAGAAATTTTAGTACTTCTTGAAGCTCTCCATCAGTGAAAGGAGTCTCAAGGCTAGCACACTGCTCCTCCGACAACCGAGTGTCAGAAGACAGGGGCAGGTCTCTCTGGCCGGACGGGGCCGGCAAGTCATACAAAATCAAGTAGAAAGAATGGAATGCAGATGCAATTTCTGGAGTGGTCTGCACTGGTAGCCCGTTTGGAGTTTTAATGACTGGTATACGTAAAGAAGCTAATTGACCCCTAAGAGCTCTGGCCAGCAAGCGCCCACTATTTGTAAAATTTGCGGCAGCAAGTTTGGATCATTCATTGATAAAAATGCTCTAATAGGTGGTTGACTTCCAAACAAGCATCCTGGAGATCTTTCAGGATAGACTGAGTGAGTCCGCGCTTATGGGCCAAATACAGGCAGGCTACCTTCTGTAGGGTGATAGAAAGGGTATAAGCCTTTTTTCTCTTGATAATAGTCCCATGCTTTGAGAGTGACCTGCAGGACGCATTTAAGAGCATCCCATTGCATAGACCGGACGGTGTCATCCGTTGAATGGTCTGCTAAGAATTTGGAAATGGTTTGAGACAAGTCAGCAGCACATACTGGGTCTAGAAGGAGAGACTAATTAAGCTTCCATGTCCATTAATTTCTAGTTAGAAAGATATGGGGCAGAAAGGAGTTTTTTAAGGAGCTATATATCGGGGCGCAGAGCTGTACAGTTGCTACCAAAAGTTTTGAGAATTACATAAATATTGGAAATTGGAAAAGTTGCTGCTTGAGTTTTTATAATAGCAATTTTCATATACTCCAGAATGTTATGAAGAGTGATCAGATGAATTGTCCTTCTTTGCCATGAAAATTAACTTAATCCCAAAAAAACCTTTCCACTGCATTTCATTGCTGTCATTAAAGGACCTGCTGAGATCATTTCAATAATCGTCTTGTTAACTCAGGTGAGAGAATGTTGACGAGCACAAGGCTGGAGATAATTATATCAGGCTGATTGGGTTAAAATGGCAGACTTGACATGTTAAAAGGAGGGTGATGCTTGAAATCATTGTTCTTCCATTGTAAACCATGGTGACCTGCAAAGAAACACGTGCAGCCATCATTGCATTGTATAAAAATGGCTTCACAGGCAAGGATATTGTGGCTACTAAGATTGCACCTCAATCAACAATTTATAGGATCATCAAGAACTTCAAGGAAAGAGGTTCAATTCTTGTTAAGAAGGCTTCAGGGCATCCAAGAAAGTCCAGCAAGTGCCAGGATCGTCTCCTAAAGAGGATTCAGCTGCGGGATCGGAGTTCCACCAGTGCAGAGCTTGCTTAGGAATGGCAGCAGGCAGGTGTAAGCGCATCTGCACGCACAGTGAGGCGAGGACTTTTGGAAGATGGCTTGGTGTCAGGAAGGGCAGCAAAGAAGCCACTTCTCTCCAAAAAAACCCATCAGGGACAGATTAATCTTCTGCAGAAAGTATGGTGAATGGACTGCTGAGGACTGGGGCAAAGTCATATTCTCCGATGAAGCCTCTTTCCGATTGTTTGGGGCATCTGGAAAAAGGCTTGTGAGCGCTACCATAAGTCCTGTGTCATGCCAACAGTAAAGCATCCTGAGACCATTCATGTGTGGGGTTGCTTCTCATCCAAGGGAGTGGGCTCACTCACAATTTTGCCCAAAAACACGGGGAACAAAACGTTGACATTTTGGGTCCATGGCCTGGAAACTCCCCAGATCTTAATCCCATTGAGAACTTGTGGTCAATCCTAAAGAGGCGGGTGGACAAACAAAAACCCACTAATTCTGACAAACTCCAAGAAGTGATTATGAAAGAATGGGTTGCTATCAGTCAGTAATTGGCCCAGAAGTTGATTGAGAGTAAGCCCAATCGAATTGCAGAGGTCCTGAAAAAGAAGGGCAAACACTGCAAATACTGACTCTTTGCATAAATGTCATGTAATTGTCGATACAAGCCTTTGAAATGTATGAATTGCGTATAATTATAATTTACTACATCACTGAAACAAATGAAACAAAGATCTAAAAGCAGTTTAGCAGCAAACTTTGTGAAAACAAATATTTGTGTCATTCTCAAAACTTTTGGCCACGACTGTATGAGGGCTTGTTTTATGCGGGACAAACTGTATTATTTTTTTTGTTAGTAACATTCTTGTGGTACGTACGAGTTTTTGATCACTTTTTTTTTGGGGGGGTGGGGGAAAGGGTTTCGTTACGGTGTTCCAGGGTGGATAAAAATCAATGATTTAAAAAAAATAAAAATCGGATTTATTTGATTTAAATCAGATTTATTTGATTTAAATCGGATTTTTTTTATTTAAATCTGATTTTTTATTTAAATTTGATTTTTTTATATAAAATGCTTTTTGAGGAAAATATATTACCATCCAAAGGTTATTCCATCATGAAATAAATTAGTTTTTTAATTATGTAGAATAAGGCTGTATATGTTAAAAAAAAATAATGTAAATAAATTCCTTTAATCCATTCACAATGTCATGCTCTTCCAGAGGTTTTTCTTAGATTATTGGGCAGTTTCTCTGCCTACAAGATATTATCACAGATGCTTGGTTTACTTTTGCAGTTCTCAAAACTGAATTTGACTCAGCAGAGATCATATGCCTCCTCTTCACAGCAAATCTTCATCTACTTGCATATTATAAGTTATACCAGCAAGAATTAGTCTTAGGGCTACTTTCACATTTGCGTTCGGTGCAGGTCCGTCCAGTACTTGTACAGACGGATCTGCACTGAAAATACAAACCAATGCATCCGTTCAGAACGGATCGGTCAAACGGATACGTTCTGACCCCCATTGAAAGTCAGTGCAAACAGATCTGTCCCCTCTGACTTGCATCGTAAGTCAGGACGGATCCGTTTGGCTCAGCATCGCTAGGCGGACACCAAAACTCTGCAAGCAGCGTTTTGGTGTCCGCCTCCAAAACGAAAAGGAGGCGATATGGAGCCAAACCAGTGCATTCTGAACGGATCCGCATCCATTCGGAATGCATTTGGGCTGAACGGATCAGTTTGGGGCCTTTTGTGAGACCTTCAAACGGATCTCACAAGCGGATCCCCAAACGCAACTGTGAAAGTAGCTTTATGTAGAAAACTATGATTTAAATCAAGCCTTACTGACTAGTGATTTAAATCATGATTTAAATCAGTTTGATTTAAATCAAATCCACCCTGCGGCGTTCACAGCATTTCCTTTCTTTACAAATATTTTAATATTTCAGACATCTTTGAACACAGCAGTACCTGATATGTTTGTTTAATCTATTTTTATATGTGAAATTGGGAAAAGGGGTGCGTGATTGTAACCTGAATATATATAAATATTTTTTACTTTTATAATTACTTTAAGACTACTTTCACATTAGCGGCAAGGAAGTCAGGCTGTTCTGGCGGGTGAACAGCCTGTCGGATCCGTCCTACCGCTAGATCATGCTTCCCCCCCCCCCCCCCCCATTATAGTCAATGGGGACGTAGTGGCAGTTTGTGGGCACACTTGAACTAGCCGCTAGTGTGAAACAAGCCTTAGCCCACTTAGGGGGCTTAGAACCTTGGATCTTTTGATCCCTTGTCCCATTCACCCGAATAGTGATTCGTGTGAATGGGATTCTAACATGCTCACTGCTGAGCTGTGCTTCCTGCATGGCTTGGCAGGAATCTTACTATGTTAGGCCTAGGAAGCTGTAGAATTGTCCAGGCTTCCATGGTAACCGATCAGAGCCCCACAATTTCACTAATGAGGCTCCGATTGGAAGACCGAGGGAGCTGCATCCCTCTACCTTAAGTCACAGATGCTGTGAACACTGTTGATCTGAGGGCTTAAATGATGGGGTTGGGCGTAATCGCCATTCCTTGTCATTATTACAGCAGCCCACTCCATACCATACCTCAGCCACTGTAAGGGGTCATGGTAGCTGAAGCGGTTAAAAAGTCTCCCCTTAGCTGCAGCCTTTCACATGCAATGAAGCTGCCTACTTTTATTGTAGCGTTGTGTTGTAACAGATAAATGTGTTGCAAATAGTGTACATTGTGTTTTAAGTCATATTTTTATTTTTTCCCCCAGATTCATCATGGACGTTCACTGCAATGACATTGCTAGAGAATTTTTGTCTGATGTTAATAAACTTTGTAGTGCAGATCGGGAGATTAGAGATGAAGAAGTGGAGGAAAGTCATATGGTAGTTCTTGCGGAATACTTACTGAAAGGAAGAGGACACTTGCTACTTACCACACTCAGTAAGACTGTCGATCAGGTATGTTTTATGAGCTACAAAAAATTTTCTAGAGTGCTTTATTTCTTTTTGGTGCTTTCTTTTCCTCCTTGCCCCTGTATAGAATAATGCCGCAGACTGTATATTTTGGTAAATAAGGTGTGCAAATGAGCTCTTAGCAAGCTCTGCCTCTGATGCTCCATGTGTAAGGCAGCTATCTGGTGACTTCAGAGGCAGATTTTGCTAAGAGCTCATTTGCATACCTCCTTCCCAGTATTCCAGAGGAGCATGTATGGCCTATAAACCACTTTGTATACGGAGCCATGTAAATGGGCCAAAATAGTTGTTTGATGTTTATACTGGGTGTACACCAAACACACTTGTTTATATAATTAAAATTTTTATCTAAGGGGTTGCTAGGATTTGCCTCCAATGTCAAAAAAGTGCTGCTCCCACCTCTAGGACCCGCACCTATCTCTAGAACGGGGCCTCCAAAGTGAACAAGGATGCACCATGCAAGGACACCCTCCTTGCATTTCTATGGAAGTTCTGGAAATAGCCTGAAACTTCCATTCACTTACATGGAAGTTTCAGAACTTTTATGTAAGTGAATGGACTTCACGTTGCCCATTCGCGGTTCGCTCTCCTTCATTTTGGGGATCCTGTTTTTGCGATGGGTATGGGGATTGGAGCGAAATCCATTCTTGGCTGTTGTAGCAAAAGTCCCGCTGCACATCACATGGGCTTTAGCTCCTAAGCAAATGTCAAACCAAACTTTACATTGCACTTTAAAGATGGTGTCCGCTCCAAAGTGGAGTGAAAGCCATAGTGGTTGGATTTCTGCAGTTTCATAATCCCTCAGATGTCGTGGTCATTTGTGACCACTTCATCGGAGGTGGCTTTCCCCAGGAGCACTGTGCTCCCGAGGCCGGAATGGCCGGAATTCTAATTATCACCCTTTCTCCTTAACAAAAACAAAAAATAAACATAGTAGGCATTGCCGTGTCCAAAAATGCCTAAACCAGGCATCCTCAAACTGTGGCCCTCCAGCTGTTGCAAAACTACAACTCTCAGCATGCCTGAATGCAGGTATCAGCCTACAGCAGGGCATTGTGGGAGTTGTAGATTTACAACAGCTGGAGGGCCGCAGTTTGAAGATTCCTGGCCTAAAATAATAAAATATAAACGTTCTATTTTATCCCCAAGATGGCATACCAGTCAATTGACCTCTGTAGGGACAGGAACAAAGAGATTAAATTGTACTAGTGTTTCCTGTCCGCACAGTGGTCAGGGCAAAGAGCGTCCTCCCTGAAGCAAAGGGTGAAGAATATATACCTTCTTTTTTTGTTCAGGCTGAAAAAAAGAACATACGTTCAGCCTTTGTATCCTGCAAGTTGATCCAGCAGAAGGCAATAAAACCCATGTGAGGTAGATGCCAATTTTTCTCATTTTAGGGGAAAAAATTATTTCCCGAAAAAATCTAGTTAACTATAACCTTTAGTATTATACATTTCAGATATACATCCCTCTTGAACTCTTTTTTAGTGAATTAAGCATTACCATCTCCTCAGGCAGTCTCACTGCTCTTACTGTAAAGAATCCTCTTCTATGTTTGTGTAGAAACCTTCTTTCCTCTAGACATAGAGGATATCCCCTTTTCCCAGTCCTGGTTATAGGATTTTAGGAGAGATCTCTGTACTGACCCCTGATGTATTTATACATAGGTAAAAGTTATCTCTCCTCGGTTGTCTGTAGTCTAAGCTGAATAACCCCAATTTTGACAACCTTTCTGGGTTCTATAGTCCAACCATTCCAGTTATTACTTTAGTTGCATTCCTGTGAACCCTCTTCAGCTATGCTATGACTGTCTTGTTCACAGGAGCCCAAAACTGTACACACTACTCCCTGTGTGGTCTGACTAATGATTTGTAAAGTGGCAGGACTATGTTCTCATCATGTGCATTTATGCACCTTTTGATGTACCCTATAATCTTATTGACAGCAGCTGCCTGACAATAGTTTCTACAGCTTAGTTTGCTGTTCACTAAAAGTCCTAAGTCTTTTTCTGTGTTGGTGTTTATCCAGTGTTTTACCATTTAGTATGTACGTGTGACTTAGATTAATCCTTTCCATGTGCATACCCTTACATTTGTCAGTGTTAAACCTCATCTGCCACTAATCTGTATGAGCCCCCAATCTATCCAAATCAATCAGTAGCAGTATAGTGTCCTCTTTAGTTTTAATTACTTTACATAGTTTAGTGTCATCTCCAAAAATTAGATATTTTACTATGCAAGCCTTTTACAGGATTATTAATAAAAATACGAGACGAGAATAGGGCCTAATTCTGACCCCTGAGGTGCCCCACTGGCGATGATGACCCAATCTGAGTGTTGTGACCCAATCGGAGTAGGTACCGTTAATTACCACCCTCTGTTGGAGCCAGTTACTTGTACATAAACACTTTCTCCTAGTCCAAGCATTTTAATTTTATGTACTAACCTTTTATTTGGGACAGTATCAAAGGCTTTGGAGAAGTCAAGATATGAAATCCATTGACTCACCCTGGTCAAGTCTGTAATTTATCTCTTCATAGAAACAGATTTACATTAGTTTGACATTACCGATCACCCATGCTGATATGGTGTTACCTGCTTTTCTCATTGGGATACTCACAGATAGCAGCATCTCTTAGAAAACCTTTAAATAGTTTAGCCATGACAGATGTTAGACTTACCTGCCTATAGTTTCAGGGCTCTGTTTTTGACCCCTTCTTTGAATATTGAACCACATTTGCTAAGCACAGGGGTCTGTGTATGACATTACTTAATTTTCTTAGGATACAGGGTGTATGTCATCTGGTTCCGATGATTTTGTCCATTTTAATCTTTTTAAGACGCTGCAGCACTTCTTCCTGGGCCACTTCTCACAGGATAATTTAATGGAAAATTTACTTTTACACTCTGTATTTCATCTAACGGTTTATTTTCCTCTGTGAATACAATGGAGAAAAAATATTTAATAGCCTTGCTTTCTCCTCATCGATCTCTTTGGGGGCTTTCCTTGCACCTTATCCATTATGGATACACTTGGACTCCTGCTCACCTGCAGTACCTTAATAATTCTTGGGCCGAAGGATTTGGTTGTTTATACTGTAAGAAAAGGACGGATTCTGGGGATGTTGAGATGCAGACGACAAGAGTGTGCAAGTGATTTGAGGGGGAACAAAGGTATGATCAGAGTCAAACATGACCCCAAGACAGCGAGCGTGCTTCCCAGATGTTATAACAGTACCGCTGCCTGAAATTGAAATATCAAGTTTAGGTGGGTTAGTAGATTGCAGAAAGAAAAGAAGTTCTGTTTTTTGGGAGGCACAGTTTTAGATAAAGTGAGGCCATGATGTTAGAGACAGCTGCCAGAATATCACTAGTGTTTTGAAGTAAAGCAGGGGTGATGTCAGGGGATGAAGTGTATAGTTGGGTGTCGTCGGCATAGAGATGGTACTGAAAGCCACATCTAGTGATTGTCCGATGGGTGATGTGTAGAGAGAGAAGAGTAGGGGACCTATGACTGAACCTTGAGAAACCCCAAGAGGAAGAGGAGAAGTAGAGCCAGAGTATGATGCACTAAAGGAGCAGCCAGAGACAAGAGAAGAGAACCA
This sequence comes from Bufotes viridis, assembly GCA_033119425.1. Lineage (NCBI taxonomy): Eukaryota > Metazoa > Chordata > Amphibia > Anura > Bufonidae > Bufotes > Bufotes viridis. The sequence goes on from CM065592.1 coordinate 307,418,658, forward strand.
GGAGAGAGCAGTGTCCTTAAAGCCAATTGAGTGGAGCATGGTGAGGAGACGTTTGTGGTCTACCATATAAAATGCTGCAAAGAGTTCTAGAGAAAACAGTAAAGAATAGTCACCATTTCTTTTTGCTGTCAAGAGATCGTTAGACACTTTTTATTAATGGCAGATTCTGTAGAGTGGAGAGGGCAAAAGACAGATTGTAAAGGGGTCAAAAAGAAAGTTTACAGAAAGATAGCTTATTAAGCAAGAATAGACAAGATGTTCCAGGATATTAGAGATGAAGATGAGGTTAGAAACATAGATGCGTATAGAACTAGAGAGAAGGTTTTGGGGGTCTCTAGACAACTTTAAAACAGACTTATTTTTGACCCAGCTGAAGAAAGGCAGTGAGTTACAGTAATCGGGGCGGGAATGGATCGGGCAACAGTGAGTTTTTGTTGTTTCCATAGTGAGAAAGGGGCAGATTCTAAAGATGGTTTTGAGAGGCAAACAAGCAAGAGATTTATTTATTAATCTATATTTGATTCATTTTTTTCTCTGAGCCTTGCCTGGCTCTCTTACTGTTTTTTCCCCTCCCTTTCAGCTCTGCGGGTTCCTTATTGTCGGAGCTTTCTGCTGTACCTTCGCTGCGCTCCTCGCCTTGGCATCTCGCGGCCTCCTGGTGCTGGGTTCTGGCAGCTGTCGCTTCTCATGCCTCCTTCATGCGCCGTCCTCGGCGGCTCCATGAGTGCCGCGTTCCTGCGGTGACGTCACTCCTTCGATCTCTCTGCGGCAGCATCGGCGCTTGCAGGGAGGGGGGGCGGGCGCTTAACTCTGAGCGAGGAGGGGATGAAGTTATCTTATAATATAGTCTATGGCTAGATTATCGTCATATTTATATATAGTTATTTTATTTTCTGGGGAGTGGGTTCCCCACAGGGAAAAAAAAAATAGGAAGTAGTCATTGGCTCACTATTGCTCCACCAGGGGTTGTTCCTTAATCTTCCTTTTAAGCCCTCAGTTGAACTCCCTCTGCCTCTGGTTGCGCAGCGCTTACAAGCCTCCAGAGCTCCGTGTGAGTGAGAGTTTCTAACTTGAATTCTAGATTCCTCTTCAGATTTTGAAATCTTGGATTTCCTTTCCTGCTTGGTGGGCTTATTCAGTCTGTATATTTTCTTCTTATTTTCGGATAAGATTTTAATCTCTCCTTCTCGCAGTCATGTCCTCGCCCAGAGAGCCTGATCAGCGGAAGGTGTCGGCCAAACGTAGACATCTGGCCTGTTAAGACTGCAACACCCCCCTGGATGACAACTGCCCATACTCAAGATGCGATAGCTGCCATTCCCGCACCACTACTGAGCCCACGATGCAAGATATGTATCAGTGGGCCAAATGCTATGTCGATGATTCCATCAAGGGGGTGGTAAAGCTACTGAATGAGAGATTGCCGGGACCCTCCCAGACCCCTATGGAGGTTACCGCGCCTAGCGAGAGACCCGCTGTTTTTTTTAGTAGGCTCATCTTCCTTGGAGGAAGAGGAGTCAACCTCATGTTTTTTTCTTCCAGAGAAGACCCAGAAGCTGTTAAAGTCCATCAGGTCGGGGGACCATGATGTTGACATTGGGGAGGTCTCCGATCCTGCTGCTCGGGCACAGCGTGTCTTCAAGGCGGATGAGACCCTCCGCTCAGTCATGCATACTGAGTGGAAAAAAACGGAAAGAGGTCCCGTCTTGACCAGAAGGTTCAAGATGATGTTCCCGATGGCAAAGCCCTTGGTGGAATCGTGGGGTTCCATTCCCAAGGTGGACATGGCCATAGCCAAATTGTCCAGACGCACTCTGGTGCCGGCAGTTGATGGGTCGAGTCTGCAAGACCCTCTTGACAGAAGGGCAGAGTGCACGCTGAGGAGAAGTTACTCTGCTTCAGCGGCTTCAGCATCCACGGCCATAGCGGCATCTGAGGTCTCATCGTTTTTACGGTCTAAGCTCAATCAAATTCAGACCGACGTGGAGAGTGTGTCCCGCAACGACATCCTGGCGGCCTTCAAGATGGCGAATCTTGCTATGTACTAACTATGCAACACCTCTCAAATGCAGCTAAAGTTAGCGGCCAAGACGATGACTTTGGTCTCCGCAGCTCGTAGACCACTGTGGTTAAAACCTTGGAAGGCAGATAATGCCTCTAAATATAATTTGTGTGGGCTCCCTTTTGAGCCCGACCGCATGTTCGGTTCTGAACTAGACAGGAATATGGAGGGCCTCTCTGAGAAGAAACGCAAGAGTCTTCCTCAACAGCCCTTTCGAGGGCGTTCTAGGCAGGATCGGGGGGTAGACAGGGCCAACAGTCTACTTCCCGTAGAAACTGGGGAGGGGGGGGAAGCGAAGAGCTTCGAGGCGCCCCCAAAGACCCACTAAGGAGGCCAAACCCTCCTGACTGCGGGCCTCCCAGAGGCTCTTGGTTTCCCCCTCCTGTCCCTGCCGTTACGCCTCTGGCTTTTCCTGTACCCTCTCCTCACATCCCCGTGGGGGGATGTCTCTCCCATTTCAAAGAGGTTTGGACACAGGAGATAGCGGATCCTTGGGTTCTAAGCATCATTTCCTCGGGATACCTTACAGACCTAGTCTCTCTCCCCCAAGAAAGGTTCGTTATCAATCGAGGTTTTCAGCCCGTCAAACAAAGGATTCTAGAATCCTACATCGAGGACTATATTTCCAAGGGAGCGCTGGAGGAAATTCCGGCAGGGGAGCGGGGCCTAGGGATCTACTCTCCAGTCTTTCTGGTCCCCAAGAAAACAGGTGATCTCCGGATGATCGATTTGAGATTCCTCAATCAATTCATAAGAAGGCCAAGGTTTCGCATGGAAACCATAAGGTCAGTCATCCACATCCTCAAACTTGGGGACGTGATGGCCACTCTGGACCTGAAGGATGCTTACCTCCACATCCCGATCCACTCTGCCTCTCGGAAATACCTCAGGATTGCGGTCCAGATTTCTGGGGTTCTCAGGCATCTTCAATTTGCCGCTCTACCCTTTGGAATCTCTTCTGCCCCCCTTATCTTCACCAAGGTGGTGGTGGCAGTAGTGGCAGCTCTGAGACTCCAAGGACTGACCATTGTCCCTTACCTGGACAACTGGCTCCTTTTGGCGGCCACCGTACCTGCTCTTACCCACCATCTTCATCTTGCAATTTGCTTTCTGCTCCGCCTAGGGTGGATCATCAACTGGCAGAAGTCGAATGTGAGCCCATCGACTTTAATACAGTACCTAGGTTTTATAATCGACTCTGTGGAGATGTCCCTCCAGTTGACTCCAGAACGGAAAGCCCGGGTACAAGACCTAGCAAGGTTCTTATCTGTACAAGACGAGTATCCATTCGAACTCTCATGAAGATGCTGGGACTCATGTCAGCGGCTGCGGATGCAGTCCCTTGGGCATTATGGCACCTTCGCCCTCTACAGTCAGAGGTCTTAAAAAGGTGGGACGGCAGCCCTACAGGGCTAGATTCCCTCCACTCTCTATCCCTCAAACACGGAATTCTCTGAAGTGGTGGTTCCACCTGCCTGCAGGGAAGTCTATCACCCAACCAGTTTGGATGATATTGACTACAGAGGCGTCCCCAGTAGGCTGGGGCGCTCATCTAGACGGTTCCACAGTTCGGGGAACTTGGTCTACCACGGAGCAGCATCTCCCCTCCAATCTCTGCAAGATGCGAGCTATCCGGCTAGCCCTCCTTCACTTCGCCCCCTAGATCCGGGGCAAAGCGGTGTAAGTCCAGTCAGACAACATGACTGCGGTTCTCTACATAAACAAGCAGGGAGGTACGAGATCCCTACCCCTTCTTTCAGAGATCTTGCAGAGCTGAACCTATCCCATCTATCTGCTACCCACATTAGAGGGCGATAACCTCATGATAGCAGATCGTCTAAGTCGCGGATTACCGACTATGGAGTTGTCGTTGCATCCGGAGATCTTCAAGCAGATAGTCCTCAGATGGGGTTTACCAGAGGTGGATCTCATGACAACCCGGTTCAACGCCAAGGTACAGAGGTTCTGCTCCCTTTACGGGGAGGACAACCCCCTGGCGATAGATGCTCTGTCGATACTGTGGAAGTTCAGGCTGGCTTACAATTTCCCTCCTTTTTCCATGATACCGAGGGTATTGATGAAAATCCGTCAGGATCAGGCCTTGGTAATAGCCATCATTCCGTTTTGGCCCAAGAGATCCTGGTTTACCCAACTCATTCAGATGAGTCAGGGACAATTTTGGAGGCTCCCCCCAGAGCAGACCCTGGTGTCGTGGGACACACATCTCTGCCCAGATCTGCACCGATTCAACCTGACAGCCAGGAGGTTGATCAGTCCCTTCCCAGAGTAGAAGGGTTTTCTGAAGTGGTCCTGAGAACTTTGTCACATTCAAGAGCGGAGTCCACTAAGAAAGCCTACTCCAGAGTGATGAGAATCTTAACGGTTTTGTGTGATTCCAAGCAGGTGGCGTCTGCAGATCCGCCCCTTTCCGCTATCCTGCAATTCCTTCAGGGTGGACTAGACAAGGGCCTTGCTCCGGCCACACTAAAGATACAAGTCTTTGCCATCTCAGTCTGTCTAAACAAGCCATATTCTCGGGACCCGCTCATCAAACGCTTCCTTAAAGGAGCTGAGAGACTGAAGCCTACAATACTGAGACCCATTCCTCAGTGGGACCTATCAGTAGTACTCAATGGGTTAGCATCTCCACCCTTTAAGCCATTGGAGGAGGTCGACTTTAAGTTCGTCACTTGGAAGACTGTTTTTTTTTGTTGGCTGTGACCTCAGCAAAAAGAGTTTCGGAGCTGCAGGCCTTTTCGGCTCTGCAACCGTATACCACCTTCTTGCAGGATCGTGTCCTCCTAAAATATCTACCCTATTTTAGACCTAAGGTGTTATTTTTTAGAATATTAACCAGGTAATTTCTTTACCAGTTTTGTTTTCTTCCACCTCCTCCGATGTTCCTATCAGACATCCTCTGGACATATCGAGATGCCTTCAGATCTATGTGGATAGGTCCAAGGAGTTCAGGATAGATGAGAATCTCTTCATCCTGTTTGCCAGTACGTTTAAAGGCCGCAAAGCGTCTACGTTCTCATTGGTCGCTGGATCAGAGAAGCCATCAGAGAGTCCTTTGTGGCTCAAACCTTGGATCCTCCGGAGTTTGTCAGGGCCTATTCTACTAGGGCTGTTTCAACCTCTGTAGCGGAAAGAAATCATCTTCCCCTAGAATTGATCTGTAAGGCGGCTTCCTGGAGCTCTGAATCGACCTTCATCTCGCACTACAGGGTTGGTGCTAAGATTGCAGAGTTTTTGGCCTTTGGGCAGACAATTCTTAATTCTGCCAGGCAGGAAGGCCCTCCCTAGGGGTTTCTTCTTGCTATCTCCCCGTCTGTTCTGCTGGTAGGACGTAAGGGAATCGTTAATTTCTAACGATTATTTGTTTTCCCTTAGTCCTAACAGCAGCACACAAGTTTCCCACCCTAAATAGAGTATGCTTGCTGAGAACACGGTGGCTGGAGGGTAGTTCCCCTCCTTTTGAGGGAGTGGGAACTTTGTTATTGGTTCTTGGGCTCATTAAAAATTCCGCCGGTCCTACCAGTCCACAGGGGGCAGTTAACCCCGTCTGTGCTGCTGTTAGGACTAAGGGAAAACAAATTATCGTTAGAAATTAACGAGTCTGTGAGTTTTTCTCCATAGGAGTTCGGCACTCCTGGAGCAACGCTGGAGAAAGCGGGCGTGTGGTATAAGCGAGGGGGCACTACTTTGTCCAAGATGCTAAGTAGGGTGTAATTATAGTGAATTATGGCCAGATCAGGGCAGGAGAGGGTGAAGATTGGGTACAATGATGTGTAGAGTGTCTGTGTGTGAGGGTCAATGGCCTGTAGATCTATGAATGTGTAATAAGTAGGAGTGTGGTGGGGTTGGTGAAGATTTGAGAAGGTGAAGGAAAGGATGTTGTGATAACAGAGCTGGAGAGATGACTTATTATAGTAAGAGATTGAACAAATCCAGAAGACGACCAGGTCAAGTGTTACGGTCTTTGTGTCTAAGAGTTAGAAAGTTGTGAAAGTCCATGTGAGGAAGTTAGAGAGATAAGCTGGGAGGCAGACTGGGAAATGGAGCTATTTATGGGGATATTGAAGTCTCCCAAGGTAAGGGTTGGTCATTTTGAGGACAGGAAATGTGTCAGCCAGGCAGCAAAGTGTTCCAGGAACTGGGTGGGTGAGCCAGGGGGGTGATATACAACTGCTACTCTGAGGAAGAGGGGATGGAAGAGCCTGAGGGAGAGTGTGACCTCAAAAGAAGGGAATGAGAGTAATGGAACTGCTGGGGATGACCTGAGTCATGACGACTCCACCACCATGTCTGTTTTCAGGTCTGAGGGTATGGGAGAAGTGTAGGCCGCTGTAGGAAAGAGCAGCAGCGGAAGCTGTGTCAGATTCCGGAATCCAGGTTTAAGTCAGGACCAACACGTTAAGAGAGTTAGTAAGAAAGAAGTTATGCACGTAAGGGAGTTTGTTACAGACAGACTGTGGATTCCAGAGTGCACAATGAAAAGTTGGATAATGAATGTTAATGAGGTTAGCGGGGTTCCAATGTGAGGGGAGGCGTTAAGGTTGGTCGGGGTTAGTAACATAGTACCAAAGTTTATAAAAAAAAAAAAAAAAGACATCTGTCCATGCGGTTCAACTCTGAAAGTTGATCCAGAGGAGGGCAAAAAAAAAAAACCCTGTAAGGTAGAAGCCAATTAAATTGAGCAATTGGGATAACTCCCTAGATCAACAACCCATCTGTAGTTACTATACCCTGTACTATTACTACGACTGTATTTGAATTAATGGACGAGTTCATTGGTGGCGCAGTGTGCCCTCCCCCACTCCACCCCTCAGTTTTAAAAACATTGGTGACGCAGTTCACCCCACCCCCCAGTATTAAAATAATTGGTGGCATTGGCTACAGGATTCCCTCTCACCTCCTCTTCATTGGTGGCAGTGGCCGCTTGTGATCGGAGCCGCAGCAGTGTAAGCCTGGGAATCCGATAGGTTACCATGGCAGCCAGGACGCTGCTGAAGCTTTGGCTGCCATGGTCAGATCGCTGCTGCTGTGTGCACAAAGCACAGGGCAGCAAAGGTATTCCATGAGGGGTAATTTTTTTTTTTTTTTTTTTTCTTACAAAGTCTCATATTCCATTAACTTGTGGCAAAAGATAACATTTTACATGAACTCGCCATACCCCTCGCGTAATACCTTGGGGTGTCTTCTTTCTAAAATGGGGTCACTTGTGGGGTATTAATACTGCCCTACATATACCCATGCTGGGTGAGAGAAATAGCTCTGTAAATTGTCAACTTTGTATAAAATTTTTTTTCAATTTTTTCATTTACAGAGATATTTCTCACACTGTGCATGGGTATATGTAAAAATACACCCCAAAACACATTGCCCTACTTCTGGAGACGGCGATACCACATGTGTGATGCTTTTTTGCAGCCTAGGTGCGCAAAGAGGCCCAAATTCCAATGAGTACCTTTTAGGAGGTCATTTTTAAACATTTTGATTCCAGACTTCTTCTCACGTTATAGGGCCCCTAAAATGCCAGGGCAGTATAAATACCCCACATGTGACCCCATTTTGGAAAGAAGACACCCCAAGGTATTCCGTAAGGGGCATGGCGAGTTCATAGAAGATTTATTTTTTTTTTGGCACGTTAGCGGAAACTGATTTTTTTTTTTATTATTTTTTTTGTTTTTTCTCACAAAGTCTCCCTTTCCGCTAACTTGTGACAAAAAGTAAAATCTTTCATGGACTCAATATGCCCCTCAGTGAATACCTTGGGGTGTCTTCTTTCCAAAATGGGGTCATTTGTGGGGTGTTTGTACTGCCCTGGCATCTGAGTGTCTCCGCAATCATTACATGTATGGCCAGCATTAGGAGTTTCTTCTATTCTCCTTATATTGAGCATACGGGTAATGAGATTTTTTTTTGCCTCTGGGCTGAAAGTAAATAATGAACGGCACAGATTTCTTAATTCGCATCGATCAATGTGGATGAAAAAATCTCTGCCAAAAAATGTGCAAAAAAAAAAAAGAGGGGAAAGGACATAGGAGTGCTTGCGAAGTAAGGCCCCATTCACACATTCTGCGGAATAGATGCAGACCCATTCAGGGTGAATGGTGCTGGCGGTGATGCGGAGAGCACACTATGTGCTCTCCACATCAGCATTTGCGGAGCTGCGGCCGCGAACTTCCGGGTTTCGGCCCCGAAACATCCGGCCGCAGCTCCACAAAAGATAGAGCATGTCCTATTCTTGTGCGCAGCCTGCGGACAAGAATAGGAATCTCTATGGAGAGTGCCGGCATGGTGTGCTGCAGATCTGCAATTTCTGGGTTCGCAGCACACCACGGACGTGTGAATGGACCCTAAAGCTGCGATCGCTAATAAAGATCCAAAAAGCTCAAAAGTGATCTTTATAGCGCCGCAGCGATTTTACAGTGTTTTTGCTGTGATCAGAAAAAAAAAAATTTCTGTCACTGAGGTGGGGCGGACTGAATGCAAGTGTTGGGAACAAGATCAAGCTTGATCGGGCGAACACTGCATTTTTTGTAGAGCCCAAGGTGACCGTAATGTACTGATATAGATCTGATTGCGATCAGTCTTGATCACTCACAGATACTATATAGTACTAGTGCTGATTAGCGACAGCGATGACGCTAATCAGCGACTAATCAGTGACTGCGGTTCGGTGGGCTGGGCGCTAACTACCTAACAAGTAGCTAACTAAATGACGGTGATGAGGGACTCTTATTAGGCCCCATTCACATGTCCGCAATTCTGTTCCACATTTTGCGGAACAGAATTGCGCACCCATTAATTTCTATGGAGACAGACTTTGTCCCTCTCGGATTCGGAATTGCAGATCCGCACTTCCGGGTCCGCAAAAATATAGAACATGTCCTATTCTTGACCGCAATTGCGGACAAGAAAAGGCATTTTCTATATAGTTCTGGCAATGTGCGGATCCGCAAAATGCGGAAAGCACATTGCCGGTGTCTGTTTTGCGGAAACGTGGATCCGCAAAACACATACGGACTTCTGAATGGAGCCTTACAGGGGGGTGATCAATGACATGCGGGTGACGGGGTGATCAGGGGTTAATAAGTGACAGGGGGGTTTGGGGGTTGATGTGTGGTGATTGGTGCACTTACATAGCTGCCCGTGTCCTCTGGTGGTCCCAAACAAAAGGGACCACCAGAGGAGCAGGCAGCAGGTATATCAGACGCCATTTACAAAACAGCGTCTGATATGCGATTTGGATGCAATTCTTTTACATCTACAGCCTGCCAAAGAACGATCAGCGCTGGCAGGCTGTAGAATAAGTTCTAACCTGCCGTGCTGCACATGAAATCTCGGGTCTCGTGGGATGACGCTGATAGGCGTGATCGAGACCTTAGACTGCCACCTCCCGTACGCCTTTCGGCGTTGGCGTTACGGGAGGTGGTTAACCATTCTCTCCATTGTTCTTATGTGGGCACAGGTGTTGTTTTAATCAAGACTGATTTTGCTACAGAGCATTATGGGTAGCAAGGAGCTCCTTATAAGTCAGTCATGTTTTGTATGTCTTAGGGTCATGATTAAGGACCACTATGTGAAAGTCCGAAACGCGTAGACAATTTGTTCCTACCTGCACTGGAAATTTTTAAGCCTAAATAAACTCATTCACTGCACTGGAGAAGCTGGAGCTATATATATATATATATATATATATATATATAATCTCTATCTATCCCATCTATCTATCTATCTCATCCGTTGGCCATAGAATTTAATTGTAAAACAGTGTTTTGTTTTTGTTTTTTTACCAGACTGTCCATGTTACAAGAATGTGGTGTGCTGTATTTTTGTTCTAACATACAGGTCAAACGGAGGCATAAAATGTGATGTGAACCCACCCTTAGCGACGAAGACCCTTTGCATTAGAAGACCTGTACAAACACCCTGCACCCCTTATGTTCTCATTTATAGGACTGTGTATGAAGGAATCTATGGGTAGTCAGCTGGTTTAGGCTAATTAACAAGCTGATCTGCACACCAGAAGAGGAGGAACGAATCAAAGAAAAAGCAAACATCTAGCACTATGGCTGTCTCCAGCTACATACTAAGGGTCACACATTTTATGGTCAACAGGTTTTTATAAACAGTTTGTTTATTTACAAAAAGGTCACATAGACCTACTGAATCCTTTTAGGGGTTACAACATAGATATTAAAACGTAACCTTTATTATATTTTTTTTATAAAAGCTGATACATTTATTTATACACCCAGTCCCATCAAAATTATCAGGGAAGGATTCAGACATTCCACTCTACTGAATGTGAGTAATCCTCTTTTACTTGGAGGTACTGCTTATGGCTGCAGTTCACTTTGCTGTGTTATAATGTGTGCATCTGCCATAGGTTAATGAATATGTTTTTCTACATTCCTATCAGGAATCTAGCGCATTCGTTGCTCAACATTGTGCTTGATGGCAACCTACAACTTTGTTGCAACACTGGAATGTGTAGCCAATTGCTCACTCTTTGAAGCTTTTTGGCAGTCAGATTCTGATTTGTAAGTCCGTGTTGCAACAATGTGATTGTATAATAGAGCAGATTTCTATTTGCTCCTACTGCACTTATATTATGGCGCTGGAACCACTTGACTAATTCCTATGTTTGTGCACACATGCTTTGTCACAATATGGCTCATGAGAGAGGAAATAGATTCCTACAAAATTACCAGGGAATGGTTTCCCTATTTTATCGCCCACTCACCCCTCTTTACGATGAGTCATATCATACCAACTTTCTCAGCCACGCAGATACACGCTGTTTAGCGCTTACCAACCACACATTCATTCATACAATTGAATGCTTGCGATTCGGTCCCCGTCTAAAAGCCAGCAGGCACTAACCCTCCCGACATGTTTCGCCGCATGTGCGGCTTCATCAGGGAACTAGGGTATTGGTCACCAAAAGAAACCCAAAAGTCCCTTTCGAGATTGGGTGAGGGAGCACGGAAAAATAGAGAGAAGAGCTATCTCCGTTGACCGGCTTAGAGACCCGGTGAGAACATTAAACGTGGATATCGCATCTCGCCATAACGGGACAAGAAGAGCGCAATCCCACCAGATGTGTAGCATTGTACTAGGGGCCGCACTGCACCGCCAGCATAGCCTAAATGTGAGGGGATACATTTTTTTAATACGGGCCGGAGTCTAACGGGAAAGAATTTTAAAGCTAGTTTCTTGCAGTCTGCAGGATATGGTCATCTTGTGATTAGTTTCAAAGCCCCCCCCCCCCCCTCCCCATCTCTCTGTAATCCGTAGATTGTCGAAATACCATGTTCTGGGATACATATAGAGAAGCACATCTTCTCAAATGTAGTAAGTGGAGAACGGAGGAGGGACTGAGGGGAGAGAGAGATGAAACAAAGCTCCGCAGCTGAAGATATCTGAGCCATGTTCCCGGGGATGATCCAGAGTCCCCCAATAACTCAGTCAACTGTTTGAGGCTCCCTTCCTGAAGAACATCTCCTGTAGAGAGAACAGTTGTCATTCTCTGAGGGAGGAAGGAAGGAGAGGATTGCCTACCAAAGGCATTAAGGGACCAGGTGTAGACAACAGCTTGGAGGTAAGGGCAAAACGTCTCCAGAATTTGAGTAGGGTGGTCATCAGGGGAAACAGGGCAAGGTCAGACAGTGAAATTCCAAAAGGCCCCCTGCCCCTGGACCGTGTTGTGGTTGCAGCATGTAGGTGCCTCCTTTCTCCTGGGGCCTTCCCTGTTTGGTGCCGGAGGGGTTAATTTCTAGCTGGTGGGGATTTAGTTGTGTCTTGGGTGTGGCCACTGGGTTTATATTACCCGTGGCTTCCAGGCTGGAGTCAGTGGTACTCCAGCCTTGTTTGGTGTTGGAGCAAACAAGGCTGGAGTAACACTGACTCCAGCCTGAAAGACACAGGTAATATAAACCCAGTGGCCACACTCAGGACACACCTAAATCCCCACCAGCTGTAAATCAACCCCTCCGGCACCAGACAGGGAAGGCCCCAGGAGAAAGGAAGAGGCACCTACATGCTGCAACCACAACACGTTGCCGCTGGCAACAGCATACGGCGCTAACCAAAGGCTGTGTCATATAGTGGAAAAGATTTAGCACACACTTACTGATAGTGGCTCTGTATTAAAACGAGAAGTCTTGCAACCCATTTCCCCCCCCCCCCCCTCGATCTGTGTAGTGACAAAATAGTGATGTATCTGTGGGCTGCCCCCCCTCCACAAAAATCAGGACAGGTTCCTTATTTTAAAGAGAAAGGATCAGGGAGTAATAAGTAATATTAAGCATTTCCGATTTTTGAACATTGACTTTGAAGTTGCTTAGTCTACCATAATCCTAAAATGTTTGGAAAATAGCCGGGACACCTATCCTGGGGGACGGGATGAATAAGAGTAAGTAGTCTGCAAATAAAGACATTTTGTGTTCTATACTACCTGACTGTATGCATCTGATCTATGAGTTATGACTGATGGCGTTATCCAGAGATTCCAACACTAGTATGTAAAGAAACGGGGAAGGGGACACCCCTGTCAGGTCCCATTTCGTATGAGAAATGGGCCAGATAGGGAGCCATTGACTCCAATTTGAGCTGAGGGGTTATGGTATAATGCAATTATCCACTCCCTCATCCGCGTCTCCAAGCCCAGTCTACGTAGAGTGGCCTCCAGAAATCTCCAGCTCACCCTATCACAGGGCTTGACAAATTTCCTTGGAATCTAGGAACCAGCTAAAAAAAGTTAGGAGCCAGGCGGAGCCGCGTCATAAAGCCCTCAATAGATGCCCCCATAGTCCTCCCCCCCCCCCCACTTCTCCATACAGCCCCCCAATAATGCATGCCAGTACATAGGGCCCACATAGTGTTCCTTCCCCTGTTCTCCATAGTGCCCCCCATAATGTGCGAGTATATAGGGCCCCCCATAATGCTTCCCCTCTTCAATAGGTTATATGACACGTCAGATGCTGCCAGCGTCTAAGTGATCGCCACTTGCGGCCGCCATGACATGTGGAAACCCTTACAAGGATTACAGGGTCCGGAGAGGAGGGCAGAGGGGTCCGGAGGAGAGGGCAGAGGGGCCCGGAGGGCACAAACACAGCGCGGGCACCATGACATTTTACTGAGCACTACAACCCCCAGCTGGCGCTCAGCCTCTGCAGTCCCCACATCACTACAACGCCCAGCTCTTTCCCCCTCTTGTCATTCACTCCCCCCCCCCCCCGTCATTCTCTACCCCCCCCTGTCATTCTCTATTCTCTCCCCCCCTGTCATTCTCTCCCCCCCTGTCATTCTCTCCCCCCCTGTCATTCTCTCCCCCCCTGTCATTCTCTCCCCCCCTGTCATTCTCCCCCCCGTCTTGTCATTCACTCCCCCTTGTCATTCACTCTCCCCCTTGTCATTCACTCCCCCCTTGTCATTCACTCTCCCCCTTGTCATTCACTCCCCCCTTGTCATTCACTCTCCCCCTTGTCATTCACTCTCCCCCTTGTCATTCACTCTCCCCCTTGTCATTCACTCTCCCCCTTGTCATTCACTCTCCCCCTTGTCATTCACTCTCCCCCTTGTCATTCACTCTCCCCCTTGTCATTCATTCCCCCCTTGTCATTATCTTTCCCCCTCTTGTCATTTTCTCCCCTGCCTCTAGTGTAGCGTGGCCGAGCTCTGTCTCTTCATGCTGCGCCCTCATGGACGTGCCAGCCTGGACAGTGCTGCAGCCGCCTGAGGCTCTATATAGAGCGCTCGGGCAGCTGCAGCATGAAGGGGGCAGGCGCTCCTAGTCCGCGTATAGGACGCGCCGGCCCTGCGGCCTGGCACCTGAGAGAACGAGCTGACAAATACCCTGCCCTATCGAATGCATTTTCGGCGTCCGTCAGTAAGCATAGCGGCAAGTTGGAGATCCTGGCCTCAAGAATAAGAGATGTAATTTTTATAGTATTATCCCTGGCTTCTCTTCCTGGAACGATGCCTACTTGGTGCTCCGTTTGTATTGTCTCGATGGTGAAGGACGGCGGCAGGGCCTGGCACTACAAGTCATCCATTTCATGGATGCGCGTTTCGTGTGCATAGGCACGCCCGGCGCCGGTCACATGTTTGCTATGGCGTGCTTTGAGGATGATGGCATCCTAATCATGCTGGAGATGCGACTTATATTAATCTCAGGTGCTTATGTAGTATATATACCCCCTATTTTCTTCACTTTATTCTTGCCTCCTGACGAAGCCAGTGGGCTGGCGAAACGCGAGTCGAGGTAGTAGCGGTGTCGGCCACACATTAAATATGGGTAATTAATTCTCTTTCTATCCTTATGTATTTTGCCCTACTTTTTTTTTTTTTTTTTTTTTTATGTGAACCATGTTTCATATGATGCATGTAATATTTGTTCGGATGGCGTTTATATTACAGTGATTGGTATCCCCGTTTGGGACCTATATGTATTATTCTGCATATATGTGAATCAGGTTCACAGTACATCAATCAATATTTAGAGGGCATTTATTTCTGACCCTTGTTATCTTTCTGACCCTTGTTGACTCCCATACCAAGTGTGTCCTGGGTTTGTCTGTTTCTTCACTGCAGGGATCTGGTCCCCGTGCTGTTTTTTTTTTTTTTTTTAATAACTCGTTTCATTGAAGTTTAACAAGAGGCATGAGACATTACAGTGCAAAGCTGACACATTCCACGCAGGGGAGTTCCGAGCTTCATGGCATATATAACATAACATGTCAGTGAAAAGTGAATACATAATGCACGAATGCTCAAATCAATAGTGACATTAAGGACTGCGCAAGGCCTGATATTCGGAGAACGTCCAGAACTCGAGAGACCACAATTCAGTGAGATACTACTGTCTGGATTCCACCAACACAGAGTACATATGTAAAGGATGTAAGGTCTGAGAAGTTGAGCACCATTCCCCCCATACTTTTTGAAACTTCTGCGGGCACTTTCTGTGTATGTATACTACTTTTTCCATGGAAACTGCATGGTTGACCAGTGCCTTCCACTGACTAATTTTGGGCATCCTGTCCGCCATCCACCTCAGGGCTACTGCTTTCCTAGCTAAGAACAGGGCCTCCCCCAGGAACACTCTTTGATGGTGTCCACTGCTCCTCATCTAACACTCCCAGGATACATATTTTGGGGACCATAACCGATAGAGCATCCACCACACTCCTCCAAAAGGCCTGCAAGTGATCTCACTCCAAATCAGACGCCCCCGGTTTGTGACACCTACTGTGGGACAGTCTTCCCATTTTGTACAGTCTGGTAGGAGACAGGTAGCTTCTGTGCAGTATAAACAACCGAGTCAGCCTATTATTAATCGAAGGGGAGACCCTAGTAGGGGTCAGCAAGGCCTCCCAGTCCTCCGCTGTAAGTGTAGGTATGGAGGCTTTCCACCTCTCCTCCACCACAAGGGGCTAGAGTAACATACGGCCTCCAAGTAGATGTGTTTACAGCACAGATATGATCCCCCTGGGATCTCAGTACTCCTATCAAGGGGAACTTGGAGAATGTGCGGCCCAGACCCTTGAACTGGGCTTCAAGGACATGTCTTAATTGGAGATAATGGTAAAAGAGAGTGCAGGGTATCCCAAACCTCCTCTGAATTTGCTGAAAGGAGCACAGTACACCTCCCTTGTAAAGGTCCTCCAGGGTAGTAACCCAGTTCTGTCTCCAGTCAGCAGAGCCCTCCAAGTCCGCTAGATGTGATAACATGGGGTTAGCCCAGAATGGGGCAGCTTCAGGCACATCTTTAAATGAATTCAATTTAGCAGCATTCCACACCTGGTTGGCCAGTTTGTGTATAGGGAGTAGTCTCCCAGATACTGAGCGCGGACACTCTAACACCGGCCATAAGGTAGACCAGTGTTTCCCAACCAGTGTGCCTCCAGCTGTTGCAAAACTACAACTCCCAGCATGCCCGGGCAGCCTTTTGCTGTGCGGGCATGCTGGGAGTTGTAGTTTTGCAACAGCTGGAGGCACACTCCCTGGGAAACACTGAGGTAGACAATTGGAGGTACTCCTGTAACCAGTACTCCAGTCCAGGCAAGTCCCCCAGTGTCACCCATGAGGATATGTACTTCAACTGACCAGCAATATAATACAAGAAAAAGTCAGATAAGGCCACCCCTCCAGAAGCTTACATCTTTGCAGCACACTAAGTGAAAGCTTCCTTCTAGCCTTACCCCAAACAAAAAAACAGCTGTCAATGAGTGCAAGCGGTCGAAGAAGGCCCTGGGTACAGGTGCACATGCGTGCGCCAGGAGGTAAAAACCTTTTAGAAGTAGTATCATCTTAACTAAATTTAATCTTCCCATTACTGATAGCGGCAGAGACTTCCATGTTATAAACTTATTAGTAAATAGTAGCTCCAGGGGGTCTATATTCCTAGCCAGTGACACAGAGGGATCCCTGGTGATTACAATACCAAGGTATTTGAAGTTGTCTACAACAGGCAGGTTATGAAACCTTGACGGACAGTCATGTGACCATAGAGGCATAATGGCCGATTTCGTCTAGTTTATGTGTAAGCCCGAGTAAGTGCCAAACTTCTCTATCACGGCTATTGCACTTGGGAGAGTATGTTCAGGCTCAGCCATAAACAAGAGGAGATCATCAGCATATAAGCCAATTTTTCCCTCCCTGCTCCCCCAGAGATACCCCCAAGTAGGACCCATACTGTCTGATTCTCAAGGCCAGATGTTCTATCGCCACCACAAATAACCGTGGGGACGGGGCAACCCTGCCTGGTGCCCCTGTGAAGCGTAAAGGATTCAGACTGCGTTCAATTGACAAGTATGTAATCTGTAGGTCTCTGATAAAAGATTTCCACCCATCTCATGAACTTGGGGCCAAATCAAAAAATCCTCTAAAATCTGCAGCAGGAATGGCCATTCTACGGAGTCGAAGGCTTTGGCTGTGTCAGGGGATGCCAAGGCCCAGCGTCTCCCCTCCACCGCCACAACCTGTGCCCTTCTGACATTGTCAGAAGTCGTTCTGCCCGGTATGAATCCTGCCTGGTCTTGGTGTACTATGGAAGTTATAACCTTATTTAGACGAGTAGCAAGAAGCCTAGTTAAGATCTTGTAGTCTAGATTTAATAGTGAAATCGGCCTAGAAGATCCACATTCACTCTGGTCTTTATCCGGTTTCAAAATAACTACAATGGTAGCGTCATACAGGGTTTCAGGCAGTTGGTGCTGCTGATGGGATGCTGAATACAATTTAAGGAGTTGGGGCCCTAGAATCTCTATTATCTGGAGTACGCCGCCAGGGATCCCGTCAGGCCCCGGCGCTTTCCCAGGAGGTAGCTCCTTCGCAGCCAGCTGGATTTCCTCTAATGTTATGTCTGTGTCTAGCAGGTTCCTGTCCTCCGCACTTAGTCGGGGGTGGGAGATCTCTGATATGTACTTTCGCAACTCCCGAGCAGTATATTGTGCCGCAGAGCTGTACAGTGTCTGATAAAAGATCCTAAAGCTGTTCAGGATACCATCCAACCGGACCTTCAGGGCTCTGTACACTTATGACTGGGGGTGACATTTGATTAGTTTTGGCTATATGAGCAAGAAGCCTTCCTGCCTTATCCCCAGACTCAAAGGACTGTTGCTTCATAAAGAACAACCTACGCTCGCTCTTTTCCTTGAGGTGCATCATGTATGATCTGCCTCTAGTCATTCACTCAGTCGTGTTTGCCTCCGAGGGGTCAGAGCAAAACGATGCCTCAGCCTCCCTACATTTTACATGCAACTCCAACTCCTTGCGCACAGAGTCCCTTTTAATGTAGGAAATAGAGGATTTTAAGCAGCCTCTCAGGTAGGCTTTCAAGATGTCCCAGATAAGCAAGTCATCCGTCTCTTCACCCTGCATTTCTAGAAATACTTGGAGCTGATCAGGGATCCTGTCATTAGGGGTCATCAAGGAGAGCCAGAAGGGATGGATTCTCATCTTACCCCCCCTAGAGGCGGCCCCGGTACTCTGTCGTGCCAGTATAGGGGCATGGTCTGAAGGACCCTACGGTACATACTGAATATCATCCAGGTTAGTGTAGACCACAGCATTGCCCAGTAAATAATCGATCCTGGCAAGCGCGCCCCTAGCGGCTGTGAAACAGTAATCCACACGAGAGGGAATACTCCTAAGTCTCCACATATCCAGCCAGCCCATCTCTGTGGCAAGCCTGTACAGAGTGGTAACGGGAAAAGATCTGTCAACTCTCGTCCCGACTGGGTGATATCTATCCAAGCTCTCCTGCATAACCATATTAAAATCTCCCATACAGAGTAATCAGGCCGTGGGATATTGAGCAACAAAGCCCAGCATCGTTTGGAGTAGGGAGACATTGGCAGGGGGAGGATTATAGAGGTTAACTATAACATAGGGAGCATTGTTGATAAACCCATAAACAAAGATGTACTGTCCCTCACAGTCTACCACAGATTGCTGGACCTCCCACTTAAGACTCCTGTGGACGAGTAGGCCATTGAGTACTGCAAATTCAGTTCTCGGAGGCGTCTTTTGGCCGAGATGAAGGTAGCCTTCTTATTTTGCAACTCCGCAGAGAAGTCAGGGAATAGTGATACATTTGTGTTGTCATGCGTAATCACCCCTTTGTTCCTTGCCTGGCTAAGTATAAGGTCCCGATCTTTCCAGTTGAGTAAGTGGGCTAGTAAAGGCCGTGGTCCTCGGTCTATTGCACTCTCTCCCTTAGCTGCTGCACATCTTGCCGTAGCAGGCCCAGGTCCAACCGTACCTCTTCAATTTTACAGGTGAGAGAGGACTGGCAGGAGGAGATTGCTGACAGGAGCTGTTCCGATACCGCTTTCGGGGTGAGTTCGGGCTCTCTGGCATCATCAGTCTCCACATGTTGTGCGGCTTGACCGCGCGTAACTGCTGCACACGGAGTGGCGGAAACTGAGGCGCCATGTTGATTCTCCTGCCAGGCATACTCTTTAAGTTTGTCAGCCGCGGATTGCGCCTTGCTGGGGCCTATCTCATGTTACCTGGGCTTCCTCCTTCTCCTCTGCCCTTGCCACTCAGAGTTTGGAGTAGACAGCGTGGCAAGATTAGTCAGTATTCTGTACGGGGTAGGGAGCAGCTCTTAAGTGCGTGCGCTCATGTCGGCAGTCAGCCACGACCGCCCCCCCCGTACTGTTTTTCACCTTTAATATATATATATATATTTTTTTTTTTTTTTATGTGATCATATTTCAATAAAAAAAAAATAGATATATTTTATATTATACTCTGTGTATTCTAGTTGGGAATAACTGTGACATGGGCATCAAGGGACTGGGAGGGAAAAGAACAACCTTTGGAGATGGCATTAAAAGATAGAAGTAAAGTTAACAGGAAAGGTCTCAATGTTCTATAGAATCTGGGGGTGAACCCATCTGGGCCTGGGCTCCTACTTACCTTAAGGGTTTTAATGGCTGCATCTAACTCCTCGGAGAAGATATCACCATTTAGCTCTGCAGAGACAGACCTATCAGGTCCGAATTTGGCCAAATAAGAGTCTCTGTCTGAGAGGGGTCCTGAGATCTCAGGGGAAGTTCCATCTATGCCATAAAGGTTGGAATAGTATTTCCTGAATTTTTCTAGGATTTCCTTGGAAGAATGTAGTAAGCCTTCACTTTGGGAGTTAATAGCCGCAACCTGGTAAGCGGGGGTGGAGAGCCCTAGCCAACCATTTTCCGCATATGTCACCATATTCATAGTACCCTTTGCGGATCTTGTCCCTGATACATAGTGATTTTTGATCTAGTATCTACAGAATCTGTTGACGAGGGAGGAAACCTCGGCACATCAGAAGGGGATCTTTTGTTGGTGGATTCCTTAATCCCTAGCTCTTGAAGGAGAGCTTTTAGCTTAGCCGACATCTACTTTTTGAGCCTTGCCCTGTGGGATATGAAGACTCCCCTAATCACACACTTAGGCACCTCCCACTTGATAGGGGCACTAGATGGATCAGATGTGTGTATTGTGGTAAACTGTAGTTTCCACTTTGGCCAAGCACAGGGGGTCCATTAGAAGGTTGTCTTTCAGTTGCCACAGAAAAAGACGGCGAGTCCTTCCAGTATCAGAGAAGGAACCCATAACCGGGGCATGGTCAGACCACAGAAAGGTGCCTATAGAGCATATAGGAGGGCCTGTGATACAAACAGATAATCCAATCTCCCGTAACTATTATGAGTGATAAGTGTAGTCTTTGTGAGTTGGGTGGAAAAGCCTCCACAGGTCTACCGTATGCAAAGGGGCCAGGGACCGTCTCAGATACCGTACAGGGGATAAGGATACAGATGTCCTACCTGACATGGAGTAGAGCGCAGGGTCAAGGCATTGCCCATTGCCCGGGCGGTGTGTTTGGGATCATTGTCATGCCGAAAGACCCAGCTCATCTTTAACCGCTTCAGACCCCCTAGCTTAAACACCCTTAATGACCAGGCCACTTTTTACATTTCTGCACTACACTACTTTCACCGTTTATTGCTCCGTCATGCAACTTACCACCCAAATGAATTTTACCTCCTTTTCTTCTCACTAATAGAGCTTTCATTTGGTGGTATTTCATTGCTGCTGACATTTTTACTTTTTTTGCTATTAATCAAAAATTACCGAAATTTTTGCAAAAAAATGACATTTTTCACTTTCTGTTGTAAAATTTAAAAAAAAAAACTACATTTCTATATAAATTTTTCTCTAAATTTATTGTTCTACATGTCTTTGATAAAAAAAAGTCCAATAAGTGTATATTTATTGGTTTGGGTAAAAGTTATAGCGTTTACAAACTATGGTGCAAAAAGTGAATTTCGGCATTTTGAAGCAGCTCTGACTTTCTGAGCACCTGTCATGTTTCTTCAGGTGCTAGAATACCAGGATAGTATAAATACCCCCAAATCACACCATTTTAGAAAGAAGACACCCCAAAGTATTCACGGAGGGGCATGGTGAGTTCATGTATCATTTCATTTTTTTTTCACAAGTTAGCGGAAAATGACACTTTCTGAGAAAAAAGAAAAAAAAAAAGTTTCAATTTCTGATAACTTCTGGCAAAAAAAAAAAAAATCTCAGACGGACTCACTATGCCCCTCAGTGAATATCTTGGGGTGTCTACTTTCCGAAATGGGGTCATTTGTGGGGTGTGTTTACTGTTCTGGCATTTTGGGCGGGGCTAAATTGTGAGCCGCCATGTAAAACCTAAAGGTACTCGTTGGAATTTGGGCCCCTTTGTGCACCCAGGCTGCAAAAAAGTGTCACTCATGTGGTATCGCCGTACTCAGGAGAAGAAGGGCAATGTGTTTTGGGGTGTATTTTTACATATACCCATGTTGGGTGAGCGAAATATCTCTGTAAATTGTCAACTTTGTATAAAACTTTTTGAAAGTTGTCGTTTACAGAGATATTTTTCACACAAAGTATGGGTATATATAAAAATACACCCCAAAACACATTGCCCTACTTCTCCTGAGTACGGCGATACCACATGTGTGCCACTTTTTTGCAGCCAAGATGCGCAAAGGGGCCCTAAAACCAATGAGTACCTTTAGGATTTCACAGGGCATTTTTACGCATTTGGATTCCAGACTTCTTCTCATGCTTTAGGGGCCCCTAAAATGCCAGGTCAGTATAAATACCCCACATGTGACCCCATTTTGGAAAGAAGACACCCCAAGGTATTCTGTGAGGGGTATGGTGAGTTCATGTAAAATTTTATTTTTTGTCACAAGTTAGTGGAATATGAGACTTTGTAAAAAAACAAAATAAAAAAAAAAAAAAACAATTTCCGCTGACTTGTACCAAAAAATAAAAATTCTGTGGACTCACCATGCACCTCACGGAATACCTTGGGGTGTCTTCTTTCAAAAATGGGGTCACGTGGGGTATTTATACTCACCTGGCATTTTAGGGGCCCCTAAAGTGTGAGAATCCAAATGCATAAAAATGGCCTGTGAAATCCTAAAGGTACTCATTGGTTTTAGGGCCCCTTTGCGCACCCAGGCTGCAAAAGTGTCACTCATGTGGTATCGCCGTACTCAGGAGAAGTAGGGCAATGTGTTTTAGGGTGTATTTTACATATACCCATGCTGGGTGTGAGAAATATCGCTGTAACGACAACTTTTTACATTTTTTATTCAAAGTTGTCAATTTACAGAGATATTTCTCTCACCCAGCATGGGTATATGTAAAATACACCCCAAACACATTGCCCTACTTCTCCTGAGTACGGCGATACCACATGAGTGACACTTTTTGCAGCCAAGATGCGCAAGGGGCCCTAAAACCAATGAGTACCTTTTAGGAGGGCATTTTTACGCATTTTTCTTCTCACGCTTTAGGGCCCCTAAAATGCCAGGGCAGTAGAAATACCCACATGTGACCCCATTTTGGAAAGAAGACACCCCAAGGTATTCCATGAGGGGCATGGCGAGTTCATAGAAGATTTTTTTGGCACAAGTTAGTGGAAATTGATATTTTTATTGTTTTTTCTCACAAAGTCTCCCTTTCCGCTTACTTTTGACAAAAAGTTTAATTTTTCATGGACTCATTATGCCCCTCAGCGAATACCTTGGGGTGTCTTCTTTCCAAAATGGGGTCACATGTGGGGTATTTATACTGCCCTGGCATTTAGGGCCCTAAAGCGTGAGAAGAAAAATGCGTAAAAATGCCCTCCTAAAAGGTACTCGTTGGAATTTGGGCCCTTTGCATCTTGGCTGCAAAGTGTCACACATGTGGCATCGCCGTACTCAGGAGAAGTAGGGCAATGTGTTTTGGGGTGTATTTTTACATATACCCCTGCTGGGTGAGAGAAATATCTCTGTAAATTGGCAACTTTGAATAAAAAAATTTAAAAAGTTGTCGTTTACAGCGATATTTCTCACACCCAGCATGGGTATATGTAAAAATACACCCCAATACACATTGCCCCACTTCTTCTGAGTATGGCGATACCACATGAGTGACACTTTTTTGCAGCCAAGATGCGCAAAGGGGCCCTAAAACCAATGAGTACCTTCAGGATTTCACAGGCCATTTTTACACATTTGGATTCTCACGCTTTAGGACCCCTAAAATGCCAGGGCAGTATAAATACCCCACATGTGACCCCAATGTGGAAAGAAGACACCCCAAGGTATTCTGTGAGTGGTATGGCGAGTTCACAGAAAAAAAAAAAATTGACACAAGTTAGCGGCAATAGATTTTTTTTTTTTTTTTTTACAGTCTCTCATATTCCACTAACTTGTGACAAAAAATAAAATTTTGCATGAACTCACCATACCCCTCACGGAATACCTTGGGGTGTCTTCTTTCTAAAATGGGGTCACATGTGGGGTTTTTGTACTGCCCTGGCATTTGAAGGTCTCTGCAATCATTACACGTATGGCCAGCATTAGGAGTTTCTGCGATTCTCCGTATATTGAGCATACGGGTAATGAGATTTTTTTTTTCCGTTCAGCCTCTGCGCTGAAAAAAAAAAAAAAATGAATGGCACTGATTTTTTCATTCGCATCGGTCAATGTGGATGAAAAAATCTCTGCCAAAATCAGTGACTGCAGTGGGCTGGGCGCTAGCTACCTAACAAGTAGCTAACTAACTGGCGGTGATAAGGGACCCTTATGCCCCATTCACACGTCCGCAATTCTGTTTGCGGAACGGAATTGCGGACCCATTCATTTCTATGGGGACAGACTTTGTCCCGCTCGGATCCGGAATTACGGATCCGTGCTTCCGGGTCTGCACTTCCGTTCCGCAAAAATATAGAACATGTCCTATTCTTGTCCGCAATTGCGGACAAGAAAAAGCATTTTCTATATAGTTCTGACAATGTGCGGATCTGCAAAATGCAGAAAGCACATTGCCGGTGTCCGTGTTTTGAGGATCTGTGGATCCACGGATCCGCAAAACACATATGGACGTCTGAATGGAGCCTTATAAGGGGTTTGATCAATGGCAGGGGGGTGATCAGGGGGTCTAGATTGGGTGATCAAGGGGTTAATTGGTGAGGGGGGGTTAGTGTAGTGTTTGGTGCACTTTTACATAGTTACCTGGTCCTCTAGTGGTCGATCCTAGCAAATGGGACCACCAGAGGACCAGGTAGCAGGTATATCAGACGCTGTTCACAAAACAGCGTCTGATATACTTGTTTGATGCGATTTATATCGCATCTACAGCCTGCCAGCGATTGATCATCGCTGGCAGGCTGTAGTACAACTCTTCAGACGCCAGACGCTGTGAACGCGCACACGCGCGCGCGTTCACAGGAATTCTCGCGTCTCGCGAGATGACGCGCCGCCGCGTCTGATCAGAAGAACAGGACCGCCTGCAGGACGCAATCCTGCGTACGGCGGTCCTGAAGAAGTTAATGCCCTTGTTGATGAAAGGATGTTTTCACGCAAAATCTCACGATACATGGCCCCATTCATTCTTTCCTTTACACGAATTAGTCGTCCTGGTCCCTTTGCAGAAAAACAGCCCCAAAGCATGATGTTTCCACCCCCATAGTTCACAGTAGGTATGGTGTTCTTTGGATGCAACTCGGCATTCTTTCTCCTCCAAACACGACGAGTTGAGTTTTTACTAAAAAGTTCTATTTTGGTTTCATCTAACCATATGACATTCTTCCAATCCTCTTCTGGATCATCCAAATGCTCTCTAGCAAACTTCAGACGGGCCCGGACATGTACGGGCTTAAGGAGGGGGACACGTCTGGCACTGCAGGATTTGAGTCCCTGGCTGCATAGTGCGTTACTGATAGTAGCCTTTGTTACTTTGGAAGACGTCAAGTAGAGTAGATAGGCGCACTCACCATCCCTTTAAAAATCTTCTTTATTGCAGAGAAAGCGTACATAGACAGGGGGACTCGCATGGACCACATATTCACTGAAAAAACAGCGACGGCCGTTTCGCGGATACACCGCTTCATCCGGCTGTTCAGTCAATCAAAAGATCGCATCATATGACGCTCCACAAGCAGCGCCTGCGCTACACAATGATCCAAGACGAACATATTAAAAACAAAACCAAAAGCAGCATATTAGACACATGGAAAACAATGGATCGCGACCAAAACGGTCCCCCCTCTACTTAGGACATTTTAGAGAAGGTTCTGGGTTACCATGAGTGGACAGAGACGCTCAAATTCCGGATGCGAAAAATCGCACCCGGTTAAAAATCGTGTCTACTGCGACAACCACGATAAAGTAGCAATCGTATCATGTGAACATCGACAGGTCATTACGTTCGTTGAAACCTAAATGGCCTGTGGCATCAGCTCTTTTAATAAATTTTGCTTCCTTCTGTAGCAGCGAGCGATGTCTATCCCCTCCATATACTGGTGGGGGTACATGCTCCTAACCTGCAAACCTCAAAAGATTAGCATCTCCTCCATGCCGATGTCTCACATGCTCGATTAGACGAGTACATCCTTTTCCTGTTCGAATTGAGTTACTGTGTTCGCGTATACGTTCCAATAGAGACCTCTTAGTTTTCCCTATATAGAAGGCACCACAGACACAAATCAAAACATAGACTACAAAGGTTGTCCTACACGTAATGAACTGACTAACATAATGTTCAATGCCTCCAAAAAACAAATGGCGACCTTGCAACATGTAGCTACATTGTGAACAGTTACCACAGCGATAATTCCCCAAGGGTTTTCTTGCTGACAACCAATCCTTTTCCTTACGTTCGCTGAAAAGGCTGCGCACTAACACATCTCTGAACGTGCGGCATCTCCTAAACGTTATGATAGGTTTGTTACTTTGGTCCCAGCTCTCTGCAGGTCATTCACTAGGTCCCCCCATGTGGTTCTGGGATTTTTGCTCACCGTTCTTGTGATCACTTTGACCCCACGGAGTGAGATATTGCGTGGAGCCCCAGATCGAGGGAGATTATCAGTGGTCTTGTATGTCTTCCATTTTCAAATAATTGCTCCCACAGTAGATTTCTTCACACCAAGCTGCTTGCCTATTGCAGATTCAGTCTTCCCAGCCTGGTGCAGGTCCAAAATTTTGTGTCGACAGCTCTTTGGTCTTGGCCATAGTGGAGTTTGGAGTGTGACTGTTTGCGGTTGTGGACAGGTGTTAACTGATAACAAGTTCAAACAGGTGCCATTTATACAGGTAACAAGTGGAGGACAGAGGAGCCTCTTAAAGAAGAAGTTACAAGTCTGTGAGAGTTGAGCGCTGCGATTGGCCAGCGCTCCAGCCCTGGGAGAAGGAGATGCCCAGGGCAAAAGAAGATGTCTCTGCCCCAGGCAAAATTAGAGAAGCACGAGCGCCTGTACCGGGGGCTACAGAGGACGAACGGAGCGGCACCCAGGGATACAAGTAAGTGCAGGGTCATCCCTGGGTGCCGCTCTCCATGTACATACCTTTGCCTAATAAACTGTGGACCAGTGAAAGGACCTGTTTAAGGAAAAACTGAAAATTATTAAAATTATATTTTTTCCTTATGAGTTCTTTTACTATTACAAAAGGTTTCTAGACAAACTATTACTAAAACCATTACCTACGCTTGAACCCTGAAAATGGACTCTAATAATGAAACTTATCTTCTGGCTGTCGTAAGACTTCAAAAGACTGGAGTGTATTTTGGATTTTGGCAACCTATTAGAAATACTACTAGAAAATTGTTGTACAGTGCCAAAACGTTAGAAGCCCAAACAATTGTCCGTTTTCTGCCATGAAGTCCGCAATCAATGGCTTTTCATTGACTACAATGGACAAAGTGTCATTTTTTTTCTGCCGCTAAATTGAGATCTGCTTTTGAACTGAACTCATATCCTGCAACCTCCCAGGATATGAGCTGAGCGATGCGATTTGCCAGCGCTCCAGCCTGGGAGAAGGAGACGCCCAGGGCAAAAGAGGATGTCTCCTGCTACAGCAAAATTAGCAGCAGCACGTGCGTCGGTACTGGGGGCTACAGCGGACAAACGGAGCGGCACCCAGGGATAATAAGTGCAGGGACATCCCTGGGTGCCGCTCTGCGTGTACAGAGCTTTACCTAACAAACTTTGGACCAGTGACAGGTCCTCTTTAAAGGGTTTCTGTCACCAACTTTTGACATTATAAGCTGTCTGACATTAGCTATGTGCTAATGTCAGACCAGCTTGATAAGGTCTTTTTTTATAAAAATCCGCTGTATATATAGTCTGAAAAACTTACTTTTATATTATGTAAATTAGCCTCTAGGAGCAGGGGGGGCGTTGCCCTGCTCCTAGCGGCTCCGTCCGGCAACCTGCTGGCACGCCCCTTCACACTTTGATTGACAGTGCAGGGCAGCGATCCTCCTGCACTGTCTCGTTCTGAAATCGCGCGCCCGCGCCGCCGCTCTGTATTCGGCGCAGGCGCGGTGAGCAGAGGACGCTGGTGCCTGCTGTCCTCTGCTCACCGCGCCTGCGCCGAATACAGAGCGGCGGCGCGGGCGCGCGATTTCAGAACGAGACAGTGCAGGAGGATCGCTGCCCTGCACTGTCAATCAAAGTGTGAAGGGGCGTGCCAGCAGGTTGCCGGACGGAGCCGCTAGGAGCAGGGCAACGCCCCCCCTGCTCCTAGAGGCTAATTTACATAATATAAAAGTAAGTTTTTCAGACTATATATACAGCGGATTTTTATAAAAAAGACATTATCAAGCTGGTCTGACATTAGCACATAGCTAATGTCAGACAGCTTATAATGTCAAAAGTTGGTGACAGAAACCCTTTAAATACCTGCCCTCGTTGCTGACATGCCTGTTTTAATAGCTACATGCATTTCCCATGTAATAACAATTGTGGAGCATCTATTCTTATGGCTATGCTGTGAAATTCCTTTATTATTTTTACTACAAGTAGTAAGGGTAAAGAGGGGTGTTAACCAGTTGGGGGTGTGTAGCTGCGCAGTCTTACTATGGCAGTACTGACTGGATACAGTGAGACTGAGCTGGGACACCTTCCCAACTGGTTAACACCCCTCTGTACCCTTAATACAGACTGCTATCAATTCGTTCATAACTTGTAGTAGAAATTATAAAGGGATGGCACACCATAGGGTCATAGGAATAGATGCTCCAGATCTGTTAGGTTTCTTACTGGCATCCTCTGTGGCCAATGAGGGTGCCGGTAATTGATTTTAATGCACTGGGTCTCTCAGGTGGCAGGCCGACATGAGAAATGAGCATTTCTGTACAAATAATGGGTCTAAAAGACCCATGATTGTCGAGAATTTAAAAAAATAATGGATTTTGAAGGCTCAAATATAAGCTTCAAAATTCGAAAAAGCAAAAAAAAAAAAACTGTTAGAATAAAAAATAAATACAGAAATAATAAACAATCATAGACATCTCTGCGTCCGAAAACGGCCTTACTATTAAAATTTTAAAATATTTTTCCAATACGGCTAGGGATGTCCCGATACCATTTTTTTAAGACCGAGTACGAGTACCGATACTTATTTAAGTTCTCGCCGATACCAATTACCGATACCTCGTATAAACAGCCCCGCAGTTACTGATAGCAATGAAAAAAATTAAAGCTGGAATTTGGTTGCTATGAATAACTGCTTTTCTTTTCCTTTGTACAAGTGTTAATAAATTAATAAATGGTAATATAATAGCGTTTTCAAACCAATGTGCCTCCAGGGGGATCTGTTTTTGGGGGATCTGTGGAGGACACACTGTTGTGGAGGATCTGTGGATGTCACCGTTATGGGGGATCTGTGGATGACGCACTGTTATGGGGGGGATCTGTGGATGACGCACTGTTATGGGGGATCTGTGGATGACGCACTGTTATGGGGATCTGTGGATAACACAGTGTTATGGGGGGATCTGTGGATGGCACCGTTATGGGGGACCTGTGGACGCCACCGTTATGGGGGACCTGTGGACGCCACCGTTATGGGGGAGGGGGACCTGTGGACATTACTGTTATGGGAGGGAGCCTGTGGACATTACTGTTATGGGGGGGGGGGAACCTGTGGACATTACTGTTATGGGGGGGGAACCTGTGGACATTACTGTTATGGGGGGGGAACCTGTGGACATCACTGTTATGGGGGGGGGGACCTGTGGACATCACTGTTATGGGGGACGACTTGTGGACATCACTGTTATGGGGGGGGATCTGTGGATGAGGCTGTAATGGGGGGGGGGGATCTGTGGATGAGGCTGTAATGGGGGGATCTGTGGATGACACATATATAGCATCTTTATGCACTTTATGATTACAGAAGGCGCGCGGGGCAGGAGCATGGAGGGACTGCGCATTAATAGTTAGTAATCACGGGCAACAGTAAGTTAGGGTTAATGAAACACAATATAGCCGCTGCCGAACCGGAACTTCCGGTATCGGCAGTGGTATCGGCGGCATTTTTACGAGTACAAGTACTCGTGAAAATGCCGGTATCGGTATCGGGACATCCCTAAATACGGCCAATGGTGCAACGGGGAAAAGGGGTCAAAATGTCCAATTTGCCATTTTTTTCATTGCTTCCCTTAACGGGGAAAAGGGGTCAAAATGACCAATTTGCCATTTTTTTTCATTGCTCCCCTTACCCCAAAAAAAGTGACAGAATATAATCAAAAGTCACGCACACTCCAAAATTGCATCAATAAAAACTATAGATTGTTCTATCTATAGAATCTAAAAAAGTTTTGGGGGTCAGAACTTGGTGATGTAAAAAAATGTTTTCAAAGTTAACAATTCTTTTTACACTATTAAGACACACAAGAAAAACTGTACATCTGTGGTATTGTTGTAATTGTACTGACCCAGAGAATGAAGGGTATAAGTCAGTTTTGCTGCAAAGGGAATGCCGTAGGAACAAAACCAGTAAAATTGTGGAGGATAGTTGGTTTTTTTTTTTTTTTTTTTTTAATTCCACCCCATTTGGAAGTTTTTTTTCCGCTTCCCACTACATTGTATTCCATTATAAATGGTGGCATTAGTAAGTACAACTTGTCTCTCAAAAAATAGGGCACCATACAGGTATGTGAACAGAAAAATAAAAAAGTTATGGCTCAAGAAAGATGGGGAGGAAAAATAAAAAGCGCAAAAACTAAAAAAAAAAAAAAAAACTCTGGTATCCTAAGGGTCAAACTGTATTTCTTTATAATCCTTGAGATCACAGGTGTTGACCTTGCTATTTAATTCCATGCTCTTATATAAATATTGTTTTTTCTATTTAATACAGAGTTTGACATGTCGAGAAGAACTTATGACTTTAATTTTGTCTCTGTTACCTTTGGTTTGGAAGATTCCTGTGGATGAAGACGAGGCAAGAGGTAAATGTACAAAACTTATATTTTAGAACATTGTGTAAATGCACATGAAAAGTTAGTAAATAAACTTCTTGACTATTTCATCTAACTTCAGCACGCCTTTAACACCTTCCCGACACATGACGTACTATTACGTCATGGAAGTCACTGCGTTCCCGCATTTTGACGTAATAGTACGTCATGGTGATCGGGCGGGCACCGGAGCGGTGCACGACCGATCACTGCAGTGGTCCGGCAGTCCCTGATAGCCAGGCCCCTGCTGTATCATCGATGCCAGCGGATTAACCCCTTCTATGCCGTGGTCAGTGCTGACCGTGACATAGAATGGGTTTGCGGCGTGTGAGGGAGCCCATCAGGTCCCATCGGACGCGATGGGTGAGAAGGCAGCCCGATGCCGTGCAGAGGCTGCCCAATGCCTTGCACGGCATTGGGACCTGCCATCTACGGGTGCCCTGGAGATCCAGCCGCAGGCTGTGTCTCCTAGGCAACCTGTCAGTGTATTACTCTGTGTAATACGGTAACAGGCAATGCATTACAATACAGATGTATTGTAATGCATTGCAGAGGGGATCAGACCCCCAAAAGTTAGTCAGAAATAAAGTTAAAAAAGTGTTTTTAATAAAAAAAATTTAATAAAGAAAAGGAAAAAACACCCCTTTCCCCTGATTTTATAATCAAAAATAGAAAACACACACATATTAGTTATTGGTGCATCCGCAACGACCGGCTCTATAAATATATCGCATGATCCACCCCGTCCGATAAACACCATAAAAAAATATATATGAAAACTGTGTCACCTTACATTACAAAAAGTGCAACACAGTGATCAAAAAGGTGCATGTCCCACAAAATGGTACCAATAAAACAGTTATCTCATCCTGCAAAAAATGAGCCCCTACATAAGAATATCGCTCAAAAAATAAAAAAAACTATAGCGCTCTGAACATGGATCATTTTTTGTTTCAAATATGCTATTGTGTTAAAGTGAAAAAAAAAAGTATACATATTAAATATCATATGACCTAACCCCTCAGATGAACACTGTAATAAAAAAACATTTTTGTCACCTTACATCACAAAAATTGCAACTCCAAGCGATCAAAAAGGCATATGCCCCCCGAACATAGTACCATTCAAACCGTCTCCTCATCCCACAAAAAATGAGCCCCTACCTAAGACAACTGGTCAGACTTTCAGACAATTGAGACAATAAAATATGATTTATTTATTTTTTGCTTCAAAAAAGCTATTTTGTCTGTGTCATCAGCCCTACCAGGCTATATGCCTGGTAGGGTAGGCTTGAACTGGGTGACTGAGCCTCTATAAAATTCATATTATGTCTGCTTTTTAGGACGTTAGAAGGCTTAACATTTTAGAAGCAGTTTTTAAAATTTACAGGAAAATTCCCAAAACTGGCAAGTTTTAGAAACTGCACCCCTCAAATTATTCAAAACTGATTTTACAAACTTTGAAAATTCACTACAATTTTCCTTTTAATTCCTAACTTCACTTTTTTGGAAGATATTACATTCTAATCCATTGTCATTCACTTTTCCAATAACACTTCAAGGGTTTACAGCCAAATAAACCTCAATATTTAACAGTTTGATTCTGCAGTTTATTGAAAAACCCCATATGTGGTCATAAACTGCTGTATGGGCTCACAGAACGGCTAAGAATGGAAGGCGCACCAAATAATTTAATGATTTCAGGTACCATGTCTGATGTACCCCTACAGTGGAACCCATCAAAAACGACACCACTCACACTATTCAAAACTGATTTTACAAATTTTGTTAACCCTTTTGGTATTTTACAAGAATTAAAGGAAAATTGAGGTGAAATAATATAATTTCACCTTTTTTTTTTTTGGCAGATTTTCAATTTTAATCTATTTTTCCTGTTACAGCAAGGGTTAACAACAAAACAAACTACAGTATTGGTTACCATAATTCTGTAGTTTCTAGAGAACCCCATATGTTGTGGTAAATTGCTGTTTTGGCACCCTACAAGGCACAGAAGGGAAGGACTGCCAGAACATTTTAGGAGGGCAGATTTCGTTTGGATGGTAAGCTTTGTCACATTTGAAGAACCCCTGAGGCACCCCTACATTAGAAACCCCCCAAAAAATGACCCAAAGAATTTTTCATGGAGTGTCCTTAGTACTTTGACCTCTCAAGTGTTTTTATAGAATTTAAAAATACTTGCCAGTGAAAATGAAAAATAACATATTTTACAAGAAAATGTCGATTTAAACATTATTCATTTTCACAGCGGGTGACAGGAGAAAATCCACTCCACCATTTATCCCTTTTCTCCTGAATACAGCAACAGCCCACATGTGGTCATAAACTGCATTATAGGCACACAGCAGGGCTCAGAAGGGAAGGAGCACCATATGTCTTTTGGAGTGCAGATTTCACTGGAATAATTTTCAGGGCCATGTCACATTTGTTGACTCTGAGGTACCCCTTCAGTGGAAACCCCCAAAAAATTACCTCTCATCGGAAATTCACCCAAAAGGGAATTTTTAAAGTTGTGCAGTGAGCTCCTTGGCCCTACAGGCAGTTCCTAGAATTTGTAAACCCTTGGCTATAAACATAAAAAAAAATGTTTTACAAGAAAATATTGCTTTAGGCCCAAGTTTTTCAAGTTTGCAAGGGTTAAAAGGATAAAATCACCCCACAATTTGTTAATCATTTTCACCTGAATACAGCAGCACCCCAACCCCATATGTGGCCGTAAAGTGCTGAAATGGTTCAGAAGAGAGAACACCATGTGCTCTTGAGGCCTAGTTTGGTGATTTATATTGCTGTGGCTGATGACTGGATGTGTTAATACTAAAAGAAACCTCCAAGAAGTGACCCTGTTTTACAAACCACAACCATACAAACTCACAGAATTTATCAATGGGTGTAGTGGGCATTTTGACCCCACAGGTGTTTTGCAAAAATTAATTCTCAGTAGATGGTGAAAATTAGAATTTTTACAGACATGCTATCTCGGTGCCCAATATCTTGTGCCCAGGGTATGCCAGAATAAAACGTAATTCCCCCCCTTATTTTATGGTGCTTCCTGGTTTTATAAACGCCCTGCGTTTGGCTCTAATCTTTTACCTGAGAAATACCATAGTGCTCGGGAGTAGAAGAGCAGCATGCGCATTTGTGGGGATTTACACATTTTCTGCTGACAACTGTAGATACTCTTGGACAAAATAATAAATTAAAAACCCTAGAAGCGACTGCATATTTGAAATTACACCCCTCAAGATAC
Source organism: Bufotes viridis (assembly GCA_033119425.1). Lineage (NCBI taxonomy): Eukaryota > Metazoa > Chordata > Amphibia > Anura > Bufonidae > Bufotes > Bufotes viridis. Next base: position 307,452,283 of record CM065592.1, read on the forward strand.
CTGAGCATTTTAACCCCACATGTGTTTTGCAAACTGTGCAAAATTAAAATTGCAATTTTCCTCAAATATGGCGTATCGGTGCCCACTATTTTGTCCTCCGCTCATGCCATAAAAGTCACACCATGTCCTTTACATAATTAGGTGAATTCTACAGGGTACAGAAATGCTATACATTTGGACATAAACTACTGCTTAGGTTCGCTGCAGGGTTCAGAAGGAAAAGGCCACTATTTCTGCTTTTGCAGAGCAAATGTTGACGGATTGGTTTACAGGCCATGTTGATTTTGAACAGCCTCTCCGGACCAGTTCTGCACTTTTCTGAGAACTATAAGTTTTCTTCTTGCCAAGGTTGCTGAGGGTGTTACTAGAAACTAGAGGCTCCTACTGCCCTGGAAGTTGGCTATATGCCAACTTCCAGGGCAGTAGGAGTCACTTTGGTTGGGGCAATATCAGTTAAGGTCTTTACAGAACTTTTTCCAAAATATGGCGAACAGAAACCAAATCTCATAAGTTTTACTAAGTGACACTGACAGGCCGTTAGAGCATATACAGCTATACATATCCTTGTATTTGTCTCCTTTTACTAATTAAAACTACTAATATTACCCCCACCTGGCTTTGCATTGTGTATAAAAAAAAAATTTGATATGTAAAATACCTCACTTTGTGCGCCGTTAGAGGTTGCGGGCAGCAGCCTCATCCTGTACAACTGAGGCTGCACCAGCTGTCTCCTCCCCAGTTGTACAGGACGTGGCTGCTGCCAGCAACCTCTAACGGCGCATGCGCGGCATTTCGGCACGTCTGGAGGAGAAAAAAAAGAAGCCAAGTGAAGTGAATATTAATGAGCTAGGGAGATGCATTCGGGGCGCGGCTGGGCACAAAACGGACTGAGGGACAGCTCCTTGGGCACAAAGTGAGGTAATTTACATATCAATAAAAATGTTTTTTATACATAATGCAAAGCCGGGTGGGGGTAATATTAGTATAGTTTTAATTAGTAAAAGGAGAACAATGCAAAGATATGTATAGCTGTATATGCTCTAACGGCCTGTCAGTGTCCGTTTAAAAGGAACCGGTCACCTAGAAAATTCACATTAAACCGCCAGCAGTACCTAATTGCAGCCTATAGCATGATTATAAAGGTATCTGTGTCTTTTCTGTGCACTGCGGCAAAAGTCTAGAAAAAAGACTTTTATTTAACAGACCAAACTAAGTAAGCGACAGTCAAGGGGACAGTGGCTTTCTCGCCTGAAGTCAAGCGTGCACTGCCCCCTTTACCTCCCCATAGCGTTTGATTGATAGGATTTCCTTCACTACTGGGCGCTTGAATGCAGTCTTGCGCTTTCGCCGTGTCCCTGCAATACTGGCGCCTGTGCTCTGTTCCATATGCATTTTCTAGGTGACAGGTTTCCTTTAAATGTCACCATATAATATCCCTTTTGGGGAGCTGGAACAAAAATCCAGGGCTGGAAATAAAGCCCCTGCAATTCAGCCATTGTTTTTTGTGCTTTGTTTTTGCGACATTCTTTGTGTGGCAAAATTGACAAATTACCTTTTAATTTTGTGGGTATGATTAAGGGGAACCAAATGTATATGGTTTGTGGCATGCTTTAATACTTTTAACCCCTTAACCACCTCAGCTTAAGCTTAAGCTTAAACGCCCTTAATGACCAGACCACTTTTTACAATTCTGCACTACACTACTTTCACGGTTTATTGCTGGGTCATACAACTTACCACCCAAATGAATTTTACCTCCTTTTCTTCTCACTAATAGAGCTTTCATTTGGTGGTATTTCATTGCTGCTGACATTTTTACTTTTTTTGATATTAATCAAAAATGACCAAAATTTTTGCAAAAAAATGACATTTTTTTTAAAAAAAAACTACATTTCTATATAAATTTTTCTCTAAATGTATTTTTCTACATGTCTTTGATAAAAAAAAAATCCAATAAGGGTATATTTATTGGTTTGGGTAAAAGTTAGTGTTTAGAAACTATGGTGCAAAAAAGTGAATTTCCGCATTTTGACTTTCTGAGCACCTGTCATGTTTCCTGAGGTACTACAATGCCCAGACAGTAGAAACACCCCACAAATGACCCCATTTCGGAAAGTAGACACCCTAAGGTATTCGCTGATGGGCATAGTGAGTTCATGGAAGTTTCTATTTTTTGTCACAAGTTAGCGGAAATAGAATTTTTTATTTATTTTTTTTATTTTATTTCCTCTAACTTGTGACAAAAAATAAAAACTTCCATGAACTCACTAAGCCCCTCAGGGTGTCTACTTTCTAAAATGTAAATGGCTATATTTGGTGTGCGGAGAATCCACACACCAGGATGGGTACCACTTGGCGCACAATGACGACCTTGAGGCAGGTGTGTTCAGTGATGGTATTTATTGACTACGCGTTTCGGGGTTTAAATACCCCTTTTTCAAGTCTAGATTAAAGGAAAGCTACAAAAACAGGTGCCGGGCCAAGAGGCTCCGTAAAAAAATATATATATATATATATATATACATAAAACCTTTAAAGCAACTCATAGTAACATAGCTAACATAACTCCCTGGATCAACGACCCCTCTCTAGTAGCTGTAGCCTGTAATATTATTACACTCCAGAAATAAATCCAGTCCCCTCTTGAATTCCTTTATTGTACTCACCATCACCACCTCCTCAGGCAGAGAGTTCCATAGTCTCACTGCTCTAACAGTGAAGAATCCTTTTCCTCCATTTCTTTCCTCCAGACGCAGAGGATGTCCCCTTGTCAAAGTCCTGGGGATAAATAGATGATGGGACAGACCTCTGTACTGACCCCTGATATATTTATACATAGTTATTAGATCTCCCCTCAGTCGTCTTTTTTCTAAAGTGAATAACCCTAATTTTGATAACTTTTCAGGGTACTGTAGATCCCTCATGCATCTCCAGCTCTGCTATGTCTGTCTTGTTCACAGGAGCCCAGAACTGTACACTGTACTCCATGTGTGGTCTGACTAGTGATTTGTAAAGTGGTAGGACTATGTTCTCATCATGGGCGTCTATGCCCCTTTTGATGCAACCCATTATCTTATTGGCCTTGGCAGTAGCTGCCTGCCTGGTTTTTGCAGCTTAATTTGCTCTTTATTAAAATACCTAGATCCTTTTCCATGTCAGTGTTACCGAGTGATTTACCATTTAATATGTACGGGTGACTTGCATTATTCCTTCCCATGTGCATAACTTTACATTTGTCAGTGTTAAACCTCATCTGCCATTTCTCTGCCTAAGCCCCCAATCCATCCAGATCCCTCTGTAGCAGAAAACTGTCCTCTTCAGTGTTAATTACTTTACACAGTTTAGTGTCATCTGCAAAAATAGATATTTTACTGTGCAGGCCTTCTACAAGATCATTAATAAATATATTGAAGAGAGTAGGGCCCAATACTGACCCCTGAGGTACCCCACTAGTTACAGTGACCCAATCTGAGTATCTGCCGTTAATAACCACCCTCTGTTTTCTGTCACTCAGCCAGTTACTTACCCACATACAGACATTTTCTCCCAGTCCGAGCATTCTCATTTTATATACTAACCTTTTATGAGGTACGGTGTCAAATGCTTTGGAGAAGTCCAGATATACGACATCCATTGATTCGCCGCTGTCAAGTGTAGAACTTACCTCCTCATAGAAGCTGATTAAATTCGTTTGGCATGACCGATCCCTCATGAAGCCATGCTGATATGGCGTTATTTGCTTATTTTCATTGAGATACTCCAAAATAGCATCTCTTAGAAACCCTTCAAACAGTTTACCAACAATGGATGTTAAACTTACCGGCCTATAATTTCTAGGCTCTGTTTTTGGACCCTTTTTGAATATTGGCACCACATTTGCTATGCGCCAATCCTGTGGAACATTCCCTGTCAGTATAGAGTCCGTAAATATCAGAAATAATGGTCTGGCTATGACATCACTTAATTCTCTTAGGATACGGGGGTGTATGCCATCCGATCCTGGCGATTTGTCTATTTTAATCTTTTTAAGTTGCTGTTGTACTTCTTCCTGGGTCAGACAGGGCACTTTTAGTGGGGAATTTAATTTTACATTCTGCATTTCATCTGACAGTTTATTTTCCTCAGTGAATATAGTGGAGAAAAAAAATATTTAATAGTTTTGCTTTATCCTCGTCGCTCTCTGCAACACCCCCCTCATTGCTATGTAGTGGGCCGACTCCTTCAGATTTATATTTTTTACTGTTTATGTAATTGAAGAACATTTTAGGGTTAGTTTTACTCTCTTTGGCAATTAATCTCTCGGTCTCTAGTTTCGCAAATTTTATTAGTTTTTTACATATTCTATTTTTTTCCTTATAGTTTATAAGTGCTTCCTGACTCCCCTCCTGTTTTAGTGATTTATATGCTTTCTTTTTGTCATTTATTGCCTTCTTTACGGTTCCATTTATCTACATTGGTTTCTTATTGTTCCTTAGCCTTTTATTCCTATAAGGTATGTACCTCTCACAATTAGATGTTACAATGCTTTTAAAAATCTCCCATTTTATGGTTGTATTTTTATTTTTGAGGACTTTGTCCCAGTTAGTTAGGCCTATGGCCTCGCTTAGTTGGCTAAATTTAGCTTTTTTGAAGTTTGGTATTTTTGTTACTCCCTTTAGAAACTCTCGTTTGAAAGATAATTGGAAGGTTATAACTTTATGGTCACGATTTCCCAGGTGTCTCCCAACCTGCACATCTGTTGTTCTATCAGGTCTATTGGTTAATACTAAGTCCAGTATGGCCGTCCCTCTAGTGGGGTCCTTAACCAGTTGGGAAAGGAAATTGTCTTTGGCTATTGCCAAGAAACTGTTTTCGATATTGAAATGCTATGTTTTTACTCAGGGGTATGCTAGGGGTATGATCAACATGCTGCTCAACAAAAGGAAAAAATTGTGTGATAGCTTAAAACTCAAATCGATGATAAAATAGCCACCATAGCGCAACATTCCACCCATAGCGATTTTATCAAATTCGATTGAATAATCACCACCAAAATTCTCCAATATGAAAAAGAAACCATAGATATTAAATCTACGAAACTCAATCATGATAGAACTGACTTCAGCACTGGTAATGTCAAATATTGGTTAAACAAAAATGATGACTCGCGTTCATCCCATTCAAAGAAACAACCTTCTGAATCCCTTTCCACCACCACCATACCACATCAGTCCCAACAGCCCTTCCATTCTGCCTCCATATCCTCTAGGGTCACCAGAAATAACTGGTCCACCCAGCATACACCACCAGGACTAGCACACCATTCAAAAAAATGTCACCACAAGAATCTTTCTCAACAGGAAAAGACATAGAAAAGCGGACCCCGAATCACCTAAGGGGGCGCACCATAAACCACTGTATCTAGACACCAAATCCCACAATCCAGTTCCTATTAGAACTAAGGGCACTACACCTACACGGTTCACCACTGAACCAATTGCATCCAACATTTACCCCCCGCTAGTAAATGGTCCGACTATATCCACCACACCAATTGGCAATCCTGCCACTAACAAACATCACGATCCACCAAATCAAGACCACTGTCTATCCAGTGGTTCATTTCCCATCATAGTCCATCTTTCTCTCCCCCTACAGACCTTCTCCATCTCTCCAACAATCACCTTCAATTTCCCCCACCACCTTTGGCAATAGCGAGATTGCCACCTCGGAACCCCTCATTTCCGATGAGCCGTCCCCATCCGTGAATTATGCAAATCAGTAAACCCCTGGCAACAATGGCTCAACTTTATTTGAGGACATTTTAATCACTGTCCACAACACCAGTTATAAAAGCGAGAAAGGATATCCCAGATATCTGTTAGATGATTCATCCATCACTATTCATAACACCAGTATAGATTTCACAGGACATTAGTCTTTTTTACCCCTACCCGAGACCCTGACCCTGGAAGGTAACCTATGACTTGCGGCAACCTTCAGGGACACCGACCCTGACCACGGAAGCAACTTACACCTTAAGGCAACCATCAGGGTCAGTGACAATAACAGACTTCTTCAAACCAGTTCAGAACAAAGGAACCAAAAGACAAATCAGTTTAGAAGAGGCCGACGAGGGGGAGGAAAGAGAAGAGAGACCCAGAATTCCGCCGGCACAAGGCAAAAACAAAACAACTTCGATACAAAAGGACATGAAGAAGCGTTAGTAAAGATATTTAATCTCTCCTCCCATATGCTTAACAAAGCAGAAACTAGCCTTCTGAAAAAGGGCCTGTCTTGTTGTCCAACAGGCAATTTCAGTGAATTTGACCTATTTGTAGATCTGAATGCCTTCATTCGAAAGATGACCATCACTAGACATTTTGAGATCCAAGCATCCAAATCAAAAAACTTACCTCAAACTGAACAGAAAGAAGATCACCAACAAACCAAAATCAAGGCTATCAACACAGGGCTCAAACCCAAGTCCACATTCAATCCGGTTCACCATAGAGGAAGCCACATTGAGACATTTGCAGCTCTCACAACGAGAGATCTCAGAACCATCAATAAGGATCTAAAAATTCCCAACAACCTGAGCAAAGAGGAAAGAGTAGCCTTGAAAAACCTCATGGAGAACAAATCCATTATAATTAGGAATGCGAATAAAGGCGGCGACATTGTTGTACAAAACTGCAGCGACTACCTGGCTGAAGCCCAAAAGATTTTAGGTGATAGTGAATACTACCAGACTCTAACAGAAAATCCAATGAGGAGCTAATGGCCCTCTTGGATATGGCCAATTCCCAGGAAATACTTACGAAAAAAGAGAATATATCATCATGGACCACCCAGACTTAGGACTATTTTACCACCTGCCAAAAATACACAAATCTACAACCAATCCACCGGGGAGGCCCATCATCTCCGGTGTCTCCTCTCTCACTTGCAATCTGTCCCATTATGTTGATATTCTTTTACAAAAGTATGTTATTCAGCTACCCTCATACCTTAAGGATTCAGCCAGTTTAATTTCCCTTTTGAAACCTCTGGAATGGAAGGACACCTACATCTGGGCCACCCTCGACGTCTCATCCCTTTATTTGAATATTCCACATACGGTGGGAATTGAAGCAATTCGACACTTTCTTGAACAAGATCACGAATTACCGGCGGCACAATGCCAGTTCACACTCAACAGCATCGATTTCATATTGAATCATAATGTGTTCACTTTCGACAAGAAAATCTGTTAGCAAATCAAGGGGTCCCCCATGGGGACGGGTTTCGCAACGAGTTATGCAAATTTGTATATGGGGGCGTTTGAGGAACGATTCATCTACAACCAACATGCATGAAAGAATAATCTGATCTTATATAGGCGTTATATAGATGACCCAATATTTATTTGGGATGAAGACCTGAAGGAAATCAATAAATTCATTACCCATCTCAACGACAATAACTTTAACCTCACGTTTACAGCCAACTACTCAAAAGAAACCATTGAGTATTTGGATCTGGTCCTTACAGCTAAAAACAATCTCATTGAAATGAAAACTTTTTTTAAGAAAGTAGACGGCAACAGCTATCTCAATTATCAAAGTGCACACCACAAAAAATGGAGGAATAACATCCCTTTCAGTCAGTTCAAACGAATTCGGAGGAACTGCACAAACTATAAAGACTTTCATGAACAAAGCCAAGTGATCGATAAAAGATTCTATAATAAGGGTTACCCTAAAGGGGTGATTAAAGCAGCACTCCAGCAGGAACAAGGATACACCCAAGAAGGGTGCCTAGTTAAGAAAACCTCCAAAATGGATCCAGAAACCACCAGGAGATACAGGACATCATTCCTCACTACTTATAATATCAATCATTCACTCCTTAGAGATATTCTGAGAAAACATTGGCCAATACTATTAGCGGACCCTTTCCTAAAGGACCATATACAGGCGGAGCCACGTATAATCTTCTGGAGATCACAAACATTAAAGAACCTCCTAGCCCCAAGCCGCTTACGTGCACAAAAGAAAAAAAAACGGTCAAGTCCCCTCCTTGCTCCCTCCAGTACAAGGTAGTTTCAAATGTGGACATCGCAAATGTAAATGTTGTCTGAATATCTCCACCCGTGTCACAAGATTTCACAGCAACAACACAGGCGAACAGTTCCAGATAAAACACTGCTTGAATTGCTTGTCCACCTACGTTATCTATCTTCTCGAATGTAGTTGCAGGCTACACCCTGGGGGTTTGGCAACCACCCAACTGGACTGAGCGGATACCGGCATCACGACCTCTTCAGTTGCTTTCACAAGCGTTGTGCCTTCTGTTTGCACAACTAAAAAAGGTGAGCGCAACCATCCCATTTCTGCAACCAAAATATCTGGAACGTACTACCCTATGAGCGCCTTTCTTTCTCTATTTTGCCATTTATACTTTCTAAAATGGGGTCACCTGTGGGGTATTTATACTGCCCTGGCATTTTAGGGGCCCCTAAAGCGTGAGAAGTAGTTTTGAATCCAAATGCGTAAAAATGCCCTGTGAAATCCTAAAGGTACTCAATGGAATTAGGGCCCCTTTGCGCATCTTGGCTGCAAAAAAGTGTCACACGTGGTATCGCCGTACTCGGGAGAAGTAGGGCAATGTGTTTTGGGGTGTATTTTTACATATACCCATACTGTGTGTGAAAAATATCTCTGTAAATGACAACTTTTTCCATTTTGTTATACAAAGTTTTCAATTTACAGAGATATTTCTCTCACCCTGCATGGGTATATGTAAAAATACACCCCAAAACACAATGCCCCACTTCTCCACATGAGTGACACTTTTTTGCAGCTAAGATGCGCAAAGGGGCCCTAATTCCAAGGAGTACCTTTAGGATTTCACAGGGCATTTTTACGCATTTGGATTCCAGACTTCTTCTCACGCTTTAGGGCCCCTAAAATGCCAGGGCAGTATAAATACTCCACAAGTGACCCCATTTTGGAAAGAAGACACCCCAAGGTATTCCGTGAGGGGCATGGCGAGTTCATAGAAGATTTTTTTTTGTTTGGCACAAGTTAGCGGAAATTTACATTTTTTTTTTTTCTCAAAGTCTCTCTTTCCGCTAACTTGTGACAAAAAGTTCTATCTTTCATGGACTCAATATGCCCCCCAGCGAATACCTTGGGGTGTCTTATTTCCAAAATGGGGTCACATGTGAGGTGTTTGTACTGCCCTGACATTTGAGGGTCTCCGTAATCATTACATGTATGGCCAGCATTAGGAGTTTCTGCTATTCTCCTTATATTGAGCATATGGGTAATGAGATTTTTTTTCCGTTCAGCCTCTGGGCTGAATGAAAAAATGAACGGCACAGATTTCTTTATTCGCATCGATCAATGTGGATGAAAAAATCTCTGCCAAAAAATATGCAAGAAAAAAAAGAGGGGCCTGGCGATTGCCCAAACATCCATACCCATTTCAGCTCCTATGTCCTGGCAAACGTGATTTCTCCATTCACATCGATCGATCAATCGATCGTTGTGGAGGAAGACATCTTTGCCAGATTTTTGATACAAAGTGTTTGCCAAAGCATATGAATTCCAACACCTCTCCTCAGCTCATATGCCTGGACAAAGGTACCTGTACTGCGGAGAAGAAATCTCGTCCTGCAGCGCAGCATACACCGACTTCACATGTAAACTGACAGCAGCGCAATGCTTCTCTCAGAATGAACATCAGTGCTGCAGCGTTTTCGTCAGTTGGTCCAAGCTGGAAAGTAAAGGGTGGTTAGTAAAAAAAATAAAAAAGAAGAAGAAAAAACAAGCAACCTGAACATAATAAAACTTTTAAAACCTAAACTAACTCCACATAAAGATGGTACCCCTTGCCAAATAAAGGTGACACCAAGTCCCAGACTGTCTCCCCACTGCTCCCCAGGTAGTTAGAGCAACCGACCGGCTCCAGGGTCTGATCTTTACCCTCATAGACACGAAATTTGTGCGTATAGCCTGTGGCCCTTTCACAGAGCTTATACAATTTGACACCATACCAGGCGCGCTTGCTTGGGATGTGTTGTTTGAAGCCAAGGCACCCGGTAAAATGTATCATGGACTCGTCTATGCAGATGTTTTGCTTAGTGGTATACAAATCTGAAAATTTGGTGTTGAAGTGGTCTATGAGGGGCCGAATTTTGTAGAGCCGGTCAAAAGCTGGGTAGCCTCTGGGACGAGAAGTGCTGTTGTCACTAAAGTGCAGGAAACGCAGGATGGTCTCAAATCGTGTCCTGGACATGGCAGCAGAGTACATGGGCATGTGATGAATTGGGTTCGTGGACCAATATGACCGCAATTCATACTTTTTTTGTTAGGCCCATGTTGAGAAGGCCCAGAAAAGTTTTAATTTCGGAAACTTGGACGGATTTCCACCGGGAAGACTGGGCATAAAAGCTTCCCGGGTTGGCGGTTATAAATTGAATGGCATACCGGTTTGTTTCTGCCACGACTAGGTCAAAGAGCTCCGCAGTGAAGAACAGCTCATAAAACCCCAGTGCCGATCTGATCTGAGCTGTCTCAACCCGAACTCCTGACTAGGCTGTGAAAGGGGAAACTACTGGTGCGGCTGAAGATGGGGGCTGCCAATCAGGGTTTGCCAGCACCTCAGGGACTCTAGGGGCTCTACGGGCCTGTCTGTGCAGTGGCTGCGACGGGGGAACTACTGCACGTTCCACCGTACCAGCTTCAACAGCCCTTCTGGTGCTCATCACTTCTACGGCAGTGCTGGTACTAGGTCCAGGATGGGCTGCGCTGCTGGTGTATGCCTCACCACGTAATCCGACAGCGCCAGCCGCACTCTGCTGCCCTTGAAGTGGATCCTGCACAACCTGTGGTCTAGCAACACGGGGCCGGGAACGCCTGGTGGTATCAGGGACCTCAACCTCATCGTCCAGACTTTGGGTCAGACTGCCACTGCTTTCTACAGGTTCGTATTCTGACCCGTTCGATTCGTCAGATGAGGGTTCCCATTCCTCATCCTACTGGGTCAGAATCCTGTAGGCCTCTTCAGAAGAATACCCCTTACTTACCATTTGGACATCTAAATTTAGGGGTATTCCCTGAGACTACCCAAGAAAAAAAGCAAGCCTGTCTTACAAATGGGAGGCTAGCGAAGTACAGGAAGCCGCTGCGATTGATAAAAAATATCAAAACTGATTTTTTTTTTTATCGCCGCAGCGCTTGTGTAGTGATTGTGCAGTGATAAAAAAATAAAATAAAATGTTGTCACTGCGGCGGTTCGGTCGTGGGTGAACGCACGTGTGGTCGACCTATCAGGCCTGATCGGGCAAACACTGCGTTTTGGGTGGAGGGTGACTAAGGTGACACTAATACTATTATAGATCTGACTGATCAGTTCTGATCACTTACAGATACTATAAAGTACCAATGCTGATTAGCACTACACTAAAGCTAACAGTCAATACTAGTGAAAAAAAAGTGACAGTTTACACTGATCACTTTTTCCCCTTTCACTAGTGATTGACAGGGGTGATCAAGGCGTTAATTGGGGTGATGGGTGGGTGATCTGGGGCTAATTGTGTGTGTGCTTGGTGTACTCCTTCACGTGCTCTCTGCTGGGACCAACCGACGAAAAGGACCCAGCAGAGAGCACAGAAGCCATTTAACACATTATATTTATAAATATAATGTGTTAGATGGCTTTTGATTCGATTTTTAAAAAGTCATCAGCCTGCCAGCGCTGATCATTGGCTGGCAGGCTGATGACCAACTCCTTCCAAATCTTTCACCTCCGCGCAGTGCGCATGCGCGGCGGCATCAGCGTGTCGTCTCGCGAGATGACGCGTCGATGCGTTCAGGAGGAACATCCGGGCCGTCCGCAGGACGCATCCCTTGTGTTAGGCGGTCGGGAGGTGGTTAACCCCTTAAGGACTCAGCCCTATTTCACCTTAAGGACTCGGCCATTTTTTGCAAATCTAACCAGTGTCACTTTATATAACTTTAAAACGTGGGGTCAAAAAAGGTAATTTTTTTGCATAAAAATATACCAAATTTATTAAAAATTTAGAAAAATTTGCATATTTCAAGGTTTTTAGTTTCTCTACTTCTATAATACATAGTAATACCCCTAAAAATTGTGATGACTGTACATACCCCATATGTCTACTTCATGTTTGGAGCATTTTGGGAATGCTATTTTATTTTTTGGGAATGTTACATAGCTTAGAAGTTTAGAAGCAAATTTAGAAATTTTTCAGAAACTTGCCAAATCCCACTTTTTATGGACCAGTCCAGGTCTGAAGTCACTTTGTGAGGCTTAAGTAATAGAAACCACCCAAAAATGACCCCATTCTAGAAACTTTACCCCTCAAGGTATTCAAAATTGATTTTACAAACTTTGTTAACCCTTTAGGTGTGCCACAAGAGTGAATGGCAGATGGAGAAACAATTTTGGATTTTTTTTTTTTTTTTTTTTTTTTTTAAATTTTCCATTATAATCCATTTTTTTCCTGGAACAAAGCAAGGGTTAACTGCCAAACAAAACTCAATATGGGTTGCCCCGATTCTCTAGTTTGCAGAAACACCCCATATGTGGTCCTAAACTACTGTTTTGCCAAACGGCAGGGCGCAGAAGGAGGGGAACGCCATATGGGTTTTGGAAGGCAGATTTTGCTGGACTGGTTTATTTACGCCATGTACCCTTTCAAGCCCCCTGATGCACCCCTAAAGCAGAAACTCCATAAAAGTGACCCCATCTTGAATTTTGGTACTATTTTAGGGTAAATATGATTTTTGGTTGCTCTATATTACACATTTTTGAGGCAAGGTAACAAAAAATTTAAATTCTAAAATCGTTTCTACATTCGCCATTAAGTTTTGTGGAACACCTAAAGGGTTAACAAAGTTGGTAAAGTAGTTTTTGAATACCTTGAGGGGTGTAGTTTCCTAAATGGGGTCACTTTTTTGGAATTTCTAGTCTAGTCTACATCAGGGGGTCTTCAAATGGGACATGGTGTAAATAAACCAGTTGATCAAAATCTGCCTTCCAGAAACCATATGGCGTTCCCTTCGTTCTATCCCCTGCCATGTGGCTATATAGCCATTTACGACCACATATGGGGTGTTTCTGCAAACTACAGAATCAGGGCAATAAATGTATAGTTTTGTTTGACTGTTAATCCTTGCTTTATTACTGGAAAAAAATCGATTCAAATGGAAATTTTGCCCAAATTTTATTTTTTTACACTTTTTTTTTTTAACCAGTTCCCGACTGCCTAACGCAGGATTGCGTCCTGCGGGCGGTCGGTCTATTCCTCTTTGACGCGCCGGCGCGTCATCTCGCGAGACGCGAGATTTCCTGGGAATTCACATACCCCTCACGGAATACCTTGGGGTGTCTTCTTTCCAAAATGGGGTCACATGTGGGATATTTATACTGCCCTGGCATTTTAGGGGTCCTAAAACGTGAGAATCCAAATGTGTAAAAATGCCCTGTGAAATCCTAAAGGTACTCATTGGAATTTGGGCCCCTTTGCGCATCTTGGCTGCAAAAAAGTGTCACACATGTGGTATCGCAGTACTCAGGAGAAGTAGGGCAATGTGTTTTGGGGTGTATTTTTACATATACCCATGCTGGGTGTGAGAAATATCTCTGTAAATGATAACTTTTTAAAATTTTTTATACAAAGTTGTCAGTTCACAGAGATATTTCTCTCATCCAACATGGGTATATGTAAAAATACACCCCAAAACACATTGCCCTACTTCTCCTGAGTACGGCGATACCACATGAGTGACACTTTTTTGCAGCCTGGGTGCGCAAAGGGGCCCAAATTCCAACGAGTACCTTTAGCTTTTACATGGCTGCTCACAATTTAGCCCCGGCCAAAATGCTAGAACAGTAAACACACCCCACAAATGACCCCATTTTGTAAAGTAGACACCCCAAGGTATTCACTGAAAGGCATAGTAAGTCCGTGGGAGATTTTTTTTTTTTTTGCCAGAAGTTAGCAGAAATGGAAACTTTATTATTTTTATTTTTTTCCTCAGAAAGTGTCATTTTCCGCTAACTTGTGAAAAAAAATGAAATCATACATGAACTCACCATGCCCCTCCGCGAATACTTTGGGGTGTCTTCTTTCTAAAATGGTGTAATTTGGGGGGTATTTATAATATCCTGGCATTCTAGCACCTGAAGAAACATGACAGGTGCTCAGAAAGTCAGAGCTGCTTCAAAATGCCGAAATTCTCTTTTTTTGCACCATAGTTTGTAAACGCTATAACTTTTACCCAAACCAATAAATATACACTTATTGGATTTTTATTTTATCAAAGACATGTAGAACAATACATTTTGTGAAAAATTTATATAGAAATGTAGTTTAAAAAAAAAATTACAACAGAAAGTGAAAAATGTCATTTTTTTTCAAAAATTTCGGTCATTTTTGATAGCAAAAAAAGTAAAAATGTCAGCAGCAATGAAATAGCACCAAATGAAAGCTCTATTAGTGAGAAGAAAAGGAGGTAAAATTCATTTGGGTGGTAAGTTGTATGACGGAGCAATAAACAGTGAAAGTAGTGTAGTGCAGAATTGTAAAAAGTGGCCTGGTCATTAAGGGTGTTTAAGCTAGGGGGGCTGAAGTGGTTAATGCTATTCACCTGATGGGTTGGGTTAAATGTTATTTTTATAGGGCAGATTGTTACGGACGCGGCAATACCTAATATGTCTACTTTATAAAATTTGTTTAGATTTTACACTATATTATCATTTTTCATCTCCATAGCCTGGGAGCTACAGTTTTTTTTTCTATTGGGTGACTGTCTAATGTAGGGGCTCATTTTTTGCAGGATGAGATGGCGGTTTTATTGGCACTATTTTGGGGGGCATATGACTTTTTGATCGCTCGCTATTACACTTTTTATGATCTAAGGTGACAAAAAATTGCCTTTTTTACATCTTTTTTATTTTTTTTACGGCGTTTATCTGAGGGGTTAGGTCAAATGTTATTTTTATAGAGCTAATTGTTACGGACGTGGCAATACCCAATATGACTACTCTTATTAATATGTTGGTTTCAGCTTGACATCATAAACCAACTTTGAAAAAAAAAGGTCCTGTGCCTCCACATTCTGGAAGCCATAGTTTTTTTTTTTTTTTGTTTTTTTTCTTGGGGGGGGGGCGACTGTCCTATGTGGGGGCTCTTTTTTTGCAGGATGAGATGGCGGTTTGATTGGCACCATTTTAGGGGGCATTTGATTTCTTTATGACCTGCTATTACAATTTTTGGGATCTAAGGAGATAAAAAAAAAAAATTTAAACTCCTTTCTAAAATTTTTTTTTTAAAGGACTTTTATCTGAGGGGTTAGGTAATATTTTATTTTTATAGATCAGGTTATTACGGACGCGACTATGCCCAATATGTATGGCTTTCAGACTTTAGAGACACTAAAACAACATTTTTTAAAAACTTAAATACAATAAAATCATTTTTGGAAAAAAAAAAGTTGTTTCCGTGTCTTCAAAGTCTGAGAGCCATAATTTTATGTATTTTCTAAAGGATTGTCTGGGATTATAATAATTTAGAACTCCATGGAAGTGTGGAACTCCCTGAAGCAACCGTCAATGCAGAGGCCCGGATGATCGGGGCACCTGTCACATTGAGTGGTGGTGTATTTCTGGATCCCCCTCTTGCGACACACTCTGCACTTTTTTTTGGGATCGCCCCTTCTTTCCAATATGGGGGACCACGCCTGGAAAGTGTTGGCCAGGGACGACCCGGGCGCCTCTAATTCCCAAGGTACTCCAACCTGCTCTTTCCCGGTCAGAAAACATCAGGGCCTTGAAGACTGCCTCATAGAATTGGAGGAAAGTCTCTGTGCTGCCAGCGCATCAGCATAGTACAAAAGCATTGTACAAGGCAACCTGTACCAAGTAGACCGCAACTTTTTTGTACCATGCCCGGGTTTTGCGCAAGGCATTATATGGTGTGAGGACTTGATCAGATAGATCAACTCCTCCCATATACCGATTGTAGTCGACGATACAATCGGGCTTGAGGATTGTTGCCGTGGTACCTCGCACAGAGACAGGGGTGACGCCGTTACCATGGATTGTGGTCAGCATAAGGACATCCCTCTTGTCCTTACATCTGACCAGCAACAGGTTGTCACTGGTAAGGGCACGTGTCTGACCCCTGGGGATAGATACCTGGAGGGGGTGGGCAACGTGGCCACGTTGATTTTTCCGCACGGTCCCACAAGCAAACGTGCATCTGGCGGAGAGGGCCTGAAACAAGGGAATACTGGTATAAAAGTTATCCACGTACAGGTGGTAACCCTTATCCATTAGTGGGTGCAAAAGGTCCCACACAAGTTTCCCGCTAAAACCCAGAGTGGGGGGACATTCTGGGGATTCAATACGGGAATCTCGTCCCTCGTACACACGAAATTTGTAAGTGTACCCTGAGGTACTCTCACAAATTTTGTACATTTTCACGCCATATCTCGCACGCTTAGAGGGAATGTACTGGCGGAAAATGAGTCTCCCCTTGAAAGCAACGAGAGACTCATCAACCATGACCTCCCTTCCAGGTACATAGGCCCCCACAAACTTGGCCCCAAAGTGATCGATGACCGGCCGTAACTTATACAGCCGGTCATAGGCAGGATCACCTGGGGGGACATGCTGCATTATCTGCATAATGCAGGCATTTCCGGATGGCCTCAAATCTGGGACGTGTCATGGCAGTACTGTAAAGTGGGGTCTGGTAGAGGATGTCCCCACTCCAGTAATGCCTGACACTTGGTTTTTTTGACCAGGCCCATGTGCAGCACGAGGCCCCAAAACGTCCTCATTTCGGCTGCACTGACCGGGGTCCAGCCACCGGGCCTGGCCAAAAAAGAGCCTGGGTGCTGAGCAACGAACTGTTGGGCGTACAGATTCGTCTGCTCCACCATCAGATTCACAAGCGGGTTAATGAAAAAAAAAAAAAGTCAATTTCAGTAAATACCACTGTGGGAATCTGGATTCCTGGGCTGGGGGGGCAAGCTTTTGCACCCCTGGGGGGGGGTCTAGGGTCGCACAACTGAGTGCTGTGGACCCCAGACACCCAGGTGCAAAGAAAAGAAAAGAAGAGTGCTTACTGGAGCTGCTGGGGTGCTGCTGGGTGCTGGGACGCTGGGGGGCAGAGCTCCTGCTCCTTCTCCGATGCTGCAGGTTGTGGACGGGGAGGGAGAAGCCGCCCCCCCTGCCCAGCCAATCAGGGATGGATCCTCACCAACTGTAAGGATGGTGATTGGTGGTGTATTATAACACCATGGATCACCATCCTTTTCCGGGTCTTCGGGTCACCAGAGACCCGAATGACCCGGAAACACAGAAAACCGCAGGTCTGAATTGACCGGCGGTTTTCTGTGATCGCCGACATGGGGGGGTCACAGGACCCCCCTGGGCATTGTGCCAAGGTGCCTGCTGATTGATTTCAGCAGTCATCTTGTTCCGATCACCGTCACGTGCGCAGCGGTGATCGGATATTCGCAGGGTGTACACGTACGCCCTGGGTCCTTAAGTACTAGGACACAAGGGCGTACATGTACACCCTGCGTCCTAAAGAGGTTAAGGTCCCTGCCATTTTTTACCTTAAGGACCAGGCCATTTTTTGCAAATGTGACGTGTCACTTTATGTGGTGATAACCACATGACAGTGGTAAATTTGACCAATGAAGAGATGGACCGGCACTACGAGGTTAGTTGCTTCGTGATTTTATTGGTCAATCATTCATTCAGTGATGCGCGTTTCGGCACAAATTGTGCCTTTGTCAAACAATGAGTGTGCAGCAGGTTACAAACAAACTGAAACAAACAAGGGATTAAATAGCCCGCCCTGGATCCCATGATTGACTTCATGTTGCCAGGGAAACTACAGTAGGTAAACACTAATGATTGCAAAAGAAAAAAAGATATACAAAGTTATTTTGGAAAACTTGCAGTCCATTCTTAAAGTCGCGCTGTAAGGTCATTTTAATTACACTGTAATTAGACATATTGACATATTAGACATATTGCAGCAAGTTAGACAGACATCAGAGATTCTGGGAGATGCATATAAAAAAAAATCATAAAAAGTTATTGACAGCATAGTCACTGTTTAACCACTTGGTTGTTAATGTCTGCAGGCGATGAATCCAATATGCCTCTCGTTTAAGTAACATCTCTGCCCTATTGCCTCCAGGTCTAGGTAATGTCACTTCTTCAATTATCTGAAAACGAAGCAGTGAAACATTATGTCTGCTGATGAAAGTGGTGCGGGATAGCTATCATAAAATTTTCGTTACGTATGGTGGACTTGTGCTTACTAAAGCGGTCTTTCATACACATGGTAGTCTCACCTATGTAACAAAGACCGCACGGACATTTCAGCAGATAGACAACAAATGAGCTATTGCACGTAAAATGCCCTTTTATTGGAATCTGTTATCCTGTGTGTGGGTGAGAAATGTGTGGTCCCTTAATGATGCTGGAGCAGTGAATGCAATTGAGACAAGAAAAAGTGCCTTTTTTGACAGAGGAAGAAAACATCTGTTTTGGACTTCACTTATTAGTACCTATGTCGGCTCTTATGATCCTGTCTCTTATATTGCCTGCTCGTTTATAGCACAGCATAGGAAGATTTTGGAATTCTTCCACTGTAGGATAAGACTTTGTGACTATGCTCCAGTGTTTATTAATGACTGATCTCACCCGATTAATTCACGGGTGGGATTTCACAATAAAGGGGAGTCTTTTCTGGACTAATTTCACATTGTGTTGTCGTAGTTTCACTCCTAGACCTTTTGTTGGTGCAACAAATGTGCGGGATATCCTCTCTGTCTAAATTTAACAGTCATCTCATCTAAGCGGTCCCCACGTGTAGATGGTTCGCTAACAATTCTTTTGACCTTTCTTTTGGAATTGGGAGATAGGAAGGGATTTTTTGATGGCTGGTGGATGATTGCTGTCATATGTTAGCAGACTATTATGGTCTGTGCTTTTAGTAGAAAGATCAGTCACACATCTGCCATCAATATCCTCTGTGGATCCCAATGTAGGGCGAACTGTAATTCAGGTCGTGCACTGTTGATAGATGTTGTAAAGTCCTGTAGGGTCTCAATGCTGCCCCGCCATACGCAAAACACATCATCGATAAAACGTTTCCAAAAAATACAGTGCTGTTGGAAAACCAAATTTGGGTATATATATTCTTGTTCAGATTGTGCCATATAGCAATTTGCTTACGGCGGTGCGGCATTGGACCCCATCGCGGTACTGCACCGCTGTTGGTAATAGGTGTCTTGGAAAATGATATGGTTACACTCCAGGACATTGGTTAGGAGGGCCAGAAAAAAAACTTTTTCATCTTGCCCATAATCACTGCTGTCCAGTAGAAATTTAACGGCTGATAAGCCCTTAGTGTGTGTAATAGATGTATATAGATTACACACATCAAAGGTTACCAACAAACAGTCGTCATCAATATATACTCTATTGATCTCAACCAGAAAATGCTG
This sequence comes from Bufotes viridis, assembly GCA_033119425.1. Taxonomy (NCBI): domain Eukaryota; kingdom Metazoa; phylum Chordata; class Amphibia; order Anura; family Bufonidae; genus Bufotes; species Bufotes viridis. The sequence continues at coordinate 307,471,812 of CM065592.1, forward strand.
GGTATCCCTAAGGTATAATGGGGCCCTTTGTGTGAGTGGGGTAAAGACCTTCTCTAAAAATATTGCTGGTGGAGAGAGTATGGAGTCGGATGCAGCCACTATGGGTCGTCCCATAGATTTGTGCACCTTAGGTGAGGTGTAAAAGACAGGAGTAATTGGATGTTGTTTTATCAGCAATTCTCCTAATTTACTGTCAATTATAGCTTTTTCCTGGTTGTCTTTTATCAGGGCCTGTAACTCCTGCTTTATATCAAAAACTGGATCCCTTAATAGGGTTTCATATGTGTTGTAATCTGACAATTGGCTTAAAGTTTCAGTAACATAGTAGTCTTTATCTAAGACCGCCAGGGCTCCCACCTTATTGGCTGGTTTAAAGATCAATGTTTCATCATCTAGTAGATTGACGGTCTGTCTTTCTATTGTAGAAAGATTGTGGTGTAAGTTAGTACACTGTTAGTAATTTTTCACTGTCCCTCTTTACTAGGTTGACATAAGTTTGAATTGGATGTTCAGTTTTAGGGGGCATATTGTGACTTTTCAGTCGCAAGCCAAACTGTTTTAAAGATAATGTTATCTGTATCATCTGAGGGATCAATGTCCTGTAATTCTACCTCACTGCTTTTGGAAAAATGAGCTTTTAATCGCATAGAGCTAAAAAAGCGCTGAAGGTCCATGTCCAAGCTGAACGTATCAGCGGTTGCAGTCGGGCTAAAAGACAGTCCCTTCTGCAAAACTTGTATCTGTACAGGACTCAAATTTTTGGATAAAAGGTTCAGTACAAGGGTGTCGGGTGTACCTGAGAGCGGGTCAGTCGTGGAGCATCTGCCTCCCCGATGATGACGACGGCCTGCTCTTCTTGTATTGGCTTTCTTGGGCGGCGACGTCTTCCTAAAAATAAGGTTTGATGAGCAGTTGTAGAGTCGCTCCTAGAGCCGAATGATGCAGTGCCTACCTTGTGACCAGGGCATCTGGTATGCTGGATTGCAGTGCCTGACTTGTCCTGCCATCGATACATGTGGTTGGTCATGTAATCTTCCGAGTCTCTGATGTATTTCGCCCCTTTTGGTGGTCTGAATTTGGGCTTTCAGATCTATGCACTGTTTGTCTATTTTGTCCCTCAATGATTGCAGCTCTTTAGATTTCAGGCAATCTTTTAGTTGACTCAATGGATGCAATGTTATGTTTGCACTCCGTGATGGCCCTTGATAAATGGTCAGAGTGATAAGGTCCAAAGAGCATTTATTCAATGTACTTGCGAAGCGAGTGCAATAGTCCAAATTATCGCCGAACAATGTCTGTCTGAGATTCACGCGCAAGCCACGTGGTATGCTGTGCTATAAACGAGCAGGCAATATAAGAGACAGGATCATAAGAACCGACATGGGTACTAATAAGTGAAGTCCTATGATATATTTTTATATAGCAGGTTCTTACGGACGCAGCGATACCTAATATGTATACTTTTATTATTTAAGTTTTACACAATAACAGCATTTTTTAAACAAAAAAATCATGTTTTAGTGTCTCCATATTCTGAGAGCCATAGTTTTTTTATTTTTTGGGCGATTGCCTTAGGTAGGGTCTCATTTTTTGCGGGATGAGATGACTGTTTGGTGCGATTTTGGGGTGCGTATGACTTTGATCGATTGGTATTACACTATTTGTGTTGTAAGGTGACAAAAAATGGCTTTTTGTTCCTTGTTTTAACTTGTTGCCGACCGCCGAACGCAGGATTGCGTCCTGGCAGCGGTCGGTTTGTTCCTCCTGGACGCGCCGGGGCGTCCTCTCGCGAGACGCGAGATTTCCTGTGAACGCATGCGCCTGCGCGCGTTCACAGGATCGCGTCTGGGAGAAGTTAAACTACAGCCTACCAGCGCTGATCGTGCGCTGGCAGGCTGTAGAAGTTTAAAAAAAATGGCATATCAGACGCTGTTTTGTTAACAGCGTCTGATATGCTTGCTGTTCGTTCCTTTGGTGGTCCCTTTTGCTTGGGACCACCAAAGGAATCTTTTGTAAGTGCACCAATCACCACACAGACCCCCCCATCCATCCCCCCCCCCCGGTCACTGATTAACCCCCAATTAACCCCTGATCACCCCCTGTCACTAATCACCCCCCTGTAAGGCTCATTCAGATGTCCGTATGTGTTTTGCGGATCCATGGATCCGCGGATCTGCAAAACACGGACACCGGCAATGTGCTTTCCGCATTTTGCCAGAACTATATAGAAAATGCCTTTTCTTGTCCGCAATTGCGGACAAGAATAGGACATGCTCTATCTTTTGTGGAGCTGCGGCCGGATGTTTGGGGGCCGAAACCCGGAAGTTTGCGGCCGCAGCTCCGCAAATCCTGATGCGGCGAGCACATAGTGTGCTCTCCGCATCAACGCCGGCCCCATTCACACTGAATGGGTCCGCATCTATTCCGCAGAATTGCGGAATAGATGCGGACATATTTGAGGACGTGTGAATGGGGCCTTACTACTTTTTTTTTTTTGCACGTTTTTTGCAGAGATTTTTTCATCCACGATGATTGATGCGAATGAAGAAATCTGTGCCGTTCATTTTTTTTTTTTTCAGCCCAGAGGCTGAACGGGAAAAAAAATCTCATTACCCGTATGCTCAATATAAGGAGAATCGCAGAAACTCCTAATGCTTTCCATACGTGTAATGATTGCGGAGACTGTCAAATGCCAGGACAGTATAAACACCCCACATGTGACCCCATTTTAGAAAGAAGACACCCCAAGGTATTCCGTGAGGGGTATGGTGAGTTCATGTAAAATTGTATTTTTTGTCACAAGTTAGTGGAAATTTGAGACTTTGTAAAAAAAAAAAAAAATCAATTTTCGCTAACTTGTGCCAAAAAAAAAAATTTCTGTGAACTTGCCATGCCCCTCACAGAATACCTTGGGGTGTCTTCTTTCCAAAATGGGGTCACATGTGGGGTATTTATACTGCCCTGGCATTTTAGGGGTCCTAAAGCGTGAGAATCCAAATGCGTAAAAATGCCCTGTGAAATCCTAAAGGTACTCATTGGTTTTAGGGCCCCTTTGCGCATCTTGGCTGCAAAAAGTGTCACACATGTGGTATCGCCGTACTCAGGAGAAGTAGGGCAATGTGTTTTGGGGTGTATTTTTATATATACCCATACTTTGTGTGAGAAATATCGCTGTAAACGACAACTTTTTAATTTTATTTATACAAAGTTGTCAGTTTACAGAGATATTTCTCTCACCCAACATGGGTATATGTAAAAATACACCCCAAAACACATTTCCTTACTTCTCCTGAGTACGGCAATACCACATGAGTGACACTTTTTTGCAGCCTGGGTGCGCAAAGGGGCCCAAATTCCAACGAGTACCTTTAGCTTTTACATGGCTGCTCACAATTTAGCCCCCCCCAAAATGCCAGAACAGTACAAACACCCCACAAATGGAAAGAAGACACCCCAAGGTATTCGCTGAGGGGCATAGTGAGTCCATGAAAAATTTAACTTTTTGTCAAAAGTTAGCAGAAAGGGAGACTTTGTGAGAAAAAACAATAAAAAATCAATTTCCACTAACTTCTGCCAAAAAAAAAATCTTGAACTCGCCATGCCCCTAACGGAATACCTTGGGGTGTCTTCTTTCCAAAATGGGGTCACATGTGGGGTATTTATACTGCCTTGGCATTTTAGGGGCCCTAAAGCGTGAGAAGAAAAATGCGTAAAAATGCACTCCTAAAATGTACTCATTGGTTTTAGGGCACCTTTGCACATCTTGGCTGCAAAAAAGTGTCACACATGTGGTATCGCCGTACTCAGGAGAAGTAGGGAAATGAGTTTTGGGGTGTATTTTTACATATGCCCATGCTGGGTGAGAGGAATATCTCTGTAAATAGACAACTTTGTATAAATTTTTTTTAAAAAGTTGTCATTTACAGAGATATTTCTCACACCCAGCAGGTGTATATGTAAAAATACACCCCAAAACACATTGCCCTACTTCTCCTGAGTACGGCGATACCACATGTGACACTTTTTTGCAGCCAAGATGTGCAAAGGGGCCCTAAAACCAATAAGTACCTTTAGGATTTCACAGGACATTTTTACATATTTTGGATTCTCACGCTTTAGGGCCCCTAAAATGCCAGGGCAGTATAAATACCCCACATGTGACCCCATTTTGGAAAGAAGACACCCCAAGGTATTCTGTGAGGGGCATGGCAAGTTCACCGAAAATTTTTTTTTTGGCACAAGTTAGCGAAAATTTTTTTTTTTTTTTTTTTTTTTTTACAAAGTCTCATATTTCACTAACTTGTGACAAAAAATAAAATTTTACATGAACTCACCATACCCCTCACGGAACACCTTGGCGTGTCTTCTTTCTAAAATGGGGTCACTTGTGGGGTATTTATACTGACCTGGCATTTTAGGGGCCCCTAAAGCGTGAGAAGAAGTCTGGAATCCAAATGTGTAAAAATGCCCTGTGAAATCTTAAAGGTACTCATTGGAATTTGGGCCCCTTTGCGCATCTTGGCTGCAAAAAAGTGTCACACATGTGGTATCGCCGTACTCAGGAGAAGTAGGGCAATGTGTTTTGGGGTGTATTTTTATATATACCCCTGCTGGGTGTGAGAAATATCTCTGTAAGCGACAACTTTTTAATTTTTTTTATACAAAGTTGTCAGTTTACAGAGATATTTCTCTCACCCAACATGGTTAAATGTAAAAATACACCCCAAAACTCATTGCCCTACTTCTCCTGAGTACGGCGATACCACATGTGTGACACTTTGCAGCCTGAATGCAAAGGGCTCAAATTCCAACGAGTACTTTAGCTTTTACATGGCTGCTCACAATTTAGCCCCGCCCAAAATGCCAGAACAGTAAACACACCCCACAAATGACCCCATTTTGGAAAGTAGACACCCCAAGGTATTCACTGAGGGGCATAGTGAGTCCGTCTGAGATTTTTTTTTTTTTTTTGCCAGAAGTTAGCAGAAATGGAAACTTTATTTTTATTTTTTTCCTCAGAAAGTGTCATTTTCCGCTAACTTGTGAAAAAAAATGAAATTATACATGAACTCACCATGCCCCTCCGCGAATACTTTGGGGTGTCTTCTATCTAAAATGGTGTCATTTGGGGGGTATTTATACTTTCCTGGCATTCTAGCACCTGAAGAAACATGACAGGTGCTCAGAAAGTCAGAGCTGCTTCAAAATGCCGAAATTCACTTTTTTGCACCATAGATTGTAAACGCTATAAATTTTACCCAAACCAATAAATATACACTTATTGGATTTTTTTTTATCAAAGACATGTAGAACAATACATTTTGTGAAAAATTTATATAGAAATGTAGTTTTTTTAAAAAAAATTTACAACAGAAAGTGAAAAATGTCATTTTTTGGCAAAAATTTCAGTCATTTTTGATTAATAGCAAAAAAAGTAAAAATGTCAGCAGCAATGAAATACCACCAAATGAAAGCTCTATTAGTGAGAAGAAAAGGAGGTAAAATTCATTTGGGTGGTGAGTTGTATGGCCGAGCAATAAACGGTGAAAGTAGTGTAGTGCAGAATTGTAAAAAGTGGCCTGGTCATTAAGGGTGTTTAAGCTAGGGGGGCTGAAGTGGTTAATTGTATTTTTTTTTTTTAGTGTTCACCTGAGGGGTTAGTTCATGTGATATTTTTATGCAGCAGGTTCTTACGGAGGCGGCGATACTTAACCACTTAAGCCCCCCTAGCTTAAACACCCTTAATGACCAGGCCACTTTTTACAATTCCGCACTACACTACTTTCACCGTTTATTGCTCCGTCATGCAACTTACCACCCAAATGAATTTTACCTCCTTTTCTTCTCACTAATAGAGCTTTCATTTAGTGGTATTTCATTGTTGCTGACATTTTTACTTTTTTTGCCATTAATACAAATTTAACGACATTTTTGCAAAAAAAATGACATTTTTCACTTTCTGTTGTAAAATTTTTCAAAAAAAACTACATTTCTATATAAATTTTTCTCTAAATTTATTGTTCTACATGTCTTTGATAAAAAAAAAGTCCAATAAGTGTATATTTATTGGTTTGGGTAAAAGTTATAGCATTTACAAACTATGGTGCAAAAAAGTGAATTTCTGCATTTTGAAGCAGCTCTGACTTTCTGAGCACCTGTCATGTTTCTTCAGGTGCTAGAATACCAGGATAGTATAAATACCCCCCAAATCACACCATTTTAGAAAGAAGACACCCCAAAGTATTCGCGGAGGGGCATGGTGAGTTCATGTATCATTTCATTTTTTTTCACAAGTTAGCGGAAAATGACACTTTCTGAGAAAAAAAAAAAAAGTTTCAATTTCTGCTAACTTCTGGCAAAAAAAAAAGAAATCTCAGACGGACTTACTATGCCCCTCAGTGAATACCTTGGGGTGTCTACTTTACGAAAAGGGGTCATTTGTGGGGTGTGTTTACTGTTCTGGCATTTTGGGCGGGGCTAAATTGTGAGCAGCCATATAAAACCTAAAGGTACTCGTTGGAATTTGGGCCCTTTGCGCACCCAGGCTGCAAAAAGTGTCACTTATGTGGTATCGCCGTACTCAGGAGAAGTAGGGCAATGTGTTTTGGGGTGTATTTTTACATATACCCATACTTTGTGTGAGAAATATCTCTGTAAATTGACAACTTTGAATAAAAAAATTTAAAAAGTTGTCATTTACAGTGATATTTCTCACACACAGTATGGGAATATGTAAAAATACACCCCAAAACACATTGCCCTACTTCTCCTGAGTTCGGCGATACCATATGAGTGACACTTTTTTGCAGCCAAGATGCGCAAAGGGGCCCTAAAACCAATGAGTACCTTTAGGATTTCACAGGGCATTTTTACGCATTTGGATTCTCACACTTTAGGACCCCTAAAATGCCAGGGCAGTATAAATATCCCACATGTGACCCCATTGTGGAAAGAAGACACCCCAAGGTAATCCGTGAGGGGTATGGCGAGTTCACATAAAAAAAAAAATTTGGCACAAGTTAGCAGAAATAGTTTTTTTTTTTTTTTTACAGTCTCATATTCCACTAACTTGTGACAAAAAATAAAATTTTACATGAACTCACCATACCCCTCACGGAATACCTTGGGGTGTCTTCTTTCTAAAATGGGGTCACATGTGAGGTTTTTGTACTGCTCTGGCATTTGAGGGTCTCCGCAATCATTACACGTATGGCCAGCATTAGGAGTTTCTGCGATTCTCCTTATATTGAGCATACGGGTAATGAGACTTTTTTTCCCGTTCAGCCTCTGGGCTGAAAAAAAAAAATAAATGAACGGCACAGATTTTTCCATTCGCATCAATCAATGTGGATGAAAAAATCTCTGCCCAAAAATGTGCAAAAAAAAAACAAAACGGCACAGATTTCCTCATTCGCATCGATCAATGTGGATGAATAAATCTCTGCCAAAAAATGTGCAAAAAAAAGTAGTAAGGCCCCATTCACACGTCCGCAAAAATGTCCGCATCTATTCCGCAATTCTGCGGAATAGATGCGGACCCATTCAGTGTGAATAGGGCTGGCGGTGATGCGGAGAGCACACTATGCGCTCGCCGCATAAGCATTTGCGGAGCTGCGGCCGCAAACTTCCGGGTTTCGGCCCCCAAGCATCCGGCCGCAGCTCCGCAAAAGATAGAGCATGTCCTATTCTTGTCCGCAATTGCGGACAAGAAAAGGCATTTTCTATATAGTTCTGGCAATGTGCGGATCCGCAAAATGCGGAAAGCACATTGCTGCTGTCCGTGTTTTGTGGATCCATGGATCCGCAAAACACATACGGACGTCTGAATGAGCCTTACAGGGGGTAATTAGTGTCAGGGGGTGACATGGGGTGATCGGGGGTTAATCAGGGGTTAATCAGTGACGGGGTGGGGGGTGGTCTTGTGGATGGGTGGGGGTCTGTGTGGTGTTTTGGTGCACTTATAAAGTTTCTTTGGTGGTCCCAAGCAAAAGGGACCACCAAAGGAACGATCAGCAAGCATATCAGACGCTGTTAACAAAACAGCGTCTGATATGCCATTTTTTTAACTTCTACAGCCTGCCAGCGCACGATCAGCGCTGGCAGGCTGTAGTTAGCCTTGTCCCCGACGTGATCCTGTGAACGCGCGCACGCGTTCACAGGAAATCTCGCCTCTCGCGAGATGATGCGCGGGCGCGTCAAGGAGGAACAGACCGACCACCCGCAGGACGCAATCCTGCGTGAGGCGGTCGGAAAGAGGTTAATATTATTTTTTACATTTAACACAATAAAAGCATTTTTAAAACAAAAAAAATCATGTTTTAGTGTCTCCATAGTCTAAGAGCCCTAGTATTTTTATTTTTTGGGTGATTGTCTCAGGTAGGGGCTCATTTATTGCGTGATGAGGTGACATATATACACACAGTGAGGAACAGAAGTATTTGAACACCCTGCAATTTTGTAAGTTCTCCCACTTAGAAATCATGGAAGGGTCTGAAATTCACATTGTAGTTGCGATCCCATTCTGAGAGACAGAATAAAAAAAATTCTGGAAATCACATTATATGATTTTTAAAGAATGTATTTGTCTTACACTGCTGCACATAAGAAGGAGAGCAGCTGCCGGTACTGTCTACAACTTAAGGGGTGAGTGCACTCCATGTGATGTTTTATTAATGAGGGGTCATTTACTGTTTAGATGGGTCCCAAGAAAGTGGTGGCAAAGAAGAAAAACAAGGAATGTGCCCTATGTAAATGCGCTTTATCTTCATCTTATACAAAAAGATTGTCAGGCCTGCATTGAGAAGACAGTAGCGGAGGAAACCCCGAGTTTTATGAAGGATATTAAATCGTTAAGAAGATCAGAAGTAAAGGATTCCCTTAAAGCTCGTAAAAGACCAAGGAAAGCTAGAGACAAAGAGGATTCTGATTTGTTTCTGTCTGAAGTTAGTGAGGAGACCTTCAGAGAAGATGGGTCTGGCAGCGCTTCCTCTTCGGATGATGAAGTTGAAGGGAAATACCTGTTTCCAGCAGAGGATACGGAAAAATTGCTAAAAGCCATCAGGCCAACATTGGGGCTAGAAGAGGCTCAGGAATATAGATCTGTAGCAGATACGTTTTTGAGCGCTTTAGAGAAAAAAAACGGAGATGTTTCCCGGTGCATAGTAGCATTTCTTCAGTAATTGAAAAAGAATGGAATAAGCCAGACAAGAAGGCATTCTTAACTAGAAGATTCAAGAGGAAATATCCATACGAAGAGGAGAAGGCCACATCTTGGGATAGGGCCCCAAAGATAGATGGGGCAATTTCAAAAGTAGCTAGACGTTCTGCCTTGCCTTTTGAAGATCTAGGTTCCCTGCGAGACCCGCTAGATAAAAAGATCGACACATGTCTTAGAAACTCCTGGGAGGCAGCCGCTTCCACTTTTAGGCCCAGCATAGCAGCTACAGTCACGGCTAGGTCAGTCGGCTTATGGCAGGGTTTCTCAAATCCGGTTCTCGGGACCCATGTACCGGTCAGGATTTGAGAATATCCAACAGAATGAATACCTGTGGTAAATCCTGATGCATGGACACTAATTGTATCACCTGCTCAATTCTAAGGAAATCCTGAAAACATGACTGGTAGGTGGGTCCCGAGGACCGGAGTTGAGAAACACTGGCTTATGGTTAGAAAGTCTTGAGACGCAGATTAAGGATAAGGGTCCCAGGGAACAGCTTTTGTCTTCCCTGCCTACTCTCCAGAAAGCAGTAGATTTTATTGCAGACGCCTCTATGGACACTGTTAAATTAGTGGCTAAAGCTTCTGCCCTCTCCAATTCAGCTTGTAGAGTTCTCTGGCTTAAAAATTGGAAAGGAGGTGACTTAGCATCTAAACAGAAGCTTTGCAGTATACCTTGTCAAGGTCAATATTTATTTGGACCAGATTTGGATGTGCTTCTGGAGAGGGCAGCTGACAGAAAAAAGGTTTCCAGGATGATTTTCGTTCTTTATTCCGGAGTTATAAACAGCCGTTTCGTTCCTTCCTTAGATGTCGTAGTAGAAGATCGGCTGGAGATAAACAGCGAAGTTCCAGTAATAGGGGATCTGGTAGAATAGGTTTCCTTTTCAAGAATGTTTCCTCTCAACAGGGGAAGCAGTCAAAGCAGTGACGCCAGAAGGGCGGTGCGGGGCAGGCTAAGGTATTTACTTCCAGCCTGGGATCAGGTGGCAGGACCCTGGGTAAAGAAAATACTGAGCGAAGGGTTAAGATTAGATTTCCTAAGAAGTGCCCCCCACAGATGTATAACCACCAACTATTCTCAGGAAATGGAAACAGAAATTGTGAATCTATTAAAAAAGGAAGTACTGATCCCAGTTCCAGAATCAGAGAAGGTAAAGGGGTACTATTTCTAGTGAGGAAACCGGACAAATCATTCCGGACGATAATAAATCTGAAAGAGTTGAACAAGTCCTTGAAATACAAGAAATTCAAGATGGAGACCTTAAAAACGGCGGTACATCTGTTATTCCCAGGGTGTTTCATGGCAGTCATAGACTTGAAGGACGCGTATCACCATGTCCCTATTTTTGCAGATCACCAGCGGTACTTAAGGGTGGCGGTGAAGCTAAAAGAGACAGTACTACATTTCCAGTTTCAGGCTCTGCCGTTCGGCCTGTCGATGGCGCCGATAATATTTACAAAAATTGTGGCAGAAATGGCATCGTTCATCAGGAAACAAGAGGTAACGTTCCTGCCATACTTGGACGATTTCCTGATTATAGCAAACACGGAGGTAAGCTGTGCCGAGTCGGTACAAAAAGTAGTGACCATCCTGGAAAATCTGGGTTGGATGATAAACACGAAAAAATCAAGGCTAGTTCCAGTTACATCCCAGCTGTTTTGGGGGTTCCTGCTAGACTCTTTGAAGCAAAGGACCTTCCTGACTAGGTAAAAGATTCTTCGAGTTCAAGAAATGATAGAATGGATTCAAGCAAATCTGGGACTAAAAATCAGGAAAGCTATGTCGGTGCTGGGGACTTTGACGGCCTGCATTCCGGCAGTACAGTGGGCACAATTCCAGACTCGCCAAATTCAAAGAGAGATCCTATATTACGTAAAGAAGAAGGGAGGAAGATTGGATGCGGAGAAGAGTGTCAGAAAAGACAGTTGCATCCCTATCCTTGTGGAAGATCAGAGAAAATTTAGACCAGGGGAGCCCTTGGTATCCTCCGCAGCCGATAGTGATAACAACAGACGCCAGTCCATGGGGTTGGGGAGCGCACTTTCTAGACCAGGTAGTCCAGGGCAGGTGGTCCCCAAATCAAAGATGGTTTTCGTCAAACAGGAAAGAGTTACTGGCAGTCAGGTTAGCCTTGAGAGCAGCTACTCCCTCCATTTCCCTCCATTTCTCAGAAATCAGTCAGGATTAGTGATGTCGCGAACATAAAATTTTCCGTTCGCGAACTTCCGCAAATGTTCGCGAACGGGCGAACCGCCATAGACTTCAATTGGCAGGCGAATTTTAAAACCCACAGGGACTCTTTCTGTCCACAATAGTGATGGGAAAGTTGTTTCAAGGGGTCTAACACCTGGACTGTGGCATGCCGGAGGGGGATCTATGTCAAAACTCCAATGGAAAATTACGTAGTGGATAGATTTTTCGAACGGGGAGATGGTTAAAAAAACGCTGGCTCCCTCCACTCTGTTTTAATCCAAGGTGACTGCGTCTGCGCCGTGCAATTTACTGTCACACCCGATATGAGTGCTATTTTCTGTAGTACTATTCTCATCAGTTTAATCCCTCTAACGTCCCCAATCTGGGGGCCATTTATTGAATAGATTTTTCGAACGGGGAGATGGTTAAAAAAACGCTGGCTCCCTCCACTCTGTTTTAATCCACGGTCACTGCGTCTGCGCCGTGCAATTTACTGTCACACCCGATATGAGTGGTATTTTCTGTAGTACTATTCTCATCAGTTTAATCCCTGTTACGTCCCATATCAGGGATTGCCTTTTGTGAAAAAAAATTTAGGCCGGGTGCCTTCGACTGCCTTCACAGTGACAGACCAAACTCTCATACACCAAACTGAATTGATTTCAGGAACCGGGAGATGGAAAAAGCAGCCTCGTCGGTCCTCATACTCCCAAATTGGGGCACTGTGCGTGCACAGAGCAATGTGCTGTGACACCCTATATGAGTGGTGTCTTAACTAGTACTATTCCTATCAGTTTAATCCCTGTTACGTACCCTATCTGGTCGAATTGATTAACCATTGTCGAATTAGCGAACCATTACGACATCATGAAATAATTTAGTTCTGAGCTCTGTACTTGCTTTGTATTGGAATTGATGGGGATTTTTTTAATTGTCTGCATCATTTCTAATAAACTATTAAGAGACTTTATTATGATTTTTTATTTTATGTATTAAAAACCCATACAACATATAAAAAAAAAAGGTAAATTAATGTTTTTTCTATGAAATATTATCCAGCCGTCCGATCGCTTTTGGTCTGACCATAATGAAGCAACGGCCTTATCATCTGGGGTGTGGCAACATTGCCAACACACTCATAGAGGTGATGATTGCTTCATTGTGATACGCAAGCCCCTTCACCACGACAAGGTAACGATCACGAAGGGGAATTGACACTTGTATGTGCCTTTTTTTTTTTTTGTTTGTTTTTGCAGCCACAGTGCTGCACCATAGGACAGAAACATTAGGCATGTACACATGCCTGAAAAATAACGGCATTATTGCAGCCGCTATTGTAGCAGCGGCCGGAAAAATTGATGTTTTCCAGGCAGAAAAGTGACTAAAACATTGCGGCTTGAACCCTAGTTGGTGGTGGAGAATTCACAAAGGTCATCCGGTATGCAGACATTAAATACAGCAACGTGGGGACCATTTTGAGGCCAAGGCATGTAATCAGGCCTTTTGTTAGTCAAACGTATCCCCCACTGTCAGTCCCTTCGGGATCCATGCCTCATTCATCTTTATGAAGGTGAGGTAATCAACACTTTTTTGACCGAGGCGACTTCTCTTGTCAGTGACAATGCCTCCTGCTGCACTGAAGGTCCTTTCTGACAGGACACTTGAAGCAGGGCAGGCCAGAAGTTCTATCGTGAACTGGGATAGCTCAGGCCACAGGTCAAGCCTGCACACCCAGTAGTGAAGGGGTTCATTGCTCCTCAGAGTGTTGATATCTGCTGTTAAGGCGAGGTAGTCTGCTACCTGTCGGTCGAGTCGTTCTCTAAGGCTGGATCCCGAAGGGCTGTGGCGATGAGTAGGACTGAAAAAGCTCCGCATGTCCTCCATCATCAATACATCTGTAAATCGTCCAGTCCTTGCCGCCGTGGTAGGAGGAGGATTACACTCACCTCTTCCCCTGTTAGATTCCCGTTGTGCTGTGACATCCCCCTTATAAGCTGTGTAAAGCATATTTTTAAATTTGGTTTTGAACTGCTGCATCCTTTCCGACTTTCGGTAATTTGGTAACATTTCTGCCACTTTCTGCTTATACCGGGGGTCTAGTAGCGTGGCCACCCAGTACAGGTCGTTCTCCTTCATCCTTTTTATACGTGGGTCCCTCAACAGACATGACCGCATGAAAGACCCCATTTGAACAAGGTTGGATGCAGAGCTACTCATTTCCCGTTCCTCGTCCTCACTGATGTCATTGACGGTCTGTTCTTCCCCCCCCCCCAGCCACGTACAACACCATGAGTCCCAGATAGGTGACAACAACGAGCACCCTGGGGTGCCTGCTGTGGTTGGTCTTCCTCCTCCTCAAAGCCGCCACATTCCTCCTCTGACTCCTCTTCCTCATACCCCACTTCCAGCATTGCCGCAGGTCCGGCAAGCGGTGATGACAAGGCTGTTTCTGGTGGTGATGGTGACCACAACTCTTCCTCTTCACGCTCATCTACAGCCTGATCCAGCACTCTTCGCAGGGCACGCTCCAGGAAGAAAACAAATGGGATGAGGTCGCTAATGGTGCCTTCGGTGCGACTGACTAGGTTTGTCACCTCCTCAAAAGGACGCATGAGCCTACAGGCATTGCGCATGAGCGTCCAGTAACGTGGCAAAAAGATTCCCAGCATCGCAGAGGCTGTCCTAGCACCCCGATCATACAAATACTCGTTGACGGCTTTTTCTTGTTGGAGCAGGCGGTCGAACATTCGGAGTGTTGAATTCCAACGTGTCGGGCTGTCGCATATCAAGCGCCTCACTGGCATGTTGTTTCGCCACTGAATATCGGAAAAGTGCGCCATGGCCGTGTAGGAACGCCTGAAATGGCCACATACCTTCCTGGCCTGCTTGAGGACGTCCTGTAAGCCTGGGTACTTAGACACAAAGCGTTGTACGATGAGATTCAACACATGTGCCATGCACGGCACATGTGACAACTTGCCCAAATTCAATGCCGACAACAAATTTGTTCCATTGTCACACACCACTTTGCCAATCTCCAGTTGGTGCGGGGTCAGCCACTGATCCACCTGTGCGTTCAGGGCGGACAGGAGTGCTGTTCCTGTGTGGTTCTCTGCTTTCAGGCAAGTCAACCCCAAGACAGCGTGACACTGTCGTATCCGGGATGTGGAATAACCCCTGGGGAGCTGAGGGGATTCAGTTGATGTGCAGCCAGACGCCGCAGCAGAAGAGGACTCAGCCGAGGAGAATATCGAAGAGGATGGAGTAGGAGTAGGGGAGGTGGCAGTAGGTCTGCCTGCAAGTTGTTGTGGAGTCACCAACTCCGCTGCGGAGCCACGCATTCCATGCTTGTCAGCCGTCAGCAGGTTGACCCAATGCGCAGTGTACGTGATATACCTGCCCTGACCGTGCTTTGCAGACCAGGTATCAGTGGTCAGATGGACCCTTGCCCCAACACTGTATGCCAGAGATGCCATGACTTCCTTTTCAATGACATGGTAGACGTTTGGGATTGCCTTTATTTGAAAAAAAATTTCGTCCGGGTACCTTAAACTTTGGTGTCCCAATAGCGACAAATTTTTTGAAGGCCTCAGACTCCACCAGCTGGTATGGTAAAAGCTGGCGGGGCTAAGAGTTCCGTCAAGCCAGCTGTCAGTCGCCGGGCAAGGGGGTGATTCTGTGACATTGGCTTTTTACGCTCAAACATGTCCTTGACAGACACCTGACTGTGGGCAGATGAGCAGGAACTGCTGAAGGTGAGAGGAGGAGTGGCGGGTGGTTGAGAGGGGGCAGGGAGGACAGCAGTGGTTGACGTGGCTGAAGACGCTGGACCAGGAGCAGCATGGTGGCTTTGCGTTTGTGTGCTGCTTGTACTCATGTGTTAATCCCATAGGCGTTTGTGATGTGAGACAATGTGCCTTCGCAAAGCAGTTGTACCAAGGTGGGTGTTGGACTTCCCACGACTCAGTTTCTTTTGGCACAGGTTGCAAATGGCATTGCTGTTATCAGAGGCAAACACACAAAAAAAATGCCACACTGCTGAGCTTTGCAATGACGGCATTCTGGTGGTGGCAACAGCATGCGTTGACTGGCGTGCTGTCTGGCTGACCCCAGGTGCCGATACATGCTGTCTGACTGTGCCACTAACTCCTTGCGACGACCTCCCCCTGCTTCCAACTCGTCTCCTCATTCTCTCTGTCTCCCCTTCTGAACTTTCCCCCTCTTCTTCTCTTCGAGCAGGCACCCACGTGGCATCCGTCGACACATCGTCATCATCAACCGCTTCACTTGTATCTGACACCTCAGCAAAGGAAGCAGCAGCGGGTACAACATCATCATCATCACACTGTACGTCCATGTGTGTAATCCTGCCTGACTGAGACATATCCCTATAATCTACATCATCTGGCAATAATGGTTGCGCATCACTAATTGCATCCAACTCATGTGTAAATAACTCCTCTGACGGATCAAGTGAAGCGGCTGTGGTGGTATTGGTGGTGGTGGCGGCGGGTGCGTGGTAACTTGAGAGCAGGTGACCGAAGCTGAGCTGGAGGAGGATGGTGCGTCAAGGTTCTTAGCGGAAGCTGTTGAAGATTGGGTGTCCTCTCTAAGCCAGTCAACTATCTCCTCAGAATTTTTTGGGTTCAGGGTACGTGGCCTCTGAACACTAGGCATTATTCCAGGGACAGTGGAAATCACAGCACCACGACCACGACGGCCCCTGCGGGGTGGCCTGCCTCTGCCTGTCATTTTTTTTTTTTAGATAAGTGGTACTACGCGTGCTAGGTACTGTGCCACCCAGTATCAGTGGTGGGCACTGGCAGTGGGCACACTACAGTCTGTGGAAGTGGGCCTGACACACACTGGCAGCAGGCAAGCAACTGAAATTAGACTGTGTAAAAATGAAATGCCTTATTTATCGGCAAGCTACTGTGCCACCCGGTATCAGTGGTTGGCACTGGCAGTGGGCACACTACAGTCAGTGGAAGTGGGCCTGACACACACTAGCAGCAGGCAAACAACTGAATTTAGACTACTGTCTAAAAATGAAATGCCTTATTTATCGGCAAGCTACTGTGCCACCCGGTATCAGTGGTTGGCACTGGCAGTGGGCACACTACAGTCAGTGGAAGTGGGCCTGACACACACTGGCAGCAGGCAAGCAACTGAAATTAGACTACTGTCTAAAAATGAAATGCCTTATTTATCGGCAAGCTACTGTGCCACCCGGTATCAGTGGTTGGCACTGGCAGTGGGCACACTACAGTCAGTGGAAGTGGGCCTGACACACACTGGCAGCAGGCAAGCAGCTGAAATTACACTAAAGTGTAAAAATGAAATGCCTTTTTTTTTTATACAAAGTCCTGTGCCACACGGGATGACAGGGGTGGGCATTGGCAGTGGGCACACTACAGTCAGTGGAAGTTGGCCTGACACACACTGGCAGCAGGCAAGCAACTGAAATTACACTAAAGTGTAAAAATTAAATGCCTTTTTTTGATGCAAAGACCTGTGCCACACGGGATGACAGGGGTGGGCACTGGCAGTGGGCACACTACAGTCAGTGGAAGTCGGCCTGACACATACTAGCAGCAGGCAAGCAGCTGAAATTACACTAAAGTGTAATAATTAAATGCCTTTTTTTATGCAAAGTCCTGTGCCAGCCAGTATGAGTGGTGGGCACACTACAGTCAGTGGAAGTCAGCTTGACACACACTGGCAGGCAACTAACCTTAAAGTGTAAAAATTAAATGCCTTTTTTTGATGCAAAGTCCTGTGCCACATGGGATGACAGGGGTGGGCACTGGCAGTGTGCACACTACAGTCTGTGGGCCTGCAGCTTCTCACACACAGGCAGGCCAGGCAACTGCAATATGTATATGGAGAAAAAAATGATTAAAATTCATAGATAAAGACATGCAAAATGAGCAGTTTTGGACCCACAATTCAGCTACAAACACCTCCTGGGAAGAAAGCTCAATATAAATGCACAAAAGCAGTTGTCACTGCTATAATAAATAGATATAAAGGTTTCGACAGTGTAAATACAGTTGATCCTAGCCAGAAACGGTAAGATGCACCACCGATTGTTAAAAAACATATAACGGAAAACAGAATGTGGCTTCCAGTTCAGACTATCCCAATGTTAGTGTAACAAAAGATGTATCAAATATTGTTAAGAAAACGTATACCTAAGAGCAAAGGAATAAAAAGGCAACCTGGCATGCGCATTCCGTGCAGGCCGCCATAAGTGATATTCTAAGCCAAATACCGCAAGATCATGCTACAGGTTATGGACACCTTAAATGTCTTAAAGGAAATGTGTCATCAAAAATGTCAGCTGCCTGTTAAATCCAAATGGTAACACACATCCTTTTTTTCTAATTTGTTTTTATTTTATTTTTGTAGTTTTTTTAATTTTATTTTTTTATTCTGTTTCCTGAACATGATAATGGGGACTGCCATCTTGCCTGAGCTGTTCTTATCAGTCTTTACATCATTAAATGCTGTTAAGAACAGCTTTATGGCAGCCCCATGGGCCATAGACACAATGGACAGGAAGGGACCTTATTGACTTCTAGGCAGGAAGAGTTTTCTTGGCATGCCCTGTGACCTGTGCAGAGGTCTTTGCACAAGGAAAGAATACATAAGATTTGACCATCACCTGTTGTGAATACTGGATCCGGTCTTATCTGCGATATAATTATAGGCAGGATTAAAGTGCATTAACAAGGACCTGCCTGTTTTAATAGCTACTTGCATTCCATTTCTGCTAACCATTCTGGAACATCTTTTCTTATTGCTCTATTTTGTGCCATTCCTTATTAATTTTACTAGAAGTTACGAATGAATTGCTAGCAGACTGCAGTAAGGTTACAGAGGGGTGGTAACAAGTCTGGGGTGTGTACTTGCACAGTCTGAAAATGACAGCACTGATTGGATAGAGTGAGTCTGTACAGGGACACCCCCCAACTGGTTACCACCCCTCAGTACCCCTACTGCAGACTGCTAGCAATTCATTCATGACTTCTAGTAGAAATAATAAAGGAATGGTACCACATAGAGCCATAAAAATAGCTGCTCCAGAATTATTACATGCGGAATGCATGTAGCTATTAAAACAGGCATGTCAGGAGAGGTGACAGGTCCTCTTTAACTGCAGTAAACTGATCTGTACAAACCAAGAAGTGGCGCCAATTATTAGACAAAGTGGCCAGTGCAAAAACTGCAGGATTTTTTGTTTCAGTTTACATATAAAAAGTGACATGGAAAGTTACAAATATCATCAAAAATTATTTTTAAATATGTTAAACATAAGGTGATTTAAAAAAACAGGTCATTTTCTGATGACATATTCCCTTTAAACACTTATTTAAGTTACATTCTTATCAGTAAGATTGCAATTTAGCTATAATGAGTGTTTAGGATGTCAGAAAGCAGAGATGAGGAGCCCTCCGCTGAGCTGCCTGATGGCAAACAGTAAAAATACAGAGCATGCTACTAGAGAACATCAAGTCTGTACAGAGAAAGGGGCTTATTTTTAATGAAGACTAATTAAAAAAAAAAAATAATCAAAATATAATGTAATAATAATAAAAATGCCCCCAAAGGTGTCCATAGCCTTTAGCCTGTAGAGGACCCGCGCTGTACATGTACTTCGCTGGTGGACGTGATTTAAAGGGGTTGTCTCACTTGAGTAAGTTGTATTTATCATGTAGAGAAAGTTAATACAAGCCACTTATTAATGTATTGTTATTATCCATATTTCTTCCTTTGCTGGCTGGATTAATTTTCCATCACATTATACACGGCTCGTTTCCATGGTTACAGACCACCCTGCAATTCATGAGTGGTGGTCGTGCTTACACACTATAGAAAAAAGCGTCAGCCTCTAAGGTGGGCGGGACCATGGGAGTGCACATAGGCTATTGCTTTTTCCTATATTGTGCAAGCATGACCACTACTGATGCATTGCAGGGTGGTCTGTAACCATGGAAACAAGCAGTGTATAATGTGATGGAAAAATTAATCTTGCCAGCAAAGGTGAGCAATTTGGATAATAATATATTAGTAAGTGCCTTGTATTAACTTTCTCTACATGATAACTGCCACTTACTGAAGTGAGACAACTCCTTTAACCAGCTCAGCCCCCCTAGCTTAACCCCTTAAGGACGCATGATGTACCTGTACGTCATGGTTTCCGAGTCCTTAAGGACCCATGACGTACAGGTACGTCATGAGTAGTTCCGATCACTGCTGCTCAGCCGGCAGTGATCTGAACAAGGTACCTGCTGAAATCATTCAGCAGGTACCTTGTTACTATGCCCAGGGGGGTCCTGTGACCCCCCCATATCGGCGATCGCTGCAAACCGCAGGTCAATTCAGACCTGCGGTTTGCAGCGCTTTGTGCGATCTCTGATCCCCCGTGGTCTGTGACCGCGGGGATCAGAGAGTTAATGCCTCCAAAGTGTTCATTTTTAACCCCCCTGCAGCCCCCAATCATATTATGGCAGGGGGGGTGGTTGCGGGCGGTGCGGCGGGCGGGATCGAGATTGCGGCCCGCCCGCCCGCCTCCTCTGTAATGTTTCCCTGGTGTCTGGTGGATCTATCAGAGTGTCAGCACATTGCTGACACTCTGATAGAAACGGCTGGCATCTGTGCTTGATGAGATGCCAGCCGTTTAACCCCTTCCGTACCGCGGTCCGTACAGACCGCGGTATGGAAGGGTTAACAGGGAGGGAGCTCCCTCCCTCTCCCATCGGGGGGCTGCTGTGCCTTTGCAGCCCCCCAACAGGACGGGATCGCAGAGGGAGGGGGCTCCACTCTTTCCCTATCCATCACCCGCTGCGCACTTATGGCAGCGGGTGATGGTTGCCATGGAGACAGGACGCTTTTAAAGCGTCCTGCTCTTCATGGTGCTGAAAGTCTGAATAGACCTGCTAAAGGTCTATTCAGACTTTGTAAAGTAAAAAATACAGCACAGTGCATTATATAGTGTACTGTACTGTATTATACAGACACCAGATCCACTGGATCTACAAGAACCAAGTGGGTCTGGGTCAAAAAAAATGTAAAAAAGTGAAAAAAAAGTAAAAATGAAAAAAACACATCACTGAATAAAAAAAAAATACACTACACATATTATGTATCGCCGCGTCCGTAAAAATCTGCTCTATAAAAATATCACATGACTGAACTCGTCAGGTGAACGCCATAAAAAAAAATGGTGTAAATAAGCCAATTTTTGGCACCTTACATCACTAAAAGTGTAATACAAAGCGATCAAAAAAGCGTATGCCTCCCAAAATAGTACCAATCAAACCGGCATCTCATCCCGCAAAAAATGAGCCTTTACCTAAAACAATTGGCCGAAAAATAAAAAAACTATGCTTCTCAGACTGAAGCATTGTTTCAAAAATGCTTTTTAGTGTTAAATGTAAAAAATAAAAATAAAAAGTAGACATATTGGGTATCTCCACATTCGTAAGAATCTGCTCTATAAAAATATCACCTGACCTAACCCCTCAAGTAAAAACTGTAAAAAAAATTAAATAAAAACTTTGTCAAAAAGCCATTTTTTTGTCACCTTACATCACAAAAAGTGTAATAGCAAGCGATCAAAAAGTCACATAACCCCCCAAATAGTGCCAATCTAACCGTCACCTCATCCCGCAAAAAATAAGCCCCTACATAGGACAATCGCCCCAAAAAAAAATAAAAAATATGGCTCTCAAACTATGGAGACACTAAAACATAATTTTTTTTGTTTTAAAATATGATATTATTGTGTAAAACTTATATAAATAAATAAAAAGTATACATATTAGGTATTGACGCGTCCGTCACAACCTGCTTTATAAAAATAACACATGACCTAACCCCTCAGCTGAACACATAAAAAAAAAAAAAAGTGTCGAAAGCCATTTTTGTCACCTTACATCACAAAAAGTGTAATAGCAAGCGACCAAAATGTCATATGCACCCCCAGATAGTGCCAATCAAACCGCCATCTTATCCTGCAAAACATGAGCCCCTACATAAGACAGTTGCCCAAAAAATAAAAAATAAACTATGGCTTTCAGAATGTTGAGACACTAAAAAATAATTTTTTTCAAAAATGCTTTATTATGTAAAACTGAAACAAAAACCCCTAAAAAGTAGTCATATTTGGTATTGTCGCGTCCGTAACAACCTGCTCTATAGAAATAGCACACAATCTAACCTTTTTGTTCAACAATGTAAATAGCAAAAAATAAAAACGGTCCCAAAACAGCAATTTTTTTGCAAATTTTCCATTTTTCCAGTTACAAAGCAAGGGTTAACAACCAAACAAAACTCAATATTTATTGCCCTGATTCTCTTGTTTGCACAAACACCCCATATGTGGTCGTAAACTGCTGTATGGCCGAACGGCAGGGCACAGAAGGAAGGGAACGCCATATGGTTTTTGGAAGGCAGATTTTGCTGGACTGATTTTTTGACACTATGTCCCATTTGAAGCCCCCCTGATGCACCCCTACAGTAGAAACTCCAAAAAAGTGACCCCATTTTGGAAACTACGGGATAAGGTGTCAGTTTTGTTGGTACTATTTTAGGGTAAATATGATTTTTGGTTGCTCTATATTACACTTTTTTTGAGACAAGGTAACAAAAAATAGAAATTCTGAAATTTTATCTCCATTTGCCAATAACTCTTGAACACCTAAAGGGTTAACAAAGTTTGTAAAACTGGTTTTGAATACCTTGAGGGGTGTAGTTTCTTAGATGAAGTCACTTTTATGGAGTTTCTACTCTAGGGGTGCATCGGGGGGTTTCAAATGGGACATGGTGTCAAAAAACCAGTCCAGCAAAATCCACCTTCCAAAAACCATATGGGGTTCCTTTCCTTCTGCTCCCTGCAGTTTGGCCATACAGCAGTTTACGACCACATATTGGGTGTTCGTGCAAACTACAGAATTGGGGGAATAAATATTGAGTTTTGTTTGGCTGTTAACCCTTGCTTTGTTACTGGAAAAAAAGGATTAAAATGGAAAATTTTCCAAAAAAATCTAAATTCTGAAATGTTATCTCCATTTGCCATTAACTCTTGTGGAAAACCTAAAGGGTTAATTATGTTTGTAAAATCAGTTTTGAATACCTTGAGGGGTGTAGTTTCTAGAATGGGGTAATATTTGGGTAGTTTCTATTATGGTAAGCCTCACAAAGTGACTTCAGACCTGAACTGGTCCCTAAAAAGTGGGTTTTTGAAAATTTCTGAAAAATTTCAAGATTTTTTTTTTGGCGGTATTACTATGTATTATAGAAGTAGAGAAATTGAAACTTGGAAAATTGCAAATTTTTCAAAATTTTTGTTACATTTTGTATTTTTTTTATAAATAAAAATGAAATTTTTCGATTGCATTTTACCACTGTCATGAAGTAAAATACGTGATGAAAAAACAATCTCAGAATGGCCTGGATAAGAAAAAGCGTTTTAAAGTTATCACCACATAAATTGACACTGGTCAGATTTGCAAAAAATGGCCGAGTCCTTAGGGTGAAATAGGGCTGAGTCCTTAAAGGGGTTGTCTGGGATCAAACTCATTTTTTTTTTTTAAAGTAGCTTACTCACCTTTAGTAGCTAAGAGTATGTTCCGAAGATTGTTTTAGGTAGCTTTTACACTGGAGCATGGCTCCTACAGTCCCCAACAGACTGTTTACATATCTGTTTATGTATGCCATCACTTCCTGCTGCAAAGCATTGTGGGTCCCAGTGCAGCTCAGCAGCAGATGGTTTCTACAGTGTAACATCACCTCCCTTCCCCGCCCGCCTCATACATATTCATCCTCCAGTCTCATATTCCTCCCCCATAAACTCCGTCTTGCAAATGTAATGTGCTCAGTGTTTGCAGAGCAGAGAGGCAGACGGTGAATAAAAAATACAGAAAGCACAGCCAATACGGATCCGTCTTGAACACCATTGAAAGTCAATGGGGAACGGATCAGTTTTCTATTGTGCCAGATTGTGTCAGAGAAAACGGATCCATCCCCATTGTCTTACATTGTGTGCCAGGATCGTTTGGCTCAGTTTCGTCAGACGGACACCAAAACGCTGCAAGCAGCCTCCAGAGCGGAATGGTGACTGATTGTAGGCAAACTGCTGCATTCTGAGTGGATCCTTATCTATTCAGAATGCATTAGGGCAAAACTGATCCGTTTTGGACCTTTTCTGAGAGCCCATGACGGATCTCACAAATGGAAACCAAAACGCGAGTGTAAAAGTAGCCTTAGCCTACATGCATACAACAGTTGTTTATTGCTGTCCGCAAATTGGGGATCAGCATCGCTGACAGCATCACACTATAAGTGCCACGCTCCCACGTCTATCCATAAACATCGCTGACAGCATCAAAGCATCACAGTATAAGGGACACGCTCCCACGTCTATCCATAAACATCGCTGACAGTATCACACTATAAGGGACACTCTCCCACATCTATCTATAAACATAGCTCAAAGCATCACAGTATAAGGGACACGCTCCCACGTCTATCCATAAACATCGCTGCCAGTATCAAAGCCTCACAGTATAAGGGCCATGCTCCCACGTCTATCCATAAACATCGCTGACAGTATCAAAGCATCACAGTATAAGGGCCACGCTCCCACATCTATCCATAAACATCGCTGACAGCGTCACACTATAAGGGCCACGTTCCCACGTCTATCCATAAACATCGCTGACAGCATAAAAGCATCACAGTATAAGGGACACGCTCCCACGTCTATCCATGAACATCGCTGACAGTATCACTATAAGGGACACGCTCCCACATCTATCCATAAACATAGCTGACAGCATCAAAGCATCACATTATAAGGGACATGCTCCCACGTCTATCCATAAACATCGCTGACAGCGTCAAACTATAAGGGCCACGCTCCCATATAGATAGATCCCTAAACATGACTGAGAGCTTTACTCAATTATAGCAGCTTTGAAACAAAAAAATGGTGTTTTAGTGTGTCCATAGTCTGAGATCCACCGTTTTTTTTTATTTTTTGACTGATTGTCTTAGTTAGAGATTCATTTTTTGCGGTTTGAGGTGACGGTTTGATTAGTACTATTTTGGGGGGCATGCGCCTTTTTGAACGCTTGTTGTTGCACTTGATGTGATGTTAGGTAAAAAAAATGCTTTTTTTTTTACGGTTTTTATGTTATTTTTTAAGGTGTTTTTCTGACATGGTGTATCATGTGATATGTTTTTAATTCAATTTTTATTTTTTTTCACTTTCAATTTGTTTGCACATTCACTTGTTTGCACGTTCACTTGTTTGCACATTCCCTTTTTTCAGTTTTACGTTTTTTACTGTCACTTTTTTTCACTTTTACTTTTTTTTCATTCCCTTTTTTTTAATACTTTCACTTTCATACAGTGCATTGCAATAGTCATCTATTTCAATGCATTGTATTGTCAGTTCTACTTTTGCACTAAGGCTAATCAGACCTCAGGGTCTGATTAGCCTTAGGTCCATGACAACCATCGCGCCGCTGCAATCGCAGCAACAGGGGCGCGATGGTAGAAAGAGAGCTACCTCCTTCTCAACCACATGGATGCCGCGGGCGGCTGCTGACCGCGGCATCCATGGGGTTAAACACCCCAGATCAGTGCCAGCACCGATTTGGGGTGCTGCAGCAGAGTGTTAGCTGTTACAGTTACAGCTAACCTCTCTGCTGATGGCAGCGGCTCCGTTCCTGAGCCGCTGCCATCAATATCGGCACCACAAGGAGCGGACACATCGAGGGGGGCATGCAAATATAAGGGGAGGGGGGGCATTTGTTATATATGGGACAATGGAGACAGAAAGGAGTGGAGCATTTTAGGGGAGGCACCAGTTCCCTGAGTTTTTACTTAGTCTGCAAGTGAATGTCGGCAAGGGACCACTCTGATTGGTCCCTTGTCGGCGCCCAGTGACGTCACCGGGCTGGAGGGGCGGAGCTTAGCGCAATCTTGGCCAGGAGAGTTACTGCCCCTCCTAGACTTTTGCATAATTAATTAGGCTGTCAGTGACGTCACCGGGCTCCCTGAGGAGCGGAAGAGGAAGCTTTCCTCCTCTGCAAGGGACCCGGTACGTCACTGACTGAAAGGAATCAGTTACTTCCTGCCATAAAGGTTTTGGGTAAAAAGAGTACTTAGAAACATACTGAAAAGGTAGGACATGGGTGTATGTAAAGTGTGTGTATGTGCAATGCTATTAAACAATGGTCCCTAATCCCGGACAACCCCTTTAAGGGGTTAAACACCCTTAATGACCAGGCCACTTTACAATATGGATGTCAGCCGTTTATAGTAGAGTATCAGCAATGTACTGACACTCTGCTACACCCACTGGCCACCAATGATTATATAAGAGAGGAGGCGGGGAATCGTGATGCCGCATATATAGCGCCGCCCGCACCCTCTCCCTGCACTGCCCTCTGCCATCTCAAAGAGGGGGGGGGATTAAAACAAAACCCGCAATTTCTAAGTTACTGATCCCCGCGGTTACAGTCTGAATTGAACTGCGGTTTGAACCGATCGCCGATACGGGTGGGTCACAGGACCTCCCATGTCATTGTCCCAAGGTACCTGCTGAATGATTTCAGCAGGTACCTTGTTCCAATCACTGCACAGCTGTGACTGGAACTACACAGGGCGTACATGTACGCCCTGTGTCCTTAAGTACCCGGACATCAGGGCGTACCTGTACACCCTGTGTCCCTAAGAGGTTAACCACCTCACATCCACCCATAGGATATATAAACGTCCTATGGGTGGATGTTTAACTCTGAATGGACGTTCTGGAACATCCATTCAGAGATCGCAGCTGCATGCTAATCGTGCAGCTGCAGAGCGTGTTTCCCGCTGTTAGGCAACCCAGAGAGAAGTCAGGGACAGTACCCAGGTGTCCCTGCCTTCAACATCGCCGCATAGCACTTCCCTTTCTGCATGCACAGTGATCGGTGAGCATGTGACCACCGGAGTTGGTTGAGTGCAGGAGCTGTCGGGTCTTCCACTGACCTCGATCAGTCCTGCACTGGGGCTGTACAGAACAGTATTATGCTGTACAGCCTCTCTGGGGGGTGTATTTCCCATGTAACTGGTGCTACTATGTCAGCCCCAGTTATAGGAGAAATCAATAGTGAAAAAAATGAAATGAAGTCAAATGTCCCACAGACGTCTTGTATGACCTTGTGGGGGACAAAGTGTAAAATAAAAAAATAAAATAGTGTTTTATAAAAATAAAGTTTCACATGTAAAAAAAAAAAAAATTACCCAATTAAGTAATAAATTCAAAATAGGAAAAAATAAATAAGACATATTTGGTATTGCTGCGTCTGTGACGGCCGGCTCTATAAATATCACATGATCCACCCTGTCCAATAAACACCATAAAAAATAAAAACTGTCAAAGGCATCTTTGTCACCTTGCGTCACAAAAAGTGCAATACCAATTAATCAAAAAGGTGTATGTCCCACAAAATGGTACCAATAAAACAGTCACCTCATTCCGCAATAAATGATTCCCTACATAACAAAATTTGCTCAAAAAATAAAAAAATATAGCTCTCAGAACATGGAGACATTAAAACATAATTTTTTGTTTCTAAAATGCTATTATTGTGTTAAAGTGAAAAAAAAAGTTGATATATTCGGTATCACTGTGTCCGTAACAACTAGCTCTATAAAAAAGCACATGACCCAACCCCTCAGGTGAACGCCGTAAAAAAATAAAATAGAAACACTGCCAGAAAAAAAGCAATTTTTTGTTACCTTGCATCGCTAAAAGTATAATAGCAAGCTTTCAAAAAGTCATATGCACCCCAAAATATTGCCAATCAAACAGTCATCTCATCCCACAAAAAATGAGACCCTACTTAAGACAATTGTCCAAAAAATAAAAATAACTATGACTCTCAGACTATGGAGACACTAAAACATGATTTTTTTTATTTTTTGTTTCAAAAATAGTGTAAAACTTA
Organism: Bufotes viridis; assembly: GCA_033119425.1. Classification (NCBI taxonomy): domain Eukaryota; kingdom Metazoa; phylum Chordata; class Amphibia; order Anura; family Bufonidae; genus Bufotes; species Bufotes viridis. Next base: position 307,499,232 of record CM065592.1, read on the forward strand.
AATAAATTAAAAAAGTGTACATATTAGGTATTGCTGCGTCCATAAGAACATTCTCTATAAAAATACCAAATGACCGAACACCTCAGATGATTACCGCAAAAAATAAAAAACGGTGTCAAAAGCCATTTTCTGTTACCTTGCATCTCAAAAAGTGTAATAGCAAGCAATCAAAAAGTCGTATGCACCCCAAAATAGTGCTAATCAAACCGTCATCTCATCCCGCAAAAAATGATACCCTACCTAAGACAATCGCCCAAAATATATAAAAAACTATGACTGACAAAAAAACTATTTTTGTCACCTTACATCACAAAAAGTGTAATACCAAGCAATCAAAAAGTCATATGCACCCTAAAATAGTACCGAAATCTCATACCGAAAAAAATGAGCCCCTATATAAGACAGCCGCACAAAAAAAACAAAAAACTATGGCTTTCAGAATGGGGAGATACTATTTTTTTACATTTTTGGTAAAAAATGTAAATGTATTTTTTTACATTTTTGGTAAATTTGTCATTTTTTTATAATTAAAATAAAAAAAATTTGACTCAGTTTTATCACTTTCATGAAGTACAGTATGTTATGAGAAAACAATCTCAGAATGGCCTGGATAAGTAAAAGCGTTTTAAAGTTATTACCACATAGTGACATGTCAGATCTGCAAAAAATTACTGTCAGGAAGGGGGAGATGTGAAGTGGTTAAGGTGAAATATGGCATGGTCCTGAAAGGGTTAAACATTTATCCAGCCTAAAAACCTTATCAACAGTAGGTCATTTTCTGATGCTGCATTTTTTTTTTGCCTAGTCACATATTAATTTCAATTTTATATTTGTATTTTTCAGTGTTTAACCTATTTTCTAATGGAATGGAAACTGTTGCTACTAGTGAAATGTTACATGCTCCTCATAAAAGGACAGATACTGATGAAACATTCCACTCAAGCTTTCTGCATAGCTCAAATACTGTGGAACAACATAAACCAAGACGTCAGCCCAAAAGGATATGTAGTTATTCACTGAAGGAGGACGAAGGAACAAATACTTCATCGGATTCTGAGACTACTGTACAAAAACAATCATTGATAACGCAGAGAAAACTATTTAGAAAACATTCACCTGCAAATATCAGAGATACGCTAATAGCTGAAAAAAATTCACAACAAAAGGGGAACTGCAAGCCAGACTTAGAAACAACATTTTCTCAGTTGTCAACAGAAATAAATCAAACAGTCTCCCTTTCAAATGAAGAATCTTCACCTTTTAATCTTTGCCAGATCCTTTTGTCTTTGCTTAAAAAAGTTTGCAAATTCGATATAATGCTGAATCCTGGTTCTGTGCTTTCCATTTGCATCATTCCAGCTTTAACGGAATTCATAACAGAAATTGGTGATTATCATGCCTCTGGAAAGGGAACACTGGTAAAAGGTTGGACTAAGGAACCTGTGGCATTAGTTCAGAGAATGCTGTTACATACAGTATTAAGTGTTCTGTCTGTAGACATTAGGGGAAAGGATTTTATGCCTGACAGTCTTAGAAACAGTCTTATTGACTTGTTGCGAACATCTTTGAAACTAAAATCTTACATAAATAAAACGCTATACTCAAACCAAGGGCTGTTACAAGACACTATGGACAACATACCTTTGTGTAGTTGTCAACACCAAGCTTTTTTTTTTCCAGATCTCCTTGAAGGTGTGTTTCAAATTATGCTGTCATGTCTTAAATGTTCAGCACCAAACCCTCTCTATTTTAGTCAATGTATAGAACTTTTGCATGACTTTATTCAATACAAAGGTTTTAATCTTTTTGAAAAGGCAATTCTTCAGATGGAATCTTTAGGTCTGCAATATGAAACGCTACATTCAGAGGCTTCTGATCATGTGCTAATTCTTATTAGCAGTGTATTAAAAATAGTCAGTTTAGTAAAAAAGGTAAAATCTGAACAGCTTCATCAATCAGTGTGTACAAGGAAAAGGCATCGCAGATGTGAGTTCTCTTACTTCTTGCACCACCACAGAGAATTATCTGGTCTTCCTATTTCTCTGTTCAAGTATGAAAACATTGATGATGATATGTCTGAAGAAATCCATTATCCTGAGAGAAGTTGTTGCATAGCAGTATGCTCACTTCACTGCTTGCGTTTACTTCAAAGAGTATCAGTGACCACAACACACCTGCAAATTCTCTTAGGAATTCAGAATGCTGGTGTTTGTTGTTGCATGGATCCATTATCAGTTGTCACCCCACTCCTTCATGCTTTTAAAGTGCCAGCCTTAAAGAATGTGCAGCACCAAATAATAAGTATCCTTGAAGATTTTTTACTAAATCAACTGGGTGGACGCGAAATATCCAGTGTTCAGAGACAAGCTTCTTGTAACGTGTGTGTGATGGACAATGATCATTTAATAGAGTTAAAGGATACTTTTCAGTGGAAAGCTGATAATACTCTTGAAACAGGTCAGTGCATTATGCCATACAGATTACAAGGGGTTTTACCGTGCGGAGGATCTGAGGATATGATGTGGAAATGGGATTCTTTAGAAGCTTATCAGGAACTTGTGTTTAGCAATGACTTCCAACTAAGCTTTCATATTTCTAGCCATATTTGTTACTTACTTCAAGAAGGAAATGCAGTTATTCAGCGGAAATTGTATACTCTTATTTTTAATGGAATTCTGCAAAAAGGTGTGGAAATGGTTCGTTACTTCCAGCAGTCTGGCACTTCTGCATTGTGTAGCCAGCCTGACTCCAACCAGGATGCATGTTTCCTGGAAGTGCTTAAAGTTTATTTAAAAAGCTTACCAGAGTTGCTAAAATCAAGGTTAGTGACTATTTTTGTTTTTACGATTATGTTCTTTACAAATCTTCACTTTCACTTTTGGTACAATGTATGAACTGTATTTGTGAGTAGTTGTTTTTCATATGTTTAAGGTACAAGTAAGTGTCAATATTTGTCTCATTTCTCACCATATTATAGTAATTTTTAATTTTCATGATCTTGGCTAGCTCTTCGCAGCACAGGCTTACCTGAAAGAGTACAGGTTCTGCTCTTCCCTCAGAGACATTGGGGGAGGTTTATCAAAATTGGTGCAAAGAAAAACTGACTTGGATGCCCATAGCACCAATCATATTGATCCTTAAATTTTCCGAAGGAGCTCTGAAAAAGATAGAATCTGAGTGGTTTAAATGGGCTACTAAGCCAGTGTTCCTTTGCCCCACTTTTAATAAATCTCCCTTATTGTGTTTGTCTATAGCTACCTGTGCCCCTTTGTTTTTACAAGGTGTAAGATAGGGCTGTAAGTAGAGATGAGTTAACTTTAAAAAAAAAGTTTGGCGTTCAGGTTGTGGTAATCGCCGCATCCCGCAATGGATTCTACTACTGCGGACTATCGCGGCATATGGAATCCATAAGGGGCGGCTTCCACGAATCCGAACTGTTGAACAGCCGAAGGACCTGGGGTGACGTCACCGTCATGTGATTAGTGCAGGGGGCGTGGCTCAGCACTGGATTTTTTTGAGGCTGGTGGTACTTGACTACATTATTTTGGTGGTAATTATCACCATTTTACAGCTCACAGTAAATGATGGTAATAAATACTTATAAGTCTATTAAAAATAGAAAAATTCTGGTTGGCAACACTGCTCCATGTACATAGCTAGATCCTTATGCCTTTTGGATGGAACATTTAGTCTCACTTGAAAAATAAAACCCCTGCAGGGCAGATATTATCTTCTCTTCCTCTCTGTAGGTCTGAGGCAGGGTTTCTAGCAGATACCTCTGTTGAATCATTATGTATGGCGGCCAGAATTTCTCAGATTGCAAACTGAGACGGATTGTATGGCTCGGGTCATGGTAAGGTGATATTGCATCTAAAAATCAGATGTGCTCTATTTTTTCCTATGGCCAATATGTGTTTGGATCTGATCTTGACAATATTCTAGAAAAAACAAAGAAGAAAGGAGAAAGTACTTAAACATGGGCCTAATAAGAGGTTTAAGTTTCAGAACCAATATAGGTCAGATAAGGGAAAGATGGGCCACTGGAGCTACAGGAAAGGAGGTAAGGGCAGACCCTTTCAGGGCTCCAGATGGCGGCCAAAACGGTCGCCAATGCGCCTTAAAATTTGCAGATGGCGACAAGACTTTTTAGTCTTGTCGCCATTTGCGACTGGACTGCTGCGCTGCCCAGTATTGGTTAAAGAACATGGAACAGGCCGCTCTCAGCGCTCCTGTTCTCTTCTAGCACATTGGAGAAGGAGGGAGTCATCCCGCCCCACTGTGACGCGACAGCCGCTGCCACCAATGGGGAGATAGCAGGGAGGAGGAGCTGCTCCCCAGTATAAGTATCATTGGTGGCACAGTAAAAAGCCACAGGCCCCCCACCCCCCTCATTGTTATATGGTGGCCGCAGGGTCCCCTCCATTGGTGGCAGTGTCCAATTACACTGCTGGGGCTCTGATCGGTTACCATGGCAGCCAGGACGCTCCTGAAGCTCTGGCTGCCATGGTCAGCTCCCTGCTGCTGTGTGCACTATGCACAGGGCAGCCAGGCGAGTGTCAGGTCCTATTCATAAGTGAATAGGACAAGGGATGAAAAGATCCCAGGTTCTAACCCCTCAGGAGGCTAATAGTTATTAAATAAACAGTAAAAAAAAAAACACTAATATACTAAAAGTTTAAATTGCCCCTTTTCCCAATTTTACATATAAAATTTACAAGCAAAAAAAAAACAAATTACATATCACCACGACCGAAAAAGTGTGAACTATTAAAATATTTCCGCTGCGGTGAACGCCGTAACAGGAAAAAAAAAAAAACACGTGCAACTCGCCATTTTTAGTCACCTTGTCCCCCAGTAGATGTGGGATATGAGAGGCATGTGCTGCTGTATTTTACTATGCGTAGAGCTGGCTCATTACTGTGACCTGCATCTCATCTTCTCCAAGTCCTTTTTTTTAATTATATGCATTTTAAATTTGGCGACTAAAAAATTTGATTTGGCTCCTAAACTTTTTAGGTTAGGAGCCAATGGCTCCTGGTTATTTTTTTTAGTCTGGAGCCTGCCTTACTTTTTGGCTCTTCCCAGCAAACCACATCTAAATGATGCCATCGAAGTAGGAGGAGGATTAGGGGAGTTTGTGTCAGCTTGGAGGAAAATTACAAATAACCATTGGATTCTACAAACATTAGATACAGGTTACAAAATAGAATTTTCATCCACTCCCCCAGAGGTTTTCAGGTTAACAGACTTTAAAGTAGAGTGTTCAGGAACTTCTTCAGTTGGGGGCAATTCAACTATTCCCTATTTTGGAGCAGTTAATAGGACACTATTCAACCCCTTTTCTTGTCAGAAAACCAAATGGGACATTCCTTATGATCATAAATTTGAAACCTCTAAACAGTTTCAATACAAAAAATTCAGGATGGACTCAATAAAAACAGCCATCCCCCTGATGAGGAAAGACACAGAAATGATCATGATATACTTGATGGATGTGTATTTTCATGTGCCTATAAACCAAAATTGTACTAAAGTCTCTGCAGACAAAATCCTAATCCTGGAAAAATCTAATTTAACTCCCTCTACAAGGATAACATTTCTGGGCATGATATTGGATTCATGGTTACAAAAAACCATCCTACCACAGCAAAGGATTCAGAATCTGAGCACCCTCATAGGAACTAATAAAAAGATATCAATAAGAATAGCGATGAAACTTCTAGCCCATATGTTATTGTGTATTTCAGCGGTCCCCCCCCCCTGGGGGGGGCCTCATCTTATTCTAAAACAATGGAACCATGCCATTCAGTATCTAGATTTCAACATACTACTACCACAGATAACAAGGACATCTTTAATGTGATGGTTAATTAGAGATCACCTAGAAAAAGTAGTAGAGTGGATTCTGGAACCTGCGCAGTCATTGGCCACTGATGCAGGTGCCCTAGTTTGGGGTGCTCATGTAGCTCACTATTCTTTTCAGGGTGCATGGAGTCAGGAAATGTCCCAAGAATCCTCAAATCTTAGAGAACTAACTGCGGTATTGCCAGCAAAACAGTTAATAAGGAAATCCCATGTGAAAATGTGTTCATTCAACATAACAGTGGCTTTTATTCAACACCAGGGAATAACGAAAGGCCGTCTTTTTCATTACTCGTAAGCCAGAATATGTCAGTGGGAAGAGAAAAATCTGTTATCCTCTTAAGGGGTCATCAGAACCAGTGGGCAGATTTTTTGAGCAGGAAAAAGATGGCTCCAGGAGAATGGACTCTAGCTCAAGATAGTGGGATAGATGTGAAAAGTGGGAGATGAGGAGAGAAGATTGTGGTCAGAGAGTGGGAGAGGATTGTTAGTGACGTTGGAAACTGAGCAAAAGGACCAGGTCAAATATGTTACCGTCTTTGTGTCTGAGAGTTTGGAAGTTGTGAAAGTCCAAGAGAGCAGGGTAAAGATAGAATCTGTGAATCGAAAAAAAGTACACCTACTCCATCACAATGTCTGTTGTAAGTCCCGGAGTTATGTGAAAAATGTAGGCCACCTTAAAAGTGAGCAGCAGGAGAAACAGTGTCACATTGCTGAATCTGAGTTTCATTGAGGGCTAGCAGGTTAAGAGAATTAGTCAGAAAGAAGTTGAGTGTTTGCCAATGTGTTGCCCTCCGAATGTGGATTGTAGAGCTCACATTTAGAAAAGGGAAGAGAGGATGCACAATGAAGGTTTAAGATGAGCAGGGTTTCTATGAGAGATTGGGGAGGTGTTGAAAGGTGTGATTTGTAAAAGCATTTGTTGTGCAGAACCCTGGGACATTATGGGTTCAGACTTAGGAAGGTGAATAAAGCATGGGAGTCGTACATGGTGGGAAAGAAGGAGAGCGGGGCTCATGTGAAGAGAGTGAAATGGAGGTTTAACAGGGTGGTGAGTGTAGAGGAAAAGGGCACATAGTAATATGGACAGAGATATAATGAACATAGTTGTGAACGGAAAATGACATAGCTGTCTCCTGCCCTGTCTAACTGCCTTGTTTAACTGCTAGACACTTATAGAAGATGACCTTTAGGGCCCTTGCACACGACCGTATGCCCTCCGAGACATACAGTCTGTGAGCGGGCCATATGTCCCGGAGCGGCATTGATTGTGCACACGGGAGCACGCAGCATCATAGATTACAATAATGCTATGCACGTTGGGCCACCCATGACTCATAAAATCATATGAGTGCAGGACAATAGCAGTGTGGGCGGCTGGACGTGCACAGCATCATTGTAATCTATGATGCTGTGTGTTCCCGTGCTCACAATCAATCCTGCTCCGGGACATATGTCTCGGAGGGCATATGGTCGTGTGCAAGGGCCCTTAGCCTAATGAACAAGTGGGTTACAACACCAGAGCAGGAAGAGCAAATCAAAAATAAACAGACACATTGCACTGGCTGTCTCATGGAATGCACTAAGATCAAACAGTCTAACCAATTAAGAAGATATCAACTCACACTACCAATGTGCATATACACCTTAGAGATGTGATGTTATTCAGGAATAAAGTGGGCAAGCAGAGTTGAGCCTCATTCACATGCCCGTGCTTAAATCCGTAAAAAGGTGGTCAGTGATGCATCCGTGAAGGATCCATGTTGTGGTCCGTTGCTGTCCGTGTTTCATCTGTGTTTCACTGACACTGCACAGCTAAAAAATAATTTCAAAGCATATCTAATGATCTATGAAACACAGATGGCATCCATGTTGCATCTGTGGTTTTCACGGACCCATAGACTGTAATGGGCGTGATTGATCCGTGAACACGGCAAAAATAGAGCATGCATCTGTGCTAAAAACACGGACCCACAGAACGTGGTAAAAAAACGATTTGTGAATACACACATTAAAATGAATGGGTACTTGTGTTGTCCGTAGAGAACACATACAGCACTCGTACGTGGAACACTGAATGAGGCTTTATTAGTAAGGTTCAAGGTGCATATATACAGTTGCAAGAAAAAGTATATGAACCCTTTGGAATGATATGGATTTCTGCACAAATTGGTCATAAAATGTGATCTGATCTTCATATAAGTCACAACAATAGACAATCACAGTTTTATATGGTGTTTACATGGTGTGTTCAATAAAAACATGGTAACATTTAATTCTTTGTGTGTTATTAAACACACAAATAATTAAATGTTACCATGTTTTTATTGAACACACCATGTAAACATTCACAGTGCAGGTGGAAAAAGTATGTGAACCCTTGGATTTAATAACTGGCTGAACCTCCTTTGGCAGCAATAACTTCAACCAAACGTTTTCTGTAGTTTCAGATCAGATGTGCACAACGGCCAGGAGTAATTTTTGACCATTCCTCTTTACAGAACTGTTTCAGTTCAGCAATATTCTTGGGATGTCTGGTGTGAATCGCTTTCTTGAGGTCATACCACAGCATCTCAATCAGGTTGAGGTCAGGACTCTAACTGGGCCACTCCAGAAGGCGTATTTTCTTCTGTTTAAGCCATTCTGTTGTTGATTTACTTCTATGCTTTTGGTTGTTGTCCTGTTGCAACACCCATCTTCTGTTGAGCTTCAGCTGGTGGACAGATGGCCTTAAGTTCTAGTGCAAAATGCCTTGATAAACTTGGGAATTCATTTTTCCTTTAATGATGGCAATCCGTCCAGGTCCTGACGCAGCAAAGCAGCCCCAAACCATAATGCCCCCACCACCATACTTCACAGTTGGGATGAGGTTTTGATGTTAGTGTGCTGTGCCTCTTTTTCTCCACTCATAGTGTTGTGTGTTTCTTCCAAACAACTCCATTTTGCCAGTACTACTGTGGAACATCCAGGTGCTCTTGTGCAAACTGTAAACATGCAGCAAATTTTTTTTTGGACAGCAGTGGCTTCCTCTGTGGTATCCTCCCTTAAAATCCATTCTTTAGTGTTTTACGTATCGTAGATTCGCTAACAGGGCTGTTAACATATGCCAGAGACTTTTGTAAGTCTTTAGCTGACGCTCTTCACCTCATTGAGCAGTCTGCGCTGTGCTCTTGCAGTCATCTTTACAGGACGGCCACTCCTAGGGAGAGTAGCAGCAGTGTTGAACTTTCTCCATTTATAGACAATTTGTCTTACCGTGGACTGTTGAACAGCAAGGCTTTTGGAGATACTTTTATAACCCTTTCCAGCTTAATGCGAGTCAAAAATTCTTAATCGTAGGTCTTCTGACAGCGCTTTTGTGCGAGGCATCATTCACATCAGGAAATGCTTTTTGGGAAAAGCAAACCCAGAACTGGTGTGTGTTTTTTATAGGGCAGGGCAGATGTAACCAACACTTCCAATCTCATCTCATTGATTGGACTCCAGTTGACTGACACCTCACTCCAATTAGCTCTTGGAGATGTCATTAGTCTAGGGGTTCACATCCTTTTTTCCACCTACACTGTGAATGTTTACATGGTGTGTTCAATAAAAAACATGGTAACATTTAATTCTTTGTATGTTATTAGTTTAAGCAGACTATTATTGTCTATTGTTGTGACTTAGATAAAGATCAGATCACATTTTATGACCAATTTGTGCAGAAATCCATATCATTCCAAAGGGTTCACATACTTTTTCTTGCAACTGTATCTGTATAAAGAGAAGAGATGGCAGTTACATCCATGTCATGTTTAACTGCTAGACCCTTGTAGAAGATGACACTTTGATCAAGATGACCTTTGCTCAAACCTCGATACCCGTAGCAGCTTGCAGATATCCTTGCAGAAAACGCTATAGGCTAACTTTACTTTGTAGTTTTTTTGTTTTTTTTCCCCAGTGCTTAGTCTTTCTTTACAGAGCTAAGCTCAGCTATTTTTGTACCCTTGTTCATAATAATTAGATATTCTTAAATGACCGGCATCATGTCAGCAAGACCAGTGAAGGCAAATGTGCATTTTGAAAAAGGGCTTTGTCTTTCCCAGGTAATTAGAGATCAGCTAATTTAAAATCCTTTGTAGGTAAAAACATTCAAGAGGCTTTTAAAGGGGGTTGCCTCACTTAGAAAATTGGTGATATATCATTAGGATATGCCACCAATGTCAGATAGCTGTGATTCCCACCTCTGAGACCCGCACCTATCCCTAAACCAAGCTGAAGAAAACAAGAGCCCACCGCAAGTGCACAGCTGCCCGCCACTCATGACTATGTCTGACGGTTTGTATGAAAAGCTGAGTAGAAGCCTAGAAAGAGGAGTTGACGTTAATATAGTGGTTTTGTTGGCAATGTGCTCCATATTCCTATGGGTAAAATAAGATCTATTGTTTTAGACAGTGTAATTTTATAATTGGTTTGTAAACGACTGTGTCCAGCGCAGGGTGGATTTGATTTAAATCACGATTTAAGTCACTAGTCAGTAAGGCTTGATTTAAATCAGTTTTCTACATAAAGACTAATTCTTGCTGGTATAGCTTATAATATGCAAGTAGATGAAGATTTTTAGAATAACAACTTTTCATATTAGTTTTTTTATCCCCAGTTTAATAGGTTAATCATTAATATTTAGACAACTTTTCTGTTGTACTTAGGAAGGAGAAAAAATATTGTTTCTATTCTATTCAATTAACTTCTTTAAACTTAGCACTGAAGGGGTTGATTCTGTATTCATAGGTTTGTAGAAGTTAGGATTAAGGTCTTTTTCTCAACTCTGTTTATGTTATAACATTTTTGCTGTGAAGAAGAGGCATGTGATCTCTGCTGAGTCAAATTCAGTTTTGAGAACTGTAAACCAAGCATCTGTGATATCTTGTAGGCAGAGAAACTGCCCAATAATCTTACAAAAACCTCTGGAAGAGCATGACATTGTGAATGGAATTTATTTACCAAAATAATTAAACATATACAGCCTTATTCTACATAATTAAAATAACTAATCTTTATTTCATGATGGAATAACCTTTGCATGGCAATATATTTTCCTCCAAAAAGCATTTTATTTAATTTTTTTATAAAAATCATTGATTTTTATCCACCTTGTTCAGCGAGTTGTAGTCAGTTATTTGATTGTAAGGGTGCTTTCACACTTGCGTTTGTACTTTCCGGTGTAGAGATCCGTCGTCGGGTCTCTACGCCGAAAAGAAACTGATCAGGATTATCCTAATGCATTCTGAATGGAGAGAAATCTGTTCAGGATGTCATCTGTTCAGTATGTGAATGTTTTTTGGACGTTGACAAAACCGCAGCATGCTGCGGATTTGTCTCCGTCCAAAAATCCGGAAGACCTGCGTAACGCAGGATCCGGAATTAATGCCCATTGAAGTGCATTAATCCGGAATTAAGCTGAACGTCGTTTCGGCGCATCGCCGGATCTGACGTTTAGCTCTGAGCATGCGCAGCAGCAGTTCAGGTCGGGGCGACAGTGTAAGCTGGGGCTCCGATCGCTTACCATGGCAGCCAGGACGCTGGCTTGATCTATGCGCCGCGGGGACCTGTGACGTTATGAAGGAGCGGCCGCAGCGCAGGTAAGTACGCTGCTGCGGAGTTCCATGGCAGCCAGGACTTCAGTAGCGTCCTGGCTGCTATGGTAACCTGAAAGCATTTCAAAGACTGATCAGGATCCTGATCAGTTTTCAAATGCTTTCAGGCGACTTGCGTTCTGACGGATCCGGCGGGCCTGAAGTGCCTGCTGAATCCTCAGAACGCAAGTGTGAAAGCACCCTAAGTCGTAGGTAGCAAGTAGTTGATGGTTTCAGCTTTAACCAGCCAGTGAGTCATGTGGTTTAGGCTGTTTCTCCCAATATATGGGAATGTTTGTATTTTATATGGTTTAAATAAAGATCATTCATTTTATGGGAAAATGTGTACTAATTATTGTAGTTGTAGGTTTATTAGGTACACCTCATCACGTTGAGTGTAAATTTCGATCGGTGTGTATTAAAAAACTGGGAGGTCAACACCTATAAATCTATAAGTGCAATACCATAAATAGGAGCAGCATAAGATACACCCTGTAAGCGGTGATAACCCTGTAAGGCATTACAGTGGATATAAAAAGTCTACACACCCCTGTTAAATTGTCAGGTTTCTGTGCTGTAAAAAAAAAAGTATTTTCTTTCCGCGTCCGTTTTTTTGCGGACCATAAGAGGAACCATTCATTTCAATGGGTCCGTATGTCCTATTTTTTTTCTAGTTTGCGGTCAAGGAAAGGCATTATTACAATGGATCCGCAAAAAAAACGGATGCCATACGGAATGTCATCCTTTTTTTTTTGTGGATCTGCAATTTGCGGACCGCAGAACACATACGGTCGTGTGCGTGAGGCCAAAGATAAATCATTTCAGAACTTTATCCACCTTTAATGTGACCTATAAACTGTACCACTCAATTGAAAGACAAACTGAAATATTTTAGGTGAAGGGAAGAAAACAAAAAAACTAAAATAATGTGGTTGCATAAGTGTGCATACCCTCTTATAAATGGGGATGTAGTTGTGTTCACAATTAAACAATCACATTAAAAATAATGTTAAATAGGAGTCAGCATACACGGGCCATCATTTACAGGGCCTCTGATTAACCCCAAATAAAGTTCAGCTGCTCTAGTTGGTCTTTCCTGAAATTTTCTTAGTCTCATCCCACAGCAAAAGTCATGGTCCACAGGGAGCTTCTAAAGCATCAGAGGGATCTCATTGTTAAAAGGTATCAGTCAGGAGAAGGGTACAAAAGAATTTCCAAGGCATTAAATATACCATGGAACACAGTGTAGACAGTCATCATCAAGTGGAAAAAATATGGCACAACAGTGACATTACCAAGAACTGGACGTCCCTCAAAATTGATGAAAAGACGAGAAGAAAACTGGTCTGGGAGGCTACCCAGAGGCCTACAGCAACATTAAAGGAGCTGCAGGAATATCTGGCAAGTACTGGCTGTGTGGAACATGTGGCAACAATCTCCTGTATTCTTCATATGTCTGGGCTATGGGGTAGAGTGGCAAGACGAAAGCATTTTCTTACAAAGAAAAACATCCAAGCCAGGCTACATTTTACAAAAATCAGATCTGAAGTCTCCAAAAGCATGTGGGAAAAGGTGTTATGGTCTGATAAAACAAAGGTTGAACTTTTTGGCCATAATTCCAAAAGATATGTTTGGCACAAAAACAAAACTGCACATCTCCAAAAGAACACCATACCCACAGTGAAGCATGGTGGTGGCAGCATCATGCTTTGCGGCTGTTTTTCTTCAGCTGGAACTGGGGCCTTAGTAAAGATAGAGGGAATTATGAACAGTTCCAAATACCAGTCAATATTGGCACAAAACCTTCTGGCTTCTGCTAGAAAGCTGAACATGAAGAGGAACTTCATCTTTCAGCATGACAACGACCCAAAGCATACATCCAAATCAACAAAGGAATGGCTTCACCAGAAGAAGATTGAAGTTTTGGAATGGCCCAGCCAGAGCCCAGACCTGAATCCAATTGAAAATCTGTGGGGTGATCTGAAAAGGGCTAGATGCCCTCGCAATCTGACAGATTTGGAGTGGGCAAATCTTGCCAAGTCAAAATGTGCCATGCTGATACTCATACCTAAAAAGTCTGAGTGCCGTAATAAAATCAAAAGGTGCTTCATCAAAGTATTAGTTTAAGGGTGTGCACAATTATGCAACCATATTATTTTATTTTAATATTTTTTCTTCCCTCTACCTAAAGGATTTCAGTTTGTTTTTCAATTGAGTTGTACAGTTTATAGGTCAGATTAAAGGTGAAAAAAGTTTTGAAAGGATTTATCTTTGTCTCATTTTTTTACAGCACAGAAACCTGACATTTTAACAGGGGTGTGTAGACTTTTTATATCCACTGTATATATCCCCACCTAGACTCTCCCTAATGATACCAATTATTTATGGGAGCAGCAGTGAGTGTACAGAGAGCTATGAACCTGGGTAGAGTATCTGGGTGCATCTCATGCTGCTCCTATTTACGGTATCGGATTTATAAATTTGTAAGTGTTTTTTTGTTTTAATTTTAGCATCCTTAAAAAGAAACTGTGATCTATATCTACCAGTGACATGACTGTAACTATTTATTAGTAATTGCGGTGACCAACTGTAGTATTAGCATTGCAGCATGCGATTCCAGTGCTGCTTGTTGGTTGTCGAGGAAAAGTTACTCATCTGAAGAAATCTGTGTTCTGACGTTTTTTAGGTGCATCTTTTAATTTCTTTTATGTAAATAGTTTGTGTTATAGTTGGAATTAAGGAAATGTTTACACTGTTTTTTTTTTTTTGTCTTCTTAGGGTACTACGAGAAACTTTCCTCAATTTAAACGGATTAAATCAAGTTACTGAACTTACCTATTTGGATCCATTGAGGTGTTTTTGTTTGAAAGTTTTTGAGACACTTATTTGCTTTGAAGAGCAGCAAACTGATCTTTTAGCTGCTGCAGATATTAGTGGCGACGATTCTAGCACACTTGCTTCAGTGTTTTCTGTCCAACTTTTAAAGCCTCAGGAATGTATAAATGTTTCACAGAGTTTGAGTAAAGTCTACAGTGTTCTCAAAGATGCATGTTCAAATAAAAGAAAGGATATCGATCAGAAGATAAACACAATAAATCTATTTCTTTGTTTGACGTTTTTGAGTGTGAGCAAGGATGCAGAGTCAGATCTTGAATTGATCAATGAATCCGAAGATACATCAGGTTATGACAGCACTGCAAGTGAACCGCTAAATATTTTACCAAAGCTAAATCCTGAAAGCTTGTTTTTGCCTTCAGTAGAACAGCTACACTGTGCTGCAGACATTTGGTCTATGTGTTACTGGCTTTACATGCAAAATTCAATGTTCCAGAAGCAATTTCTCAAAATTGGTGGCTTTGATTTGTGTTATAAGCTTGTTCAGATGATGATTAATAACTTTTCTAGTTTTGAAGATCTTACTACTGTCACACATTCAGAGTCTTTAAAACGATTTCCAGATGAAAGCTCTGTCGTGGAATCCTATGAGAAAGGCCAAAGTTTAATCTCCAACCAAGATTCCACTCATAATGTGAGCCTTCAGTTGCAACCTCATAATTGTTCAAATGAGAAATCAAATTTGTTGTCTACTGGCAAAAATAATGCTCAGAGCTGGTCATCTGGTGTTGGAAGACTATTTGAAGCTTTGTTATCCATTTGTCTTCATAGTGCACAAAATTGCCAATTGAAATCCGATGTGGAAACTTCTCAGGTAAAGTGTTTTTTTTCTGCCTGCCATGTAAATTTATTGATATTTTTTTTTTTTTTATAGTGCAAATAGGTTATGGTAGGAACACGCAGTGTAGTTGCACCGTGGACCTGCTATGATTGAGTACTTTGCTGTCACATGCAATAAATAAGACCGCACTGTTTAGAGTACTTTCACACTAGCGTTTTTGTTTTCCAGCATAGAGTTCCGTCGTCGGGGCTCTATGCCGGAAAACTACTGATTAGGATTATTCTAATGCATTCTGGATGGAGAGAAATCCTTTCAGGATGCATCAGGATGTCATCCGTTCAAGTACCCAAACTTTTTTTGGCTGGAGAAAAATCCAGAGGACTTGCCGTAACGCTGGATCCAGAATTAATGCCCATTAAAGTGCATTAATCCGGATCCAGAATTAAGCTAAACGACGTTTCGGCGCATCGCCAGATCCGATGTTTAGCTCTGCACATGCGCAGCAGCAGTTCCGATCGGGGCCCCAGTGTAAGCTGGGGCTCCGATCGGTTACCATGGCAGCCAAGACGCTACTTAAGTCGTGGATGCCATGGTAAGTACTCCGCAGCAGTGTACTCACCTGCGCTGCGGCCCCCTGGCGCTCCTTCATGACGTCACATGTCCGGGCGGCGCATTGATGCATGCGCCGCGGCGACCTGTGACATCATGAAGGAGCGGCTGCAGCGCGGGTAAGTACACTGCTGCGGAGTACCATGGCAGCCAGGACTTCAGTAGCGTCCTGGCTGCCATGGTAACCTCAAACTGTTTCGAAGACTGATCAGGATCCTGATCAGTCTTCAAATGCTTTCAGGCGACTTAGGTTCTGACGGATCAGGCGGGCCTGAAGTGCCTGCCAGATCCTCAGAACGCAAGTGTGAAAGCACCCTAAGTCAGTCTGCATTGTTAAAGGCCTTGTGGGCTCCGCAATAACAGTGTGGTCCTAATTTGTTACTCAGGGCCTTATTTGGATCTTATTGGCTGCATGGTACTCCAATGTAACCATGGCATGGCCATGCAATGTGGTTACAACCTAAAACTTTTGTAGGTATATTATTTTAAAGAGACCATTATGAGTCAGATCAGTTCTAGAAGAATAAGATGGATTGCCCATGGATAACAAAGACAAACATGTTCCTTTTGTCATTTGACAGATGGATTTATTGGACTTTTATTAAAATCCCCTCAACATTTATTTAATGTATACAGTCAGCACACAGTCCCACTGACTCAGTGGTACAACTGGTATGACCATTTATAATTATTTTTTTTTTGCCAGACCCTCGACACTCATGGCCTATCTCCTACTGTATTTTGTGTAACACAGACTTGAAGACCCATGGTGACAATGGACTCCAGCAGTTGTCAAGTCAGTGTGCTAGTAACAGGACAATTATTAATAGGAACGTGTGACTAATTGACAATACAGATCAGATTTTTTTTTTTCTTCACGTAATACAAATGTTATTCGAAAGTACCTATTGGTTAATTTGTTTAATCAAACTTCATTTCCTTTTAGAATATTCCTGTCCAACATGTCATCCTTGAAATACAGGAGCTACTTGCACATTCAAAAATACTGGAGACTAATCTTTCATCACATATTTTTGATTGTCTTCTTCGTGTGGCTGTGTTAAATTTCTCTTTGCTCTGTAATCCTTATGAGGAACAAAGTGAAAAGGTAAGGATTATAGCAGAATTGTTGGAGCTGTGACAATTTATAGTTAAACTTTTTTCATTTTTTTTTTACCAATTCTTTTGTAAACAACAATTTCTTGCTTTTTATAAGCATTTTTATGTATACACAGTAGTGTGAAAAAAATAGTAATTTTTTATTCATGTTATCTTAAAAATAAAAACATGCACTCATCGCTCTGTGTATCCACTTTGCATTAGCTTCCTAAATGCTGAATTACAGTGGTTGTCTGGGTTCAGAGCTGAAACTGGACATGCCCAGAATTTCACCCAGGCAACCCCACCGAAGGTAGCATCAGAACTTTTCATGCTCTGATGCTCTCCCTTGTCCTGCACAGGATCAAGGGCTTTTTTTTTTTACAATGACAAACTGCTAGGTGAAGGCTTCCGGACCGGAGTTTGTTGGTTGACGTTACTGGCTCTGATGTGCCGGCTTTAGTGCTGCCCTTGCCGGTTTATTCTGGATTTCCTGAAAATGCCTTTGCCCTGCATGATTCAGTGAAGGGCAAAGGAGAGTAAACATCTTGGGGGCCGCCTAGGTGAAAATATGCATATGTCCAGGGTTAGCTCTGAACCCGGACAACCCCTTTAAGCGACTTTCTTCTTAGTATGCATTATACATTTTATTTCCATTTTGCTTCTCCAGAGTGTCAATCCTTCACGTATTGTAAGTGGTGGTCCTGGGTAGGGTTGTCACAATACCAAAATTATGATTCGATGTTGTTACCAGTGTTGCAATACTCGATACCATTCGATACCACGGGAAAGAAAAATAAAATACCAAAAAAGTGTATTCACATTTTATGAAACGTCCAGCCCATAATGGAACAGTCCTATCCTATTTTTTTTTGGGGGGGGGGGGACAAAGTGACTTAAAAATGTTGGATTGCGTATTTATTTTTATTTTTTTCCTGTTATGGCGTTCACAGCATAGGAAATTTTTTTTTATATTTTAATAATTCAGACTTTTCAGACGTGGCAGTACCTAATATATAATTTTTCTTTATTGTTTTTATATTTTCATATACAATACAATGCAACAGTAGAAAACTGTAGTCCGTGTATACCCCAACAAAATGATAGCAGTAGTCCAGATAAAAGGAGCCGGTCCTCTCTCCTGTATATAATATTGAAAAGAAATCGATTCTGGTCCGCACTTCTCCCAGCAGAAAGTAGCCACACAGATGTACACACAGATGCTGTGTTTCTCCCAGGCAAACGCCCCATTCCTCACTACACTTATATATTTTCATGTAAAGTTGGTAAAGTGGGTGATCTAAAGTTTTAATATTTTTGTGGGGGGTTTTTAAGTTTTTTTTTTTTTTTAAAGAGGACCTTTCACTACTCCTGACATGTCATGTTTTAATAGCTTAACACATTCCCCATGTGATATCAATTTTGGAGCACCTATTCTTATGGCTTATGTTGTGCCATTCCTTTATTATTTCTATTTGAAGTTATGAATGAATTGCTTTTAGCCTTCAGTAAGGGTACAGATAGGTGGTAACCAGTTTGGGGGGGTGGCGCGCGTGTACCTGCACAGTCTGAAAATGGCTGCATTGATTGGATAGAGTGAGTCTGTGCAGGTTCAAACCCCCAACTTGTTACAACCCCTTTCTTACCCTTAGTTAAGGCTAATAACTAGTGTTAAGTGAACTGCAGGTGTGCACTGCACAACGCCATTTGTACGGGCAGAGACGTCATATCTCCCTAACAGTACAATGGGTAAATGCAGTGGTGTCTGGGCCTGAGGCGATTAGCAGTTTGGCGCATGTCTTTCTGCCACCGAGGATTGCAGGACGTTTCTAGTTGCCTCCTCCTCTTAGTCCGCTTCCTACTCCTACCGCATCCTCATCCAGTCAGTGTAACAGCTGCACCACTAACTTCAGCACAGCCAGGGGGAAACGACAGCAGACTGTTTTGAAACTTATCTGTTTGGGGTAAAAACCCCACTCCGCTCAGGAGCTGTGGACGTGCATGAAACAACAGACCGATGAGTGGTTGGTGCCACTGAGCCTCAAGCCCGGCCTGGTGTGCGATAACAGGCGAAATCTCGTAGCAACTCTGGGCCTAGCCCGTTTGACACACATCCCTTGCCTGGCGCATTTGCTGAATTTGGTGGTGCAGAGATTCCTGAAAAATTACCCTGATATGTCAAAACTGCTGCCAAAAGTGCGTGCCGTCTGTGAGAGCTTTCGGTGTTCTCACCCTGTTGCTGCTCGCCTGTCTGGGCTGCAGCGTAACTTCAGCCTTCCCGCTCACTGCCTTATATGCGACATACTCACAAGGTAGAACTCCACCTTGCAAATGCTGGAGAGACTGCATGGAGCAGCAGCAGGCGATAGTGGAGTTTCAGCTACAGCACGCACGGGTGAGTCGCTCTGCAGAACAGCACCACTTCACCACCAACGAGTGGGCCTCCATGTGGGACGTGTGTGCCGTGTTGCTCTGTTTCGAGTACTCCAACAAACATGGCCGGTGCCGATGACGCCGTCCTCATCGTTACTCTCCCACTTCTATGTCTCCATGAAAAAAAACGCTTCGGGCGATAATGGAAGAGGGATAATTTCCACGGTTATCAGGCCTGTCATTCACAAGTGGCTCGGAGGGTAGGTTACTGCACCAACAAAGGCCAGGTACACAACTGTCCAGCCAGGACACAGTTCTGGAGGAGGAGGAGCAGCAGGGTGGCACACAAAGCAGCTCATGGGCATCACATGAGCATGGCTGGGGGGATACAGAGGACACAGACAATACACCTACCACAGAGGACAGCTTGTCGTTGCCTGGCACACATGAGCGACTAAATGCTGCAGTGCCTGCACAATGACCACCGAGTTGATTACTTGATGGCCATCCTGCTGGATCCCCTTTACAAGGATAACTTGCCGTCCATAATTCCATCACTGGAGTGGGATCGGAAGATGTGCGAGTACAAGCGGATGCTGGAAGACGCGCTGCTGATGGCGTTCCCACCTGACAGCGGGGTCTCAGTGGAAGCAAAAGGTGAAGGCAGAGGAGGAGGAAGAAGTCGCCAACGCAGCTGAGCACCGTCAGCACCTCAGAAAGGAGGGTTAGCATGGGTGAAATGTGGAAAAGCTTTGTCAGCACGCCACAACAACTAGCACCACCAGCTGATACGGAACGTCTTAGAAGGCATCATTGGTGGAACAGTACGTGTGCACACGCCTACACGTACTGACTGATGGGTCTGCCCCATTCAACTTTTGGGTCTCCAAATTGGGCACATGGCTTGAGCTTGCCCTTTACGCCTTGGAAGTGCTGGCCTTCCCTGCGGCCAGTGTATTGTCCAAACGTGTGGTTAGCATGGCATGGGATGGGGGGATCACAGACAAGCGCAGCCGCCTGTCAACAGTCAATGTGGACAAGCTCATGTTCATTAAAATGAACCAGGGATGGATCCCACAGGACTTGCCTGTACCTTGTGCTGAATAGACGAATATACCGGCCACACCCAGCCATTGTAATACTCCAGGGCACTTTCTCTTTGCGTTTTGTTTTCCATTTCCTAATGTTTTGGGCCTTCCCAAATTTGTAAAAAAAATAAATAGTTAAAAAAATAAAAACAGTCTCGACTATCTCCTCCTCCTCCACCGCTTCCACCTACACCGCCATGTCTACCACCTCCTCAACCTCCTACTCCACTTTGACTTCTGCCTCCTAGTTGATTATTATTATTTTTATTTTTTTATTTTCTGTTATTTTAAGTCATTTTCCTATCCACATTTTCTTGTGGGGCAATTGTCCTGCTCTTACCCCCATTTTGCTTCCTTTTGCAGCCCTCTATCACTTACTATGGCTATTTTACAGCCATTTTAGTGCACCAAAGTTCGGGTCCCCATTGACTGACTTCAGTGGGGTTTGGGTTCGTGTCCTGAACCCGAACTTTGACCCGAAGTTCGGCAGAACCCGGCGTACCTGAAAATCCATGAGTCCGCTCATCCCTACTAATAACAATTCATTCATAACTTCTAGTAGAAATAATAAAGGAATGGCACAATATACTTTTATGAAAGTATAATGTGCCATTCCTTTATTATTTATTATCATAGAAAAGATGTTCCAAAATTATTACATTGGGTATGCATGAAGCTATTAAACAGACATGTCAGGAGTGGTGAACAGGAGTGGTGAAAGGTCCTCTTTAATAACTATTAGCCACCTTAGGGGGCTAGAATCCTTGTCCTATTCAACCTAATAGAAATCTATTAGGGTGAATAGGGTTTCACATTTTCCCTGCTGCCCTGTGCTTTGTGCACACAACAACTGGAGCCTACTATGGCAGCCATTGATGGCTCTAGTAGCATCCTGGCTTCTATGGTAACTGGTAGTTTTGATTTCTCTGCTGGGACTACGATAAGAGCACACAGATGGCGCCCGGCCGCAATGACAGGGAACGGCGTTCCCGCCACAACCCATCAATTGTGATACAGCCAGCACCCGCTGCATAGATTTGTATTTTTGTACTTAGAGGTTAATTATATTCATTGTTTGCGCAGTAGCCAACAGACGCCCCCCATTCCGCCTAAGTATTATATTCATTAGTGGCCAGTGGCAGCATCAAAGCTTCCTCCCCTTAATCTTTTGGGTATTGTAAGTTCAATACCCGGTGAAATTCTAGTCTTGGGTAATCTTACATAAATCTGTCGGCTCTTCTCCTGTTTCTGATGGTTATCTCTGACGCCCCTCCCTTTGGTGACAGTGGGAGATGGTTGTTCACAGCAGATATGAATGTGGAGAGACTGGTTAGTATCTAAGGAGGACAGCTCACAGAAGCTGAAGTTTCAGAGAAAAACACACTTTGTAGTGGGGACGACAGCAGCATCTTGTACACAGACCTCACATCACTTGGGTGGACATGCCAACATTAATAGTCTAAAACTAGGAGCTGGTTGAAAACAGAACATTGGCATTCCTGAAAATCAATGAAGGAATGAAGACTGCAGATTGAAACTTAGTGCAATTATTTTTTTTTTAACTCGAGGTAATCTCAGGCATATGTAAAATATTTTAGTTTAGTTTTTAACCTCTTAAGGACATAGGACTTACCCGTACGTCCTGTGTCCGGTCTTTAAAGATGGCGCCCGCTCCTGCTTCATGCGGGCGCCTTAGCTGCGCCAATCCTGACCATGGCATCTGAGTGCACACAAACCGAAAGTTTTACTTTCGGTTTGCGTTCCGGCTCCCCCGTGTGGTGATGAATGAATGAAACCCAGGCTGCTCTGTAGTATTTCCTATGGAGCCTTGCCTGTAATAGGCTTCATAGGAAATATGCGATTTTTTTCATACATTCCAATGCTATTGCATTGGAACGTATGATAATTGCAATCAAGTGATTGTAAGTTATAGTTCCCTATAGGAACTATATAAAAGTGTAAAAAAAATAATACTAATAAAATAATACACATTATGGGTGTCGCAATGTGCGAAAACGCCCATTCTATAAAAATATAAAAAAATATTCCCCATACGTCAAACAGCAAAATGGGAAAAATACATACACACCCCAGAATGGTATCAATAAAAAGATAAGATTATGACGCAAAAAATAAGCCCCCATACAGCTCCGTACATAAAATTACAAAAAAACTGATTTTTTTTTTTCCTACTTTTGAATTTTTTTTTCACTATCAAAACGCAAGAAAACCTATACATATAGGGTATCGCCGGATTCATACTGACCTGTAGAGTAAAAGTAACCAGTCAGTTTTATCGCACATCGAACTTCGGAATTTAAAAACCCGCAAAACTGTGGTGGAATTGCTTTTTTTTTTTTGCAATTTCACCCCATTTGGAATTTTTTTCCCGCTTCCCATTACATCATATGCACTATTAAATAGTGTTGTTGGAAAGTACAACTTGTTCCGCAAAAAACAAGCCCTCATATGTGAACCGAAAAATAAAAAAAGTTATGGCTCTGGGAAGGCAGGGAGCCTTCCCAGAAAAAAATTAAAATAAAATATCTCTGGTCCTTAAGGGGTTAATGGTGTTATCTTTTGTTAACTTACTACTGATACTTGGTGATGTTCTTGTAGTCCTTAGTTAAAGTGTGTGTGGTTCCTGACATAAATGCTGCTGCCTAGATGATGTGCCATCTTTCATTGCTGCTCAGATTGAAGGCATAGGCTAGTGGTGGAAAAGTAGACAACATAAAGTTCTGCAATGTGTATCCACTGCTCTCTACACAGTTTGCGGAAGAAGGGTGAATTGGCTCATGCGCGAGTTTGATAAATTGAAAGTGATTGCCAAACAGCTGTGCCTACTTGGCCAGGTTAAGATAATAGACCACAGGATGTACACATTGGCAACAATGGGGGAAATTTATCATGAGGGAAATATTTGATGTCCGTTTTGCTTGAGTCTGTATTGGAGTACTTTATGCCACATTTATCAAATGTTGCATGTCGTTTAATCAATTTGTCTCCTTTAGGCCTCTTTCACACTTGCGTTGTGAGGATCCGGCATGCACTTCCGTCGCCGGAAATGCCCGCCGGATCCGTCACAACGCAAGACAACTGAAAGCATTTGAAGACTGATCAGTCTTCAAAATGCTTTCAGTGTTACTACGGCAGCCAGGACGCTACTAAAGTCCTGGTTGCCATAGTAAGTAGTGGGGAGCCAGGCGGGCAGATACTTACAGTCCGTGCGGCTCCCGGGGCGCTCTACAATGACGTCAGAGCGCCCCACGCGCATGGATCACATGATCCATGCGATCATGTCATCCATGCTCATGGGACGCCCTGACGTCATTGTGGAGCGCCCCGGAACTCTGGAGCCGCACGGGTGGTAAGTATACTTCTCCCCTGTCTCCCCACTACACTACCATGGCAGCCGGGACTTTAGCATCCTGGCTGCCATGGTAACCATTCACAAAAGCTAAACGTCGGATCCTGCGATGCGCCAAAACGACGTTTAGCTTAAAGCCGGATCCGGATTAATGCTTTTCAATGGGCATTTATCCAGGTCCGGCATTACGGCATGTCTTACGGATTTTTGGACAAAGACAAATCCGCAGCATGCTGCGGTTTTGTCAACGTCCAAAAAATGTTCACATAATGAACGGAAGACATCCTGATGCATCTTGAACGGAATGAACTCCATTCAGGATGCATTAGGGAAATCCTGATCAGTATCTTTCCGTCCTAGAGCCCCGACGACGGAACTCTAGGACGGAAATGAAAAACGCATATGTGAAAGGGGCCTTAGGCGTCATTTACACAACTGTATTTTTGCTCCAGATCCATCCTCATTTTTTGCATATCGGATATGGACCCATTAATTTCAGTGGGTGTCTGCATCCGTATGTCTGTTCCGCAGCCCCGCAGTCCTGTTTTTGTTCCTTTTGCAGACAAGAATAGGCATTGTTATAAAGTGTCCGCCAAAAAAAAATTGATGCAACACGGACATGACACCGTATTTTTTGCGGACCTCAGAATATATATGGTGCTGTGAATGCACCCTAAACTTAAAATTTTTGTCTAGAAAAGGTATTCTAGTTTTTCTACTCCACCCTCCTACTGGTGTGAAATTGACCCTTTTTTAGGTTACTTTTTTAAAAAGTCTGTGATAAATGTGGAGTAAAGCTCATTAACCTAGCTAACCACTCCAACTTTCCCACCCATATCTCAAAACTGAAATGAGTCCTGCAAAAAGTTTTTGAGACAAGAAGTGGCAAAAGCCCAATTTTGCTACTTTTTGATGCCAGAATTCTGGCATAATAAATCAGGGCTATTGTGTTTAACCAAGGAAATGGCTTTTTGTTCAAATTCTCAAAATATTTACCAGCAAAGCAATTTCATATGGCTGAAATTTGTGAATATCAAAGTACGGGGGCCCATACACAGTTCTTTATTTTCATAACCCCTTTTCCCTTTCCTCAGCTTTGCTTGTTGTAATAAATTGTCTGGAATGCTGAATATCGCACATGTAAAGGAGTGGACCACCTGAGTGCAAGTTTCAGCAGTTCGGACAATGTTCAGTGGGAGCTTTGAGGGTGCACAGACGGCAATGGGAGTTATCTAACTTAGGGCTAATATCAGGACATATTATGTTTAAACAGGGCCCTCAGTTGTCAGTGTCCTTCCCTGAAATGAATACAATTTAAAACTAACAGTTCTTTATCAAATATAACCTAGCGCTTCCTACCAAAGAGGAAGTCCTCTTTGGTAGGCCCCTGTGTATCTATGACAGTAGGGTCCATTGGTGTCCTCAACTTGTACATCAGAGTACTGAAACAGTATTGAGCATGTTCATGACAAGTATTGGAGACTAACTGTAATATTGGTCTGTTCTGGTAGGTACAGATGTCTGAAGAGTTTGTTCTCCATCATGGAAAATTTACAGAAAATCCAGATGAAAGCCACGGTTGCAAGTTAAGCATTTTTAGAGAGGAAGAAGGATATGAAGCCGACAGTGAAAGTAACCCAGAAGATGCATCTGAAGATGATGGTACTTTTTAAACATTTAATAGTAAATACTTTCGTATTTGAAAACAAATATGATGGTATATACAGGATGTTAAATACTTTAAAGAAGAATACAACTATACATAAATTGTCGTGATGAAACAAAAGCATTAAAGTGACAGAGCTTATAACACTGCGTAATAATAAAATGACGAAAGGCTGCAGCATTCTTTGTAGTTTATTCAATCATGTGCATCAAACATGGCATGATTGAATAAACTACAAAGAACTTGAAGAGTGCTGCAGCCTTTCTTCATTTTTGCATTAGTGGTCCCAAGCCAGGATCCTAGGCTGTGTGCAGCGCTTCTTTTATTGACCCATTCCAGAGTTGGTAAGATGTTCTGCTGCTGCTTTTGGTTTTTCCACTGCCTAATAATAAAACATATGATTTGTGGGACAAACTTCCACTAAGCTAACCTTTTAGTTTATTAAAGAAAGACTGAGGAGGTAAGAAGGACATGACGAGAAAAAGACATGGAGTGGGGTTAGGCAGGGCTAGGCAGTTGATGAAGTAGATTTATATTAGGTTTACTGCCTTTGGACAAGATATGTCATACTAAATTTCTCTAAGTCAGCTGAAAGAGTCATGAAAGGCAAGCCAGACAAGGTGGTTAATAAAAAAAATATTGAGGTAGTGTCCTGATGTACTGGCATCTATATGAT
This sequence comes from Bufotes viridis, assembly GCA_033119425.1. Taxonomy (NCBI): domain Eukaryota; kingdom Metazoa; phylum Chordata; class Amphibia; order Anura; family Bufonidae; genus Bufotes; species Bufotes viridis. The sequence goes on from CM065592.1 coordinate 307,525,265, forward strand.
ATGCTGATGAACAGTTAGGTCAAAGCATCTTGTTTTTGGAGTGCACTGTGAAAAGCACTTTAGTATAGCTCTTTAGTAACATCGCAGCATCAGTCAACCACAAGAATGCTGGTTAGTTTTAACTGGAGGACTAACAGGATTTGTACCAAGATCAAATACTTCTCTTGTCCACAGTATACGATAAACCTCTAATCAGTGAAAGTCTGACTATTAGGTAATCAGGACCCAGAGGTCACACTACATTTTTTCCAGAACAGTAAAAATCCTCCTCTTACCATATTTGTGGAGTATATTTAGCTGAAGAGGAGTACAAAATTTAGAGTAATTAATATATATAACACGGCATAAGTAATGTTGAGGTTGCTATTCATGTAGGGAAACCAACCTAAGTCTACTCTAGAACTGTCTCCAATGCATAAATAGCAAATTTTGACAATTTTTTAATGTATCTTTCTTTTATGCATTTTAAAAACACAAACTATAAAGCAGCAAAAAATACTAAGTTATCAGTGCTCTGTATCTCCAGTATTACATTGGCCCATTAGCACCATGATTAACCCCACAATGTTCTGCTCTGTAGACGCTCTTTGTGGAGATAGTTCTGATAAGACAAATTAATACAAGAGACATAGAGCACTGGTAAGGCTGAATTTAAATAACTAAAGCATGATCAGTTATTTCCATCAGTTATTGTTAGCTAAAACCAGTAGTGAAGCCTACTTAGAGATGAGGTATAATGGAAAGATATGCACTTGTTTTTTGTTTTTGACCCAAACCTATTTTTGGCTCACAATAACTGATCTAAATAACTGATCACAAAACTGAAGTGTGAACTCAGCCTAACTGACTGCCTCATATCAGTCTATATCATGTTTAGGCTGAACACACATCCTGACTCACTGATCACTGCACCAGCAATGCTGTGGCTGAGCATCTAAGCCTCTGAATGTTCTTCTTACCCTTGATATGAGAAGCTTAGCTGCTGAGCCAGAGAATGCTTCCAGTCAGAGCAGCAGTGTGTAATGTAATTGTAGTAAAAGCCAGGCTCAGAGACCAGAAAGAGGCAGAGAAATTGGTGGACACTGGAAGCCCCGAGGGCCTTGAGGCAGTGAAGGGAGAACACAGGAGAGTTTAACAGTGATTTTGGGGGTGGGAAGTGGTACTTGATTATAACTCTCTGGGTCTTAACAGAATCTGACCTTTTGTCTGGCAGTCACCTCTGATGTGATGTTGGCATCAGGCTCCACAGTCAGAAGAATGCAGCAGCACTGCATTCTAAGTGATCCCTCTACCCCAGTCCACCGCTTATCATCATATTGCCTCCAGATGTCAGTTGGGCTCCTCATAAGCTGCTCCCCCTTTCCCCAATGTGTTTTTTTTTTATTGGCCAGCCTTTTCTTAGCATATTCTCAGTCAGAGACTTACTCTAGTAAATGGGATGGAGCAGCAGTGCATTGAAATTGGCCAGTGAGCAGCCTCCCTCCTTAATAACAACGCTCCTTACTTGTCGCCTACCCTAGACCTGTGAGTATGGAGCTTTGCTATTGGAAGTTTTGGGCACCATCAATATTGCTGTGCTGCTCATGAGATTCACATCATGCAGTGCACTAGTTCAAAACAAAACAAAAAACGACCTTGAGTGTCCTAACCTGAGTAGTAGTCACTATAATAGTGCGGTATATAACTTGACACTCAATTTCCAGAAAAAACTAGAGCCCACAACTTCCAAATTAGAAAAATATATATATATATCTTTATTATCACATAGTATTGATTATTAAATGTTAAAAAAGAGGGTAGGGGACAAAAAACACCATCCCAGTACACCAGGTCATGATTACATTACATACAATTGGAGAATACATAATTATCCAATGTTAAAATGCATATGCCAAATCGCAAAATATATAGTATCAGTTAGTTATATACGGAGTGAGTGTCTAAAAGGAACGTATTTACAGAGAGAAAGACCATAGGTATAAATAATATCGAAGGGGTATAATGTTACCTACAAAATAGTCATACATATCATGCCATGTCTATATATAAACCATGGCTAATCATACATATAACAAAAGGTCTCAGAAAAATACTACTAGTATGCACCAATGTTCAGGTGCAGAGAACTCGCCTCACTGAATCAAAGCCTGTGAGACTGGAATGGCGTTACCCCGGCGCGCGTTTCGGCGTGCCTTCGTTCAGTACATAAAAAGCTTTAATGCGTATTCATATTTTTCAACGTGAAAATTACCTGTACAGATATTGATGACTCTTGTATAGGAGTTGTTGTGAATGGTCGCAATTCGCTGCTATATCGATAGGTACTTGAGCGTCCCACAATCAAAAGAAATTCACTGCTAGTGTGAGGTAACGCTTAAAACAAAATAATAATCATTTATTGAAATATAACTTAAAAGTAGGTAGGAACAAAACACAAAAGAAAAAGTACCGATATAAAGGGCAGGAGAGCTGCCACCACCACAACTACATCACTCAACAGGAGCAGTAGGCGTAAGTACCTCCCACACACGTGAGACCCTGGTGAGGAGGTACAGGAGGTATGGGGAACCAAAAATAGCCCCCACTAATCCACTATTCGGGTCAATCACACGTGGAGCCCACCTGGCAACATATGGCTCAGTCTAACTTCCTCGACCCCAATAGTGGTCAATTAGTGGGTGGTTCCCCTAATTCCTAAAAGCTACAGTTGTTTGAGGATAGGCTGGAGTCAGCCATTGTTTGATGGAACTAATACTACACGATATCCCTTTCTTATCAAATAGTTGCTCCTATAGGCTTTACCCATGCCTGTCCACAGCACAATCGCCCAGCCTGTTCCCTAGCTCTACGCTTTTCTGCTTATATTAGCGTCATCAGGAGCCAAACAGAAGCATACACAGAGCATGATAAGAGGACTGGCTAAACACACACACACGCACTGGTGTAGCCGTGCGCGGCCGCATGCACAGCTCACTTAAAAGAACAAGTCCCCGTCTACACAGGGTAGGGCTAATTGGGGTCGGTATCCAATTGGAAGGAGGAGGGCGTAGAGGACAACCATTACCACGTGGGGCGCCATGGTCGGTATACAACTATCCACCAACAGTGAGTACATGATCCCCATCACCACTGAGTATAGATTATTAATGAGGAAACAATAATAACTTAAGGGTACATGAAGAAAATAATATAAGGGTTGGGGGGGGACTGTGGACATAAGTGATATAAATATCAATTATCTCTCACCATCTAACAAATATGTATGTGCACCAGCACATCTATGAATGTGGACTATATGAATTAAAACAACACCAAGACGCTTGAGAACAAAACTATAGTTTCTTTTTTTTGGCTGTGATATATACTGCAACATATACTGCACTATACTATATAAGTGACAGTTATATACTACCAACAGTCGCACTATAGGTGACAATTATGTATCATTAGCAGATATATATACAGCCATACAGGATGTTGATGTAGCAAGAAGCCTATTGACTTCATTGATTTTTCAGATGATATATCTATTGTATTTTATTTTTATGATTTTAAGTTAGAAGTGTATTTTGTTTGGGAACGTATAATATTAAATATTTCAATAGACACTAATGTTTCTGGGTGGTTCCAAATGAAGAGTGCCTATCTATAATAATAATTTTTTATTTTTATTTTGTGACGGGGTGAGTCATACAGATAGAGCACCTTATCCAAAACAGTCCAGGTGCTGAGCCGCTTATACACATTTTTGTTTACTTGCCACAATATGCCAAGATCATGTGGTAATTAAGTTGGCCAAGGGATTTACTGAAGATAGAAATATGTGGGCAGATTACAAAAACAATGTCAATGATCTATATTTGTTCAATCCCTTTGGGCGGAGTGTCTGAATGTCCACTGCGCTTCCATGCAGTAATTTGCTGTCGATGTCACCGCCTTGCGGGGACATATGGACAGATTTGATACCCTGGAACATCATAGGCTTGAGTTCCCCCGGATGTTTCAACTCCACATGTCTAGCTATAGAAGTGTCAGATTTGTTCCGGATGTCATTCAAGTGTTTGCCTATACAGCGACGGAACTCCCGCTTGGTTTTGCCCACATCTTGCATGCCACAACGACATGTGGCCAAGTAGACAACCCCCACCCTCTGGCAATTAATAAATGGTCTAATGGTATATGAGCAACTGGTTACTGTACTGGAGAAAGAATTACCCGTTCTAATTCCTTCGCAGGCAATGCAGTTCCTACAACGGAAAGTGCCCCTAGCCTCGGATTTAAGCCACGTCAGTGATTGCGGTTTTTGATAGAAACTGTGAGTCAACCTATCCTTAAGACTGCGTCCCCGTCGGAATGTAATAGAGGGAGTAGACCCCACTAAATGGCTTACTTCGGGGTCCAGTTTCAAAATGTCCCTGACCTCCCGGTGTGCCATATCAAAATTGGTCACAATCCGGATGTTATCATCCGCATCGGTCCTGACTCGTGGATAGTGATGAGCAGCAGTGGCAATATTCGAATTTGTGATATTTCGCGGACATTTGGGCTAATATTTGCCATATATTCGCAAATTCATTATCTCCAGTCATTATTTTCTTGATTGCGGAAATCGGCAATTTAAAAATTTGCATTATGAAAATTCACATTCAACACTACTCCTAAAAATCAAAGATATTGCAGCCTTCTCATTGACCCATAAGCTAGAAGCAGGGAAGGATCATGTGTACGGTTTAATTAAAAATCTCGAATATTCAAAATTATGAATATATATCACTATATTCTAAATATTCGCGAATTCTCGAAGTGCCAATATTCGTGATAAAAATTAGCAATTCGAATATTCGTGATCAACACTACTGGATTGAGTAAGGATTCCCTATCCACTCCCAGGGACTGGTGGTACGCATCCCTAAGTACTGCCTCAGGGTAACCATGCCGCTAGAACCTCTGCTTTTGATCTACAGCTGCCTTCTTGAAGGCCAGGAGATTAGAACAGTTCCTGGGGGTGACAGCTGTCCTAATGCAGGAGACTATTTATGGCCGTTTCCTTACAAAACAAGTTGGTACTGATATTACCATCCACATCACGTGTGATGCTTAGGTCCAAGAAGGTGATGCGGAAGGGGTCTATTTCCGAGGTAAAGAAATGCCCCATGGTATTGTCGTTGAGGGCGGCCACGAAATTGCGGAAGTCCTGTGACCCATTCCATAAGATGAAAACATCATCAATGAAATGGGCCCAGAGCAGAATGTGTGATGCCCGCAACACCATTCCTTTTCCAAAGACGACCTCTCTCTCCCACCAACCTAGGTGGAGGTTGGTGTAGGACAGGGCACAGGGGCTCCCCATCGCCATGTATCTCGTCTGATGGTACACCTGGGGGTCGAAGATGAAGATATTGTGCTCAAGAATAAAACGTAGGAGTCGGACCGTAAATGCATTATGTGGCCTGAAAGGATTAGGACCTTGGTTTGAGCCTTACTGATGTCAGGAGAGATATTTCTCAGCAGCAAATAAATGACAGACACACAGGTATCACTGAGAAATACTCTAAATTTATTGAGGGTGGGGTAACATATATATAGCAAGGGGGAGGGGGGAATCAACAACCACGCACGTACTATATGAATTGACCTTTGCTACATTTCTTAGAAGTGAGAAACAAGAGGAAAATAACGGGATGTAACCAGAACATCGACAGCTCAAGGACCCAGACGCATAGCTTACAGTAATTATGGCAAAAAGAGAGAAAAGGCGCTCATAGGGTAGTACGTTACTTCCAAAGGATTGGATTAAAGAGGTGTGTTGGTTAGGCTCACCTTACGTAGTTGTGCTGTCTCAAGGCACAACTCTTGTGTAGGCGATGTGGGGAGGTTGGTGCCGCCAGGTGATACCGTAACAGTCCAATTGGGTGGTTTGCCAGAACCCCCCAAGGTACTGGAAATAGCAACACAGGTGAAAAGGATGTGCAGAGTGCCTGCACTCCTAGTGTGGTACCGAAAGGGGCGCACTCAAAAGACCTCAGGACAGGAATAATCTTTCTAGAATTTATTGACAACGCGTTTCGGGGCATACATGCCCCTTTTTCAAGTCTAGAATAGGTGAAACATATAAACATGTAGTAAAAACATGTAGGGAAAAGAGCATAAAAGGGATGAAATACAAAATGAATAAAAATGGAATAAAAGATAATAAATACACATAAATATTAAAAATATGTATGAAATTGATGATATAAATATAAATATAAATTCAATGTTTTTAATTCTGTGAAAATAGATAAATGAGAAATTCTTTTCTGTGTACATATGGAATAAATTGAATGATTATTTTTTGAGAATGAACGCATAAACTAATGGGTAGGAAACCTAATAAAGGACACTGATAGCGATTAAAAAAAAAAAAAGGGGGAGGGGTGATTACTCGAAGTGAATATAAGTGTAAATTGATTCTGTGACAATAAGATCGCTAAACGTTTATACATCAATAAGGCAATTTAAACTGTTTTGTAGGTTTTATATATACATACATAGAATAATTAATTGATTTTAGAGAATAAATATGTGGTTAAAAAACCCTTTGGTAGAACACTTGATGGCGATTGCAAAGGGGGTTACCTGGAGTGCCGTGCTTTAAAACAGGAGTACGCCAAAAATGTCACTAAAAGATGAAAAAATGGCTGTGTTGCAGCAAATAAAAAACATAGAATGGAACACATATAACTATAGACAGGCTCCTTGATAATGGATGGATAGATGAAAAATGTGTGTTAAACATGAATTGGCAGATGCATAAATACCTCAGGAGTAGCTCCGTGACACGTGGGAACGCCAGCAGTTCGGCTCTGGCATGCCTGAGCGCGCGCTGCTAGATGTAGGAGGGAGTGAGGGCCGGGCCGGTGACGTCATCTGTGACGTCCCGGTCGGCTTGTGAAGAGGTTGCTGAAAGTGCGATGCTGTCAGGGAAGGTGCCGATGTGGATCTGGGAGAGCAGTTGAACTAGATGGAATAAGCTGAAAATGTCACTGGAAGATATATTGATTGGATAATGTATTAATTGGATAATTGTTAAGAAACGATCAGCCTGGTATTAAATGGTTATTGAACAATAATATATAGGGTATGACTGGTGTATTATTTTAAAGGTATAACAGGAATGTGATGAATGGACTTTAAGATTGGGAAAATGAAATGGGTGTGTATGAGGTACATTTAAAACTGATGGATGTTGAGAGAAGGATGAATGGGTATGTGGATTGTGCAAAGTGTTTCTGGGCAGGTGGATACTCGAACAAGGATATGGATGTTGGTGTTAAAAACAATTACTCTCCAGGGATTCATTTAGGCCAAGAGGTTCCAGACACTGCAATTTATATATCCAGAACATTTCCCTCCGTCTTAGGGACTGAAAGCGGTATGCATGTTCCGTTTTGACTTGTTCTATTGGTGTTATGGTCAAATCCACCGGATCCTTGTTATGAACCTGGAGGAAATGTCTTGAGACTCCATGTTTTAAGTAACCATTGGTAATATTCCACCGATGCTTGTTCATCCGTTCCCTTAGGGTCATGGTCGTTCTCCCTACGTATTGGAGGCCGCAATTACATTCGATAAGATAGATAACATAGCTGGATGAGCAGTTGAGAAATTGTTTGATCTGATACTGTTCACCCGAGACGTTACTACAAAAAACTGTGGTTTTATTAGAAATGTTGGTGCAACATTTGCACATACGGTGTCCACATTTGTAGCTACCCCGTATATCAGGAAATAGCAGTGGCGTTTGGCCCAATTTTTCTTTCTTCAGTGTGCGGAGGCGACTTGGGGCCAGGATATTTTTCAACGTTTGAGGTCTTCTAAATATGATACGAGGTTCCTTCTGCAGATGATTTCTCAGAAAAGGATCCGCTAATAGGATCGGCCAGTGTTTTCTGAGAATTTCTCTGAGTGACGAGTGATTGACATTGTAGGTGGTGATGAATGACATTTTGAATCGTTTGTTGGTTTCTGGGTCCTTCTCTTTTTGTTCTTCAAAAGACAGCTTCCTTGTGTATACTCCTGGGCGCGTTTCAGAGCTGCTTTGACCACTCCTTTGGGGTAGCCTTTCTTGAGGAATCTCCTCTCAATGAGCTTACTTTGTAATTGGAAATCCTTATCGTTGGTGCAATTTCTTCGGATTCTCTTAAATTGACTGAAAGGGATATTATTTTTCCATTTTTTGTGGTGTGCGCTTCCATAATTAAGGTAGCTGTTACTATCTACCTTTTTGAAAAACGTCTTGGTCTCGATACGGTCATCTTTAGCCATAAGGACTAGGTCAAGATACTCAATGAATTCCTTAGAGTAGTTAGCTGTAAAGGTGAGGTTGTAATTGTTATTATTGAGATATGCTGTAAATTCGTTGAAATTCTCTAGGTCGCCGTCCCAGATAACAACTAAATCGTCTATATAGCGTTTGTAGAATATCAGATTCTCTTTCCACTTATGTTGGTTATAAATGAACTGATCTTCAAACGCCCCCATGTATAGATTAGCGTAACTTGGCGCGAAACGCGTCCCCATCGCGGTTCCCTTGGTCTGTCTGTAGATCTTCTTATCAAAAGTGAACGTATTGTGAGTTAGGATGAATTCAATACTGTCCAGTATGAATTGACCATGTGTATTAGGTAATTCCTGATCCTTTGTGAGGAATTGACGGATGGCTTCGATCCCCACAGTGTGTGGGATATTTGAATAAAGGGAGGAAACATCCAAAGTAGCCCATAGGTATGTGTATTTCCACTCGAATGTTTTCAGGGTGGAGATTAGACTGGCTGAATCTTTGAGGTAGGACGGTAAATGGACGACATATTTTTGGAGAAGGATGTCAACATAGTGTGACAGATTACAGGTGAGTGATGTGACACCAGAGATGATAGGCCTGCCTGGGGGGTTGGTGGTGGATTTATGTATTTTCGGCAGGTGGTAAAATAAACCTAATTCAGGGTGGTCCAAAATAATATATTCTTTTTCTTTTTTTGATATTATACCTTGGGAAAAGGCCTCATCCAGGGGGGACATTAATTCCTTTGTATCTTTCTTCAATGGGTTTTCTACTAGCAACTCGTAGTATTCAGTGTCGTCCAGGATTCTCTGGGCTTCGGCTAGGTAGTCAGAGCGATCCTGTATGACTATGCTCCCGCCTTTGTCTGCACATCGAATCACGATGGAACTGTTGTTCGTTAGACTTCTCAGAGCCGACTTTTCTTCTTTGTCCAAATTGTGGGGGATTTTTAGGGCCTTGTTAATACTCCTAAGGTCTCTTGAAGTTAGTGCTGAAAATGTCTCAATATGACTTCCTTTATGATGGACTGGATTAACCCTGGGTTCAGACCTGAGCATTCTAAAAACGCGCGTTTTACGCGCGTTTTTGTTGCGCGTATTTCAGGGCGTTTTTGCAAATAGAAAACGCGCGTTCGTACGCGCGTTCTTGTGATTGACTACTGTGGTGTCAATCACAAAACGCGCGACAAACGCCCCAAAAAAAGCTCAAGTACTTGTTTATGCGTCGGGCGTTTTACAGCGCGTTCAAACGCGCTGTAAAACGCTCAAGTGAGAACCAGGGCCATAGGAAAGCATTGGTTTTCATGTGTTGAGCGTTTTACAGCGCGTTTGAACGCGCTGTAAAACGCTCAGGTGTGAACCCAGGGTAAAGGTGGACTTTGGTTTTAATCCTGTGTTGAGTGTCATTGTTGATGTCTGTTGGAGATCAGTATTCTGTTCAGTGTCAGGGCTATTTTTATGTTGTTTGGAAGCTTGAATTTCGAAATGCCTAGTGATGGTCATCTTTCTAATGAAGGCATTCAAATCAACGAATAGATCGAATTCGTTGAAAATATCTGTCGGACAAAAGGACAAACCTTTTTGTAGTAGACTCAACTCTGTTTCCTTCAGCATATAGGTTGATAGATTGAATATCTTAACTAATTCTTCCTCAACTCCCTGCTTTTTGGTGTAGTCTTGTTTGCTCCTTTTGTTAACGTAATTCTTGGCCTCTTCTCTTTTTCTTCTTCCCCCACGTCTACCTCTTCTAAACTTATTTGTCTTTTTAGCCCTTTGTTTTGGACTGGTTTGAAATAATCCGTGATCGTCACAGTTCCCAATGGTTGCCGTAGCGTGTAAGTGGCTTCTGGGGTGAGAGAGAATTGCCCTGACGCCCGCCGTACGGTGTGTGTTGTTTCCGGGGTCAGGGTCCCGGGCAACAGTAAAAAAGACTGATTTTGCCCATAGTCTATACTGGTATTGTGGGTGGTGATGAGTGAGTTCTCAGATAGACATTCTGGGAGTGGTTCTTCCCAAACATTATCAGCTATGATGGGGGAGTTGGCAGAATGAGGAGATTCGTTCATGTGGAGTGTTATCTGTGAACAAGGGTTCACTGTAGATGATAGTTCATGAGAAATGGAGGCTGTTTGCGTGGAGGTAATTTGTTCACCAAATGTGGTGGGGGGAAGTTGTAAATGATTGTTGGAAAGATGACATAGTTCCAATGGAGGGGACGATGTAGGACCATGGTGGGGGATAAACCACTGGATGGACGATGGTCTGGGCAGTTGTGGTTTGGGCTTGAGATAAGGGTCCTTATGGATATGGATGTGCGGTGGGGGAGGGAGTTGGGATGTAGGAGTATGGGAGATGACTTTTGGGGTATTGTTGGAAACGATGATGTCTTTGGTCTTGGGCGTGTATGAAACTATGGGGTTAGTCTTCTCAGATGGATGATTGTGGAGAGTTCCTGTAGGGGGTGTCTCGCTTCTTTTCTTGTGTCGGTTGCTATTTATGTACAGATTTTTGTGGTGCGGGAGACGCATGCGGTTGCCCAATCCTAATCTCTGGTCGGAGTGGTGGGTGGGTTTGGGACCTGGTTGGTGTGATGATCGGGTCTGAACTTGTTTGACAAGATGCGGTTCGACATAAGGAGTGCTGTGATGGTTAGTGGAATATGGCTCTGCTGTGTTATTGAGCCAAAATTTTATATTGCCTGTACTGAAGTCATTTCTGTCTCGATGGAGTTTGCGAGACTTACCTTCTAGGGTCTCTTTCTCATAGTGGAGAATTCTGGTAGTGATTAGACGGTCGAATTTCATGAACTCGCTATGGGTGATGTGTTGGGCTAAAACCGCTATTTGATCATCTATTACAATTCTAAGATTATCACATAAACTCTTCCTTTTATTCAGGAGTAGGGAGATCATACCCCTAGAACAGGTTAACAGATAATCATCCCATTCTCTGGAGAATGATGAGTCATTTTCAAAACTACTCCTAAATCTGAGCCTTAGCCCCCTCGGGACCAGGTTTTCCTTAAGATATATCTCTAGGAGTAGCCAGTCCATGTGATGCTGGATTTCTTCTTTTAGTGATTTTTCAAGTCCGAAAAACAGTTGGAGTAGGTCTCTGCTTTCTATTTTTGACGAAGATGCGTCATTCTTTAGTTCCTCCGGTGGAGTGGGTGATGGATCTGTGCTGCTACTTGTCCAGGTCGAGACCAGTTCTTTTCGTTGCTGGATCCTCTGCACGCAATATTCCATGCTTGTGTTTGGTCTATTAACACTTGTAGGTTATTGTAGAACCTAGAGCCGCCGTATGTCTAGGACAACTATTGTTGACCTATGTCCTGGACTTCAGCCAGGAGTATACAGCAATTATGGCAAAAAGAGAGAAAAGGCGCTCATAGGGTAGTACGTTACTTCCAAAGGATTGGATTAAAGAGGTGTGTTGGTTAGGCTCACCTTACGTAGTTGTGCTGTCTCAAGGCACAACTCTTGTGTAGGCGATGTGGGGAGGTTGGTGCCGCCAGGTGATACCGTAACAGTCCAATTGGGTGGTTTGCCAGAACCCCCCCAGGTACTGGAAATAGCAACACAGGTGAAAAGGATGTGCAGAGTGCCTGCACTCCTAGTGTGGTACCGAAAGGGGCGCACTCAAAAGACCTCAGGACAGGAATAATCTTTCTAGGATTTATTGACAACGCGTTTCGGGGCATACATGCCCCTTTTTCAAGTCTAGAATAGGTGAAACATATAAACATGTAGTAAAAACATGTAGGGAAAAGAGCATAAAAGGGATAAAATACAAAATGAATAAAAAATGGAATAAAAGATATTAAATACACATAAATATTAAAAATATGTATGAAATTGATGATATAAATATAAATATAAATTCAATGTTTTTAATTCTGTGAAAATAGATAAATGAGAAATTTTTTTCTGTGTACATATGGAATAAATTGAATGATTATTTTTTGAGAATGAACGCATAAACTAATGGGTAGGAAACCCTAATAAAGGACACTGATAGCGATTAAAAAAAAGGGGGGAGGGGTGATTACTCGAAGTGAATATAAGTGTAAATTGATTCTGTGACAATAAGATCGCTAAACGTTTATACATCAATAAGGCAATTTAAACTGTTTTGTAGGTTTTATATATACATACATAGAATAATTAATTGATTTTAGAGAATAAATATGTGGTTAAAAAAACCCTTTGGTAGAACACTTGATGGCGATTGCAAAAGGGGGTTACCTGGAGTGCCGTGCTTTAAAACTGTTGGAAACGTCTTGTCAGGTACTGTTCATAGTTTATAAAATCAATTCCCGGTGACAGGTTCGCTTTAAAAAACCGTTGTTGATTATAGTAGATATAATTAATCGAATCTACATTTTTGTTTACAGTGATAATAGAGATGATTGATTAAAAACCAGCGGCTACTTGATCCGTGGCCTTCAATTCATCAGGGACCCCTATAGTCTATGTACACATGTGGGTCAAAATTCCCTTTAAGTGTCCGTTTTACCCTTAAGTTTACCCTTTCCTTGGGGAGTTCCGACTCTTCAAAGATATGCATGTTCATGATAGCTTTGGCTAAGGCACATTCCCCTTGCCAATTTCCTTCTAATCTGGATCTTATCTTTCTATCTCCACATATCCAGTACACATCAGCAATTGAGAATACCTGATTTTGAGTTAGTGATTGATAGTAGTACTATAATTGGCACAATACCCTTTAGTAAAATTTCCCAGCTGTCTACCTGTGTTTCCACCTGTGTAACGTGTAATTTCCTAGATATATGTGTATACCATCCCCAGGGTGAGGGGTCTTTGCTCGGGTATTTCTGTTTCCGTTCTTCACAAATAGATTGGTTACTGGTGATGTTAGCAAATAGCTGGAGTAAACAGTCCTCTATATTAGTAGGGTGTATAAGAGGGACAGTTCCTAAATGGGGTTTAGCAGCCCCACAGATGTAACAATTACTCTTATTTACAGAGGCTGCTGTATATTTCATCCATTCCAACCATAAATTAGTATCAGAAAACTCAGTTTCTGCTGCAAGAGCCTCCTCATATGTTGGGTCAGATATTGCCTACTGACACAGAGTATGTGCATTGATTACCCCAATAGAGATCACTCACACAAATATAGGCTTGCCCTTTCTTATAGTGGTTTCCGTATCTTGTGGCAGGACTGCACTTGATCAGGCTGCATAAACAGAAGGAGTAAGTGGCAACGTGAGTATTTGAGGAATTGTACCAGAAAGTGGTGAATTCATCTTTCTGGGTGATAGCAACTTTAGCTTGGCTATCTATCAGAAAAGTTAATAAGATCATTAGTGGCCCCATAGTCAGAATGGACCATCTGTGCCATTTCCCAGAATTGAGGGAGTGCATCCTGGTGGAGGTCAGAGCTGTCTGCTCCCGTTAGTACCTCACTTTGTTCGTTTTCGAGGTCAGGGCTGTCTGCCCCCGTTATTACCTCCTTTTGGGGAGAATCTTTTACCAACTTCATTCTGGTGGCCTGTATCCAGGTGGGTGTTTCCTCTGTGAGAACTGCTGTATGGGTCACAGCTACCACGGTCGTGTGAGGTCCGTAGGTGAAGTCCCCTGGAAATTTTCCTTTCTTTAGGTTTTTCACTAGAACTGTCTCCAACTTGAAAAGGGTGAGTTGGTTCCTGTGGAAGACAAGGCAACTTACAAGCAACTTTTTGTTCAGTTTCACTTAGGACCTTTATTAGTTTGGTAACATACTCTTCTCTGATGAGATCCATATCCCCTTCCTGCACTACCAGTGGGTGCTTAGCCCAAGGGGTGGGGAATGGCCTACCCATGAGTATCTGAAATGGTGACATCCCTAGTTTATTAGGTGTCATCCTTATCTCAGCAAGTACTATTGGTAATACTTCTTTCCATTTTTCAAATATGCCACCTGTTGCTTTTCTCAATTTCTTTTATTGTTCTGTTCATGCGTTCCACAATGCCTGAGCTTTGTGGGTGGTATGGGATATGGAATTTCCATTCCATCTCCAGAATTTTACCAAGTTCCTTATTTACCTTTGAGGTGAAGGCCGGCCCCTGGTCAGATTCCATCACCAGTGGGCATCCCCATCTTGGAATGATGTTCTGTGTGAGTATCCTTGCTACTGTTTTTGCATCTTCTGATTTTGTAGGGTAGACCTCTGGCCATCTTGAAAACATCTCAACTATGACCAAGGCATCTTCCTGTTTCTGCCTAGGTACACGTGTAAAATCTACCTGCAAATGTGTGAAAGGAGTGGTGGGGTAGTCAAGATGTTGGTGTGGGACTTTGACATTGTTGTTTGGATTGTTCCTCAAATGCATCTCCTTACATAGTCTGAAACTAACTCTTTGATACCCGTAATATAAAAGTTTTGTGTTAGCAGCATGTATGTTGTTTGAATGCTGTTATGTCCTACTCTGTAGAAATGTGCAATGAACAGAGGAGCACTGTGTTGTGGTATGCATGGTTTCCCCTCTTTGCAGATTAATCCAGTTTTAGGATTCTTCTGCAAAATTGGTTAACACCAATCAGCCGTTTCATCTTCAGTGGCTGAGGACTAGAGGTCCACTAGCATCTGAGTTAGCTCCAACGAAGGGGGAACCAACTTTGCCATCTGGAGTGTGGCTGGGGAAAGTAATGCAGCTTTCTTAGCCTCTGTGAAACATGATCCTTACCTCCGGTATGTGTTCTGCAGTGTACAATTGCAAGTTGTGAGGGTAACCTGATGGCTTCCAGAAGTTGTGTGACAAGTTGTGAGTGTGAGATGTGCTTACCGTCAGCTGCAACCAATCCTCTTATCTGCCTGATAACACCGTGGTCCAAGAACACCCCATGAGCATACCTGCTGTGTAAATGGTAACTGGCTTACCTTCGTGTAATATGCATGCTCTGGTGAGTGCAATCAAATCAGCAGCTTGTGCAGACTGGTAAATGATTGGTCTAGCTTCGAGGACAATGTCAGGTAACATGACTACTGAGTACCCTGCGTGGTAAGAATTGTCATTTCGTCTGCTGCAAGATCCATCTACAAAAACTTCAGGTGCACCTTCAATTAGTATGGATGATAAATCAGAACGGGGAGAGGTCTCATGTTGTATGGCATGTATGCAATCATGTATCTCTACCAGGTGGTCCTCAGGTCCCTTTAGTCCGAGCAATGCATTGATTATGGGTGCTGGGCCTGAGGTGTGTGCAGCATACTTTATCTGTAGGGAGGGGTTGCTGAGGAGCAGGATCTCATACCCAGACAACCTTTGGGCTGACATGTGCTGTGTGTGTATGCCTCTAAGAAGTCCTACAACATCATGTGTGGTATACAGGATTGTTTGATGTCTCATTGTCAGTGGGGTTGCAAGTTCAGCCATCATTGCACAGGCTGCAAGAGATCTAAGACATGCTGGCATTCCTTGGACAGAAGCCGGCATTACCTTTGAGAAAAATGCACAAGGACGCAACTTGCCTCCGTGATACTGGGTCAGCACACCCGCCATGGTTTTACAATTTTGTCGAGCATATACGTGGAATGTGAGGTTGTAGTCTGGGAGGCCCAAACCTGGACTTGTCATCAAAGCACATTTTAAGTAATCATCAAATGCATTCAACATTTCCTTTGGCCATTTAATTAAATCTGGCTGTTCGCTCAGTGTGGCTTGCCTCAGAACATTGTCATAGTAGGAGCAATCCGGAATCCATTGTCTGCAGTAGTTTATCATACCAAGGAAAGATAGCATGTCTTTCTTGGTGTGCGGGGTGACCAGGCCCACGTATAAGTGGTACCCCTTGTGGAGTAAGGGTAACACCAAGTCCCAGACAATCTTGCCACTGCTCCCCAGGTATTCAGGGCATCCGACTGGCTCCAGTTTTGAGTCTTTTCCCTCATAGACCCTAAAACGATATGTATAGCCTGTGGCCCTTTCACAGAGCTTATACAATTTGACCCCGTACCGGGCGCGCTTGCTGGGGATGTACTGTTTGATGCCAAGGTGCCCGGTGAAATGTACTAGGGACTCATCTATGCAGATGTTCTGATTGGGGACATACGCATCTGCAAATCTGGATGACAAATGGTCTATGAGGGGCCGAATTTTGTGGAGCCGGTCATAAGCAGGGTGGCCTCTTGGATGACAGGTTTTATTGTTAGTGAAATGCATAAAGAGCATGATGACCTCAAAACGTGCCCTGGACATTGCAGCAGAGAACATGGGCATGTAATGTATTGGGTCTTTAGACCAATATGACCGCAATACATTTTTTTTTTGTTAGACCCATGCTGAGGATAAGGCCTCAAAGAATTTTAAACTCGGAAACTGTGACTGGTTTCCACTGGAAAGGCTGGGCATAGAAGCATTCCGGATTGGCGGTAATATAGTCTGTAGCGTAGCGGTTGGTTTCTGCCACAACTAAGTCTCAGAGATCCGCGGTGAAGAACAGCTCAAAAAATTCAAGGGCCGATCCGAAATGAGCTGTCTCCATGCGAACTCCTGACTGGGCGGTGAAAGGGGGCAATACGGGTGCGGCGGAAGCAGGGGATTGCTAATTAGGGTTTTCCAGCACCTCTGGGAGACTAAGGGTTCTACGGGCCTGTGAACAAGGTGGCTGCGACAGGGGAGTTAGTGCACGTGCCACCGTACCAGCTTGAACTGCCCTTCTGGTGCTCGCCACTTCACCAGGGAATACGGCAGTGCTGGTAGAAGGTCCAGGATGTGCTGCGCTGCTGGTGTATGCCGCACCATAAAAAAGGTCAGCGCTTGCACCACTCTGCTGCATATGAGGCTCATCACATGGGGTATGCGAAACACTGACATGGGGTCGGGTATGCCTGACTGTAGCAGGGACCTCAACCTCGTCATCTTCGCTAGCGGTTAGAGTGCCACTGCTGTCTACAGCTTCATATTCTGAACCACTGGATTCAGCGCGTGAAGTGTCCCCATCGCTTTCATCCATCACGGCCAGAATCCTGTAGGCCTCTTCAGCGGAATACCCCTTTTTTGCCATTTTGGAGCAACTAAATTTAGGGGGTATTCCCTTGAGACTACCCAGGAAAAAGAGGACACCTGCTTAGTAAAAAGGAGTGCTTGCGAAGTAACGCTGCGATAGCTAATAAAGATCCAAAAACTCAAAAGTGATCTTTTATTGCGGCGCAGCGATTTTACTATGTTTTTGCAGTGATCAGAAAAAAAATTCTGTCACTGCGGTGGGGCGGACTGAACGCAAGTGTGCTCACAAGATCAGGCCTGATCGGGCGAACAATGCATTTTTTATAGAGTCTAAGGTGACCCTAATGTACTAATATAGATCTGATTGCAATCAGTCTTGATCACTTTCAGATAATATATATTAGTATTAGTGCTGATTAGCGACAGCGATGACGCTAATCAGCGACTAATCGGTGACTGCGGTGGGCTGGGCGCTAACTAACTAACAAGTAGCTAACTGAGAAACAACTGAGAAAGATTCTTACACAGAACTGGGGTATACTCACTGTGGATCCTTAGCTCAGGTCGGTCCTAGGAGACCATCCAAGAGTCACTTACCGTCTGGGCCATAGCCTGAGGGAAAGTTTGGTCCATAGTGAGTATATACCACCAACCCAACCAGGTTGTTCATGGTTGGATCAACAGGCCAAGATTGTGAGCTGTTTCCGTTGTAGCGGATGCGTAGCCTGTAGGTATGTAGCCGTTGGTAACACCTTTACCAGTAACAATACGGGCCGCACCTACTACATTAAACAGTTTATTAACTGTAAAACAAAGGGCGTTATTTATCGTTGTGTATGTAGGTGCGGACTCGAATACATAGGGAAGACCAGGTGTGAATTTCGAAGGAGGGTGGGGGAACACATCAATGATGTCGCCAATAAAAAGACACCCCTATTTCCCTACACGTCCATTCTCACCATCAGGGCTCCGCTGGCTGCCTGCTGTTTATGGGCATTGATAGGATCCCTCCCCCACGTCGTGGAGGTGATTGGGACCGCCTCCTCCTTCAGAGGGAGGAAAGATGAATTTATTATCTCAGAACGGTGTCCCCTAGTGGGCTAAACAAGCAACTCAATTTTAGCTGCTTCTTATGAGACATTGGTGCCATTACTTTAGTTTGTCCCCTTCATGTTTGTTCCATTTTTCTAACATCTATCGGAGAAAACTGATTTGATCTTTTCTCCTTGCTACTTATTGCCCATACATGTAAATTTTAGAAGGTTCCTTACCTCAGAATTTTGCCACTGATGTACTTTGGCCTGGTTATAATATAATATGTACTGTTATTGGGTGGTTACATTGTTTATTACCATACTCTAGCCGGCTTTGATCTAAACCCTGCACTAACATGCTTTATAATTATTATCGCATCGCATTTGATGCATTAATCATCTGGGATCCTATATCGATCCCTTTTCCCTGCCGGGTGGCTTGTTTGCTGCCGCACCTGCGCGGCGTCACGGTCTTCACAGTGACGGTCGGGCGGTTTTCCGCTCCCAACTGGGAGGCGGGGGCGCATGTGTGGCTTCCTTTGATGCCCGGCAACGGCTCCCCGCTTCCGCACACGTGATGCGCCGGTCATGTGACCCTGCCGACTTCCGGCAGGGCGCGTTCTCGGCTCCACGTGCAGCGTTCTATGGCGGTTTGATTACCAATCAGGTAAGGAGCCTATAAGTAGGTGCGCTGTAGTTGTGATATTTGCCTGGCCCATCAGTATAATTTGTTTCACCCACTGGTGCTAGCATAGTTTTTTTTTTTTAGCCAGGACTACCTTAGTTGCGGTTTTTTAGGGGCACTATTTTGATACATTCCCCCATTTTTTGAACTGTTCCGCATATATCACTATCTTTGTGTGGCATTGGTTTTAACCACCATCCTGTTGTCTTCATGTTTTTCTGATTTCCCCTGATGAAACATTATGTGGAAACGTGTCATGTCGGGACCAGGACACATGAGAATTTTCCCCTGAGGGGTTTTTGTTGCTGGGGTTATACCCCCTGTGTCGTCTTTGGTTAGGGTAGACTAGGGACTTGTCCATATACAGGGATAGGTATCCGGAAGGGGTCGCCCCTGTTGGGGCGGGTGCTCTGTATAGATAGGTAGGGATTTATCAGCTCCCTTCCCCCTTCTATGCAGGGCATTCTTAGGGATAAAGATTTAACCCCCCTCCCTAACTGTGACACCCAGGATTACGTCTACTCCTAGCCTGATCTGCTGTGGACCACTCCAGTCTGGCTAAGTATCCTGTGGCGGGTTTGAAAAGAAGTATTCATCTTGATCAATTCCAGTTGAAACCACCCGGGACGCCTACAATCTGGTGTTCCATCTTAATTGTGTGTGTTTATCAGAAATAGATATTTTTGCACAGTGCACTTTTTTAGCGTATTATGATGAAAAGTTATGTTTTATTGACTATTCCCTGCTAGGGACTTTTTTTTTTTTTTTTTTTTTTTTTTTAATCTTTTTATTATTTCAATATAAAAAGTAAACAAGTTAGTTCAACAAATTTACAATTAATATCTTCCCCATTCCTCCCAACCAACCCCCCCCCCTCAACCCACCCTCCATTCCTGCAGGGAAAAGGAAAAAGGAGAGGAAAAAAAAAAAAAAAAACCCTCTCCTCAGCCATCCCAGTCTCTCCAAACATTGGCCCATTTCATATAGGACCCTCTTTGTATATGCATAATTCTCTCATAGATTTTCACCTTATCCACCAGACATAACCAGTTCTTACAATCTGGAGCAGAAGGGGAAAACCATTCTCTGGCTACAAGAAGCCTAGCCAAAAACAGCACTTTAGTCAGCAGACGGCCTTTCATAAGCTGGCAGTTAACCTCTGATAAATCCCCTAAAACCCAAACCTTGGGAGATAGAGGAATATCTATATTGAGTCTCCAAGTCAAAGTTATTTGTACCGCTCTCCAGTATTTACTCACTATCGGGCAATCCCAGAACAGATGCATATGATCTGCCCCGGGATCCCCACAGCGAGGGCAGTCAGATGCGGCTCTAAGTCCCCTCTTGTGGAGCCATAAAGGTGTCACATATATTTTGTGTATTATGTTAAACTGTACAACAGTGTGATTAAAGTTGTGTGAAACCTGACTAAAATTTTCCCTATATTCTCCCAATCCGGAGAACCCACCTCTGACATTAATACAGACCAGGATTTCTGTCCTGGAGATAAACAATCCGAAAAAACCTTTCATCAAGTGCCTATAACAATGTGATAATTTCACCTTAATACCACCTTTCTTACAAATCAAATTGTGCAAAAATTCCGGGTGTCTACCTCAAGTGAATACCTATCAACAGTATTAAGAAGTGCTGACCTCAATTGAAAATATGCGTACCAAGCCACCTCACCCAATTTGGAGTTCTGTTTTAGCTCCATAAGAGACAGGACCTGCCCGTTTTTAACCACCTGATTCAGATATTGAATATTTCGCGTTCTCCAGTATTGCCAGCAGTTTGGATCATCTAATTTCAGAAGCTTTGAATTGTGCCATAATGGGGTGCAGATAAGTGTTGCCTTAACTTTAAACCAGCTCTTTATCACCAACCATGCCTTTGTGGCCATTCTAAGAAAGGGTTTATAACCAGTCTGTATGTTAAGCAAATAATCGGACTCCAATACTGTAAATAAGTCTGAAAAACCTGAGTCGTTTACCAATTTTCTACAAAGTTGACTATTTTCCCAATCATTGAGGAAGCAAAGTTGAGATGCCATGAAGTATCCCTAAAGTAGGGGAGGTTAAGACCTCCCCTATTGTAGGGCATGGAAAAATAAAGCGACTTTAGTCTCACCCGCTTCCTTCCCCATAGTAGATCATTGATCATCCGTTCTATCAGCCTAAAATACTTATCCTCAATCCAAACGGGCGAGTTACGTAAGAACATAAAGTACCTGGGGCAGCACTACCATTTTTATTAATGAAATTCTGTCCCTCTTGCGGGCAGAACTTTTTGCCATATCTTAATTTTAGATCTTAATCTCGACAGAAGAGGGATCAAATTAAGTTGGAGATAGTCCTGAATTTTGGCAGAAGCTGTTATCCCCAGGTATTTTATTGAGTCAGAAATAGATACCCGATTAGAGAGATATTCCACAGATCCTCGCAACTTATCTATAGGGAGAAGAACAGTCTTCCCCAGTTAACCTCCAAGCCAGAAAAATAGGAGAATTGGCTAACCAGTTCCATTATTCGAGGGAGAGTTTTTTCTGTTTGATGAATAAAGAACAAGATATCGTCTGCATAAAGGGATATATGGTCCTGTTCCCCTATTACACCAAAGCCAACCACTCTCGAGTCTTGCCTTATACTAGCTGCAAGGGGCTCAATATAAATATTAAATAAAAGAGGGGAAAGAGGACAACCTTGACGAGTACCTCTTCCCAATACAAAACTCTCTGTCAGCATGTCATTGATCCTGATTCTGGCCTTCGGACATTTATATAGCAACTGAACCATCCCTATAAATTTGGGGCCGAAACCCATTCTTCTCATCACCTCCCAAAGGAACGTCCACTCGACCCTGTCGAATGCCTTAGTAGCATCCAAAGACAGGACCGAGCGAGCGCCGCCTCCGGGGGACTGAATATTGGAAAAAAACCTGTGCAGATTGTGATGAGTACCCCTTTTCGCCATAAAGCCATTTTGATCAGGGTGGATCAAAACTGACATAACCTGAGAAAGCCTCCTAGCTAGAACCTTTGCTAACAACTTAGCGTCCGTGTTTAATAGGGAGATTGGTCTATACGAGCTCAAATCCGCCGGGTCTTTATCCTTTTTTGGGATTAAAACTATCACAGCTTCCATCATAGACTGTGGCAGATCCCCTCCCTGCGATGCTTGCGCAAACACTTCCAGTAGGTGAGGGAGAATGACATCACTGTACTTACGATAGATTTCATATGGAAAACCATCTGAACCTGGTGATGAGTTCCCGGAGATGGACTTCAAGGCCTCTTGAATCTCCGCAGGAGACACCTCTCCTTCCAGGGATTCTTTTTGGGCTTCTGTTAGCTTTGGAAGAGAAATTCTCCCCAGGAACTGTCTCCCCAGGTCAGATGGCAGACCAGATGAAGCTCTGTATATCTGGGAGAAATATTGCAAAAAAGAGTCCCTTATACCCTCTGGGTCTGATATTATTGCTCCGTCTAGGTTACGCACTAGAGTAATAGCTTTCTTTTTTTTGTCCTGTTGTGATATTATTTTAGCTAAAAGCCTACCAGGGCGTCCCGATTCTGAAAAATACTTCTGACCCTTAAAAAGTAGCCGATGATTTGCTTTCTCAATTACATATTCTTTCAAGGAACAACTAGCCTTTTGCATCTCCTCCTTATTACATTCCGTAGGTTGATCAATGAACCGCTCCGTGGTGGAGGCCACTATGTCTGTCAGATCTTTTTCCTTTTTCTTAAATGATCTTTTCACAGCCGTAATATCACTAATGAGAACCCCCCTCAGGTATGCTTTCAGAGCGTCCCAAACTGAGTTGATGTTGGCAGAGGGGAGATTCACCTCCCAAAAGGAGGATACATGTGCTTTAATCGACTGGCAGTTATCCATTATAGTAAGCCAGTATGGATTCAACTTGAACCCAGATCTCCTATTATCTTTATTCTCCCCAATGCGAACCTCAATTAGGACCGGTGAATGGTCTGAAACTGTTCTTATACCATATCGTATCCTTTTAATATTATTCAGATTATTCTCATTAGTAAATGCCAAATCTATCCTAGACATTGCTCTTCCTCCTCTACTAACGCAGGAATAAACTCTCTTTCCTCCGCCCACATATTCCCATATATCCACTAATCCAATCTCCAAACAGAATTGAGGCAATGGGGAATTACACATGTTCCTTCCCCGATCTACATCTAAAGTAAATCTGTCCTTTTTGGGATCCATAACAGCGTTAAAGTCTCCCATCAGTACAAGCCGAGATGCCGGCTTACCTTCCAAGAAACGTAATAGTTGGATAAGTGGGCACATGGAAAATGGCGGAGGTATATAAAAAAAAGCAAGAGTATAATTATATCCATATAGCTTCCCATACAAAAAAATAAACCTGCCTTGGTCATCTATATGAGATTCGATTAACAAAAAATCTATAGAGTTATGAATCAAGACCGATACACCCCTAGAGGCGCTAGTGAAAGTAGAGTGGTAAGACTGGGAGTGCCAGCCCGTCATCAAACGAGACACAGTCTCTTCAGTAAGGTGAGTTTCAACTATACAGATAATTGCAGGAAGATACCTCTTCACTGCATCCATAATAGCTTGTCTTTTGACCCTTTCCCCAAGTCCTCTGACATTCCAAGAAACAATTCTAACAGACATTAGCTACGAAGGGGAGAGAGAAAAAAAAAAAAAAAAAAAAAATTCTCCTATACCCTTTCCCTGCAGGTTAAGTATCCTCCCCCATTCCCTCCCCCTTCCCTCTGGTCCGCCCGATCTAGTCAGCAAACCTCTATCCTCCGGTCATTCTCCCCCCCTCCCACTAGTTCCCTCCTCCCTCCATCCCTAGAGAACATATAGATATATCAAATGCCCATTTGCTCCATCCAATCAAGTGCTTGTTGCAAATTCTCAAAAAATTTAGTAGTCCCATTATGGATCACTCTCAGTTTCGCTGGATACAGTAGGGAATATTTAATGTCTTTTAGCGCCAAACGTTTCTTTATCTCATTGAAGTTTCTTCTTTTCTCCTGGGTCTGTCGAGCAAAGTCAGGAAAAAATAACAGTCTAGTACCCTGATGTTCAATGGGTGCACATTCCCTCGCCCTTCTCAATATCATATCCCTATCCATAGATAGTAGCAATTTCATTAAGATTGTTCGCGGCGGCCTCCCTGGAGTGGGTTTCCCCCCTGGAATCCGGTGGGCTCTTTCTATTTGAAACATAGGAGAGAAATGTTCACTACTCAGTTTTTCCAAAACTACATCCTTGAGTTGTTCAACTAGCTGCCGCCCCTCAACTCCCTCTGGAAATCCAACTAAGCGGATATTGTACCGCCTTGATCTGTTTTCCAGGTCTTCCAATTTATTTTGTAAAAGATGATTTTCGGAGGAAAGAGACCGAGTTTTAGATTTAATGGTATCCATATCGGATTGGAGGGAGTCTACCGTCTTTTCCATATTAAGCAGTCGATCCCGAATTTTAGTCAGATCTTCTCTTATTAGAGATATATCACTCTGCATTGACCCGAGTTGGCTGGACATCCCCTGCACTAACATGCCATTATTTTCAACAGCGCTCAGAATTTTTTCCAGAGCCGAGGGGTCATGCTCAGTTTCTATTCGCGCCAGGAGACTTTCCTCCTCTCCTTCCTGATCCACTAGCCCATCCTCAGATAGTTCTTCAGCTTGCGGAGTTTTAACGGTTTTTTTATAGTTAGTACTCATTTTCCCTTTAATCAACCCCTTTTCAATAAGGGAGGGAGATTTTAAAAATTTGTCAATTTTACCCTCAGGTGTCTTAGTCCCCAGTTTTGATCCTGAGGAATCCACCGACCGCCGCTTTGGAGCCATCAGGCGCTAAAGACCCCCTTCAATGTGTGTGTCTGTATATTTTTTTTTTTTTTTCTTCCTTTCTGGTAGTTTGAGTATTCAAGATTTTCGAATGTCCCTGTGTACTCAGCCCCCTCTTATTTTTTATTTTTTTTTTATTTTTTTTATTATTTTTTTTTCCCAAGTTTTTTTTTTTCTCTCCCTTTCTTTCTTTTCCCCTCTTCCTTTTCTTTCTTTTTATAGATTTTATCCTTCTTCTTTCCTTTTTTTTTTCTCCTTCCTTCTTTCTTCCTTTTCTCCTTCTTCTCCTTTCCCTTGAATTAACTTAATTTAATTTAAAATTTTTCCCTTCTCTATTTCTCTTTTCTTATTTCCCTTTTTTTCTGCTAAGTTCCTTCTTCTTAGTACTTCTTAGTGCAAACCAATACAGTCTCAATAATCTTAATCACCTTTAAATCAATCCCAAAAAAACAAAAAAAACCAATAAGCAAAAACGGAGGGAAACAGTAGATTTTTTCCTTTCTCACGTGTCCTGCGTCCAAGAGGGGGTGAATGGACGAGCCAAGGGATCCAGGCAGAAGGGAGACGGCACACAGGAAAACCAGACGAGCCAGGCCAGAAAGCCTGCCAGAGAGCCAGCCACAAGGAGAAGCGGAGAGATGGAGCACACACCCTGCGAGCAACAGCCACAAACAGCAGACCCCAGCGACAAGGAGCTCTCTCCCAGGACCAAGCAACCAGCCGGGAACACCACCAGGGAGCACGAAAGCAAGGCGGCAGCCACGGCAACCGAAACAGGAAGCGAATCAAGGGAGAGCAGGCAGAGGGCAGGCAGAGACACACGCGGTCGGAGTTCACCACAGACGGCTGGCGATGGAACACTCAGCACGGCATCAACGGGGGGAGCCGACGGGCCGGAGAGCGAGGAGGAGGAGGAGGGCAGGAGGAGGAGGAGAGCGCGACGTGCGTGTTCACGTCATCACACCGCCCGAGGGCATGCTAGGGACTTATCCGTAGCTTCTGATTTTGTGCTTTTCACATTGGGAATTTGTGTGGTACCTTTGGTTTCCACTACGTCCTTTGGAGTATGTAAAATACACCCCAAAACACATTGCCCTACTTCTGCCGAGTACGGCGATACCACATGGCTGCAAAAAAGTGCCACACAAGATGCGCAAAGGGGCCCTAAATCCAATGAGTACCTTTTAGGATTTCATAGGACATTTTTATGCATTTGGATTCCAAACTGCTTCTGACGTTTAGGGGCCCCTAAAATGCCAGGGCAGTAAAAATACCACACAAGTGACCCCATTTTAGAAAGAGGACACCCCAAGGTATTCTGTGAGGGGTGGGGTATGGTGAGTTCATGTAAAGTTTTATTTTTTGTCACAAGTTAGTGGAATATGAGACTTTGTAAAAAAAAAAATCCATTTCCGCTAACTTGTGACAAAAAATAAAAACTCCCATGAACTCACTATGCTCATCAGCGAATACCTTAAGGTGTCTACTTTCCGAAATGGGGTCACTTGTGTGGTATTTATACTGCCCTGGCATTTTAGGGGCCCCTAAAGCGTGAGAAGGAGTTTGTAATCCAAATGCGTAAAAATGCCCTGTGAAATCCTAAAGGTACTCACAGGAGAAGTAGGGCAATGTGTTTTGGGGTGTATTTTTACATATACTCA
Organism: Bufotes viridis; assembly: GCA_033119425.1. Lineage (NCBI taxonomy): Eukaryota > Metazoa > Chordata > Amphibia > Anura > Bufonidae > Bufotes > Bufotes viridis. The sequence goes on from CM065592.1 coordinate 307,551,781, forward strand.
TGCTGGGTGAGAGAAATATCTCTGTAAATTGACAACTTTGTATAAAAAAAAATGGAAAAAGTTGTCATTTACAGAGATATTTTTCACACCCAGTATGGGTATATGTAAAAATACACCCCGAAACACATTGCCCTACTTCTGCTGAGTACGGCGATACCACATGTGTGGCACTTTTTTGCAACCAAGATGCGCAAAGGGGCCCTAATTCCAATGAGTACCTTTAGGATTTCACAGGGCATTTTTACGCATTTGGATTCTCACACTTTAGGGGCCCCTAAAATGCCAGGGCAGTAAAAATACCCCACAAGTGACCCCATTTCGGAAAGAAGACACCCTAAGGTATTCGCTGATGGACATAGTGAGTTCATGGAAGTTTTTATTTTTTGTCACAAGTTTGCGGAAAATGAAATTTTTTGAAAAAATACAATAAAAATCCATTTCCGCTAACTTGTGACAAAAAATAAAAACTTCCATGAACTTACTATGCCCCTCAGTGAATACCTTAGGGTGTCTTCTTTCCGAAATGGGGTCATTTATGGGGTGTCTCTACTGTCTGGGCATTGTAGTACGTCAGAAAACAGGACAGGTGCTCAGAAAGTCAAAGTGCGGAAATTTTTCACTTTTTTGCACCATAGTTTGTAAAAGCTATAACTTTTACCCAAACCAATAAATATACACTTATTGCATTTTTTTTTATCAAAGACATGTAGAACAATAAATTTAGAGAAAAATTTGTAGAGAAATGTAGTTTTATTTGACAAATTTTCCAACAGAAAGTGAAAAATGTCATTTTTTGGCAAAAATTTCGTCAAAAAAAGCAAAATATCAAAAAAAGTAAAAATGTCAGCAAGAATGAAATACCACCAAATGAAAGCTCTATTAGTGAGAAGAAAAGGAGGTAAAATTCATTTGGGTGGTAAGTTGCATGACGGAGCAATAAACGGTGAAAGTAGTGTAGTGCAGAATTGTAAAAAGTGGCCTGGTCATTAAGGGTGTTTAAGCTAGGGGGGCTGAAGTGGTTAAGAATGCTATTATTTTCCCTTATAACCATGTTATAAGGGAAAATAATAATGATCTGGTCCCGTTGCTAAGCAACCACGCGGGGAAATCGCACTGCATCCGCACTTGCTTGCGGATGCTTGCGATTTTCCTGCAGCCCCATTCACTTCTATGGGGCCTGCGTTGCGTAAAAAACGCAAAATATAGAGCATGCTGCGATTTTCATGCAACCCAGAAGTGATGCGTGAAAATCACCGCTCATGTGCACAGCCCCATAGAAATGAATGGGTCCGGATTCATTGCGCGTGCAATGCGTCCACCTCACGCATTGCACCCGCGCGGAAAACTCGCTGTGTGAAAGGGGCCTAAGGCTTAACTTTGAGATTTCTCCAAAGAGGTCATGGAGAAAGTGACAGAATCCAACAAACACTATGTTCTCCATTTGCTGTACAATGTGCTTAGCTCTTCCTGATATATCACTGTTTTTGGACGAGGCAGCAAGGTGTTCCATGTGATGATGTACAGCAGTGTACTGTCCTGTTTCATGATCCGAGGAGAGGAATACTGAGAGTGCACGAAAAATTTGAGGTAGCCAACGCTGGGTCTTCACTGCCCCAGGACAGCGGATTTTGCAGTCTAACTCTGCCAATTGCTCTCAACTCCCTTTTACTTTTGGAACTAAAATAAGTCTTCCAAATAAGATGGAACAGGTCATATACTTTTTGAATCATAGGAAGACACTTTTGTGTGCTCAACATGACCAGTTCCAGCCTGTGTGGTAAGCAGTGAAATGAGAGTATATACTTTCCTATATCTTTTCTTATCAGTGCACCTACACCACCGGTCGCATTCATATTAACACTAGCTCCATCTGCACCAAAAGCACTGAGCTTATCTTGCCACCAATTTGGATTGCTTTGGTCTGCACTAGTAAGTATATCTGTTAATCCCTGCGCATGACAATGCTGAAGTTTAGCTAATCCAACAAGACTGTTTACTGGTATACCAGACAAAATGTACAAAATCACATTTTCTCTTCCGGATACATCTGTTCCACAGTCTGTTATGACTGAAATATAAATTGCCTTGCTAGCTTTATTTACTGTTTGGGCTTTTAATTTATCTGCAATGCAACCAATGAAATCAGCGGTTATCATACGTTTTGGATATATTCCATTTTTTTCATAAGCAAGATTTGAGAGGCAAACTTTGTAAATAGTAGCTCTTCGTGTGCAATCATGTAGGCTGCATTAAATTTAAGCCTCATTTCTTAGAAATCTCTCTCGTTCCATTTTTTCGCAGGCTCTGGACACAGAACGGGCTAAAGGGGTGTCTGTTGGGGCACACCTGACTATGATACTGTCACGAGCATTTCTATGCTTCAGACTCTCTCCATGTTTTTTTATAGTTTCTTTCTTGAAATGATGTGTTCCTTTGATAAAATCTGTTTTGCCAGCAATATCTGGGCCAGCCTTAGAACAAAACTCACAGTACATCATTTCTTTCTCTTTATTATATCTAAGCCAAGCAAATTCCTGAAGCCATAAACTTTAAAAATTTCGCTCAGCTCTGTTGGCAGAACCTTTCTTCCTACTTGCTGTTTGATCTGATGGTTGATCAGATGAACTGTTGTCTGTGACTAATTAATGGGCTTCGCTTGAATTTTTATGATCAAGTGAAGAGGTACAAGACTGTCTGGAGGATGGATTTTTTAAAAAGTCTGAGATTTTACGTATTGCTATACTGAGCTAAATGTTGTAGCCTGTGAATAACAATGATGTATAATTAATTACCTGATCTGCCTAGATGTTTACAATAGACAAGAATCAGTGGTGATGCGGCTTACCAGATTCTTCCTTGCTATAACTTGCGGGTGAGGAGCAGCGGGCGAGCACTGGCGGGCTTTCCTGTCTGACTGTGCGGGTGAACACTGGCGGGCTTTCCTGTTTGACTGTGCGGGTGAGCACTGGCGGGCTTTCCTGTCTGTGCTGTTGAGCACTGGCGGTCTGTCTTTTCTGCGTAGGTCTGCAGCGGTAGGCTTTCCTGCTGCCCCCTATGTACAAGAATGTGATTACTATAATACTGCCCACTATGGATAAAAATTTTAAAAATGTCACCACTACCAAAATAAGCCATACGTTCTTTTTGCCACAGGCTGTAATAGCCAGGGCTTTACAGTACACAAGAATCAGTATCTACTGGTAATGCGGCTTACCAGATTCTTCCTTGCTGCAACTGGCAACGGAGGGAGCACTGGCAGGCTTTCTTGTCTGCGCTGGTGAGCACTGGCGGGCTTTCCTGTCTGCGCAGGTGAGCACTGGTGGGTTTTCCTACTGTGTGTCAGAGATGGGTCTAGATAAGCTACTTAAAGATACTATGGATAAAGGATATACTGTAATATACAAGACTTCCTCCTTCACACTCCAGCACCTATCAGACAATGGGGGCATATCCTAGCCTGCCTGCAGCCCCTTTAAGGAATTGATTTACATTTGCTTCGTTGTGCAGGAGCCTTGAAAAATGTACTTACAGCTCTTTTTAGCAGACTCTGGCACTTGGCGGGACTGTGCCAGACCGGAGACTGCAAAGAGTAAGGAGCGGAGCGATGCAATCTGCTGGGGGGGGTGATGTAACTCAGGATCAGTAATGTTAACGTACACAGTGACTGCACAATAGTGAGTGCAGCTCTGACTTGAGTAAATACAGGGTGTAACTCCAGATCGGTACAGGATAAGTAATGTATGTACACAGTGACTGTACCAGCAGAATAGTGAGTGCAGCTTTGTAGTATAATACAGGATGTAACTCGGGATCAGTACAGGATAAGTAATATATGGACACAGTGAATGCACCAGCAGAATAGTGAGTGTAGCTCTGGGGTATAATACAGGATTAGTGCAGGTTATATGTACTTCTAGGACAGGTCTGATGTAGCAGTTGTGGATGCAGGGTTGAGCACTAGGGGCACTCTACCACCAGTTCTTAAGGGAGGGCTCACGTCCTTTGTATTGGGACAGGTGATGACCAGTAACTTCAGAGCAATTACTAAGCAGAGATACAAGTTTTTTTTACATACACCGTCCCCCATTGTGAAATTCCTGTCCTTTGCCAGCGGTTTCACCTGGATTGTGGGTCTCTTGTCCCTGTATTGGTCTCCCAGGCTTCCTCTGGGCAGTGTGAACAGTCTGTGGTCTGACAGTCTGGAGTACAGGGCTACGGTGCAGGGAAAGCGGACTGGGTGACAATAGGCAGCCCGGCATGCTGCCCAGGTGTGGCACGTCACAGTAGGGGCCATCCCTTGCGGCTCTTCAGCTTACAGAGCCCCAGTGAACACTGATGAGATGCGTCCACTCTGAGGTACATGACTCCAGCCATAGTGCATGATCAGACAGAGACCTGCAAGAAGCAGGTGGGCTGTGCAGCTGCCCCTTATATCAGCCTGTTATAGTAGGCACGTTACTTTAACCACCGGCAGCCCTGCGGCCTTAACCCCTTCATACGCATCTCCGCACCGTAGACTGTACAAACGGTACCCCTGACAGTCTGGAGTACAGGGCTACGGTGCGGGGAAAGCGGACTGGGGTGACAATAGGCACTCCGGCATGCTGCCCAGGTGTGGCACGTCACAGTAGGGGCACCGTAGACTGTACAATACCCCTGGGACATAGCGGAGTGCATCCCTCATAACGCCGCACGTGCGTAAAATTGATGTCAAGCAAGAGATAAATAGGTGGTGGGGAGATACTGCGCAGCGGCAGCCATTAGCAAGTAAAACTTACGCTAACCTGTTCTATGGAGCTAGTCGGCACAGAGAAGTCTCCCCATCTTCAGAGCTGAAGAGCAAGCTGCTGGTGTGTTCAGCGCGGGAGAATGGGGGTGTGGTGTGAGAGGAGAGGCTAATAGCACGGCAGCGCGCGATACTTAGGAAAAATCAGCAGCCTCCTCAATAATAACAGAGCTCTGTACTGTGCGGAGCTCTGTTATTGGTGTCTGCTGTATGAAATCCAGTTCTTCTTAAAGCGGCAGAGCAGCGGAGGGCCTAGGCGCAAATGGCGCCATTTTGCAATAGTAAGTCGCATTGGCGACCATTTTGGTCGCCATGTGGAGCACTGACCCTCTCCTCCCTCAGCTCCCCCCTGCACTGAGGTAGAAGTGGGTGACTCTGTTGGTGGGCTTGTTGCAGCTGCGACCCTAGGTGGACTATGTGGGGGTTGCACCTGCTGTTGTGGTATCAGTAGTGCGGTTGGTGCAGTGGGTTGTTGCTGCAGGCTAGTATGAGCTGCAGCTGCTAATTCTTTTTCTGTAAAACTAGGGTAGATCTTCTGTATATTACAACTTTTCTTACCCACTGAACTGTCTGTATTGTTACAGGGGACACTAGGAACTTGGTATGGAGGAGGTCTGACTAAAATTTGACTCTTTGTACTCCTATCATAACAATGGGGTGCTATTTCTAGCCACTGTTCCCCTCCCTTCTGCATATATGTTGTATCCCACTCAGGATCTGGTTCAAAGTGCGGCCAGGCGACCTTGTCCCCTAGGCACAACCCTTTGACCATATCCATGTGATAAGGACCATTGTCCCCGTCACATTGAAAAGGACTACAGGCTTCCATGAATTCTGTCCAGCCCGCCAAATTATCTATCAATGGATTTATGAGGTAGTAATTTGTGGGGCTAGCCCTAGCAATATATTCTTCACATATGTTTTTCCTACATTAGGGGGAGGGAAATCTATCTTTGAACCTTGTCCACCCATAACAGGACACAATATAATGACAGTGGAGTATGTCTGTACACTTACCACCCAGACAGGATCTCCACACAATATAACAAATAATCTTATTACTCTATAACAATCTTATCACTTTACAAAGTAAAAGGTAGATTAGTCTCCCTGAGACTTATGCTTTACTCACGTTGGTCTCCCAGAGACTTATGCTTTACTCACTACTTTAACTATGTATCCCGGATACAAAAGTAAAACTTACGGATCGAGACGTGGCCAGTGCCCTCGGGCCGGACAGGTGGACAAAAGGATGTATTTCTTACCGGACGCGAGAATGATCTCTCGATCCCGGACGAAGCCCCCAAATTGAAAGGACTAGGACCTTCCTGGACCCCTAGAATCACCTTGGTCTGAGCCTTACTGACATCAGGAGAGATATTTCTCAGTAGCAAATAAATGACAGACACACAGGTATCACTGAGAAATACTCTAAATTTATTGAGGGTGGGGATATATATAGCAAGGGGAGGGGGAATCAACAACCAATAAAGTGAAGACGCACGTACTATATGAAAAGTTACTGTTACAAAGAAATTGACTTTTGCTACATTTCTTAGAAGTGAGGAACAAGAGGAAAATAACGGGATGTAGCCAGAACATCCACATCTTACAGTGTTAACCCTTCATGGCCGAAGCTAGATCCCCCGTTCCTGCAGGAATTGACCCACAGCCTGACAGCCCTGTTGGTGAGGTATAGAGCTATATAGGGCCTCAACGTGGAGGCTGCCAGCATTACGCCCGCGTCCACCTTTAGACCATCCAACTTTTTTTGGATGTCCATAGAGTTTCGGACGTATGATGGCAATGCCGAGACGAAGGGCCTCAAAATAAAGTCCACATACACACTAGCTGGATGTGCAAAACAACCTGTGCCTGACACAATGGGCTGGCACTTTAGCGGGTTTATGCCCTTGTGCACCTTGGGCAAGTTATAGAAGCCTGTTGTGAAAAGTGTGGGCACAAAGTTGAACTCATTCTGATTGATTAAACGCTGTTCAAGGCCTTCCCACAGGATGTCTCGTAACTCAGCACAAAACGTCTGATGGGGATTAGACTGGAGCAAGCTCGATCATCTAGTATCCTGTGACACATATCCAGGTATTGGTCTCCATCCATAACCACAATATTGCTGCCCTTATCGGACGGCTTAATGACTATGGAGGTGTCCTGTTCAAGCGACAGGAGAGCTTCCATTTAATCAGTGACGTGGCTTAAATCTGAGGCATTGTGGGAATTGCATTGCCTGTGGAGTAATTAGAACGGGTAATTGTTTCTCCAGTACGGTAACCAGTTGCTGATATATATATATATATATATATATATATATGTGTGTGTGTGTATATATATATATATATATATATATATATATATATATATACACACAAACACCGAAATAGAGCAGCACTGTAGGGGTGTAGATGGGTGCAATTCCTCAGGAAAACGGACAATCTTCCTCACATATAGTCGCTCAGAGATGAGGCAGCACTCCAATGCAGATAAGGTGACCCACTTTTATTCCAAAGCTACGTTTCTGCCTTCTCAATGAGGCCTTTGTCTGCTTCACAAAGGCCTCATTGAGAAGACAGCGTAACTTGGAACAAATGAGTCACCTATCTGCATTGGAGTGCTGCCTCATCTCTGAGCGACTATATATATATATATATATATATATATATATATATATATATATATATACACACCAAGCGGGAGTTCTGTCGCCGTATAGGCAAACACATCCGGAACAAATCTGACACTCCTATAGCTAGACATGTGGAGTTGAAACATCCGGGGAACTGAAGCCTATGATGATCCAGGGTTTCGAATCCGTCCGTATGTCCCCACGTGTCGTTGACATAGACAGAAAATTACTGCAAAAGGAAGTGGACATTCAAGGGTTTAGATGCTCCGCCTGAAGGGATTGAACAAATATATATCGTTCACATAGTTTTTGTAATCTGCCCACATATTTCTGTCTTGTGTAAACACTGCTGCTGTCGTCTCCATATTCCAGCAGCTGATATAGACCGCTTTGTCTCCCTGAATGTGTTGACACCTTGGCGATCCGGCCAAAGAGGTGTGCGGAGGGCAGGGGGGAGGGGGGGGTAGTGGCACCTTCTGGTGGTTCTCTGCGCCCTCCTCCTCCCAATTGAATACCGGCCCCCATCAGCCCTACCCTGTGTGGGCTGGGACTTGTTCTTTTAAGTCAGCTGTGCATGCAGCCGCGCACGGCCACACCAGTGCCGGAGGCTCCACACCAACAGCGTGTGTGTAGCCAGTCCTCTTGTCATCCTCTGTATGCTTCTGTTCGGCTCCTGATGGCAGCCTATCCTCACACAGCTGTAGCTTTTAGGAATTAGGGGAACCAATGGACAAACAGCCAGACAATGTACTGTAAATTTTTTTTTTTTTTTTTATAAGGCTACATGCACTTGATAGTGAAAAGTCAGTTATAAAAGGACACACTGTCAGTTTTTATGGACATTTTTCAACCATTTGTGCGTTTATTTTCAGGCCGTCTGTTTTTAATGGCATTTTTGCATCAGTTCTAAAACAGAAGAATTTCATTTGCTTTAAAAAAAAAAAATTTTTTTTTATAAAGATCCCAACCCCTGCATTGCCCTCAGTACACATATTGTCTCCCATAATGGCCTCCAGCAGTAATAATTTTGCCCGTAGTGGCCCATAATGTCTCCCATGGTGGCCCTCAGCTGTAATGTTTTGCTTAATTAAAAAATAAATAAAAAAAATACTCGCCTCATCCACTCCTTCATTGAAAAGGACCTGCTCTCTCAGCATGATGACGTCACCGAACTCTCCCAGCATGAGTGCCTGGCGACGTAATCACGCGGAGTGTAGGTCCTTTTCAATTAAGTGACTGCTGCTGCACGTGCAAGTGGGTGAGGTATTTTTTTTTAACCCCTAAAGGCCATATTCTAGTGTACCACCGGAGGCACCTCTCTAAGTGGACGTTAAAAATGGTCCCTTTGATTTCAGAGGGGGCCGTCTGGCCATGAAAATTGCCAAAAATAGGACATGTCCTATTTTTTGACGCCCGCTATTCACTGACTGTTAAAAAATGGCCATGTGAATAGTCCCAGAGACTTTTATTGGTGCTAAAAATTGGCTTGTGATGGCCGTGTTCAACAGTCATGTGCATGTAGCCTAATACAAGGCACTCACTAATGCATTGGGATTGTCTGTATTGCCTCCTCTGCTGGCTTGATTCATTTTTTTTCATCCATTTATGAATTGTTCGTATGCAGGAGTTACCATCTCTTTGCAATCCAGCAGCGATGGCCATACTTGCACACTACTAGGAAAAAAAGCTGGCCTTTTTTGGTGGCTGGGACCCCGTTCGTGCACATAGGCCAGCTCTTTTCTTTATAGTGTGCAAGCAAGGCCAGCGCTGTTGGATTGAAGGGTGGTAGTAACCACTGGAAATGAGTAGTGTATAATGTAATGGAAAAATTACTGAATCCAGAAAAGACAATATGGACAGTCACAATACATTATTAAGTGCCTTGTATTAACTTTTTCTGTGTGATAAATGCCATTTACTGACGTGAGAAAACCCCCTTTAAACCCAACGAATAATGCACCTTCTTTTGTATTGAACGGATTGCTGCAGGGAACCTGCTCCATATACGGCACTTCCCAGCTGTATCATAAAGCAGGTAACAGTCCTTGATGGGAAACGGCAATCATGCCACACCTCGTCATTTAACCTCTGAGATGCTGAATTCAACACTGATTGCGGCATCTCTGAGGCAAGGTAGAGGGATGCAGTGAAAACGTGGGGCTCCAATCGGTTACCATGTCAGCCTGGATGCTTCTGAAGCCTTCCAGGCCTGCCATGGTAAGTGCCCTGCTGCATGAGGCACAGTTTAGCAGGAAGCGTGTCAGAATCATGTTCACCCTAATAGATCTCTATTATGGTGAATAGGAGAAGGGGTCAAAAGATCCCAGGTTCTAGCCACTTAAGGGAGATAACTTTTTATTACATAAAAAGTTTTTAAAAAAAAGTAAAAAAAACAAAACAAACAAACCCACAAATATTAAGTTTCAATCACCCCACTTTCCCAATTTTACATATAAAAATATGTAAACAATAAAAAATAAATATTAGGTATCGCCACGTCTGAAAATGTCTACACTATTAAAATATATATGTAAAAAAAAAAACATTTCGTGTGCGATAAACACCATAACGGAAAAGTGATTTATCAAAACTAGTGCAAAGGAAAACTGGTTTAGTCGCTCTTAGCAACCAATCAGATTCCTCCTTTCATCTTCTAAAGGAGCTGTGAAAAATGAAAGGTGGAATCTCATTGGTTGCTATGGACAACTAAGCCAACAACTACTTTACACCAGTTTCAAAAATGATATATATACATATATAAGAAAAAAATGACAGCACTCTCAAAAACTTTCTCTTCTGTGGTTGCAATGTTTTCAGCTCATTCACAGAGCCTTTTTTAAACCTTTGAGCTAAAATGTTGCAACTAGTGTTTTTAAGTTCGGCGTACATGGTTCAGGTTATCTAAAAATTCTGTTATGGATTCCACTACCATGGACCATGGTCCGTGGTAGAGAAATTTATAACGGAATTCTTAGATAACCCGAACCTGAACCTTTTACGTCTAACTTGAAATACAAGTTCGTTCATCTCTAGTTGTGACCAGTTTTTTTTCTTTTTACAATTTTTTTTTTTTTGAGTGCTGACATTATTTTTTATTCTTATATTGTCCTGGATTTGTTGCTGGATCCATTGTCCTGCACATCCATATTTATATTTGGCTTGATGTGCTGCCATTGGTTTTGGTGTTTGTTTACACCAGGTAGCAAGAAAGCAGGCCTTAGTCCTGGCCCAAACTCCCAGGCTCCAACACAGACTGGCCAAGCTCCTCTGTCAGATGGAGGATAAATACACACACCTGATGGTGCTGGCTGTGCTTTATCTCCAACCAACAAAACCCGGCCTGGAATGTGGGGAGCAGTGTCACCCATCCTACACTTTGGCTGCTCCCAGTAAGAGCCGGCCCGGATTGGCTTTACAGCCATGCTACATAGCAAACAGTGTCAACCAGGACTAACTGCCACTGATGCCAGGAATCTTGGTGACACATACCTTCCGTCAATGACAGACCCTTGCGCTTTCCTAATATATGAATATAAATATATATTACTTTTTTTGTGAGGCAAGGTAACCAAAAAATTGCCGTTTTTTTTGTCTTTTACAATGTTCACCTGACAGGGTAGTTCATGTGATATTTTTGTAGAGCAGATAGTTACGGACGCTGCGATACCTAATACGTCTAATTTTAAAATTTTATTTTAGTTTTCCATATTAAAAGATTTTTTGGAAAAAAAAAACATGTTTTTGTGTCTCCATATTGTAAAAGCCATTTTTTGGACTAGTCTTAGGTAGGGTCTCATTTTGTCACTTTTTTTTTTCACTTCCTATATACCACGGCAAGACGGCTGCCTGTGAAGGTGCCCGGTTGCCATGGTAACCATAGGGATCCTGCCACAGCAGCGCAGTGGCCTGATTGGGGAGGGAGCTCCCTCCCTCAGCTTACCCTTAAAGCATCTCTCAATGTCACAGCAGATCAATGGCCCGATAGTTAGCCCCTCCATGCAGTGGCATGAAAGGGGTTAAACGTCCGCCATCTGTGCCAGCACCGATGTCGGCTGTTTCAAGCAGATAGTTAGCTGTACAATACAGCTAACACTCTGCCCTGCTGCCATGGTGCCATCCTGAATAAGCGGTGGGTGGGCGGGCTTGTGCTCCTCTGCCATCCTGACCAGTGGGGGGGGGGGGTGGCTAGACTTGTGCCACACCACTCGCCCATCCAGAGGGGGGTGTGGGTGGGGAGGGCCGACATTAACCCGGCAAGCATCGGGCCACGGCAGAGCCGCGGCCTGATGGTTACCCCCTTAGGGCTGGGGGTTGACTTGTTTGTGCTGGGGTGGGGGAGGGGTGTTTGGAAGAATTGTCCTAAAAAGGGTGGGGGTGGGGGGGTTAAAGCTACATTAACCATGCACATTACCGATGGTTAGCCCCTTCCATACAGCGGTCCCTAAGGACCATGGCATGGAAGGGGTTATGTCTGAAGACTGTCAGCTGTATGTTACAGCTCTGACAGTCTGCACTGCTCTGCCTTGGGGGGAAGGGGTGGGGAGACTGAGCGCGCTCCCGTGTTCACACAGGAGAAGTTACAGAAAATCTTTCAGATGTCGGATTCTCTGTAAATTTACTGAGAGTAGCCTGCTGTGCGTAGGAAGCACAGCAGACTGTAAAAGGAAATCGAAAATAGATAGACAAATTGAACAAATTTGAGAAATGATTTTCTGCACAAAATAAATTAGTGTAAAAAAATGTATTTATTTTTTTTACAAAGATGTCCATATCATTTAAATGGTGGCATTAAAAAAATGCATCTTTTCATACAAAAAAAATAAGCCCTCAAATGTCTACGTGAATTAAAAAAAAGTTATGACTATTGGAACGTGGGGAGGAAAATTTAAAAATGAAAATATGGGGCTAAATACAGGGGGGGGGGGAAAGGCCCCTCATACTCTGCAATAACTCTCACTTGGACAAAGCAATCTGAATGAAGCAATGTGCTTCTCAGTATATGGAGCTTTGAACAAGCCTGGGTGATAATGATTTAATGGAAGGTTACTTCCAGCAACATGTCATACATCGGCAACGAGCATGGCAGAAATTGAGTCCTTTTTTGGCAACAGTTTAATTTCAAAGGGGTTTTGGCCACCACGGTCTACAGATCTGACACCGCCTGACTTGAGCTAGTTTCACACTTGTGGTAGCCAGAACAGCCTGCCGGATCCGTGCTACCGCTAGTCCACCTTGCCCCCTGAAGTCAGCTCCTGCCCCATTCACTATAATGGGAACAGGCCAGAGGTCCGACGGCAAACAGGCGGAGAGGCAGCCGGACAAAAAATGCAGAATGTTGTAGTTTTTGCCCAGCCACCTCTCCGCACTCTTGCTCTCGGCACTCTTGCCGTGCTGCGGCCGGACCTCCGGCCTGCCCCCATGATAGTGAATGGGGCTGGACCGGGCTTCTGGCGGCACGGTGGACTGGTGGTAGCACGGATCTGGCAGGCTGTTTCCCTGCCGGAAAAGGCTACCGAAAGTGTGAAGGTAGCCTAATTCTTTTGGGGTATGCTGGGATGTTCTTTGTGGGTATGCTCAAATGAGAAGTCTATCTGAACAAATCTCGCACTGTGGAAGATTTTAACAGAAAAACATCCAATGTGGAATTGTTGCTATTACCCCCCCCCCGATATGCTTGCCAAACTTGCAAGAACATGGAGCGCCACGTCAAAATGTGTCTGACGGGACACTTCCTGCATTGCATATTGCATATACTGCAATTGATTAAACATACATCGAGTATGTAACATTTTTTTTTTTTTTTCAAATTGCTTCATCCTAACGAGAGTTACAACAGAATCTCCCTGTATGTTTTTCATATTTACAACTGTCATTATTTATACTTTGTCAGTACATAAAAAATGTTAATAAAATTGCAATAGTTTCTCTATCTCTGTGTGCATTAGTTACCACACCCCAACCTCTTGTTTGTTAATAAAAATAAATGATAATTATTAATTTAATTTATCCTTTTCCAAACAAATAAGTCTCTGTTCAGATGAAGCAGCACGTAATTTCCTGGAATGTATGCCTATGTGTGTATAGCCTTAATTGGTCAAATGCATACAGAGAACATTATTTTTGCATATGTTTGGTGGATATACATCTGTATTGCTTTTTCATTTTATTGGTAAATGTAGTTGATTGCACTTTTCAATACATTGGGATTGTGCAAAAGAAAAAAGATTCACCAGATTCTTCTAATATGAGTGTTAAGCAAGTGCTCCCAACATAGTGTTCACAAAACCTCATGTACATACAATCAGTCTTTCTTCTGTTTATTAGGTATTATTGTTTTGACTCCTCTTTGTTTAATCCTTTTGTACTTTTGCAGAAGTCAAAACAAAACTTGAAGAATTTCTAGGCACAAATGATCAACTAGATATGTGCACCAGCGGAGAACTTTTGTATCCTGAAATCTGTGCTTTAGTGCTAAATTTACTTTCTGGATATCACACAAACACAACCTTAGTAAACAGAGTTTTCCACACCATTTTGAAAATATTGAGGATGCAGAAAAAGAACATTTTGCTTCTAGCTCAACAGGTACGTTAAACGGGTAGTTTTAAAACAGGGTTGCACAACCTTTTGTGGTTGCGGGCCACATTGTCAGACTGAAGGAATCCCAAGGACCGAAATAAAAGTTAAAAGGAGTATTACCAACTGAAATACTGTATTTATAGCACATTGTACATACAGTATATAATATAGATATCTGGTTACTCCTCCAGGATTCCCATCTAATGGGAGAATACATGAAAAATACATGTGAGCAGCCACAAGACATAGACATACTTGTCGGTCACCAAATGGTTGGGGGCTGCACAGAATGATATTGATGGCCACATGTAGCCCCCAGCTGCAGGTTGCGCACCCCTATTTTAAAGGCTACCAAGAATGAATGTGGAATAATGAACATGGAAGAATAGCTTGAGGTTTGAATTTCAGAAATTGTATAAAACATACATTGATTGGTAGAGTTTTAAAGACTGTGTACAACTTTGTTAGGATCGTACTTAGGTTAGTTGTGGCTCTGTGCAGAAAACTCAATGCTGACCTCACAGATATAAAAAAAAAAAGGGGGTTTCAAAGAAGTATATTTGTCTCCTCATAGACCTCCGGAAATATTGATATTGCACAACATTTTAACTGCTTAATTACCAGTTTTTATCCCCTTTCTTTTCAGGCCAATTTTTCAGTTTTAGCAATGGGCCTACCTAATGGCCCATTCATTTCTGAACAGACCTACATGTATTTGATATTATTTTTCACGGGACACCTTAGACCTTTATTTTGTGCGATAAGATGACTGATAATTTTTTTATTTTTTCTTATATATTTAAGGAAATCTGTGAAAAAGCTAAACAAAAATATTATTTTTCCTTACCAATTTTTTCTTACAAAAGATTTCAAGACAAAACATTTCTAAAACCATAAAAATGGATGCTATTTATGTAATTTATCTACTGGCTGGGCCCACCACAAAACTCTAACCCCTTCTACACCGGAGGTTTTTTTGACTTTGTGTTTTTGTTTTTCGCTCCCCACCTTCCCAGAGTCATAACTTTTTTTTAGAATTTTTCCGTTCACATAGTCGTATGGGGGCTTATTTTTTGTGGGACAAGTTGTACTTTCCAATGCCACCATTTAATATTACATAGAATGTAGTGGGAAAAAATTAGGAAGTAAAAAACTCAATTTTAGTAACGTAGTATATAAGACCGAAAAAAGACCTTTCGGCCTGTTTCCTACAAGTTGATCCAGAGGAAGGCAAAAAAAAAAAACTGAGGCAGAAGCCAATTTTCCCCACCTAAGGGGAAAAAAATTCCTTCCCTTCTCCAATCAGGCAATTAGAATAACTCCCTAGCTACTAGGATCTCTAGTAGCTATAGCCTGTAATATTATTACACTCCAGAAATACATCCAGCCCCCTCTTGAATTCCTTTATTGTACTCAGCATCACCACCTCTTCAGGCAGAGAGTTCCATAGTCTCACTGCTCTTACCGTGAAGAATCTTCTTCTATGTTTGTGTGAAAACCTTCTTTCCTCCAGACGCAGAGGATGTCCCCTCTTCAAAGACACAGTCCTGGGGATAAATAGCTGATGAGATAGATCTCTGTACTGACCCCTGATATATTTATACATAGTTATCATATCTCCCCCAGTCGACTTTTTTCTAAAGTGAATAACCCTAATTTTGATAACCTTGTACCTGGTACTGTAGTTGCCCCATTCCAATTATTACTTTAGTTGCCCTCCTCTGAACCCTCTCCAGCTCTGCTATGCCTGCCTTGTTCACAGGAGCCCAGAACTGTACACAGTACTCCATGTGTGGTCTGACTAGTGATTTCTAAAGTGGTAGGACTATGTTCTCATCACTGGCATCTTTGCCCCTTTTGATGCAACCCATTATCTTATTGGCCATGGCAGCAGCTGCCTGACACTGTTTTTTATAGTTTAGTTTGCTGCTTATTAAAATTCCTAGATCCTTTTCCATGTCAGTGTTACCAAGTGTTTTACAATTTAGGCCTCTTTCACACTAGCGTTTTAGCTTTCCGTCCTAGAGATCCGTCCTCGGGTCTCTAGGACGGAAAGCTACTGATCAGGATTATCCTAATGCATTCTGAATGGAGAGCAATCCGTTCAGGATGCATCAGGATGTCTTCCGTTCAGTATGTCAACGTTTTTTGGACGTTGACAAAAGCGCAGCATGCTGCGGATTTGTCTCCGTCCAAAAATCCGGAAGACATGCTGTAACGCCGGATCCGGAATGAATGCCCATTGAAAGGCCTTAGTCCGGATCCAGCCTTTAGCTAAACGTCGTTTCCGTGCGTCGCCGGATCCGACGTTTAGCTTTTTGTCAATTGTTACTATGGCAGCCAGGACGCTAAAGTCCTGGTTGCCATAGTAAAGAGTAGGGGGAGCGGCATACTTACATTCTGTGTGGCTCCTGGGACGCTCCAGGATGACGTCAGGGTGCCCCAGTGCATAGATCACGTGATCGCATGGATCACGTAATCCATGCGCGCGGGGCGCTCTGACCTCATTCAGGAGCGCCCCGGGAGCCGAACGGAATGTAAGTATGCCGCTCCCCACTGCTACTATGGCAACCAGGACGCTAGTAGCGTCCTGGCTGCCATAGTTACACTGAAAGCATTTTGAAGACTGATCAGTCTTCAAATGCTTTCAGTTCACTTGCGTTGTGCCGGATCCGGCGTGCACTTCCGGCGACGGAAGTGCATGCCAGATCTTCACAACGCAAGTGTGAAAGTGGCCTTAGTATGTACGGGTGACTTGCATTTTTCTGTCCCATGTGCATAACTTTACATTTGTCAGTGTTAAACCTCATCTGCCATTTCTCTGCCCAAGCCTCCAATATATCCAGATCCCTCTGTAGCAGAAAACTGTCCTCTTCAGTGTTAATTACTTTACACAGTTTAGTGTCATCTGCAAAAATTTATATTTTACTGTGCAAGCCTTCTACAAGATCATTAATAAATAATTGAAGAGAATAAGGCCCAATACTGACCCCTGAGGTACCCCACTAGTGACAGTGACCCAATCTGAGTGTGTACCATTAATAACCATCCTCTGTTTTCTATTAGTCAGCCAGTTACTTACCCACATAGAGACATTTTCTCCCAGTCCGAGCGTTCTCATATTATATACTAACTTTATCCAAATGTTTTGGAGAAGTCCAGATATGACATCCACTGACTTAGAACTTAACTCCTCATAGAAACTGATTACCGTATTTTCCGGCGTATAAGACAGCTTTCTAACACTAGAAATTATTTTGAAAAGTCAGGGGTCGTCTTATACGCCGGGTATAAGGCAGCACAGGGGTGAAGGAATCAGTCCCTCCTTCTCCCCTGTGCTGCCCGCTGCCACCAGTGATGAGAAAGGGGTGGAGGAGGGGCGTGTGGTTTATTTATTGTGAAGAAACGATATTATAGATATACAAATTACCAGTATCGGTATCTTTGTGCCCAAGTGTCTGTCGCCGTTTTGTGCCCAGCCGCACCCTGAATCCTGGATCCCAGCACCGCCCCTCTCTTAATTTATTCACTGTACTTCTAACTGCGCATGCACTAGATTACGAGCGGCTTCAGAAGATAAACAGAAGTGCAGTGAATAAATTAAGAGAGGGGCAGCGCTGGGATCCAGGATTCTGGGCGCGTCTGGGCACAAAACGGCGACAGATACTTGGGCACAAAGATACCGGTACTGGTAATTTGTATATCTGTAAAATCTTTTTTTTGCAATAAATACAGTAAACCACAGGTGGGCTCCTATCTGTTACCATGGCAGCCAGGACGCTACTGAAGCCCTGGCTGCCATGGACAGTTGCCTGGACTGGAGAAGATCGTCAGGGAGGGCTGGGCAGGCAGGGAGAGCTGACACAGCCAATACAAGCAGCCTTTGTATGAAGTGTGCACACAAAATACAGGTACATCGCTTGCTGTAATTGGCTGGTTGTTGTATACTGGGTTGGATTGGCATGTGTTGGAAGAGTGGTAGTCTTATACGGTGAGTATAGCCAAATCCCTATATTTTAAATGGAAAAGGTGAAAATCGTCTTATACGCCTGAAAATACGGTAAATTAGTTTGGCATGACCGATCCCTCATGAAGCCATGCTGATATGGCGTTATTTGCTTATTTTCATTGAGATACTCCAAGATAGCATTTCTTAGAAGACCTTCAAACAGTTTACCAACAACAGATGTTAAACTTTCCGGCCATAGTTTCCAGGCTCTGTTTTTGGACCCTTTTTGAATATCGGCACCATATTTGCTATGTGCCAATCCTGTGGAACATTCCCTGTCAGTATAGAGTCCGTAAATATCAGAAATAAAGGTCTGGCTATGACATCACTTGATTCCCTTACTATACAGAGGTGTATGCCATCCGGTCCTGGCGATTTGTCTATTTTAATCTTTTTAAGTCGCTGTTGTACTTCTTCCTGGGTCAGACAGGGCACTTTTAATTGGGAATTTACTTTAACATTCTGCATTTCATACATTCAGCAGTTTTTTTTTTACGGCGTTCATTATCCGTTAAACTGACATGTGAACTTTATTCTCCAGGTGAGTACGAATAATAATGTCCGTTATGCGGACAATAATAGGACACGTTCTATCTTTGAACGGAAATACGTAAACGGAAGGCATATGGAGTAACTTCGTTTTTTTTGCAGACCTATTCAAATTAATAGTTCCATATACGGTGCGTTTTCGGAACGCAAAAAACGGAACTTTAATGAAAAAAAAAGTAATTTTGCAAGAGGCCTGAACTTGAGAAAACATTTTTTGCTGTCATTTTCTGTTCTCTATAAATTTTTTGTAGTTATGTATGCGGAGCTGTATGTGGGCTCATTTCTTGCGGGCCGATCTGTACTTTTCCTTGATAACATTCTAGTACGTATCCGGCTTTTTAATCACTGTGTTTTTTTTTTACATTTTTATAAAAAGAAAAAATTATCCTCATTTTGGGGAAAGGGGCGTGATTTGAACTTTTATATATTTCATTTTTTTCATTAGTTCCCATATAACAATTGGTCATTAGATTGCTATTATCATAGACTCCAATGCACTTCTCAGGAGCGGGCACCATCTTTAAAGAATGAACATGTGACGTGATAGTATGTAACATGCCGGGAAAGGGTTAAAGGACTAAAGAACATTTTGGATTTTGGTGGCCTATTTTTCTGTTGCTGTTTCTAAGGCACCATACTGCCAGTACAGATAATGTACAGTGCTAAAACATTACAAGCCCCTTCAAAGTGACATTTTATGTTGTCCCTCTATGGTATTCATTTTGGAGAAAGATGGACATTTTAAGCTTTCTTTTTTTTTTTTTTACAATTAAAAAAAATATGCATATTTGTATATTTTATGCAGGGAAAAGAACCTGCTGTGCTGAACATAGCTAAAATGAATACTTATATTTTTTAATTAAAAAGAAAAGTGTGCTTTCAGAGAGTGCAGGCTCACAGTTAATTTTACAGAAGGTACTGTCACATCAGGAAGAGCGCTCCCCTGCCATCTTTTTCATGCTTTTCTCACGCAGTGAAACCACTTGGGCTGGTCTTCAGCAGACTAATGACACAATGATCTGCAGTGTAACCCAACCTTTATATATGTCGGGTTACAGTTAAGAGCTTACCGCCACAAAGTAGTGCGGTGGTAAGCAAGTGGTTGAAGAATAAAATCATGCTCATATTTATTATATCATATCGAAAAATCACAAAGATTCAAAAGCAGACTTCTACAACCGACCATGTTGGAATGTTTTTACATATAAAATAGCAATAATGTTTTAAAGCACAATGCAAACCAATGATACCAACCCTTAAATGTGGTCAACGACAAGGATACACAATGCCAAGTAACCCAATACCGACCACAAGAGTTCCTGAGACTCAATGCCGTTTTTGCAGTCACATCTTCTGGGGCATCACTTCATGTCTGTCCCACCCACAATATATCTCACTAGACCAACTAGATAGAGTAAATACACATCACATACCTAATTCACCAAGTAATACCTGAAAGAGTAATTCATATGGTAGATGGGACACAGGTGTTTAATAGTAGAGTGTAATAATTTACTGGGGTTAACACCGCACTCACTCGACAGATGGGGAGTCTTAAGAACACAGTGTGCCAGAATGCCTAGGGAGAACACAGCAACCTCCTTCGTCCCGGCGCATAGTTCCTGACTCACAGCCTTTATGCACTTACATACTTGTTTGGGTGTCATAAAAGAGAGAGCTTTGTGAATATACAAGTGCAAAAAAACATGCAGAATGCCAGTACGCAGAGTAACTAGTGCAAAAACATGCAAGCGATGTGCAAAAATATTTTACTGCAGAAATCTATATACAGTATCTCACAGACACCCCTCACATTTTTGTAAATATTTTGTTTTCATGGGACAAGACTGAAGATATGACCTCTTTCATACAATGTAAAGTAGTCAGTGTACAGCTTGTGTAACCGTGTAAATTTGGTGTGCCCTCAAAATAACTCAACACACAGCCATTGATGTCTAAACTGCTGGCAACAAAAATCAGTATACCCCTAAGTGAAAATGGCCGAATTGTGCCCATAGTGTCTATATTTTGTTTGGCCACCATTATTTTCCATCAAAACCTTAACTCTCTTGGGCATGGAGCTTCCCAGGTTTCCACTGGAATCCTCTTTCACTCCTCCATGACGACATCACTGTTACAGACCTTGCACTTCTCCACCTTCCGTTTGAGGATGCCCCACAGATGCTCAATAGGGTTTAGGTCTGGAGACATGTTTTGCCAGTCCAGCTCCTTTACCCTCAGTTTCTTTAGTGAGGCAGTGGTCATCTTAAAGTTGTGTTTGGGGTCATTATCATGTTGGAATATTGCCCTGTGGCCCATTTTCTGAAGGGAGGGGATCATGCTCTACTTCTCTGTGTCACAATACATGTTGGTATTCATGGTTCCCTCAATGAACTGTAGCCCCCATAGCGGGCAGCACTCATGCAGCCTCAAACCTTGACTGAATGGAACTTGTTTTGTTGAACCACTGTATGGTCTTAGCCACTGTGCTGCAGCTCAATTTCAGGGTGTTGGCAACCTCCTTATAGTCTAGCCATCTTTATGAAGAACAACAATTCTTTTTTTCAGATCCTAAAAGAGTTATTTGCATTGAGGAGCCATGCTGAACTTCCAGTCACCAGTATGAGAGACTGTGAGAGCAATAACACCAAATTTAACACATCTGCTCCCCATACACACTTGAGACCTTGTAACACTAACGCGTTACATGACACCAGGGAGAAAAATGGCTAATTTGGCAAAATTTTGCCATTTTTAATTAGGGGTGTACTCACTTTTGTTGCCTGCAGTTTTGACATTAATGGCTGTGTGTTGAGTTATTTTGAGGGCACACCAAATTTACAGTGTTATACATGCTGTACACAGATATGACAATACAGAAGATATTATAAAATATAACTATATGGTGTCATTTTTGAAGAAACCCAGGATGTTGGCTTGAAATCTGATTGGCTGTTTGTGGCTCCACCCACTTATTAAAATTTGAACCCAAGTTACTAGAGTTGAGCGACCCCGAACTGTATAGTTCGGGTTCGTATCGAATTTTGGGGTGTTCGGGACCCGGACCCGAATATTTTCAAAAAAGTTTGGGTTCGGGTCCGTTGTTTGGCGATTTCTTCCCGCTTTCTGAAGGGTTGCACAGCGGCCAATCAACTAGCGTTTTACTTCTTGCCCTAAGACGCCATCACTGCCATGCCTACTAATGGCATGGCTGTGATTGGACAAGTGCAGCATGTGACCCAGCCTCTATTTAAGCTGGAGTCATGTATCGCCGCATGTCACTCTGCTCTGATAAGTGTAGGGATAGGATGCAGCTGCTGTGAGGACATGATTAGGCAGGGAAAACTCAGCAAAAACACCAAATGAAGTGATCGATCTACAGCTGTGAATCATTCAACTTCTGCTAGTTAATTGCTCACTGGATTTTAGGCTGCCAGAGCGTTTTTTTTTTTTTAACTTTCTTCTGGGGTGATCGGCGGCCATTTAGTGTCTTGTGGTGCACCAGCAAAAGCTGCCACCAAGTCCATCAATAGTATTTTTTTTTTTTTTTTTTTTTTGCTATATTCTACATCAGGTGCTTGGCTGTGCTTATGGTCACCCCTAGAAACTTAGGATAGAAATTTCTATATTTTATTGAGGGGTGAAATTCAAAATAGCAATCCCCCAAATCTGGTGTTCCAGCTGTGGCTAGCCAAGTGTGATACTGTCTGCTGTCTGGCAAAGGATAGATTTTTTTCTGTGGTGAAATTCAATTGCCAAAATAGCAATACCGTAAATCAGTGGTTTCAGCTGTGGCTGGCAAAGTTTAATAGTGTCCGGCAAAGGATATATTTTGTTCTGGGGTGAAATTCTATTGCCAAAATAGAAATCCCCTAAATCATTGGTTTCAGCTGTGGCTGGCCAAGTTTAATAGTGTCCGGCAAAGGATATATTTTGTTCTGGGGTGAAATTCAATTGCCAAAATAGCAATCCCCTAAATCTGGTGTCCCAGCAGTGGCTGGCCAAGTTTAATAGTGTCTGGCAAAGGATAAAAAATTTTCTGGGGTGAAATTAAATTGCCAAAATAGCAATACCATAAATCAGTGGTTCCAGCTGTGGCTGGCCAAGTTTAATACTGTCCGGTAAAGGATAGATTTTAAATTGTTAGGTAAATATATTACCAATTTTGCCAGGTACAAACCTCTGCACTGCATAACTGACAGGGAACTTACAATTGGCAGTTACATTCTTGTATGAAATAAAGCCTTTTTGGTTTGTGAAGCCAAAGGTAGTCACCAATAACTGTTTGTTCTTTATTTTCAATTTTTTTAAATAAATTAGTGTAGACCCCAAAACATTGGTAAAATAAAACAAAGTGTAAGTGCACAGTAGTATAACAATGGTTGGGTGAGGCCGGTTTACATGTCTATTCTGCATAAGGTACAAACAAGTCCTGTGAGATCCATTCCTGGTTCTTTTTAATAAACGAAAGCTTGCCCACATTGTCTGCGGACAGGCAGCTGCGTTTGTCTGTGATAACACCCCCTGCCGTGCTAAACACACGTTCAGACAATACAGTGGCTGCAGGGTAGGCCAGCACCTCCAAGGCGTAAAGGGCAACCTCAAGACATGTGCCCAGTTTGATGACCCAGAAGTTGAATGGGGCTGACCCAGTGGCATAGCTAGAAATGATTG
Source organism: Bufotes viridis (assembly GCA_033119425.1). Taxonomy (NCBI): domain Eukaryota; kingdom Metazoa; phylum Chordata; class Amphibia; order Anura; family Bufonidae; genus Bufotes; species Bufotes viridis. The sequence continues at coordinate 307,575,019 of CM065592.1, forward strand.
GGCACCACAGCAAATTTTTGAATGGGGCTCCCCCTCCCCCAGTTATGTTTGCGCAAACCCCTTCCTTTCATGCCGCCATGCCTGTGGCTACTAAAGATCGCTCTCTGACCAGGCCCAGCAGCTGTTCCATTCGCTTCCTACATGGTCTAGACTGCCACTGTATATCATTTCATTGTATAATACTGTTGAGGGGGTCCTGACAAATTCCTTAAGTCCTCCTCCTCCTCCTGGATGGGCCCTTTCTAGGTCACGGCCCCAAAGCAGTTGCTTCCCCCTGCTTCCCTTGTAGCTATTTCCCTAGGCAGACCCATCAGTCAGTACGTGTACTGTTCCACCATGTTGCTGAAATGCTGCCTCCTGCTAAGATGTTCCAGATCTGCTGGTGGTGCAGGTTGTAGTGGCATGATGACAAAGCTTTTCCACATTTTGCCCATGATAATCCTGCCTTCTGAGGTGTTGGTGGTGACCCAGCTGTATTGGCAAATTCTTCCTGCTCCTCCTCTGCCTTCACCTTGTGCTTCCACTGAGTCCCTGGTGTCAGGTGTGAATGCCATCAGCAGCGTGTCTACTAGCAGGCTTATCTTCCTACCACACTCCAGTAAGGGAATTAAGGACGGCACGTTGTCCTTGTAACAGGGATGCAGCAGGGTGGCCACCCTGTAATAAGCACAAGTTAGAATGTGGCAGTAACTGGGCGGTCGTTGCGCAGGCACTGCAGCATGTAGTCGCTCATGTCTGCCAGGCTGCCCAGAGGCAAGGACAAGCTATCCTTTTTGAGGGAGGTATATCGTCTGTGTCCTCTGTATCCCCCAGCGTTCCTCCTACTCCTCTTCCTCATCCTCCAGATCTGCGCCCTGGCTGGACAATTGTGTTCCAGGCCAGGGCCTATGTTGGTGCAGATATCCACTCTCTGAGCCACTTGTATTTGGTTGGCCTTAAGTTAAGGATAAGGAGTGTATATAGTTTTGTTTCTTTATATGGTTAGTTTAGCTGCCTTATAGTTATTTTAATATGTTTTTAAGTAAATTTGTAAATAGTTTGTTAATGGTTTGAGTGAAAGGGGGTGGGGGGTATTGAGTGTGTAGGGTGTGAGGCTGTTTGGGTTTATTTTCCATCCGGGTTCTACACTGTCTATACTGCCACTGTATGTCATTTCATTGTATAATACTGTTGAGGGGGCCCTGACAAAGTCTTTTAGTCCTCCTCCTCCTCCTCCTGGATGGGCCCCTTCTAGGTCAGGGACCCAAAACAGTAGCTTCCCATGCTTCCCTGTAGCTTCCACCATGTTGCTGAAATGCTGCCTCCTGCTAAGAAGTTCCAGATCTGCTGGTAGTGCAGATTGTTGTGTCGTGATGAGCTAGAATAACCACATTTCAGCAATGCTCACCCAGCCTTCTGAGATGCTGGTGGTGACCCAGCTGCCCGTGAGCTGGCTTGGGTGCCACCCTGCTAAGAACACGGTTCCGGCTACTCCTCCTCATCCTACTTATCCTCCTCATCCTCCAGAACTGTTCCCTGGCTGGACAATTGTGTTTTATGTTTAAGAAAATTTGTAAATAGTTTAATGGTTTGAGTGGGGGGGGGGGGGGGTTGTGTGTGGTCGATTAACTGAATTGATTTTCACTGTTTGGTGTTTAAGAATTTCTGCACCCCAAATTCAGCACATGTGGCAGGCAGGGGATGTGCGTCAAACCGGCTAGGCCCAGACCTGCTAGTATATTTCGCCCATTAGCGCACAACACCAGGACGAGCTAGAGGCTCAGTGGCACCAACCAATGATCGGTCTGTTGTTCTGTGCAGTGCGGGGTTTGTCCCACAAACACACAAGTTTTAAAACAAACTGCTGTCGTTTCCCCCTGGCTGTGCTGCTGTGGGTGGTGAAGGTGTTACTCTGAGCGGATAAGGAGGAGGTAGAGGAGGAGGAAGCCGAGTAGGAGGAGGTAACACGATACAAAGAGAAATGCCCAGCAATCCTCGGGGGCGGAAGGACATTTGCAAAAATGCTATCCGCCTTTGGGCCAGCTGCTACATTTACCTACTGTGTTGTTGGTTATGTGGTCGTTGCCACAGATAGCGTTGCGCAGTGCACACTTAATTTTGTCCACCACTTGGTTGTGCAGGGAAGGGATGGCTCGCCTGCAAAAGTAGCGGCGGCTGGGATACACGTACTGTGGGACAGCCACCACCATAGGGTTTTTAAAACTGTCCACCAGACAGAATGACAGCATTTCAAAGGACCAGGAAGTCTGAAATAAGGCATTCAGAGCCATGGGTAGGGGGGTACTTCCTCTTCCTATTTCTTTTTCTCTCCAGTGTTTGGGAGATGGACAGCTGATAGCTGAACACTTCCATGGGATTTGGTGGAGATGCTTGGTGACAATGACAAATGTGGTGGCGTTGCTGCCACATCCTCTGTTTGCTGGGTGACAGGTGCCACTGTCACTCACTTGGGCTCAAGTTTAGAATGTTTATTATTAATTTTTGTATTTTATTATAAGTCATTTCCCTATCCACATATGTTTGCATGGCATTTACCTACATTTTGCAGTTTTTTTTAAACTTTTTAAAGTTTTCTCATTGAAGTCAATAGGGAAAATCTGATTGGTTGTTGTTGGCTCCGCCCACTTTTTCTAATTTTGAATTAGAAATAACCTATGACCTGATTTCTGATATTTGAAGCCCCTGACATAAAAAATTTGAGAATTGCAGCATTTTCGGAAATTACATTTTTTTAAATTTTCACATTTTTCACACTCAAAGAAATCTAATTGGTTGATTTTGGCCCCGCCCACTTTTTGGAATTTTAATTCCAGTCCTCCAATTACCAACTGTGCCAAGTTTGAAGACTGTGCCATTAACCATCCTGGTGGTCCAGTGGGGGTCACCTGGTGGTCCAGTGGGGGTCACCTGGTGGTCCGGGTGCGGTCACCTGGTGGTCCGGGTGCGGTCACCTGGTGGTCCGGGTGCGGTCACCTGGTGGTCCGGGGTGCGGTCACTTGGTGGTCCGGGGTGCGGTCACCTGGTGGTCCGGGGTGCGGTCACTTGGTGGTCCGGGTGCGGTCACCTGGTGGTCCGGGGTGCGGTCACCTGGTGGTCCGGGGTGCGGCCAACTGGTGGTCCGGGGGGCGGCCAACTGGTGGTCCGTTTGGGGGGGGCGGGGGCCACCTGGTGGTCTAAGTTAAATGGCTGAAATTTTATTGGCTATTTTAGGCTCCGCCCACTTTTTACAATTTGAATCCCAGTCACCCATTGACCAACTGTTCCAAGTTTAGTGACTTGGCCATTGACCCTCTATGAGCAGCGGCAGTTTTAAATTTTCCCATTAAAACATATGGCTGAAATTTGATTGGCCGTTGTAGACTCCGCCCAATTTTAAACATTTGAATTCTAGTCACCTATTAACCGAATATATTAAGTTTAACAACCCTGCCATTAACAATGTTGGAATGGCAGCAATTTAAAATTTTCTCATTGAAGTCAATAGGGATAATCTGATTGGTTGTTTGTAGTTCCGTCCACTTTTTAATGTCCCGAAAATGTGACATAAATTTTCAGGTTAACCCCATGACTAAGTGACCCAAGTTTGGTGAGTTTCACTCCGAAGGTGTATGAGTGACAAACGTTTGCATTTTTCCAATAAAACTCTATGGGAAAAATAGGTTTTCGGGGGCCCGCCCCAGGGGCCCGGAGGGTGGGATCGGTTAACAAAGCACAAGCAAGATACTCGGGTATGTGCCGACCAAGAGTGCAAAGTTTGGTATTTATACTCCTAAATCTGTGGGAGGAGTAGCAATTTGACCGTCTCATTATAGTCAATGGGGAGAATTTGATTGGTTCTGTGTGGCCCAGCCCACATTTTAGAGTCTCCGAAATGTTCTAACAAATTGCGCGTTGACCCCATGACTAAGTGACCCAAGTTTGGGGACTTAAGTTTCAAATCTGTGCGACTGGGAGCGATTTGAAAATTTTCCCTGTTAAAGTCAATGGAAAAAATGTGGATTTTGGGGGCCCGTCCCAGGGGCTCGGAGGGTGGGATCGGTTAACAAAGCACAAGCAAGGTACTCGGGTGGGTGCCGACCAAGTCTGCAAAGTTTGGAATTTGTACTCCTAAAAATGTGGGAGGAGTAGCAATTTGAACGTCTCATTACAGTCAATGGGGAGATTTTGATTGGTTCTGTGTGGTCCCGCCCACTTTCTGGGGTCCCCGAAATGTGCCAAAAATGTTCAGGTTGACCCCATGACTAAGTGACCCAAGTTTGGTGACTTTAGCGTCAAAGCCTGGCGAGTGGGAGCGATTTGAAAATGTACCCTGTCAAAGTCTATGGGAAAAAAGGGGGCTTCCGGGGCCCGCCACGAGGGCCCTGGGGGTGGGATCGCTTATAAAAGCACAAGCAACTCGAGTCGCTATAGGTCGAAGAAGTGTAGACAATTTGGGGTATGTAGCCCCAAAACTGTAGGAGGAGTAGCGTATAGAAAACGCTGCTAAGAATAATAATCAAAATAATAACTGAAGAAACCACAGGATGTTGGCTTGGAATATGATTGGCTGTTTGTGGCTCCACCTACTTTTTTGAATTTTAATCCCATTCCTCAAGTGACCAACTGTGCCAAGTTTGAAGACTTTGCCATGAATCGTCTAAGAGCAGCGGCAGTTTTACATTTTCCCATTTAAACCTATGGCTGAAATTTGATTGGCCGATATAGACTCCACCCCCTTTTTTAAAATAAATTTTGACCCCAGTCACCCAATGACCCACGGTGCCAAGTTTGGGAATTCTAGTTTAAATACTGCGAGAATGACAGCTTTTTAAAGTTTTCCCATTGAAGTCAATAGGGAAAATCTGATTGGTTGATACCTCCGCCCACTTTTTCTAATTTTGAATTGGACATAACCTACCACCTGATTTCTGAAATGTGAAGCCCCTGACATAAAAAATTTGAGAATTGCAGCATTTTTGGAAATTAAAATTAGTTAAATTTTCACATTTTTCACACTTAAAGAAATCTGGTTGATTTTGGCCCCGCCTACTTTTTGAAATTTTAATCCCAGTCCTCCAATGACCAACTGTGCCAAGTTTGAAGACTGTGCCATTAACAGTCTACGAGCAGCGGTAGTTTGAAATTTTCCCATTTAAACCAATGGCTGAAATTTGATTGGCCGTTATAGACTCCGCCCACTTTTTATAAATTTTAATCCCAGTCACCCAATGACCCATCGTGCTAAATTTGGGTTCTGTAGCTTAAATACTGTGAGAATGACAGCAATTTAAAGTTTTCTCATTAAAGTCAATAGAGAAAATCTGATTGGTTGTTTCTGGCTCCGCCCACTTTGTCACATCCCCAAAACGTGACAAAAATATTTAGGGTGACCCTGTGACTAAGTGACCCAAGTTTGGTGACTTTAACTCTAAAGCTGTACGAGTGACAAAAGTTTATAGTTTTCCAATGAAAGTCTATGGGAAAAAATGGGATCTTCGGGAGCCCGCCCCAGGGGCCCGAAGGGTGGGATCGGTTAAAAAAGCACAAGCAACCTATTCGGGTATGTGCCGAACAAGTGTGCAAAGTTTGGTAATTGTACTCCTAAAACTGTGTGAGGAGTAGCGTATAGAAATTTGCAAAATTTTCATTGGCTGTTGGTAGCTCCGCCCACTTTGGGGTGTCCCCCCAAAATGTACCCGTTTATTCGGGGTGACACAAACGATATGACAAACTTTGACAAGCCAACATAATAACTAGAAAGTGTCGTTTCTGAAGAAACCACAAGATGTTGGCTTGGAATATGATTGGCTGTTTGTGGCTCCACCAACTTTTTTGAATTTTAATCCCAGTCCTCAAGTGACCAACTGTGCCAAGTTTGAAGACTTTGCCATGAATCGTCTATGAGCAGCGGCAGTTTTACATTTTCCCATTTCAACAAATTGCTAAGATTTGATTGGCCGATATAGACTTCACCCACTTTTTTAAATAAATTTTGACCCCAGTCACCTAATGACCCACGGTGCCAAGTTTGGGTATTCTCGTTTAAATACTGCGAGAATGGCAGCTTTTTAACCACTTCAGCCCCCCTAGCTTAAACACCCTTAATGACCAGGCCACTTTTTACAATTCTGCACTACACTACTTTCACCGTTTATTGCTCGGTCATGCAACCACCCACCCAAATAAGTTTTACCTCCTTTTCTTCTCACTAATAGAGCTTTCATTTGGTGGTATTTCATTGTTGCTGACATTTTTACTTTTTTTGATATTTTGCTTTTTTTGATGAAATTTTTGCAAAAAAATAACATTTTTCACTTTGTTTGAAAATTTGTCAAATAAAACTACATTTCTCTACAAATTTTTCTATAAATTTATTGTTCTACATGTCTTTGATAAAAAAGAAATGCAATAAGTGTATATTAATTGGTTTGGGTAAAAGCAAAAAACTGAATTTCCACACTTTGACTTTCTGAGCACCTGTCCTGACATACTACAATGCCCAGACAGTACAAACACCCCATAAATGACCCCATTTCGGAAAGTAGACACCCTAAGGTATTCTCTGAGGGGCATAGTAAGTTCATGGAAGTTTTTATTTTTTTGTCACAAGTTAGCAGAAATGTTTTGTTTTTTTTTTCAAAAAATTTCATTTTCCGCAAACTTGTGACAAAAAATAAAAACTTCCATGAACTCACTATGCCCATCAGCGAATACCTTAGGGTGTCTACTTTCCGAAATGGGGTCACTTGTGGGGTATTTATACTGCCCTGGCATTTTAGGGGCCCCTAAAGCGTGAGAATCCAAATGCGTAAAAATGCCCTGTGAAATCCTAAAGGTACTCATTGGAATTAGGGCCCTTTTGCGCATCTTGGCTGCAAAAAAGTGTCACACATGTGGTATCGCCATACTCAGAAGAAGTAGGGCAATGTGATTTGGGGTGTATTTTTACATATACCCATGTTGGGTGAGAGAAATATCTCTGTAAATTGACAACTTTGTATAAAAATTTTTAAAAAGTTGTCGTCTACAGCGGTATTTCTCACACAAAGTATGGGTATATATAAAAATACACCCCAAAAGTCATTGCCCTACTTCTCCTGAGTACGGCAATACCACATGTGTGACACTTTTTTGCAGCCAAGATGCGCAAAGGGGCCCTAAAACCAATGAGTACCTTTAGGATTTCACATGGCAATTTTACGCATTTGGATTCCAAACTCCTTCTCACGCTTTAGAGGCCCCTAAAATGCCGGGAAAGTAAAAATACCCCACAAGTGACCCCATTCCGGAAAGTAGACACCCTAAGGTATTCGCTGATGGGCATAGTGAGTTCATGGAAGTTTTTATTTTTTGTCACAAGTTAGCGGAAATTGATTTTATTTTTTTTTTCTTACAAAGTCTCATATTCCACTAACTTGTAACAAAAAATAAAATTTTACATGAACTCACTATACCCCTCACGGAACACCTTGGGGTGTCTACTTTCTAAAATAGGGTCACTTGTGGGGTATTTTTACTGCCCTGGCCTTTTAGGGGCCCCTAAAGCGTGAGAAGCGGTTTGGAATCCAAATGAGTAGAAATGTCCTGTGAAATCCTAAAGGTACTCATTGGATTTAGGGCCCCTTTGCGCATCTTGGCTGCAAAAGTGCCACACATGTGGTATCGCCGTACTCGGCAGAAGTAGGGCAATGTGTTTTGGGGTGTATTTTTACATATACTCATACTGGGTGTGAAAAATATCTCTGTAAATGACAACTTTTTCCATTTTTTTTATACAAAGTTGTCAATTTACAGAGATATTTCTCTCACCCAGCATGGGTATATGTAAAAATACACCCCAAATCACATTGCCCTACTTCTTCTGAGTACGGCGATACCACATGTGTGACACTTTTTTGCAGCCAAGATGCACAAAGGGGCCCCAATTCCAATGAGTACCTTTTAGGATGGCATTTTTACGCATTTTCTTCTCACGCTTTAGGGCTCCTAAAATGCCAGGGCAGTAAAATACCCCAAATGTGACCTCATTTTAGAAAGAAGACACCCCAAGGTATTCTGTGAGGGGCATGGTGAGTTCATAGAAGATTTTTTTTTTTTGGCACAAGTTAGCGGAATTTGATTTTTTTTTGTTTTTTCTCACAAAGTCTCCCTTTCCGCTAACTTGTGACAAAAAATTCAATCTTTCATGGACTCAATATGCCCCTCAGCGAATACCTTGGGGTGTCTTCTTTCCAAAATGGGGTCACATATGATGTGTTTGTACTGCCATGGCATTTGAGGGTCTCCGCAATCATTACATGTATGGCCAGCATTAGGAGTTTCTGCTATTCTCCTTATATTGAGCATACGGGTAATGAGATTTTTTTTCCGTTCAGCCTCTGGGCTGAAAGTAAAAATGAACGGCACAGATTTCCTCATTCGCATTGATCGATGTGGATGAAGAAAACTCTGCCAAAGAATATGCAAGAAAAAAAAGAGGGGCCTGGCGATTGCCAAGACATAGGGGCTCTGCCTAAATATCCATACCCACTCAGCTCCTATGTCCTGGCAAACGTGATTTCTCCATTCACATCGATTAATCGATCGTTGTGGAGGAAGACATCTTTGCCAGATTTTTTGATACAAAGTGTTTGCCAAAGCATATGAACTCCAACACCTCTCCTCAGCTCATATGCCTGGGCAAACGTACCTGTCCTGCGGAGGAGAAATCTCGTCTTGCAGCGCCGCATACACCGACTTCACGTGTCTTCTGACAGCAGCGCAATGCTTCTCTCAGAATTCACATCAGTGCTGCAGCGTTTTCATCGGTTGGTCCGTTGATCTACCTGGAAAATAAAGGGTGGTTAGGGGGAAAAAATAAAAAAAAGAAGAAAAAACAGGCAGCAGGCACATAACTTGAACGTTACAAACTTTATAAAACATGAATAAAACCTGAACATGAAAAAAGAACTGAACTTTTAAAACCTGAACTAACTCGAGATTTTTTTTTCTTGCTACCTGTTTAATTTTTTTTTCTTTTTTTAACCATATCACTCTTTATTTTCCTAGCAGAAACCTCTCCTTTCCCATGGGACAATGTGTAAAGTGTAAATCACACAGAGATGGTGAGAAGTACACTATACACGTTATCCCAAGTGAAAGGAGAGGTTTCTACCGTTTCACACTTCTGCAGCAGCACTGTCCCCTTTGTGTTAGGGTCTCTCAAAACCTAGTATCCTGAGAGACCCTTGAGCCTGATTGTAAAAACTACCTGTGATGTGCTGTCCGTAGGTCCCTAAGTGTACCTGAGTGTGGTACTTCCGGAAACACTCCCCTAGGCATAGGGCAGGGTGGTCAGGACAGTCGGGACAGAAATAGCGGGTGTCATGCCTTATTCCACTCCTGCTACAGACACGACATCTTTTTCGGGGTGGCGGTTGGGTTGAGGTACCGGTAACGACACTGGGGAAGTGTCGCTCGTGTAGACGGCTCACTACACTGGTGCATGGGGCCACGGAACCTCCTGGATACAAGAGTTCCGAAATGATCTCTTCCTGGAATTTAAGGAAGGATCCCGTTCTCCCAGCCTTACTATAGAGAACGTAACTATTATAGGCAGCCAATTGAATTAAATATACAGACACCTTTTTATACCAGCGTCTGGTGCGTCGGGAAATCAAATACGGGGCCAACATCTGGTCATTGAAGTCCACCCCTCCTATGTGGAGGTTATAGTCGTGGACTGAGAGGGACTTTTCAACGACACTGGTTGCCCGTTCAATTTGTATTGTCGTGTCTGCGTGAATGGAGGAGAGCATGTAAACGTCACGCTTGTCTCTCCATTTCACCGCGAGCAGTTCTTCGTTACACAATGCAGCCCTCTGCCCCCTTGCAAGTCGGGTGGTAAGGAGCCGTTGGGGGAAGCCCCGGCGACTAGGTCGCATGGTGCCACAGCAGCCAATCTGTTCTAGGAACAAATGCTTGAAGAGGGCCACACTTGTGTAAAAATTGTCCACATAAAGATGGTACCCCTTGCCGAATAAGGGTGACACCAAGTCCCAGACTATCTTCCCACTGCTTCCCAGGTAGTCAGGGCAACCGACCGGCTCCAGGGTCTGATCTTTTCCCTCATACATCCGAAATTTGTGTGTATAGCCTGTGCCCCTTTCACAGAGCTTATACAATTTGACCCCATTCAGGGCGCGCTTGCTTGGGATGTACTGTTTGAAGCCAAGGCGCCCGGTAAAATGTATCAGGGACTCGTCTACGCAGATGTTTTGTGCGGAGGTATACAAATCTGCAAATTTCAGGTTGAAGTGGTCTATGAGGGGCCGAATTTTGTGGTGCCGGTCAAAAGCTGGGTGGCCTCTGGGACCGGAGGTGGTGTTGTCGCTAAAGTGCAGGAAACGCAGGATGGTCTCAAAACGTGTCCTGGACATGGCAGCAAAGTACATGGGCATGTGATGAATTGGGTTTGTGGACCAATATGACCGCAATTAATGTTTTTTTCTCAGGCCAATTTTGAGGAGAAGGCCCAGAAAAGTTTTACATTCGGAAACTTGGAGTGGTTTCCACCGGAAAGGCTGGGCATAGAAGCTTTCCGGGTTGGCAGTAATAAATTGAGTGGCATACTGATTTGTTTCTGCCAGAGCTCCGCAGTGAAGAACAGCTCAAAAAACCCCAGTGCCGATCCGATCTGAGTGGTCTCCACCCGAACTCCTGACTGGGCGGTGAAAGGGGGAACTAATGGTGCGACTGAAGATGGGGGCTGCCAATCAGGGTTTGCCAGCACCTCAGGGATTCTAGGGGCTCTACGGGCCTGTCTGCGCGGTGTCTGCGACGGGGGAATTAATGCACTTGCCACCGTACCAGCTTCAACTGCCCTTCTGGTGCTCGCCGCTTCACCATGTTGTATGACAGTGCTGGTAGTAGGTCCAGGATGGGCTGCGCTGCTGGTGTATGCCTCACCACGTAATCCAGCAGCGCCAGCCCCACTCTGCAGCCCTTGAAACGGATCCTGCGCTACCTGTGGTCTAGCGACACGGGGCTGGGTACACCTGGTGGTATCAAGGACCTCAACCTCCTCGTCCGAACTTTGGGTCAGACTGCCACTGCTTTCTACAGGTTCATATTCTGACCCGCTAGATTCGTCAGATGAGGGTATCCATTCCTCATCCGACTGGGTCAGAATCCTGTAGGCCTCTTCAGGAGAATACCCCTTATTTGACATTTGGACGACTAAATTTAGGGGGTATTCCCTGAGACTACCCAAGAAAAATAGCAAGCCTGTCTTACAAATAGGAGGCTAGCGAAGTACAGAAGCTGCTGCGATTGATAAAAAATAAAAAAACTGTTTTTTTTTTTTTTTATTGCCGCAGCGCTTGTGAAGTGATTGTGCAGTGATTACAAAAAAATAATTTTTTTTGTCACTGCGGCGGGGCGGGCGTGGGTGAACGCACGTGTGGGCAACCGATCAGGCCTGATCGGGCAAACACTGCGTTTTGGGTGGGGGGCGAACTTAGGTGACACTAATACTATTACAGATCTGACCGTGATCAGTTCTGATCACTTACAGATACTATAAAAGTACAAATGCTGATTAGCGCTACGGTAATCAGCGAATCAGTGACTGCAGTGGGCTGGGCGCTAACGCTAACTACCTACCAAAGGGGCCCTAAACTAATCTAAACCTAAAAGTCAATCCTGGTGAAAAAAAAGTGACAGTTTACACTGATCACTTTTTTCCCTTTCACTAGATGATTGACAGGTGACTGAGAGGGGTGATCAAGGGGTTAATTGGGGTGATAGGAGGTGATCAGGGACTGGAAGTCTGGTGCTTGGTGTACTCACTGTAGAGATGTGCTCTCTCCTGGGTCCAACCGACGAAAAGCACCAAGGAGAGGGCACAGAAGCCATTTAATGCATTATATTTATAAATATAATGCATTACATGGCTCTTGATTATTTTTTTTAAAAATCACCAGCCTGCCAGCGATGTTCATTGGCTTCCAGGCTCGTGACGAACTTCCCTTTCAGGCGCACAGATCGCGTCAACGAGGAACAGAAGGACCGCCGAGATCAGCGGCGCTCCTAAAGAGGTTTAAGACTACCACTCTTAAGAACAGAGTTTCATTCAAGTGTTTTCGATCAGGTATTGAAAACACCTGTGGATGTCAAGAAGCAGCAATCAAGCATAATAAGCACCAATTAGGCAGATTTAAAATGACTGTGATACTCAGCTCCTTCTAGACTTTTACTGGTGTGTTTATAAGCATGGTGAAGTCAAGAGAATGGTCCAGGGAGACAAGAGAAGGGGTGATTTCTCTTCACAGGAAGGGCAATGGCTATAAGAAGATTAAAAAGATGTTAAACATACCAAGAGACACCATAGGAAGCATTATTCGCAAATACAAGGCAAAGGGCGCTGTTGAAACGCTACCTGGTCGTGGCAGAAAGAAGATACTGACTTCGACTGCTGTGCGCTACCTGAAGCGCAAAGTGGAGAAAAGTCCCCGTGTGACTGCTGAGGAACTGAAAAAAGATTTGTCAGATGTGGGTAAGACAATAAGGCGCACACTCCGTAATGAAGGCCTCCATGCCAGAACTCCCAGGCGCACCCCCTTGCTGTCTCCAAAGAATAAGAAGAGTCGACTGCAGTACGCCAAAAGTCATGTGGACAAACCACAAAAGTTTTGGGACAGTGTTCTTTGGAGTGATGAAACAAAATTAGAACTGTTTGGGCCCATGGATCAACGCTATGTTTGGAGGAAGAAGAACAAGGCCTATGAAGAAACGAACACCTTGCCTACTGTGAAGCATGGCAGGTGGTCAATCATGCTTTGGGGCTGTTTTGCTTCTACAGGTACAGGGAAGCTTCAGCGTGTGCAAGGTTCCATGAATTCTCTTCAGTACCAGGAGATATTGGATGAAAATGTGATGCAGTCTGTCACAAACCTGAGGCTTGGGAGACGTTGGACCTTTCAACAGGACAATGATCTCAAGCATACCTCCAAGTCCACTAGAGCATGGTTGCAGATTAAAGGCTGGAACATTTTGAAGTGGCCATCGCAGTCACCAGATTAAAATCCGATTGAGAACCTCTGGTAGGACTTAAAGAAAGCAGTTGCAGTGCGCAAGCCTAAGAATGTGACTGAACTGGAGGCTTTTGCCCATGAAGAATGGGCGAAGATACCCATAGATCGCTGCAAGACACTTGTGTCAAGCTATGCTTCATGTTTAAAAGCTGTTATAACTGGAAAAGGATGTTGTACTAAGTACTAAGATTGAATGTCACTTGGGGGTTGAATAAAACTGATAATGATGTGAGCACAGAAAAGACATTTGTGGTTATTTCATTATAAATGTTATGTTATATTTGTCTGACTTAGAAGTGCCTCTTTGATTTAATTGTAATCAAGATGACTGAAATGATCAAAATCAATGTCAAACTGGCCAAAACACTCAATTTCAGTGGGTGCTTTAGTCTAGATTCACACAACCGTATGTGTTTTGCGGACCGCAAATTGCGGATCAGCCAAAAAAAGGATAACGTTCAGTTTGGCATCCGTGTTTTCTTTTTTTGTTTTTTTTTTGCGGATCCATTGTAAAAATACCTGCACTTTTCCGCAAAACGGACAAGAATAGGACATGCTCTGTATTTTTTGCGGAACGGAAACGGAACGGACATATGGATGTAGACAGCACATAGTGAGGATCATTTAATTTACAGAACATACCCACAACTTTGAAGTGTTTTTTTTTATTATTGTTAAGCAAACAACAAATAGGGCAAAATAACCGAAAAATAAAGTGTGCATAACTATTCACCCCCCCCTTAACCCCTTAAGGATATGGCCATATTTCACCTTAAGGACCAGGCCATTTTTTGCATATCTGACCAGTGTCACTTTGTTTGAATAACTTTAAAACACTTTTACTTATCTAGGCCATTCTAAGATTTTTTTTTTCGTCACATATTGTACTTCATGACACTGGTAAAATGGAGTCTAAAAAAAAAATCATTTTTATTTATTAAAAAAAATACAAAACGTACTAAAAATTTGGAAAAATTTGCAAATTTTCAATTTCTCTACTTCTATAATACATAGTAATACCGCCAATGAAAGTTATTAATTTACATTCCCCATATGTCTGCTTCATTTATGGATCATTTTGGGAATGCCATTTTATTTTTTGGGGACGTTACAAAGCTTAGAAGTTTAGAAGCAAATCTTGAAAGTTTTCTGACATTTTTAAAAACCCACTTTTTAGGGACCAGTTCAGGTTTGAAGTCACTTTGTGAGGATTACATAAAAGAAACCACCCAAAAATGACCCCTTTTTAAATACTACACCCCTAAAGGTATTCAAAACAGATTTTACACACGTCGATAACCCTTTAGGTGTTCCACAAGAGTTAATGGCAATGGAAATAAAATTTCAGAATTTAGATTTTTGGGGGAAAATTTTCCATTTCAATCAATTTTTTCAAGTCACCAGGCAAGGGTTAACAGCCAAACAAACTCAATATTTATTACTCTGATTCTGTAGTTTATAGAAACACCCCATATGTAGTTCTAAACTGCTGTATGGCCAAAAGTAGAGGGAAAGGAGCGCCATGTGGTTTTTGGCAGATTTTGCCGGACTGGTTTTTAGACACTATGTCCCATTTGAAGCACCCATAATGTAACCCTAGAGTAGAAACTCCAAAAAACTGACACCATCTAAAATAGTACACCCCTCAAGGTATTCAAAACTGATTTTACAAACTTTGTTAACCCTTTAGGTGTTCCACAAGAGTTAATGGCAAATGGAGATACAATTTCAGATTTTCGATTCATTTTTTGGCAAATTTTCCATTTCAATACATTTTTTTCAGTAACAAAGCAAGGGTTAACAGCCGAACAAAACTCAATATTTATTGCCCTGATTCTGTAGTTTGCAGAAACACCCCATATGTGGTTGTAAACTACTGTATGGCCAAACGCCAGGGCTCAGAAGGAAAGGAACGCCATATTGTTTTTGTAAGGCAGATTTTACTGGACTGGTTTTTTGACACCATGTCCCATTTGACGCCCCCCTGAATCAACTGTAGAATAGAAACTCCAAAAAAGTGACCCAATTTTGGAAACTATGGGATAAGGTGGCAGTTTTGTTGGTACTATTATAGGGTAAATATGATTTTTTGTTGCTCTATATCACACTTTTTTGGAGGCAAGGTAACAAAAATAGAAATTCTGAAATTTCATCTCCATTTGCCAATAACTCTTGTGGAACACCTAAAGGGTTAACAAAGTTTGTAAAATCAGTTTTCAATACCTTGAGGGGTGTACTTTCTTAGATGGAGTCATTTTTATGGAGTTTCTACTCTAGGGGAGCATCAGGGAGGCTTCAAATGGGACATAGTGTCAAAAAACTAGTCCAGCAAAATCTGCCTTCTAAAACCATATGACGTTCCCTTCCTTCTGCGCCCTGCCGTTTGGCCATACAACCACATATGGGGTGTTTCTGCAAACTACAGAATCAGGGCAATAAATATTGAGTTTTGGTTGGCTGTTAACCCTTGCTTTGTTACTGGAAAAATGGATTAAAATGGAAAATGTGAATAAAAAAAATAGCTTTTTTGGGACCGTTTTTATTTTTTGTTATTTACATCGTTGATCTGACAGGTTAGATTGTGTGCTATTTCTATAGAGCAGGTTTTTATGGGCGCAACAATACCAAATATGATTACTTTTTGTGAATATGTTTGTTTTTCATAATAAGAATTTTTGAAAAAAAATGATTTTTTTAGTGTCTCCACATTTTGAAATTCTCCACATTCTGATTTTTTTGCGGGAAGAGATGGCGGTTTGATTGGCACTATATTGGGGTGCATATGACATTTTGGTCGCTTGCTTTTACACTTTTTGTGATGTAAGGTGACAAAAATTGCTTTTGACACTGTATTTATATTCCTTTTTTTTTTTTGCTGTGTTCACCTGAGGGGTTAGTTCATGTTTTATTTTTATAGAGCATGTTGTTACGTACGCGGCGATACCTAATATGTATACTTTTTTTTAAGTTTTACACAATAATATCATTTTTTAAACAAAAAAAATCATGTTTTAATGTCTCCATAGTCTGAGAGCCATATATTTTTTATTTTTTGGGGGTTATTGTCCTATGTAGGGTATCATTTTTTGTGGGATGAGATGACTGTTTGGCACTATTTTGGGGTGCATATAAATTTTTGATCACTTGCTATTACACTTTTTGTGATGTGAGGTGGCAAATGTTTTTTTTTTTTTTTTACAGGATAGATGAGACAGCACTCCAGATTTCTTGTATGCTAAATGAATTTATTCAGCCGGACATGGTGGTGCAAGTCAATATTACAATGTTTCGGGCATAATGAGTGCCCTTCATCAGGCTGATGTACAAAAGAGGAAAAAGAAAAAACACATGTGAAATACATATATGGCATAAATTGAACAGAACAATAAAGCTTGTGCGAACACCAGATTGGTGACAATTCCCTTGACGTAAGGGGGTACATACATGCTCTTCAAGGGCTGAGTACATCAGAGAAATGAATTGACATAACAAAACCACCATACAAGTAATGCGTGGGCAACAACTCTCAGTTGTTGTCCACGCATTACTTGTATGGTGGTTTTGTTATGTCAATTCATTCAGCTCCTTCAAGTTGGATGGTTTGCACTCATGAACAGCAATATTTAGTCTGACCGCAGATTTTGTATTGGATTGAGATCTGGGCTTTGACTAGGTCATTCCAACACATTTACATGTTTCCCGGTTAACCGCTCAAGTGTTGCTTTAGCAGTGTGTTTGGGGTCATTGTCCTGCTGGAAGGTCGTACAGGTTTTGCTCAAGAATATCCCTATATTTAGCACCATCCATCTTTCCCTCAACTCTGACCAGTTTCCCAGTCCCGGCTGCTGAAAAACATCCCTGCAGCATGATGCTGCCACCACCATGTTTCAGGATGGTGTTCTTTAGGTGATGCGATGTGTTGGGTTTGCGTCCAGACATAGCGTTTTCTTTGATGGACGAAAAGTTCAATTTTAGTCTCATCAGACCAGAGCACCTTCCTCCATACATTTTGGGAGTCTGTCACATGCCTTTTTGCAAACTCACAATGTGCCTTTTTGTTTTTAGCTGAAAGTAATGGCTTTGTTCTGGCCACTCTGCCATAAAGCCCAACTCTATTGACCGTACGGCTTATTGTCATCCTATGTACAGATACTCCAGTCTCTGCTGTGGAACTCTGCAGCTCCTCCAAGGTTACCTTAGGTCTCCGTGCTGCCTCTCGGATTAATGCCCTCCTTGCTCGGTCCTTGAGTTTTGGTGGGTTGCCATCTCTTGGCAGGTTTGGTGTTGTGCCATGTTCTTTTCATTTGGTTATGATAGATTTGATGGTGCTCCTGGGGATTATCAAAGATTTGGATATTTTTTTGTAACCTAACCCTGACTTGTACTTCTCAACAACATTGTCCCTTACTTGTTTGGAGAGTTCCTTGGTCTTCATGGCAGTGTGGGCCTTTAAAAAACGGTGTATATATGTAATGACAGATCATGTGACACTTAGATTGCACACAGGTGACATCATTTCACTAATTATGGGACTTCTAAAGGTAATTGGTTGCTTTTTATGGGCTTCCTAATAAAGGGGGTGAATACATACACACATGCCAATTTTCTGTTTTCTATTTGTAAACAATAGTTTTATTTATATATTTTTCTCATTTCACTTCACCAACTTAGACTATTGTGTTCTGATCCATCGCGTAAGATTCAGATTAACAAAACATTGAACTTGACGGTTGTAATGTAACAAAATACGAAAAAAGTTAAGGGGGTAAATACTTTTACAAGGCACTGTATGTTGGTAGGGCACTAAAAAAAAATAATAATTCTATTTTCTGGAAACGGAGCCGCAATTGCGGATGACATATTGATGCATTCCGCATGTCATCCACATTTTTTTGCGGGCTCATTGACTATAATGGGACCACGGACCACATTTAGCGGACAATAGGACAAGCTCTATTTTTTTTGTGGATCCGCATAACGGAATGGAACAAAGGATGTGGACAACACACGGAGTGCTGTCCGCATTTTTTGTGGGGCCGTTGAAATGAATAGGTCTGCATTCTGTTCCGCAAATATGCGGAACAGATGCGGATTGCAAAATATTGACATGTGAATGGACCCTAATTGGTAGTTAACTTTTGCAGTCTAACTACAAAGTTCATCTAGTCCTGAGCCCTGCATTTGTTGGCACTCCCTCATGGGAAATAATAGTAAAGTTAGCACACTCTTATGGCCATTCCTGACCTTTGGGGGCCTTTTTTTAATTATTTTGGTTTACTTATTTTGGACTAAGTTGATTATTTTTTTTTTATTGTTCTTTATTAAAGATTTTAATATATTTCCGTCCACAACTTTCACTCTAACTGCCTCTCTATACTTCACTGTCAGGGAGCTGCTGTGGCAGCTTAATCTGTGACCCTATTCTCTGAACTCCCGGCAGGTCATAAACACCCAGTGTAGCTAAATGCTTTAATAAGTCCATCACTTATCTCTTGATCAGTTTGTTTTTTACAGGATTAGGGCTCTTTCACACTTGCGTTTTTGTTTTCCGGCATAGAGTTCCGTCGTCGGGGCTCTATGCCGGAAAAATCTTGATCAGTTTTATCCCCATGCATTCTGAATGGAGTGAAATCTGTTCAGGATGCATCAGGATGTCTTCAGTTCAGGATCGGAACGTTTTTTGTCCAGAGAAAATACCGCAGCATGCTGCGCTTTTTGCTCCGGCCAAAAATCCTGAACACTTGCCGCAAGGCCGGATCCGGAATTAATGCCCATTGAAAGGCATTAATCCGGATCCGGCCTTAAGCTAGATGTCGTTCCGGCGCATCGCCGACGTTTAGCTTTTTCTCAATGGTTACCATGGCAGCCAGGACGCTAAAGTCCCGGCTGCCATGGTAAAGTGTAGTGGGGAGCCGGGGAGCAGTATACTTACAGTCCGGGCGGCTCCTTGGGCGCTCCAGAGTGACGTCAGGGCGCCCCATGCGCATGGATCACGTGATCCACGCACATGGGGCGCTCTGACGTCATTCTGGAGCGCCCCGGGAGCTGCACGGACTGTAAGTATACTGCTCCCCCGCTCCCCACTACTACTATGGCAACCAGGACTTTAATAGCGTCCTGGCTGCCATAGTAACACTGAAAGCATTTTGAAGACTGATCAGTCTTCAAATGCTTTCAGGTCACTTGTGTTGTGACTGATCTGGCGGGCATTTCCGGCGACAGAAGTGCACGTCGGATCCTAACAACGCAAGTGTGAAAGAGCCCTAAGTCATGATCTGTGTTTAATACTTTTATTATTACAGTTGTTTGTTGATTGGTTGAAAACTCATGCAGACTGATTTCAGTTTAGCCTATCTGAGACAGTAGCCTTGTATAGATAATATTGTATACAGTTAAAATGTATTCTTCTGTCTTTAGGGGACAACTAAATCCTTACTAAATGGATTTCATCTTATTTTCTCAAGCACTGCTTTCGGGATGCAAGGTTAGTAATGTGTTGGTAACTTAACTTTTTTTTTAACAATAATTTTTAACCACTTACGTACCTGGCCCATTTTTGGTTCTGCATTTTAGTTTTTTCCTCCCCACTTTCCAATAGCCATAACATACATTATGGGCTTATTTTTTGCAGGATAAGTTGTATTTTTTTAAGGGCACTGTTTAATTTACCATGTCTTATTGGGAAATGGGAAACAAAATTCTTTGTGGAGTTAAATTGAAAAAAAACCCACAATTCACGTTCACTGTCTGCTAAAAATGACAGTACATCCTTATTCTGTGGCTCAATATGAATACTGTGGCGATGCCAAACTTGTGTAGGTTTTTTTATTTTACTACTTTTACAAAACAAAATCCTTAGAAAAGAATCAAAAATTATTTTTTTTGACCACCATAACTTTTTTATATTCCCGTTAACAGAACTGTATGAGGACTTGTTTTTTTCGTTATGAACTGTAGTTTTTATTGGTACCTTTTTTTGGACTTTTTGATGACTGTTCACTTGTGTTTTATTTATTTTTTTTTGGGGGGGGGTGACTAAAAAATGGCGAATCATATGTTTTTTTTTTTTTTTTAATAGTTGAGATGTTTTGGAAACGGTGATGCTTGATATGTTTTTTTTTATAAATATTTTTTAATATTTGGAAAGGGGGCTGATTTAAACTAAGTTTCACTTTTCTTTTTTAAAACTTTTCATTTAATAACTTTTAGCTCCCTCAGGGGGGCTAGAATCTGGAATCTTTTTGATCCTTTATCATATTCACCCTAATAGAGATCTGTCCCTACTGCACTGTGCCTCACGCACAGAGCAGCAGGAAACTTACCATGGCAGGCCTGGAAGGCTTCAGCTGTGTCCAGGCTACCATGGTCACCAATCGGAGCTCTGTGATTTCACTACGGGGTCTCCGATTGGAAGGCACAGGTGCTTCGATCAATGTTTATTGCGGCACCTGAGGGTTTAAATAGTTTTGGTTGGATCACCCTTCCCTTTTATTGCGGTAAGATACAGCAGGCACCCGCTGGGTATGTCACTGTGGTTAAAGGGGTTAATAAAAAGGCTGTAATCTTAATTTATATATATATATATATATATATATATATATATATATAAATTATTTATATATCAGTCATCCCTATTAGTAATACGAGAGACACTACACTAAAAGCCCCTTTACATGGCCCAATGTAACAAGCTGGGAGGGAATTGTTTGTTTTTGACAATTGCTTACTCTTCATTGGAGGAGAAAACTGCATTTACATTCAGCAATTTATCAGCAACTGATGCAATCTTTCTTACCTATACAGAATAATTGTTTTCCGGCAGCAGAGTGCGGTTTAGTCAGCACGACCTGCTGTCAGCAAGTCATGATTTTGGTGTCCACACAAACAGTCCTATAACCCGATTAATGAGCGTTTCACTCGTTCATCGGGTCATCAGTGTCTCTTTACACAGGCAGATTATTTCTAACGAGCATTCATATCAATGCTCATTAGCGATAATCTGCCTGAACATCGGGCAGTGTAAAGGGACCTTAATAGCTCAGCAATGTGTGCAAGACATCCTGTGACGACATGTCTTGGATCTCATTGTTGGGTTTGAGGGTTTGCAATTCCGTGTTTTTTTTTGTTTTTTTTTGTAGCAGGAATGTCTCTGCCAAATTGCAACACTTTCCTGGCCTGCCCAATCACAATATTTATTGCCAATCGAGCATTTATGGGACAATCTGGGATGCCAGCTTCTGCAGCCCACGAAATGTGCAGGATCTAAAGGCCCAGTTTCAGCTTTTGTGAGCGAATTAATGTACAAAGGGGAGGGGGTGGATTCAGTCAGTCTAGAAGTTGTGTTGTATTTATGGGGCATTTTCCATTTTTGTTTAGCAACAGAAAAAAAGGCATAATGCAGACATTAAAAGTACCCAGTGAACAACCATTAAAGGGGTTATCCAATTTCTCAAACAGCCCACCCATATGCCAGGCCCCTCACAGGTAGTATGCTTACCCTGCTCCCGACACTGTATTTGGTCCACGCACCAAATGGTCCCCTAAAAAAATCTGGTGTCAGGGAGGATCAGGTGACGCTAGGGAGGCCCGTCCCCATCTCCTCCATCCATTGACCCCCCCGGCATCGGATATTTTCACAGCGGCGGTGCAGGGATCAGAAGCGCCACCGGGAGAGAGTTATGTATATTACCGTAAGAGGGGGGGGGGGGGTGTGCAGTTTCAGAAACTGAATATCCCCTTTAACGATTTGAGTTTGTTGGGTTTGGTCTTTCTGCTGGACAAAATATCCATCGTCCTCATTATGGCCTCACGCGTGTGAACACAAGCTAACAAATATATTCCTTTCTTTCAGAATGTTGTGAAATATTAATCAAGATTTTGGTTACATTGATGAGTCACAGTATAAATTCATGCGAATTAGCTCTCTTGTTGCGTTGTTTTCTGGAAAATACTTTGCCTAATGTAAGTATTCAGTAAATTTAAGGTAATATTAATTTTAAAACCATTTTTGGATATATTGTTACCATCTCTTTAGAGCTGGGGTGTACAACCTGCAGAGCCAAGATTTGCAGCCCCCATCTTCCAGGACAGAAACACAGCTGATCGTGTGATTAGATGTGTTTCTGCCAGGAGTGCCGCATGACGCTGAATTAACCCTTTCCCTACATGTGAAGTAATAGTACGACACATGTCGTGTCTTTAACCACTTCAGCCCCCCTAGCTTAAACACCCTTAATGACCAGGCCACTTTTTACAATTCTGCACTACACTACTTTCACCGTTTATTGCTCCATCATGCAACTTACCACCCAAATGAATTTTACCTCTTTTTCTTCTCACTAATAGAGCTTTCATTTGGTGGTATTTCATTGCTGCTAACATTTTTACTTTTTTTGCTATGAATCAAAAATGACTGAAATTTTTGCAAAAAAAAAAGACATTTTTCACTCTCTGTTGTAATTTTTTTTTTAAAACTACATTTCTATATAAATTTTTCTATAAATTTATTGTTCTACATGTCTTTTATTGGATTTTTTTTTTATCAGTGTATATTTATTGGTTTGGGTAAAAGTTATAGCATTTACAAACTATGGTGCAAAAAAGTGAATTTCGGCATTTTGAAGCAGCTCTAACTTTCTGAGCACCTGTCATGTTTCTTCAGGTGCTAGAATGCCAGGATAGTATAAATACCCCCCAAATGACACCATTTTAGAAAGAAGACACCCCAAAGTATTCGCGGAGGGGCATGGTGAGTTCATGTATCATTTCATTTTTTTCACAAGTTAGCGGAAAATGACACTTTCTGAGGAAAAAATAATAATTTATAAACTTCTGGCAAAAAAAAAAAAGAAATCTCCCACGGACTCACTATGCTCCTCAGTGAATACCTTGGGGTGTCTACTTTCCGAAATGGGGTCATTTGTGGGGTGTGTTTACTGTTCTGGCATTTTGGGGGGGCTAAATTTTGAGCATCCCTGTAAAGGTACACGTTGGAATTTGGGCCCCTTTGCGCACCCAGGCTGCAAAAAAGTGTCACTCATGTGGTATCGCGGTACTCAGGAGAAGTAGGGCAAGGTGTTTTGGTGTGTATTTTTACATATACCCATGTTGGGTGAGAGAAATATCTCTGTAAATTGACAACTTTGTATAAATTTTTTTTTAAAGTTTTCATTTACAGAGATATTTCTCACACCCAGCATGGGTATATGTAAAAATACACCCCAAAACACATTGCCCTACTTCTCCTGAGTACGGCGATACCACATGTGTGACACTTTGTTGCAGCCAAGATGGCAAAGGGGCCCAAATTCCAACGAGTACCTTTAGGATTTCACAGGGCATTTTTACGCATTAAGATTCCAGACTACTTCTCACGCTTTAGAGACCCCTAAAATGCCAGGGCAGCATAGAAATGCGGACGTGTGAATGGGGCATAAGGGTCCCTTATCACCGCCAGTTAGTTAGCTACTTGTTAGGTATTTAGGTTGGGTATTTACCCCCCAAGTGACCCCATTTTTAGAAAGAAGACACCCCAAGATATTCCATGAGGGGTATGGTGAGTTCATGTAAAATTTTATTTTTTGTCACAAGTTAGTGGAATATGAGAGTTTGTAAAAAAAACAAAAATTAAAAAAAAATATATATCAATTTCCGCTAACTTGTGCCAAAAAAGTTTTTTTTTTCTGTGATCTCGACATGCCCCTCACGGAATACCTTGGGGTGTCTTCTTTCCAAAATGGGGTCACTTGTGGGGTATTTATACTGCTCTGGCATTTTAGGGGTCCTAAAGCGTGAGAATCCAAATGCGTAAAAATGCCCTGTGAAATCCTAAAGGTACTCATTGGAATTAGGGCCCCTTTGCGCATCTTGGCTGCAAAAAAGTGTCACTCATGTGGTATCGCCGTACTCAGAAGAGGTAGGGCAATGTTTTTTGGGGTGTATTTTTACATATACCCATACTGTGTGTGAGAAATATCTCTGTAAATGACAACTTTTTAAAAATATTTACACAAAGTTGTGAATTTACAGAGATATTTCTCTCACCCATTCCACTAACTTGTGACAAAAAATAAAATTTTACATGAACTCACCATACCCCTCACGGAATACCTTGGGGTGTCTTCTTTCTAAAAGGGGGTCACATGTGAGGTGTTTGTACTGCCCTGGCATTTGAAGGTCTCCGCAATCATTACACGTACGGCCATCATTAGGAGTTTCTGCTATTCTCCTTATATTGAGCATACGGATAATGAGATTTTGTTTTTCCATTCAGCCTCTGGGCTGGAAAAAAAAAATTGAACGGCACAGATTTTTTCATTCGCATCGATCAATGTGGATGAAAAAATCTCTGCCAAAATCAGTGACTGCGGTGCGGTGGGCTGGGCGCTAACTACCTAACAAGTAGCTAACTAACTGGCGGTGATAAGGGACAAGAAAAGGCATTTTCTATATAGTTCTGGCAATGTGAGGATCTGCAAAATACGGAAAGCACATTGCCGGTGTCCGTGTTATGTGGATCCGCAAAACACATATGAACATGTGAATGGAGCCTTACAGGGGGGTGATCAGTGACAGGGGGGTGATCAGGGAGTCTATATGGGTTGATCAGGGGTTAACAAGGGGTAAATAAGTGACAGGGGGGGTAGTGTGGTGCTTGGTGCTACTTTACATAGCTACCTGGTCCTCTGGTGGTCGATCCCAGCAAATGGGACCACCAGAGGACCAGGTAGCAGGTATATCAGACGCTGTTAACAAAACAGCGTCTGATATACTTCTTTGATGCGATTTATTTTGCATCTACAGCCTGCCAGCGATTGATCATCTCTGGCAGGCTGCAGTATAACTGCTGAGCTGCGATCTGCTGTGAACACGCGCGAGATGACTCTCTGCCGCATCAAGGAGGAAGAAGCCTGCCGCCTGGACGCAGCACTGCGTTAGGCGGTCGGCAGGCGGTTAACGTCTGACCATGGCATCTGAGAGCCTGCATTACCGGAAGCGCGGTCTTCCAGTAATGATCCGGCTCCCCCATGTGGTGATTGGAGGAGCCAGAGCTTGTATGCAGTAGCCCCTGTCATAGATAATGACAGAAGGCAGGGCTCCATAGGAAGCTACTACATTTCTCATAGACTTCAATGCAAATGTATATGAGAATAGCAATCTAATGATATAATTAAAAAAATATAAAAATTTAAATTACCCCCTTTCCCCAAAATGAGAATAAAAAAGTGAACATTTTTTAAAAATACACATCATGGGTATCGTCGCATGCGAAAATGCCAATACTATCAAAATATAAAAGTATTTATCCCATACAGAAAAAGGCAAAACGAAAAAGTGTAAAAATGGCTCATTCGCTGTTTTTTGGTTGCTTCTCCTCCCACAAAAAATTAAATAAAAGGTGATCAAAAAGTCGTACACAACCCAGAATGGTATCAATGAAAAAAATGAGCCCTCATACAACTCTGCACATATAAGTACAAAAAGGTTACAGATCAGAAAATTCAGGACAAAAAAATAAACATTTTTCAAGTTTTTTTTTTCAGTATCAAAACGCAAGAAAAACTATACATACATATGGTATCGCCGGATTCGTACTGACCTGGAGAATGAAGATCACAAGTCAGTTTTACCGCATAGTGAATGACCTAAAAAAAAAACTGGAAATTTTTTAATTTTTTATTTTTCCGAATTACACCCCATTTGGATTTTTTTTTCCACTACATCCTACACAATAGTAAATGGCGGCATTAGAAAGTACAACTTGTCCTGAAAAAAACAAGCCCTTATATGGCTACGTGAACAAAAAAAGTTATGGCTCTGTGAAGGCAGGGAGTGCAAAATGAAAACTCAAATGCGAAAAAACCTCTGGGTTAGATGGGGTTAAAGGTCCTACTCCTGCTGTAGGTTGGCTTTCCCACTGTCAGTGACAGTGAGGGAGCCGAGGAGAAGACTAAAGTGGTTTATTAGAGCTTCTGCCTTCTCCTCAGACAGGTTAAGTACAATGCAGTTTGGAGCCATTGATCACATGTCTCTGGGGCAGAATGAGGCAGAGCTGCAGGGTCAGTAGACCCTGATCAGCTCTGCCTTGTTCAAAGCCCCCACAGGAGGCTGGTTTTCCCTGTAACTAGGGCTCCTTTGGATGCTCCAGTTACAGTGGAAATACTGCAAGATTTGAAAAAAAAAAATTCTCATTCACTACCAAAGGTCTTTCAATGACCTCTTTTGGGATAAATTTATGTGTCGAAAATATATAAATAAATTAAAATTATAAAAAATATACCCAAAAAATTACAAAACACAATTAAATATATAATAACCCCTTCCCGACCTATGACATGTATACTTGTCATGGAGCACTGCTACTTTGCGCTCCATGACGAGTATACACGTCATAGCATTAAACTGTCACCATGTCTGCAGACATGGTGACAGCGCTGAGAACCCGGCTGTTGAACACAGCCACGGATTTCAGCTAACCCGGCCCGGGATAAATGAGGGCGGTACTGGGCCAGCGATCGCTCTGATTGGTTAGTCTGTACAGATTAGCCAATCAGATAATTCCTAATGTCGTCTGAAAGGTTCTGATCTCTTCAGTCCGTAACTGCAGGGATCAGAACCTTCTAAAATGTATATATAATATTCCCCCCCCCCCCCTCCTGCAACCCTCAATGTGCCCCCTCCTTATTTTAGGGACCGCTGTATGAAAGGAGTTAACAGGGAAGGAGCTCCCTCCCTCTCTCATCAGCGGCTGCTGTGCTGTTGCAGCCACCCGATATTTGGCGGGATCACAGAGGAACGGGGCTCCCTCCTTCCTCCATCAGCCGCTGCTCTGTTGTGGCAGCGTCTGATGGTTACTATGGCAACCTGACACCTTCACAGGCTTCCCATGGTATGGCTAAGCCGATCAGGCTTCTGCCAAAGGCAGCAGCCTGATCAGGCTAAGTATAAAGTCACAATACACTACAGTACACTATAGAGTGTACTGTAGTGTATTATATAGGTATGAGACCCACTGGATCTTCAAGAACCAAGTGAATCTGAGTCAAAAAATAAAAAAATAAAAGTGAAACAAATTAAAACATTATCTCTTCTCATAGCCGCACATTTATCACTGATTAAAAATTAAAAAAATAAAATACACTACACATGTTTTATATCACCACGTCCGTAATGACCTGATCTCACCTGTGTCATGTTACTTTCCCTGCACGGTGAACGCCATAAAACAAAAAAAGAAAAACTATGATGAAATTGAAATTTTGCCCACCTCACTTCCCAAAAAAGGTAATAAAAGTGATCAAAAAAGTCGTACGTGCGCCAAAATAGTACCAATCAAACCGTCACATCATCCCGCAACAAATGTGTCCCTACATGAGACAATCACCGAAAAAAAATATGGCTCGCAGGCTAGGGAGCCATTTTTTTTCTAAAATGTTTTTAATGTGTTAAAGTAAAATAAATAAAAAAAAGTAGACATATTAGTTATTGCCGCATCCGTAAGAACTTGCTCTATAAAAATATCACATGACCTAACCCCTCAGGTGAACACCGTAAAAATATATAAAAAAAAATAAAAAGGTGTAAAAAAATCAATTTTTTGTTACCTTGCATCACAAAATGTGTAATACCAAGCGATCATAAGGAGTATGCCCTCCAAAATAGTGCCAGTCAAACCGTCATCTCATCCCACAAAAAATGAGACTCTACCTAAGACCATCGGTCAAAAAATAAAAAAAATCACACTCAGACAATGGAGACACTTAGATATGATATTATGTATCGCCGTGTCCGTAAGAACCTGCTCTAAAAATCACATGACCTAACCCCTCAGAGGAACACCATAAAAAAATAAAAGTGTCAAAAAAGCCATTTTTGGCCACCTTAGCACAAAAAGTGTAATACCAAGTAATCAAAAAGTCATATGCACTGTAAAATAGTACCAAACAAACTGTCATCTCATACTGAGAAAAATGAGCCCCTACATAAGACTGTCTCCAAAAAAATAAAAAAAAGCTATGGCTTTCAGAATAAAGAGAATCAAAAAAACTTTTTTCAAAAATGCTTTATGTAAAACTGAAGCAAACAACCAAAAAAAGTAGTCATATTTGGTATTGTCGTGTCCATGACAACCTGCTCTGTAAAAATAAAACATGATCTAACCTGTCAGATGAACATTGTAAATAGCAAAAAATAAAAACGGTGCCAAAACAGCTTCTTTTTTGTTAACCTGCCTCACAAAGTGTGTAATACAGAGCAACCAAAAATCCCTAAAATATTATCAACAAAACTGCCACCTTATCCTGTAGCTTCCAAAATAGGGTCATTTTTTGGGAGTTTCTACTCTAGGGGTGCATCAGAGGGTCTTCAAATGTGACATGTCAGCTTAAAATGATCCCAGTGAAATCTGTCTTCCAAAAACCATATGACATTCCTTTACTTCTGCGTCCTGCGGTACAGCAGCTTACGACCACATATGGGGTGTTTCTGTAAACTACCAAATCAGAACAATAAATATTGAGTTTTGTTTGGCAGTTAACTCTTGCATTGTTAGCAGAAAAAAATTTATTAAAATAAAAAATCTGCCAAAACAGTTAAATTCTGAAATTTCAACTCCATTTTCCATTAATTCTTCCAGAACATCTAAGGGGTTAACAAATTTTGAAAAATCAGTTTTGAATACCTTAAGGGGTGTAGTTTATAAATGGTCATTTTTGGGTGGTTTCTATAATGTAAGCCTCTTAAAGTGACTTCAGACCTAAACTGCTCCTTAAAAAGTTGGTTTTGGAAATTTTCTGAAAAATTTGACCGTCCTCAAAAAATAAAATGGCATTCACAAAATAATTCAGACATGAAGTAGACATATGGGGAATGTAAAGTAGTAACAATTTTTGGAGTTATTACTATCTATTAGGCCTGCACAATATATCGCGAAAGCAATCGTAATCGCAATTAATCGCCATATCGCAATCGCAATTTGCTGACCCAAAAATGCTACAATTATATTACTGTATTTTTCGCTTTATAAGACACACTTTTTTCCCCCCAAAAGTGTGGGGGGGAATGGCAGTGCGTCTTATAAAGCGATGGTTGACTTTCTACGTGACACTGACACTGTATCTCCGGCCGCTCTGCTGCACAGCGCGGCCAGCGATACATCAGTTACAGAGGGGGGAGGGGCTGGTGGAAAGTCGTTATTTTAACCACTTAAGCCCCCCTAGCTTAAACACCCTTAATGACCAGGCCACTTTTTACAATTCCGCACTACACTACTTTACCCGTTTATTGCTCCGTCATGCAACTTACCACCCAAATGAATTTTACCTCCTTTCTTCTCACTAATAGAGCTTTCATTTGGTGGTATTTCATTGTTGCTGACATTTTTACTTTTTTTGCCATTAATACAAATTTAACGATATTTTTGCAAAAAAATGACATTTTTCACTTTCTGTTGTAAAATTTTTCAAAAAAAACTACATTTCTATATAAATTTTTCTCTAAATTTATTGTTCTACATGTCTTTGATAAAAAAAGTCCAATAAGTGTATATTTATTGGTTTGGGTAAAAGTTATAGCGTTTACAAACTATGGTGCAAAAAAGTGAATTTCTGCATTTTGAAGCAGCTCTGACTTTCTGAGCGCCTGTCCTGTTTCTTCAGGTGCTAGAATGCCAGGATAGTATAAATATCCCCCAAATCACACCATTTTAGAAAGAAGACACCCCAAAGTATTCGCGGAGGGGCATGGTGAGTTCATGTATCATTTCATTTTTTTTCACAAGTTAGCGGAAAATGACACTTTCTGAGAAAAAAAAAAAAAAAAGTCAATTTCTGCTAACTTCTGGCAAAAAAAAAAGAAATCTCAGACGGACTCACTATGCCCCTCAGTGAATACCTTGGGGTGTCTACTTTCCGAAAAGGGGTCATTTGTGGGGTGTGTTTACTGTTCTGGCATTTTGGGCGGGGCTAAATTGTGAGCCGCCATGTAAAACCTAAAGGTACTCGTTGGAATTTGGGCCCTTTGCACCCAGGCTGCAAAAAGTGTCACTTATGTGGTATCGCCGTACTCAGGAGAAGTAGGGCAATGTGTTTTGGGGTGTATTTTTACATATACCCATGTTGGGTGAGAGAAATATCTCTGTAAACTGACAACTTTGTATAAAATTTTTAAAAGTTGTCGTTTACAGAGATATTTTCACACACAGTATGGGTATATATAAAAATACACCCCAAACACATTGCCCTACTTCTCCTGAGTACGGCGATACCACATGTGTGACACTTTTTGCAGCCTGGTGCGCAAAGGCCCTAAAACCAATGAGTACCTTTAGGATTTCACAGGGCATTTTTACGCATTTGGATTCCAGACTTCTTCTCACGCTTTAGGGGCCCCTAAAATGCCAGGACAGTATAAATACCCACATGTGACCCCATTTTGGAAAGAAGACACCCCAAGGTATTCCGTGAGGGGTATGGTGAGTTCATGTAAAATTTTATTTTTGTCACAAGTTAGTGGAATATGAGACTTTGTAAAAAACAAAATAAAAAAAAAAAATATATCAATTTCCGCTAACTTGTGCCAAAAAATAAAAATTCTGTGAACTCGCCATGCCCCTCACGGAATACCTTGGGGTGTCTTCTTTCCAAAATGGGGTCACATGTGGGGTATTTATACTGCCCTGGCATTTTAGGGGCCCCTAAAGCGTGAGAATCCAAATGCGTAAAAATGGCCTGTGAAATCCTAAAGGTACTCATTGGTTTTAGGGCCCCTTTGCGCATCTTGGCTGCAAAAAAGTGTCACACGTGGTATCGCCGAACTCACGAGAAGTAGGGCAATGTGTTTTGGGGTGTATTTTTACATATACCCATGCTGCGTTTGAGAAATATTGCTGTAAACGACAACTTTTTACATTTTTTTATTCAAAGTTATCAATTTACAGAGATATTTCTCACACAAAGTATGGGTATATGTAAAAATACACCCCAAAACACATTGCCCTACTTCTCCTGAGTACGGCGATACCACATGAGTGACACTTTTTGCAGCCAAGATGCGCAAAGGGGCCCTAAAACCAATGAGTACCTTTTAGGAGGGCATTTTTACTCATTTTTCTTCTCACGCTTTAGGGCCCCTAAAATGCCAGGGCAGTATAAATACCCCACATGTGACCCCATTTTGGAAAGAAGACACCCCAAGGTATTCTGTGAGGGGCATGGCGAGTTCATAGAAGATTTTTTTGGCACAAGTTAGCGGAAATTGATTTTTTATTGTTTTTCTCATAAAGTCTACCTTTCTGCTAACTTTTGACAAAAATAAAATTTTTCATGGACTCACTATGCCCCTCAGCGAATACCTTAGGGTGTCTTCTTTCCAAAATGGGGTCATTTGTGGGGTGTTTGTACTGTTCTGGCATTTTGGGTGGGGCTAAATTGTGAGCAGCCATATAAAACCTAAAGGTACTCGTTGGAATTTGGGCCCCTTTGCGCACTCGGGCTGCAAAAGTGTCACTCATGTGGTATCGCCGTACTCAGGAGAAGTAGAGCAATGTGTTTTGGGGTGTATTTTTACATATACCCATGCTGGGTGAGAGAAATATCTCTGTAAATTGACAACTTTGAATAAAAAATTTAAAAAGTTGTCGTTTACAGTGATATTTCTCACACACAGTATGGGTATATGTAAAAATACACCCTAAAACACATTGCCCTACTTCCTGAGTACGGCGATACCACATGAGTGACACTTTTGCAGCCAAGATGCGCAAAGGGGCCCTAAAACCAATGAGTACCTTTAGGATTTCACAGGGCATTTTTACGCATTTGGATTCTCACACTTTAGGACCCCTAAAATGCCAGGGCAGTATAAATACCCCACATGTGACCCCATTGTGGAAAGAAGACACCCCAAGGTAATCCGTGAGGGGTATGGCGAGTTCACAGAAAAAAAAAAATTTGGCACAAGTTAGCGGAAATTGATTTATTTTTTTTTTTTTTTTTACAGTCTCATATTCCACTAACTTGTGACAAAAAATAAAATTTTCCATGAACTCACCATACCCCTCACAGAATACCTTGGGGAGTCTTCTTTCTAAAATGGGGTCACATGTGGGGTGTTTGTACTGCCCTGGCATTTGAAGGTCTCCGCAATCATTACACGTATGGCCAGCATTAGGAGTTTCTGCGATTCTCCGTATATTGAGCATACGGGTAATGAGATTTTTTTTCCCGTTCAGCCTCTGGGCTGAAAAGAAAAAAAAATGAACGGCACAGATTTTTTCATTCGCATCAATCAATGTGGATGAAAAAATCTCTGCCCAAAAATGTGCAAAAAAAACCAAAACGGCACAGATTTCCTCATTCGCATCGATCAATGTGGATGAATAAATCTCTGCCAAAAAATGTGCAAAAAAAAAAGTAGTAAGGCCCCATTCACACGTCCGCAAAAATTCTGCGGAATAGATGCCGACCCATTCAGTGTGAATGGGGCTGGCGGTGATGCGGAGAGCACACTATGTGCTCGCCGCATCAGCATTTGCGGAGCTGCGGCCGCAAACTTCCGGGTTTCGGCCCCCAAGCATCCGGCCGCAGCTCCGCAAAAGATAGAGCATGTCCTATTCTTGTCCGCAATTGCGGACAAGAAAAGGCATTTTCTATATAGTTCTGGCAATGTGCGGATCCGCAAAATGCGGAAAGCACATTGCTGGTGTCCGTGTTTTGCGGATCCGTGGATTCATGGATCCGCAAAACACATACGGACGTCTGAATGAGTCTTACAGGTGGGTAATGTCAGTGGTGACAGGGGGTGACATGGGGTGATCGGGGTTAATCAGGGGTTAATCAGTGACGGGGTGGGGGTGGGGTGGATGGGTGGGGGGGGGTCTGCGTGGTGTTTTGGTGCACTTACAAAAGTTTCTTTGGTGGTCCCAAGCAAAAGGGACCACCAAAGGAACGATCAGCAAGCATATCAGACGCTGTTAACAAAACAGCGTCTGATATGCCATTTTTTTAACTTCTACAGCCTGCCAGCGCACGATCAGCGCTGGCAGGCTGTAGCTTACCTTCTCCCCGACGTGATCCTGTGAACGCGCGGGCGCCCGCAGGACGCAATCCTGCGTGAGGCGGTCGGCAAGAAGTTAATGAACACATGTTCTTCTATCTATTTTATTTATCTGTTTTGTGCAGTGCTATCAAAGAAAATGGCAAGTTTTGTATTTTGTACTTTTGCAGTAATGCAAATATGTATTTTATTTTTCAGTTCTTGAGTTCAGCATAACTGCATTTCACATTATCAGTCATCTGTGTGCGCTTTTACCTTGAAAATCCAAGCAGATAGACCTCTAGCACAATTCCCTTAAAATATCGCATCGCATATCGTTATCGCAATTTTTAGGGCCCTAATCGCAATCGCACAAAATTCCCATATCGTGCAGCCCTACTATCTATTATAAAACTAGACAAATTGAGATTTGGAAATTTGATAATTTTTCAAAATATTTTGTAAATTTGGTATTTTTTTTAATTAAAAAAATGAAATTTTTTGACTCCATTTTACCACGGTCATGAAATACAATATGTGACGAGAAAACAATGTCAGAATGGCCTGGATAAGTCAATCGTTTTAAAGTTATTACCGCATAAAATGATACATGTCAGATTTGCTAAAAATTCCCTGGTCCTTAATGTGAAAAATGGCAAGGGCCTGAAGGGGTTAAAGTAGAAATAAAATTAAAAAAAATAAAAATTTAACCACTTGCACTAAATCACCAAAAATGTAACTGGTCATTAAAGGGGTTGGCCCATCTTGGATATTAGACATTTGAGGCATATCCAAGCGATAAGGGCCCAAAGTTTCTTTTTTACTGGCTTGTCTGGCAGGCTGTTCAGGCAGGGGAACTGCCTGCCGGATCCATACTAACTCTTGCGCACGCGTGCTGTCAGAGCACTGCAGTTTTTGTCCAGCCGCCTCTCATCATGTTTGCCATGCTGCGGCTGCATCTCCCGCCCATCCTCATTATAGTCAATGGGGCCGGCCCTGACTTTCGGCAGCACACGTGTGCAAGCGTAATGCTGGTGTGAAACGCTGCTTTTTATTTTTTGGCGTTTCCTTAAAATAAAGCAATGTGACAATGCAGCCCTCAGATGAAAAAAAAAGCTTGTGCACCCCTGCTTTACAGTATACTAGCAACAGTCACATAGACATTTAAGTAATTATTACTTTCACATATATTTGATGCTTATATATGATGAGCATTTGTACATGTAGTAAAATAGATGCATTGGTAATGTGAAATTAGTAAAATAGTGCATAAAAAGTATTTTATTGTTTTAGGAAATGCTCATAAAAGGAATTCTCAAGATCACTGAGGCGAGCAATGGCATTATACCTCTAAAACATCTGACCTTCCCTCTGCAACAGAACTTAGTTGTAACAAGTGGTGTTGCACAGAAATCTCCTGGTTCTACTGGTGCGAAAACAGCAGGATTCTGTCGAAGAACAAAAATATGGCAAAATAAAGATGTCAGTTGTGATAATTTGCTTTCTCCGTGGCACATTGCACCTATTCATATACCTTTAGTTGGCCAGAACTGTTGGCCACATATGTCTGATGGATTCAGTTTTACTCTGTGGTTAAAGCTTGAGTGCAATCAGGAATTAGAAAGCGTCATAAGAGGAAAACAAACAAAGAAAAAAAAAAATTTTCCTTTTCAAGTGCAAAGTACAGGTATTTATCTGACGTTATAGCATTTTTTTCTAATTTGAAAGTATATATTGCATTAAAACTCCTTTACACAGTATGACATGCTGTTAACCCTTTCACAACCACCCTAGTCTATACACCTTTTGTCTATTCCACATGCCCTTGGCAGATAAATAGATGTCAGCAGCATGCAAAGGGTTCTCACCTGTGCATCATGTTCTCTCTCTCTCTCTCTGTCTCTGTGTCTCTCTTTCTCTCTCTGTGGCAATCTATTGCAGGTTATCACCCTGTACCCGAAAGGTAACCGATTGATGCTTTGTATGCCTGAACTCTGTGACATGTCCATATATTTCCTTAGGAACTCCTATGTATTTGTTTTCACCCCCTTAATAATTCTTCTTCACTATGTAAGACCATATTTTTGAAAAATCTTCAATAAAAACCTATAAGCACTTAATGCTCTGATGCTCCCCTTGCCCTGCGAATACTGCCATTAGTGCCGGTGACGTCACTGGGCTCACTGCTAATGGTAAGTCTCCGCATAGCATTCCTATTCAGAGACCCGGTACGGCACCAGATCTAAAGAAATAGCCCTTTCCTTATCCCTATGCGATACACTTTATGGCAAGGGGGAGCAAGAATGGCTCTTATGCTCCACTCATTCATGCTGGATGAGGGAAGAAGGGGTTATGACCTGGTTCAGCTCTGAATCCCGGACAACCCCTTTAACTCCCCCCTGGAATTTGAATACGTATCTCTCAGCTCTTAGTTAATGTTACTCACATTGAGGAGGTCTTTCTTGCTGGCTATAACGACTGCTAGCAGAGTCTCAGGCCTTGTTTTCAGGCCTTTTCTGCATTTCCGCCCCTACGGAGTTAGAGTAATTATTGGACCTTTACCATCCTTTAATTTTGAACTTTCATAGGAGTTAAGATATCCTTTTGCTCCTGTTTTTTATCCAAATCCAGTGAGGCAGATGGAAGAAAAGTTTCATTGCGTCAACGTTGGGATATTTGTTAATTTATTTAGACTCAGTGGCAGAATGGAGAATAGATAAGAATCTCTTGTTGCAGTAACAAGATAGATTCAGGGGTTGTAAAGCTTATATAGGATACATTGCATCCATATTGATCATCTTTCCCCCATCTTGTTCAACCCCCCAACAGACCTATCTATCACCATCAATGGCTGCACACTCTCCCCGATCAACCAAGTCTGCTGCCTTGGAGTGACCTTGGATTCTGCCCTCTCCTTAGGACCACACATTAAAGCCTTTTCCACTACCTGCCGGCCTCCAACTCAAAAACATCTTTCGCATCCTCGCATTCCTCAACCTTGATAATTCAAAAATGCTTGTACATGCCCTCATCATCTCCCTCCTAGACTACTGCAACATCCTCCTCTGTGGCCTTCCATCTAGCACTCTCGCACCCCTCCAATATATCCTCAACTCTGCTGCCCGACTAATCCACATCTCCCCCTACTACTCCTCTGCCTCTCCATTCTCCCTTCACTGGCTCCCCATTGCCCAACAAATTCAGTTCAAAGTTCTAACAAATACGTATAAACACAACCTGTCCCCTCCATACATCTCTGAGCTACTTTCCCGATACAGCCCCACATGTAATCTCCGATCTTCACAAGACCTCCTCCTCTCCTCTTATCACCTCTTCCCACAACTACCTCCAAAATTTCTCCCGTGCATCCCCCATACTCTGGAACTCTCTACCCCAACATATCAAACTCTCGCTTACAGAGGAATCCTTTAATAGAAACCTAAAAACTCATCTCTTGAGACAAGCCTATAACCAGTGATCCTGCTGCTGCTATACCGCCATGACCAGCTTCTCCCTCACCTACTGTGTCCTTCCTCCATACCTTGTAGTTGGTGAATGCCCTCACGGGCAGGGCCCTCTCTCCTTCTGTACCAGTTTGTAACTAGTCTTGTTCATGCTTAGTACGATTGTCTGTATTATGTATGTATACCTCTAATCCCATATCTCATACCCATGTAATGAATGGCACTTTAACCCCTTCCCTACCAGCCCCACAATAGTATGGCACGGGCTGGATCTTTAAAGATGGCGACCGGTCCTGAGCGCTGCGGGCGCCATAGCCGCGTGTGGCCTTCTGCTTCTTATAGCAGACACGCGTAGCTCATGTGCGCAACCGGCAGTAATGCCGATCACGGACGTTTAACCGCTCAGATGCCGTGCTCAATTCTGACCATGGTATCTGAGTGTTCTGCAAACTGAAAGCGTGCACTTTCAATGCAAATGCATTGGAGTCTATGATAATGGCAAACAGATGCTTGATAGTTCCCTATAGGAACTATAAAAAAGTGTAAAAAAATATATAATAATAAAAAAAACAAATTCAAATCACCCCCCTTTTCCCAAAATGAAAATTAAAAAAATACACATCATGGGTGTCGCGATGTGCGAAAATGCCCATAGTATAAAAATATATTCCCCAAACGGAAAAAAGCGTCTGAATGGCCGATTCTTCATTTTTGGTCGCTTCATTTTCTATAAAAAATGTAATAAGTGATCAAAAAGTCATACACACCCCACAAAGAAAAGTTCAGATTGCCCCGCAAAAAATAAGCCCCCGTACACATAATTACAAAAAGGTTATAGGGGTCAAAATATGGCGACAAAAAAATAACAGATTTCCCCCCCTCCCCCCACTTTTAATTTTTTTTAATCACTATGAAAATGCAAGAAAAACTATACTTATAAGGTATCTCCGGATTCGTACTGACCTGTAGAATAAAAGTAACTGGTAAGTTTTATGGCACATCGAACGTCATAAAAAAGAAAAAACAAGTACAACTGTGTTGGAATTGCTTTTTGTTTTGCAATTTCACCCCATTTGGAATTTTTTTCCTGCTTCCCATTACATCATGTGCAATATTAAATGGTGGCGTTGGAAAGTACAACTTGTCCCACAAAAAACAAGCCCTTATATAGCTATGTGAACAGATACATGAAAAAGTTAAAGCTCCAGAAATTTGTAAAAAAAAATGAAAATGCAAAAACAAAAAAAACTCTGGTATCCAAGGGGTTAAAGCAGTAGTCTGCTCTTTTTTTATATTGATGATCCAGCTTCAGGAAAGGTAAACAATATCAGATAGGCGGGAGCTTGATTGCCAGCACCCTCGCCAATTAGCTGATTGAATAGGATGCAGCGCTCGTTAAAAGTGGTCTTTTTTGGGATTATTCTTCCTCGGGCCTCATCCTTCTGGTGGGATTTGGTTCTCATTCAACCAGATCGGTTGGCACTTCCTGGGCAGAAGGAGCAGAAGCTTTCCTTTACAAGTTGCATCTGATGTAGCCTTTGGGTAGAAGGTACTACAGGCGGTAGTGCCCCTGAAAAATGTTGTTGATTCATAGTTTAGTCTTGTATGGGTTTTGTCGTGGGTAAGTGGAAAACACAAATTGCTGTTACCAGTAACTGTTTTTCTTGAATTCCCTGACAGTACCCCAAAATTTCTCAATCTCTCTTTTCTCTCTCTCTGTCAATAGAATATTTAAGTTTAATAATGGTCCCCATAGGATATTAGGGAAATAATAAGGGAAATGATAAGGGTACTTTCACACTTGCGGCAGGACGGATCCGGCAGGCTATTCAGTCTGCCGGAAATGTCCTGCCGCAAGTGCCGGTGCACTGCCGTGCTGCCGCTCCGTCCCCATTGACTATAATGGGGCGGGGGGCGGAGCTATGGCAGTGCACAGCCGGAGATCGCCAGACTAAAAGTCCTGCATGTCCGACTTTTCAGTCCGGCGATCTTTGCCGTGCTGCGCCGTAGCTCCGTCCCCCCGCCCCATTATAGTCAATGGGGACGGAGCGGCAGCCATTTAGCCCCTTACATTCCACTGGCAGTAGTACCCGTTTAAGTGGTTACAGAGGGAGTGGTCTCCCTCTGTCTTCCATTGGCACCCCTCAAATGAGATCTTGGGTTGCAAATATCAGGGCTATAAATAAATAAAAAAAAAGTATAAACATTATATTAAATACATTTCAAGTAAAAATGCACCATTTTACACAGCAAAAATCAAGTTTCACACAACTCCGTAAAAAGAATTATAAAAAATGATGTGTCTTGTGATGCGGAATGAAACATTTTTTTCATCTTTTAAAAAGGGTTTTTATTGTGCAAAAGTAGTAAAACGTAAAAAAAAAAAAAAGTAAAAGAAAAAGAAAAACCTCTATCGATTTGGAATCACCGTAATTAGGCTTGAGCGAATCAAACTTCAGATCACCGATCCGAAGTCAATTTGTTCAAACACAACGATTTTAATGCTATCCAGAGACCTGTCTCCGTACAGCATTAAAATGTATTGCTTCCATGTAGGCAAAATTACTTTTACCCAAAGTCACGTGAGACTTTGTTGAATGAATTTGGTATTCATTTCTGAATCTTTAAAAACGTTAAAATTAGGAATCTGAAGCCAGTACCACACCCGACTTCGGATTACTAATTTAAAATGTTTTTAAAGATCCAGAAATAAATACGGAATTCATTCACCAAAGTCTTGCACGACTTCGGATAAAACAGAGTTTGGCTGCACAAAGCCGAAACATTTTAGTGCTATAGGGAGACAGCATTAAAATTGAAGTGTTTGACCGAATCGACTTTGGATCTGTGTTCCGAAGTGCGATTCGCTCAGCACTAACTGTAATCCTACTAAACCAGAGAATAAAGTAATTTGTGCTGAAAAATGAACGCAGCAAAATTTGTAACGTAAAAACTCCTCAGTTGCAGTATCTAACTGTTGCACCACCATCTGTGCCTGAAATGCCTAATATAGGCGTACAGTATTTCAGAATAATAAATGACCCCCTTAGTGACCAGCCTGTTTTGGGCCTTAGTGACCAAGCGGTTTTCTTCTTTTTTTCATCGTCACCAAGAGCTCTAACTTTTTTATTTTTCAGTCTATGTAGCTGTGTGAGGGCTTGTTTTTGACAGGACACGTATTTTTTAATGGTGTCATTTTTGGGTACACATAACTTGGAACTTTAATCACAACACCCTCCAGCATTGTCATATTGCAAAATAGACTTTTTACCTTCATTCTTTCTATGTATTTTATTTCTATTTATTTTCCTGTAGTGTAGCTAATATGTATGCAAATGAGTTGTAAAGATGTTATCCAGTATCTCTTTTTAAAGATATTATCCTGATGTTATCTCACAGTGCATGTCAGAATTGCAAATTCTATCCTGGGGACACAGTATCAGTGTTTATTGGTCATAAGGATTAATCATATACCATGAATTAATCTATTCTTGCAAACTGATTTAAAGGGAACCTGTCATCAACTTTATGCTGACTTCACTGAGGGCAGTGTAAAATAGTGACAGAAATGCTGATTGCAGCGATGTTACTCATAAGCTAAAAGTAAGTGGTTGCCGAGAACCAGCATCATAATAATTGGAGCACAGGCCTTGAAAAGAGTCAAATCTACCTGAAAAGAGACGCCGCTAAGGCGTTTGATAGTGTAGAATGGGGTTACCTATGGGAAGTCTTAGCGGCCATGGGTTTTGGTACCCAATTTATCTCCTGGGTGCGGTTATTATATCATTCCCCGGTGGCAAGAATCAGGGCGAATGGGATGTTATCAGACTACTTTCCTCTACACCGGGGTACTAGACAGGGCTGCCCTCTGTCACCCCTCCTCTTTGCGTTAGCAATCGAGCCTCTGGCTTGCCTGCTACGTGCTTCTCCTCGCTGGCGGGGTTTTCCTGTAGGAGGTCTGGAGGAAAAAGTCTCACTTTACGCAGACGATATGTTATTATATGTGAGTGATCTGTGCACAGCTATCGACCCCATTATGCACGAAATTGCTGACTTTGGGAAATATTCGGGCCTTACTATCAACTGGACTAAGTCCACTATAATGCCGCTAGATCCAATCCCGAACATGTTTGATGTCACCCGCTTACCGCTCCAGCTGACTGATAATTTTAAATATTTGGGAGTTAATGTGACACCGTACCTAACTGATTATGTCAGGGTGAATATGGACCCTTTATTAAATAAATTTGTTTCCAAAATCAATGCTTGGTGCAAGCTGCCCCTATCGGTGATTGGTCGTGCTAATTTGATCAAGATGGTGCTTATGCCTCAACTGTTGTACTTTCTTCATAACTCGCCGGTGTGGATACCACATCGAGTATTCTTTAAAGTTCAGGGACTATTTAGATCCCTTGTTTGGAAGAAACGACAGCCGAGGATAAGCATTGAAACTTTGCAGAGGAGTAAAGATAGTGGCGGTTTGTCCTTACCGAACCCCTGGTTTTATTTTATTGCGGCCCAACTGCAACACTTTAGAGGCTGGCAGAATACTGCAGGACTAGACTCATCTGCTGTCATAACTGCGCATACTGCACGGCAAAAGGCTCCTATAGCTGCGGTGGAGTTAGGGAAGTCCCGGGCGATCTCCGGAGGGCTCCCTACCTTGTCGCTTATGTCCAGGATTTGGACTAAATTTAAAGATGTAGCACATATGGTTGAGTTTTGTGAAGTCACGCCTTTGTGGCGTAATCCCCTTTTACCTGAAATCTTTAGACTGGAGGGCTTTTCTCCATGGGAGGAAAAAGGAATATTGTTCCTGGAGCAAGTTCAGTCGGGAAGTGTTTTTAAGTCTTTTGCTCAACTACAGGAGGAGTTCAGTCTGCCTCACACCTCGTTTTTTCAGTTTCTACAACTGAGGCATGCATTCCAGACACAATTTCCTAGGTGTGCAGATCTCTGATTCTCCGCTTGTACTTAAGCATCTATTGGGAGCTCCTCGTCCAGGGGTTTGATTTCTGTACTCTACAAATATCTTATGGATAACGCCTTCTCGTCAAACGTCATTGGAGCGAGAAGTCGGT
Source organism: Bufotes viridis (assembly GCA_033119425.1). Taxonomy (NCBI): domain Eukaryota; kingdom Metazoa; phylum Chordata; class Amphibia; order Anura; family Bufonidae; genus Bufotes; species Bufotes viridis. Next base: position 307,616,647 of record CM065592.1, read on the forward strand.
GGGAAAGAGATGTAGGTACCCTGTCCCAGGAACAATGGTCGGATATTCTGGCCCTCACTCCTCGCTGACTCTTAGTGAGTCACAACGGTTATCACAGTTGTTTCTTATACATAGGGTATATCGGACCCCCATGTTCCTTTATAAAATTGGTATCCGTTCGAACTCCAAGTGCCCCAGGTGTGGTATGACGGAAGCAACTCTCCTCCATATGGTTTGGAGCTGTGCCAGATTGCGCCCATATTGGAATGATGTCAGAGCTATTATAGCTACTGTAACTAGTGTACGACTGGCTGATGACCCCAGAGTTTGTATCCTAGGTCTGCTTGAAAATTCAGGTTCCGGGGACAATGTCTCTTTATGTATACAGCGTCTCCTGTTTCAGGCCAGAGTTCTGATTGCCAAACATTGGATTCGGGAGACCTCCCCCTCGAAACAGGAGTACGTTAATAGAATGAATATGGTTCTTCGGCTTGAAAGAGGAGTTTATGTCAAGAGGAGATGTCCTGCTAAGTTTATGTCTATTTGGCAAGGTTGGGTGGAGTCTGCGCACTTAGCTTCGCAAGCATTGGTCCGGGATTGTCTAAGAGGACAAATGGCTGTGCTTCAGTCGTTGGCTAGGGTACCTTTATAGGTTCAAGTCTGACGGTTTACCGTGACCGTCTATAGTATTTTACCTGCTTATATTCTGTCCCTCACCTGATTGCCTGTATCTGCCTGTTCTTAGTCGCTGTCTCTCTGTCCGGGGTGGGAGGGGGGTGGGGATGTTATAGTGTTTGAAAAACTGGTTGACATTGTTTAACTGACTTCTTGGACGTGCTTGTATCCTGTCGAGGGGCATCTTCCGTACGTTCTAGACTTTTCTTTTTTGCAATGTGTTAGGTGTCTGCGTACACCGTTATTGTGCCTTTTGACTTGATTGCATTAGTGATATGTCTCACTGTACATGCGAAAAAAAAAAAAAAAAGAAACAACGTCCTCTCGGTTGTAATCTTTATAATGTGTTTTATTTCAATAAAAAGAAACCTGATTGAAAAAAAATCTACCTGAAAAGAGTCATGATTATTAATAAATTCCTGCTCTCCTCGCCCATCTGCTGATTACTGACAGGCTTGTACCTAGTTTTCTCCCTTTTCTCTCTAGGAGAGAACTGCCAATCATCAGCAGATGGGCAGGAAGTGCAGGAGATTATGGATAACCATGACTCTTCTCTTCTCCGGTAGATTTGACTCTTTTCAAGGCCTGTGCTCCAATGATTATGATGCTGGTTCTCGGCAACCACTTACTTTTAGCTGATGAATGACACACTGCTGAAATCAGAATTTTCCGTACGCCTCCCGCAACGGCACTTAAGCAGGAGGGTACCCCACCCCCAGGGACAGGAAACGACGTAGAAAGCAGAAGTTTAAATACCTCCTCCCCATTACCTTCTCCAGTTGTTTCCTGTCCCTTGGGATGAGTGGAAAGTGGGCAGGATCCCTCCTGCCGAAGTTTCATGCGCCCAGCCTGCGGTGAGTAGTCCCTTATCAGGAGGGCTGTAGCACAGCAGCGGATGCTGGGGGCGAGATACTGTCTCCCACCGTATGCTTGTGGCGCAAGTCCTGTGTTCAGGCAGCCCCGGACTGTGCACGGCTCAAAGCGTGAGCCAAAGCAGGATCAGAAGGCGCGTGGGAGCTCCGGGGGGCGAGATCTCACGAGATCTGGTCACGTGACCGTGGCCGAACCACGTGATGTGCAGCTGGGTCACGTGACCAGGAAGTAAATTCAAATTCTGCGGCGGGAAGTTGAAAGAACGCCGCATAGTGCCTTCAACTAAGGGAATTGTGTGCCACTACATGTCTCTGCTGCAGGAGAAGACTTCTGATGCTTCAAAGGCCCCCAGTCCGGTAAGCCTCCTCCTGGGAGAGATGCCTTGTATTATTCACCTGTGGGATATGGTTTTGTTATCCTGGTGACAGCTCCCCCACTCCATCCATTTCACTAAAAAGAGCCCCTGCTCTCTTTTTATTCTTACAGAGCAGAGATACCGGAAGGAGTGGGGAATCTGCACAGGAGAAAAAAATGTGCTATTTGTAAGAAGCAGCTGGCAGGGCATAGCAAAAAACCTATCTGCCAAAAATGCACAGACAAAATAATGGCTGAAGAATCCCCTTCTTTAGTGGAAAATCTACGGTCCATTATAAGGGAGGAAGTGAGTTCAGCAGTTGAGGCAAAAATAGCGTCTTTACCCCAAAAGCCTTCTACTTCAAAAATGGCCACTGAGCCCCAGATAGAATTGGACCTGGAGGACAACTATTATATTGACTCTTCGGACTCTTGAAAGCAATAAGATTAACTTTAAATATTGAAGAATCTAGACAATCACAGTCTGTTCAGGACCAGATCTTCAAAGGGCTGGGTGATAGGAAGAGGAAAGTTTTCCCCATCCATGACAGAATCCGAAAACTTATACGGGATGAATGGAAGGACCTGGAGAGAAGGGAGCTTCAAAAATTTTCAAGAGAAAGTACCCCTTTTAGTGAGGATGATTCGGCCTTTTGGGATAAGACACCAAAGGTTGACGCCCCTATTAAAAGGATCTCCAAGAAGGCAGCCTTGCCTTTTGAAGATGTCAGCCTTTTAAAGGATGCAATGGATAAGAAATGTGAATCTGTACTAAAAAAGTTGTGGGATTCCAATACAGCTATGCTGAGGCCTAGCATAGCCGCTACCTATACGGCTAGATCTCTTTCTCTCTTGCTTTCTCAGCTGGAGGAACACCTGGTCTCTGCCACCCCTAGAGAGGATATCCTGGCCTCCTTGCCGGTTTTGAAACAGGCCTCAAATTTCCTGGCAGATGCTTCTGCCGATCTTGTTAAATTATCTGCTAGAGCTGCGACTCTTTCAAATTCGGCAAGGAGGTCAGTCTGGCTACACTCCTGGACAGGCAATACTGCTTCCAAAAATAAACTCTGCAGTATCCCTTGTGAAGGAGATCGTCTTTTCGGTTCAGTCTTGGACGATATCCTTGAGAAGGCGTCCGACAGAAAAAAGGGGTTTCCACCAGAGTCCAGGTTCTTCCAACAGTGCCGTTCCTTTAGTCCCCAAAAAAGGGGCAGACAGGACCTCTAGTACCTGGCAGTCCTCTAAGGGAAGAGGTAGAAACTTTCTCTTTAGTCAAGATAAATCTACAAAACAATCCACCCAATGACACCATGGGTACGGTAGGGGGAGAGACTAAAGATGTTTGTCCCAGCCTGGGAAAAGATCTCAAACTCATCCTTGACGGATTACGTCTAGGACCCAGGCTACCAGCTGGAATTTTGCTCCCTCCCTCCAGACAGATTTGTTCTAAACAAAAAATTTAAATCAGACCGCCTGCTCCTGGAATCTCACATTTCCCTTCTGTTAGAGAAGAAAGCTGTTGTCCCAGTTCCGGTAGATCAAGAAGGAAGGGGATTCTACTCCCCAATCTAAAAAAAACAAATGCCTTTTTCAGAGCAATAAACAATTTGAAACACCTCAACAAATATATAAAATACAAGAGGTTCAAGATAGAGACTGTAAAATCTACAGTGAACCTCCTGACGCGAAATTGCTACATGGTAACTCTCGACCTGGCGGTCGCATATCACCATGTTCCGATCCATCAAAAACACCTGCGTTTCACCGTCTTCATGGGAGACAGTCTTCTCCATCTCCAGTTTCAGGTACTATTTGGCCTGGCTTCAGCACACAGAGTATTCACAAAGGTTGTTGCACAGGTCTCAGCTTTCTTCCACCAGAAGGAGATAAATTTCATACCCTATTTGGACGACTTTCTCATTTCAGCAGCCACCCAGACTCAGTTACAGTCTCAAGTGGAGTTTGTCCTGGAGACCCTTAGGTCCCTAGGATGGAATTTAAATCTAGAAAAGTCAAGCCCGTCACCCAGCCGAAAAATATTTTTTCTAGGGATTCTTCTGGATTCCAGCCAAATGTCCTCTTTGCTTCTAGAACCAAAGATACTGGACATCAGATCAAAGATTTCAATCTTCCTGCGCCAGAGAAAAGTCTCGTTCAGAAAAATTATGAAAATCCTGGGACTCATGACCTCGACGATTCCCGTGGTGAAATGGGCCCAAGCTCACGGGAGACCTCTACAAGAATTCCTACTAAAACAGTTGAACAAGAGAATTTTCTCCCTGGAAAGAACTCTTGCCTTACCACCAAGAGTTAAGCTCTCCTTGGGGTGGTGGCTGAACAGGGAAAACCTAATCAAAGGGGTCCCTTGGAAACTCTCCAATCAGATCGTGGTTACAACAGACGCAAGCGAGGCAGGATGGGGAGTCCATTGCCAAGGTCACTTATTACAGGGGACCTGGGACGCAAACACCAAAGAACTTCTGACCGTATACTTGGCCCTGAAGGCCCTTGCTCCAGTCGTCCGGGGTCAGAACCTCAAGATCCTCTCCGACAACAGTACCACAGTCTGATATCTCAACAAGCACGGGGGCACAAAAAGCAGTTCCCTTTGTCAGATAACATCATGGGTCTTTTCGTGGGCAGAGTTAAACATTCAGTCCATCACCGCTGTTCTTCTAAAGAGAGACGAAAACCCATTGGCAGACTTCCTAAGCAGGAAAAAGATTTGGCCAGGGGACTGGAGCCTCAAGAGATCGGTATTCCAGAACATCTGCAGCAGGAGGGGGGTCCCTGTAGTAGACCTTTTTGCCTCCCAGAAGAACAAGCAGGTGGACCTTTTTCTATTCCCTCTCAGCGAAGGACCTTCCGGTGAGAGTGGATGCTCTGGCGGGACCATGGCCGCTGGGTCTTCTTTATGTGTTCCCTCCTTTCCAGCTTATTCAAAAGGTTCTGGCAAAATTAATAGAGGAACGAGCCCATGTCATCCTAGTGGCACCATACTGGCCCAAAAGAACTTGGTTCTCCCTACTTCTGAACCTTTCCAAGGGGGACTTCTGGACCCTTCCACGAACTCCAGACCTCCTTCATCAGGGCCGGCTTGGCATCCAGCCATCAGCCGACTAAAATTGACAGCCTGGAATTTGAACGTTCCATTTTGAAGTCCAAGGGCTTTTCAGATCAACATTGTACTCTCTAGCAGAAAACAAATTACTTCCAACATCTACTTAAGAACTTGGAAAACCTTCCTTTCATTTGCTAAGGAGTCCTGGAATCCCACTCTTCCTCCAGATACAAAGGTAATCCTGGACTTTCTTCAGAATGGGCTAGATAAGGTGCTACGTGTCAGTACCATTAAAGTACAAATTGCAGCCCTTAGTGCCTATTTGGATATAAGATTGGCGGATTTAGATGTGGTCAGGAGGTTCATCTTCGTTCAAGCAAAATATCCAAAACAAAGAAGGTTCCACCATCTGGACATGCGTAGGTGCATACTAGCCTATCTGGAGGCTACTAAAGAACTGCAGTAAATCGTCCGTCTTTTGGTCCAGTATGCAGGCCAGAACAAGGGGCAGGCAGCTTTAAAAATTACTATCGCCCGCTGGATAAAAGTAACCATTGCAATGGCCTATACAGTTAAAGGTCTTACTCCTCCGGCTGGATTAAAAGCCCATTTAACCTGAGCGGTATCCACCTCTTGGGCAGAAACCCCCTCTTAGTCTCAAATCTGCCAAGCTACTTGGTCGAGTCCATCCACCTTTTTCAACCACTATAGGTTGGACATTCAAACCAATTCGGATTTGTCGTTCGGACGAAAAGTCCTGTCCGCGGCAGTTATTCCTCCTGTTCAAGTGCAGTTGTGGGAGGCGTACGGAAAAGATGATAATTACTCTTAGCGGTAATTGGATTTTCTGTATACCCTCCACAACGGCACTGTTTTTTTTTCACACCCATTGTTTTATTATGTACTCTGTTGCTTGTTATAACTTGATTGGTCTCTCCCTATAGATAAAAGGTTCTTTCTTCAGCATCATCCTGGTTCCTTTTGGTACTTAATGGAGAAGGTAATGGGGAGGAGGTATTTAAACCTCTGCTTTCTACGTCGTTTCCTATCCCTGGGGGCGGGGTACCCTACTGTTGTAGTGCCGTTGTGGAGGCTATAAGGAAAATCCAATTACCGGTAAGAGTAATTATCATCTTTGTCACTACGTTATACTGCCCTCAGTACAGTCAGCATAAAGTTGATGACAGGTTCCCTTTAATACTACATCACAGTACTGGTTCAGGTTAAAAAGCCTTAACCATCATCTTAATCTTATTTCTAAAATCTGAGATGACTGTTATGCTCACGACCGTGATCAGCCCGGGAAATATTGTTTTTCTGTCCTCCTGTGCTGTCTGTGGCTACCCTGAACTGACATAGACAGCACAGGAGGACAGATAGTGTTTTATGGTGCAGTCAGTTCATATATGATTGTGGTTCTCTTGTACTGAACTGACAGTTGTGTGCATGAACCTAATCCTTCTTGTTTACCCCACTTACATGGTGTATGATCGCTGTGCATGTTTACAGTGCAGTGATCAGGAACAAACATTTGTTGGCTAATCATCAGTTTGTGCAAAAGGTATTTTACTGTGAGTTTTCTGACATGCATGGTAAACTGATAAATTTACCATGGAACTTTGAAATTGTAATAACACAAACTATTGCCACTCTAAGGGTACTTGTCACACTTGAGTTGTTTGATTCCGGCAGGCAATTCCGTTGCCTGAACTTCTGCCTGATCAGGCAAACTGTATGCAAACTCATGTTATTTTTTTTGACTGATCAGGCATTTTTCAGATTGATCAGGTCTGAAAAATGCCTGATCAGTCAGAAAAATGCATTGAAATACCAGATCCGTTTTTTCCGTTGTCGTCAGGCAAAACGGATACGGTATTTATTTTTTTCACATTTTTAAAGGTCTGCACATGCGTAGACCGGAATGCCGGATCCGTCATTGCGGTATTTTTAATGCCGGATCCGGCACTAATGCATTGCAATGGAAATTAATGCCGGATCCAGCATTGCGGCATGTGTTCCGAAATTTTCGACGGAGATAATACCGCCGCATGCTGCAGTATTATCTCCGGCCAACTGAACTGAAGGCATCCTGATGCATACTGAATATATTTCTCTCCATTCAGAATGCATTAGGGCAGGCATGCTCAACCTGCGGCCCTCCAGCTGTTGCAAAACTACAACTCCCATCATTCCTGGGCAGCCTACAGCTATCAGTCTGCAGAAGGGCATGCTGGGAGTTGTAGTTTTACAACAGCTGGAGGGCCGCAGGTTGAGCATCCCTGCATTAGGGTATAAGTGAAGCATTTTTTTGCAGTATTAAGCCGCGAGGATGGAACTCAATGCCGGAAAAGTTTAACTCTAGTGTGAAAGTACCCTAAGGCTTTCACTAAAAAGCATATGTGGAACTGATGCATCAAGTAACGTTTTTAGAACTTGCTGGCTATTTTAAAAGTTTTAATTTCTCTGTATTTTACTTTTATTTCTTTGTATTTCTTTTAATTTCAGTAGCAGACAAGACTTTTGGGGCACATTTTTCCACGTGTGAGAGACTTTTAGATGATGGCTGTATACATGTGCTTTCCCTGGGCTCTAAGGTGCTCATGATGCAGATCTGGTTGAATGTGGCATTGGGTCGCTTTACCTTTAGGTAATCTATTTTTTCCAGTGAAATGTTCCATATCGTACTTGTTTTTGCAGTTTGAACTACAATAATGCTATTGGATTTCCTATATGAATCTGTTTTAGAAAACCTTCAATAGTGAGGCACTGTATTCAAGTGAATTATTGTGTACTCAAATAATCAGAGCAACTATAATACATAAAATTCACATAAAAATACACATTATTGCCACATTTTGGTGAATGGTTTTGAAGTGATTCCTGCAGCCTCTATTCTTAAGGCTCTGTGTTTTGCCATTCCTTTATTATTTCAACTAGAAGTTATGCATGAATTGCTAGCAATCTGCAGTAAGGTACAGATGGGTGTTAACCAGTTGGGGAGGTGTCCTTTCCCAGTCTCACTGTATCCAGTTATTGCTGCCATTGTCAGACTATGCAGGTACACACCCCTAATTAGTTAACATCCTTCTGTACCCTTACTGCAGACTGCTAGCAAATTCATTCATAACTTTTATTTAAAATAATAAAGGAATGGCACAACATAGTCATAAGCCTAGATGCTCCAGAATTGTTGTTACTTTGGATATGCACCTAGCTATTAAAACAGGCACAGTAGGATAGGCGACAGGTCCTCTTTAAAACTACATTATTTAATTTCAGAACATTGCTATTAGACTTCCAATGGTTTCAAAATAACCTAAGTATTCCTGTAATTTCAAGTGCTCATCTACCCACTGGATACGGGATAAGATAGTTAGGTCACTGAGACACTACCAATCACGAAAATGAGTTTGTTGTTCCCTGCAGGCCTCCCAAAGTTAACAGAATAACATTACAGCGTTTGTTTTGTACCATGTTTACAAATTTGCATAAATCTGCTTAATTGTCTATTACAGAGCTACAAAGTGCCTTTCCCATTCATCTCAGTGGGAGCAGCAATATAGTAACATGCTTACTCCACTACAAGGTTAATTAAGCTGTGTAGTTCCAGTAATGGAACAGTTGTCCCCTTTAACATATTCTCACATCATTATTCCTTGGACTGGCCCACCAGGGTACCGAAAGATCCTCCGTTGGGCCCACGCTCTGACATTAATGGACCACTAAAAAAATAGGGCCCTTATGATACTAGGGGTGGGCCCTCAGAATCATTTCCTCTTGTGGGCTATGGACTTTAGTCTAACCCTGTGTTCTACTGTGTTGTTTTTCATGAAAAATGTACTTAAAGGCTCTTTACATTATTGCTTGTAATCCTCATCTCGATGTACGAAGTCTATCCATGCTCACTTAATTTAAATTTGAATTGGCAACTAGATGGTGATGTTTCTAAAGAAACCACAAGATGTTGGCTTGAAATTTGATTGGTTGTTGGTAGCTCCAGCCACTTTTTCTAAACTTTAAGTAGAAATATCCAGTGACCACATTTGTGATATTTGAGGTCCATGACATCAATAATGAGAGAATGGCAGCATTTTTCCCATTTAAATCAAAGAAATCTGATTGGCTGTTTTTGACCCCGCCCACTTTTCAGAATTTTAATCCCAGTCCTCCAGTGGCAAACTGTGCTAATGACCCTGCCATTAACAGTCTAAGAGCAGCGGCAGTTTTAAATTTTCCCATTTAAACAAATGGCTGAAATTTGATTGGCCATTGTAGACTCTGCCCACTTTTTTAATTTTAACCCCAGTGACCCACAGTGCCAAGTTTGGGTTTTCTGGCTTAAATACTATGAAAATGACAGCTTTGAAAATTTTCTCATTAAAGTCAATAGGGAAAATCTGATTGGCTGTTTTTGGCTCCACCCACATTTTTGAATTTTAATCCCAGTCCTCCAGTGACCAACTGTGCCAAGTTTGAAGACCCTGCTATTAACAGTCTGAGCAGCAGCAGTTTTTAATTTTCCCATTTAAACAAATGGCTGAAATTTGATTGGCCATTGTAGACGCCACCCACTTCTTATACATTTTAACCCCAGTCACCCAATGACTCACAGTGACAAGTTTGGGTATTCTGGCTTTTTAAATGTCATCATTGATGTCAATAGGGAAAATCTGATTGGTTGTTTGTGGCTTCATCCACTTTTAGAGTCCCTGAAATGTGACAGAAATTTTCAGGTTGACCCCATGACTAAGTGACCCAAGTTTGGTGAGTTTAACTTCAAAGCTGTACGAGTGACAGAAGTTTAAAATTTTCCAATGAAAGTCTATGGCAAAAAGTGGAGTCTTCGGGGGGCCGCCTCACGGGCACGGAGGGTGGGATCGGTTAACAAAGCACAAGCAACCTATTCGGGTATGTGCCGAAACAAGTCTGCAAAGTTTGGTTATTGTACTCCTAAAACTGTGGGAGTTCTACTTGTTCTTCGATTGTCAAAAAGCGTTTCAGATTATTATTATTATTATTATTATTATTATTATTCTTAGCCGCGTTTTCTATACGCTACTCCTCCTACAGTTTTGGGGCTACATACCCCAAATTTTCTACACTTCTTCGACCTATAGCGACTCGGGCCCCGGAAGCCCACTTTTTTCCCATAGACTTTGACAGGGTACATTTTCAAATCGCTCCCACTCGCCAGACTTTGACGCTAAAGTCACCAAACTTGGGTCACTTAGTCATGGGGTCAACCCGAAAATTTTTGGCACATTTCGGGGACCCCAAAAAGTGGGCGGGGCCACACACAACCAATCAAAATCTCCCCATTAGCTGTAATGAGACGTTGAAATTGCTACTCCTCCCACATTTTTAGGAGTACAAATTCCAAAGTTTGCAGACTTGGTCGGCACCCACCCGAGTACCTTGCTTGTGCTTTGTTAACCGATCCCACCCTCCGGGCCCCTGGGACAGGCCCCCGAAAACCTCTTTTTTTCCCATAGAGTTTTATTGGAAAAATGCAAACGTTTGTCACTTGTACAGCTTCGGAGTGAAACTCACCAAACTTGGGTCACTTAGTCATGGGGTCAACCTGAAAATGTATGTCACATTTTGGGGACATTAAAAAGTGGGCGGAGCTACAAACAACCAATCAGATTTTCCCTATTGACTTCAATGGGAAAACTTTAAAAAGCTACCATTCTCACAGTACTTAAACGAGAATACCCAAACTTGGCACCGTGGGTCATTGGGTGACTGGGGTCAAAATGTATTTTTACAAAAGGGGGCGGAGTCTATATCGGCCAATCAAATATCGGCCAATCGCATTTCAGCCATTGGTTTAAATGGGAAAATTTAAAACTGCCGCCGCTCGTAGATGGTTAATGGCACAGTCTTCAACCCCCCCCGGACCTTAGGTGCACCCGCCCTAGCCCTTAGGTGCACCCACCCCGACCCTTAGGTGCACCCACCCCGACCCTTAGGTGCACTAACCCTAGTCATTAGGTGCACCCACCCCGACCCTTAGGTGCACCCAACCCCGACCCTTAGGTGCACCCACTTTGACCCTTAGGTGCACTCACTCTGGCCCTTAGGAGCACTCACCCTAGTAATTAGGTGCACCCACCCTGACTCTTAGGTGCACCCACCCTGACTCTTAGGTGCACCCACCCTGACTCTTAGGTGCACCCACCCTGACTCTTAGGTGCACCCACCCTGACTCTTAGGTGCACCCACCCTGACTCTTAGGTGCACCCACCCTGACTCTTAGGTGCACCCACCCTGACTCTTAGGTGCACCCACCCTGACTCTTAGGTGCACCCACCCTGACTCTTAGGTGCACCCACCCTGACTCTTAGGTGCACCCACCCTGACTCTTAGGTGCACCCACCCTGACTCTTAGGTGCACCCACCCTGACTCTTAGGTGCACCCACCCTGACTCTTAGGTGCACCCACCCTGACTCTTAGGTGCACCCACCCTGACTCTTAGGTGCACCCACCCTGACTCTTAGGTGCACCCACCCTGACTCTTAGGTGCACCCACCCTGACTCTTAGGTGCACCCACCCTGACTCTTAGGTGCACCCACCCTGACTCTTAGGTGCACCCACCCTGACTCTTAGGTGCACCCACCCTGACTCTTAGGTGCACCCACCCTGACTCTTAGGTGCACCCACCCCGTCTCTTATATTTTGCTATGTGCAGGCCTGCTAGGGGTGTCATCTTAGCTTTAGCCACTAGAGGGAGTAAGGGAGCTCTAGTATAAATAGGCCCAGTCAGGGGAAGGAAGGCAGTCTAGTTCAGGCCTTGAGCCTGCTGAAGGCAGTTCAGCCCAGGCCATGAGCCTGTGAAGGTGTTCAGAGCACAGGCCCTGAGCCTGTTGAAATCAGCCCAGGCCCTATAGCCTGAGAGGGTCCAGCCTAGGAAAATTCATTCCCTGGGAGGAGCAGTCCAGACCCAAGGACTAGTGGAGAAGTGTTGCCTCCTTAGTCAAGCTGCAAACAGGATAAGGATCCCTGCATAAACGTCACTGGTCTCCAGCCTGAGGGAAGCCAGAGCAGTAACCAAGACAGAAAGAGGTACTACAAATACCAGAGGAGGTACTTAAAGTTAACTTTATCCCAAGGATATAAGCCGAGAGAGGGAATTGGGGCCTTGGAGAAGAATATATTTCTAGTCAGGATCAGTCAAGAATAGTGTGCAAGCCGCCTGTACTACCGAAGTCCTGCTTTTAACCCTCTGTGATCACCTTGCAAAATATAAGCCCTGCCATTAATGTACTGTAACTTAAAGCTGGCTGAAACCAATCATCTTCTGAGGAACTGTCAAGAGAGTGTATGCTGTTCATTACTGTTCAGTAAAGTGAAGTTCTGGTTTAATATCAAAGTCTGCACCTCAATTATTCCTCCTATCAATCGGTGTGCCACCGTTACCTGCACTTGCGTCACGGACATCAGGGACACCCAGCCATAGGCACGTTAATCTACCAACACCAAGGGCACCTCACACTACACCTGGCTGTGTCCCTCAAGAACCCAGAGAGTGCCCCAGAGGATCTGCGTGCCAGCCTCTCTATCACTGGCACTCCCCAGGTCAGTCCCTTATACTTCCCTGACTTGGGGATGCTACAATAATAATAGGCTGAAATAATCGAAGAACAAGATGTTGGCTTTGACAAGCCAACATAATAATAACAACAATAAGCTAAAACATATCGAATAAAAGTATGTTGGCTTTTCCAAGCCAACATAATAATAATAATAACTAGATGGTGTAGTTTCTGAAGAAACCATAGGATGTTGGCTTGAGATCTAATTGGCTGTTTGTGGCTCCACCCACTTTTTAAAATTTGAACCCAAGTCACCCGAAGACTGACTGTTGAGGACACTGCCATCAACAGTCTAAGAGTGGCGGTAATTTAAATTTCCCTATAAAAAGAATGGCTGAAATGCGATTGGCTGCTGAAGTCTCCACCCACTTTTCCTAAATTCTAACCACACTCACCCACTGACCCTCGGTGCCGGTTTGGCTTTCATATTGTAGGAATAATAGCTTTTTTAAATTTTTTCATTGAAGTCAATAGGGGAAATCTGATGTGCTGCTTTTGGCCCCGCTCACTTTTCTGAATTTTAATCGCAGTCCATCAGTGACCAACTATACCAGATTTGGGGATCTTGCCATTAACAATGTAGTGAAATTTGAGTAGTTGGTGGCTCCGCCCACTTTTTCTAACCTCGAAGTGGAAATACCCAGTGACCACATGTGGGATATTTAAGGTCCATGACATCAATAATGTGAGAATGGCATCATTTTTCATTTTTCCCATTGAAACCAAAGAAATTTGATTGGTTATTTTTGGCCCTGCCCACTTTTCAGAATTTTAATCCCAGTCCTCCAGTGACTAACTGTGCCAAGATTGAGGACCCTGCCATTAACAGCAGCGGCAATTTAAAATTTTCCCATTTAAACCAATAGCTGAAATTTGATTGGCTGTTGTAGACTCTGCCCACTTTTAATACATTTTAATCCCAGTCACCCAGTGACTCAAGGTGCCAATTGGCTTAAAAACTAAGGGAATGACGGGCATGCCTGGTCACCGGAATGCTGGATCCGGCATTAATTCCCATTGACTTGCATAAGTGCCGGATCCGGAATTGCGAAACTGAAGGATGAATCCATCCTTCTGGTTTGCGCATGCGCAGAATGGGAAAACTGTGAAAAAGACTGCAAGACGGATCCGTCCATCCGCATGACAAGCGGAAAGACAGATCCATTCTTACAATGCATTTGTAGACGGATGCGCACCCAGATCCGTCAACAAATGCCGTCAGTTGTCACACTGATCGGCGGATCCACTAAAGCAAGTGTGAAAGTACCCTTACTCAATTTAAATGAATGTCCAAGACGAAGTGCAGTGTAATGAACAGGAAGCGGCGCCCACAGGTAGCACTGCCTCCTCTTTAAACAGCTGATGGGCAGCGGGCCAGGCATCAGAAATATGACAGAACCACCCCTTTAGTTTCTAAAGGTCCTTTTATATAAGCTGTTGATCAACCAAACATATGCTCAAATGTTTGTTTCTCATTATCCCATATAAACATGGCTAGAAAACAATTGTTCATTTTCGCATCTTTTATTACAAACAATGTAGTCTGAGAGCATGGTTTAAAACAGGGATGCACAACCTGTGGCCCTCCAGCTGTTGCAAAACTACATCTTCCAGCATGCACAGACAGCCTACAGGAGGGCATGATGGGAGTTGTAGTTTTATAACAGTTGGAGGGCTGCAGGTTGAGGATCCCTGGTTTAGAACGAACAATCTTTAATTTATTAAAACAGGTTATGATAATTATGTTGGCTTGAAAAAGCCAACATACGGTTATTCGATTTTTTGCTTACAATTCAGCTTATTATTTCTTAGCGCCCCCTCTCTTTCTATACGCTACTCCTCCTACAGTTTTGGGGGTGCATACACCAAGCTTTCTAAACTTCTTCGACCTATAGTGCTTTAATAAGCGATTCCACCCTTCGGGCCCCTGCGGTCGACCACCAAAGACCCCTTTTTTGCCATTGACTTTGACAGGGAAAATTTTCAAATCGCTCCCACTCGCAGTTTTAAATCTACACTCCACAAACTCGGACCACATATTGTTGGTGTCCACCCGAATAAAAGGGTACATTTTTTGGGGGGTGACCCCTAAGTGGGCGGAGCTACCAATGGCCAATAAAAATTTAGCAATTTTCTATACGCTACTCCTCCCACAGTTTTAGGAGTACAATTACCAAACTTTGCACACTTGTTCAGCGCATACTGGAATAGGTTGCTTGTGCTTTGTTAACCGATCCCACTTTCCTGGCCTCTGGGGCGGCCCCCCGGTGACCCCATTTTTGCCCATAGACTTTCATTGGAAAACTGTAAACTTTTGCCACTCGTACAGCCTTGAAGTTATACTCCCCAAACTTGGGTCACATAGTCATGGGGTCAACCTGAAAATTTCTGTCACATTTTGGGGGTGCTAAAAAGTGGGCGGAGCCACAAACAACCAATCAGATTTTCCCTATTGATTTTAATGAGAACATTTAAAAAGCTGTCATTCTCATAGTTTTTAAGCCAAAGTACCCAAACTTGGCACCTTGGGTCACTGGGTGACTGGGATAAAAATGTATTAAGTGTGTGCGGAGTCTACAACTGGCAATCAAATTTCAGCTATTAGTTTAAGTTGGAAAAATGTTAAACTGCCGCTGCTCCTAGACTGTTAATGGCAGGTTCCTCAAACTAGGCACGGTTGGTCACTGGAGGTCTGGGATTAAAATTCAGAAAAGTGGGTGGGGCCAAAAACAATCAATCAGATTTCTTTGATTTAAATGGAAAAAATAAAAAATGCTACCATTCTCAAATTATTGATGTCATGGACCTCAAATATCACAAATCAGGTCATTGGGTGTTTCCACTTCGAGGTTAGAAAAAGCAGGAGGAGCCACCAACAACCAATTAAATTTCATTAAAGGGAATCTGTCAGCATCATATTACTATTTTTCTTTTTTCATGCATCCTAATAAAATCAAATACCTGAAATCCATATGTGTCCTTCGTTTTTATTTTCGTCCAGTAGTTTCTTTTAAAAAGAGCTTTTTCTGATATGCTAATTAAGGGTTAGGGAGCCCAGAGGGGCGTTCCTCCTGTAGCAAGTAGCCCAGGAGCGCCCCCCTGATGTAATGTGCCCGCCGAAAATTTCAAATCCATAACTCCTCCATTGCCCTAAATCGCCTCCCACGGCGAGTCTAAAAGCTCCGCCCTCCCCCGCGCCAGGTCCTGTCTCCTCTTCTCCTAAGGATGCGTCTCCCCGGCCGGCCGAAATCTTGCGCAGGCGCAGTACCGCCTCTCGCCTGCGCGATCACGAGTAAACTGAGGGCAAGAGCCTCATCGGCGTCACTGGGCTCGGCGCATGCGTCCCTGCGCGAGATTTCGGCCGGCCGGGGAGACGCATCCTTAGGAGGAGAAGAGGAGACAGGACCTGGCGTGGGAGGCGATTTAGGGCAATGGAGGAGTTATGGATTTGAAATTTTCGGCGGGCACATTACATCAGGGGGGCGTTCCTGGGCTACTTGCTACAGGAGGAACGCCCCTCTGGGCTCCCTAACCCTTAATTAGCATATCAGAAAATGCTCTTTTTAAAAGAAACTACTGGACGAAAATAAAAACGAAGGACACGTATGGATTTCAGGTATTTGATTTTATTAGGATGCATGAAAAAAGAAAAATAGTAATATGATGCTGACAGATTCCCTTTAATTGATTTTCAATAAAATAAAATAAAACTGCTGCCATTTTTACACGTTAAATGCCATATTTCCCAAACCTTAAAGTTTTAGTCACTGGATGATTGTGGTTCACAATTAGGATAAAAAAGGGGCGGGGCAATAACAGCCAATCAGATTTCAGCCATTGACCGTAATGAAAGACAGATAAACTGCAGCCATTATCACAGTTTAAATGCCAAGTGTCAAAAACTTGCCACAATTACTCACTGGGCGACTGCAGTCAAAATTTAGGAAAAGTGGGTGGAGCCTAAAACAGCCAATCAGATTTCAACTATTGACTTTAATGTAAAAGTTTCAAATACTGCCATTCTCACAGTTTTAAAGCCAGAGGCCCCAAACTTGGCTAAGACCATGACTGGGTGACTGTGGTTAAAATTCTGAAAACTGGGCGGAGCTTAAAACAGCCAATCAAAAATTTACTAGTGCTATTCAATAGGTATATTTAAATTGCTGCCACTCTTACACTGTTAATGGCAGGGTCTTCAAACTTTGTACATTCGGTCACTCGGTGACTGAAATTCAAATTTTAAAATGGGCGGAGCCAATAACAGCCAATTAGATTTCTCCTGTTGACTTCAATTAGAAAATTCAAAAATCTGTTATTCCTACAATATGAAAGCCAGAGTCCTGAAACCGGCACTGTGGGCCACTGGGTGAATGTGGTTAGAATTTAAGAAAAGTGGGTGGAGCCTTCAACAGCCAATCTCATTTCAGCCATTCGTTTTATATGGGGAAATTGAAATAACTGCCACTCATAGATTATTGGCAGGGTCCTCAAATTTGGCACAGTCAGTCATTGGGTGACTTGGGTTAAAATTATAAAAAGTGGGTGGAGCCACAAACAGCCAATCAAATGTCAAGACAACATCCTGTGGTTTCTCCAGAAACGACACCATCTAGTCATTATTATAACTTTTTTTTATGCCACTCTGAGCCCTTAAAGAAATTTTGTGTATGTGTGTATATATAATATATATATATATATATATATATATATATATATATATATATATATATTCATTTATTTATATATTGTACTTTTTGGGGGAATAAGCTCCTCCAAAATAAAAAAAAAATACCTCAAATGAGCTTTCTCCAAAAGGAAGGGACACTTATATGAAGTCAACTATTTTAGGGTTCTTGTCCCTCCTTACTTATTGTTAGAGCTAAATATGCTTAAATGTGTTTTCTAGGACTGGGATATTGATTAACTTTCTGGTACTTAGATATTAATAACCTTTCCTGAGGATAGGTCATCAATATCAGATTGGTGGGGGTCCTACTCCTGGCACCCTACCAATCTGCTGTTTGCTTCTGCTGGCTCCTGAAGCTTTACAGTCGATGGAGTCAAATGCAGAAAGCTTCATCCACTTGGTAGTTTCTAGCACCAACATACTGCAGCTCAGCTTCTGTTCACTTGAATGGGAGCTCTGTCCACTGTATAGGCACTGCCACGAGCAGCTGATTAGTGGGGTTGCCTGCTGTTGGACCCCCCTCCTATCTGATATTGATGACCCATCATGAGGAAATGTTATCAGTACGGTAAGTCCCAGATAGGTCATCAATTTTGAAATGTAGGAAAACTCAATTTAAAGCAAATTGACTTTTTGAAACATTTATTTATATTTTTGTAGACTATGCTCAAGTACCAGTGATGAATATAAATGGACCCCCTTGGCAGAAGTTGAAATGCAAGAGAACATTTTTTATCCTGGAGATTGGCAACACTTGGCTTTTACATGTAAAGAAGTTTTTGAAACTAAGAACAAAGTGTGCAGTAAAATAATGTTATGGATCTCTGGACAGAGGTATGTATTTATTTATTTATTTATTTTAGCTATTTTGCTGATTGTAAAAGATTAAATCAATAGTCATGGTACTTAGTTAATGATAACATGGTTTCCTGATCACAGTTTACATATGAGTAGAACCGTTTTTCTTCTACAAATTTCAGAAAGATAAAAATGCTCAAAGTGATTATTTTTATATCACATCCTATGCCCATTAAGTTTAGGGATCACCGTTATCTCTGTAGCTTTCAATGCAATTTTTATTTTCTTTATTCTCTGTAGCATTTGCCAGAGTTACACATTTAAATACTGAGGCGATATATTACTTGAAGAGGTTTTTAGAGATTTTAATACTGATGACCTATCCACAGCATATAAAAGTAGAAAAATCCACAGCCCATTAAGTTTAGGGATCAATGTTTTCTCCGTAGCTCTCAATGCAATTTTTGTTTTCTTTATTCTCTGCAGCATTTGCCAGAGTTACACATTTAAATACTGAGGCGATATATTACTTGAAGAGGTTTTTAGAGATTTTAATACTGATGCCCTATCCACAGCATATAAAAGTAGAAAAATCCACAGCCCATTAAGTTTAGGGATCAATGTTTTCTCCGTAGCTCTCAATGCAATTTTTGTTTTCTTTATTTTCTGCAGTATTTACCAGAGTTACCAGAGTTACACATTTAAATACTGAGGCGATATATTATTTGAAGAGGTTTTCAGAGATTTTAATACTGATGACCTATCCACAGCATATAAAAGTAGAAAAATCCACAGCTCTCTTCAGTTTAGGTGAAAAAAAACGGTTACTTTATTAGTAACTGCAGTATTTACCAGAGTTACACATTTAAATACTGAGGCGATATATTATTTGAAGAGGTTTTCAGAGATTTTAATACTGATGACCTATCCACAGCATATAAAAGTAGAAAAATCCACAGCTCTCTTCAGTTTAGGTGAAAAAAAACGGTTACTTTATTAGTAACAGCAGCATACAGATAACTATCTGTATGCTGTTGTTACTAATAAAGTAACCGTTTTTTTCACCTAAACTAAAAGTGCTGTGGATTTTTCTACTTTTGTTACTTGACGGGAGCCACAGCCAGGATCCCCATCTGCGGGTACCATCTCACCATATTATTTTTTATTGACTTTCGTCCCCATATTGGGACCTGGAGTGCTGCTTACCCTTCTGTCTATCCACAGCATATGTCATCAGTATCTGATCAGTGGAGGTCCAACACCTGGGACCCTCACTGATCAGTTGTTCGCGAAGGCGGTAGTGCTGTGGCCTTCTCGCTGCTTTCCCTAGACCAAGTAACAACACATTTATTGGTCACTTGACCTAGTCGCAGCTCAGCCCCATAGAAGTGAACGGGACTAAGCTGTGATACCAAGCATAGCCACTCTACTATGTAAGGCTTATTTTTCTGTCCGTTTCCTACAGTATCAGTGTGTATAATGTAACTTTATTATACTGTTTAACCGCTACAGGACCGCCGCACGCAGGATTGCGTCCTGGCGGCGGCCCTGTAGCTCTGATCGGACGCATCGGCGCGTCATCTCGCGAGACGCGAGATGACGCGAGGACGCGCCCGCACATGC
The DNA here is from genome assembly GCA_033119425.1 of Bufotes viridis. Classification (NCBI taxonomy): domain Eukaryota; kingdom Metazoa; phylum Chordata; class Amphibia; order Anura; family Bufonidae; genus Bufotes; species Bufotes viridis. The sequence goes on from CM065592.1 coordinate 307,636,294, forward strand.
GCAATGCGCGCCATCGGCGCGCTCGCATGTAGTTATACTACAGCCTGCCAGCGCCGATCGTGCGCTGGCAGGCTGTATATGGCAGAAAAAATCGCAGATCAGACGTTGTTCTGTGAACAGCGTCTGATCTGCTTGCTGCTCGCTTCTCTGGTGGTCCCTTTGCTTGGGACCACCAGAGAAAAATATCAAAGTGCACCAATCACCACACAACCCCCCCCACCCACCACCACCCACCCACCACCCACCCACCACCCCCACCACCCCCTGTCACTGATTAACCCCTGATCTCCCATGTCACCCCCTGATCACCCCCTGTCACCCCCTGTCACTGATCACCCCTGTAAGGCTCATTCAGATGTCCGCATGTGTTTTACGGATCCGCAAATCCGCGGATCCGCAAAACACGGACACCAGCAATGTGCTTTCCGCATTTTGCGGATCCGCACATTGCCAGAACTATATAGAAAATGCCTTTTCTTGTCCGCAATTGCGGACAAGAATAGGACATGTTCTATACTTTTGCGGATCTTCAATTACGGATCCGCAATTACGGATCCGAGCGGGACAAAGTCTGTCCCCATAGAATTGAATGTATCCACATTTCTGTTCCGCAAAATTTTGCGGAACAGAATTGCGGACGCTTGAATGAGGCCTTAGGGTCCCTTAGCGATCACAGCTTTATAGCTTTTCCTCTTTTTTTTGCACATTTTTAGAGATTTTTTCATCCACATTGATCAATGTGAATGGAAAAATCTGTGACGTTCATTTTTTCTTTCAGCGCAGAGGCTGAACGGAAAAAATTCTCATTACCCGTATGCTCAATATACGGAGAATCGCAGAAACTCCTAATGCTGGGCATACGTGTAATGATTATGGAGACCCCTAAAATGCCAGGGCAGTACAAACACCTCACATGTGACCCCATTTTAGAAAGAAGACACCCCAAGGTATTCCGTGAGGGGTATGGGGAGTTCATGCAAAATTTTAATTTTTGTCACAAGTTAGTGGAATGTGAGACTGTAAAAAAAAAAAAAAAAATACCATTTCCGCTAACTTGTGCCAAATTTTTTTTCTGTGAACTCGCCATGCCCCTCACGGAATACCTTGGGGTGTCTTCTTTCCACAATGGGGTCACATGTGGGGTATTTATACTGCCCTGGCAATTTAGGGGTCCTAAAGCGTGAAAATCCAAATGCGTAAAAATGTCCTGTGAAATCCTAAAGGTACTTATTGGTTTTAGGGCCCCTTTGCGCATCTTGGCTGCAAAAGTGTCACTCATGTGGTATCGCCGTACTCAGGAGAAGTAGGGCAATGTGTTTTGGGGTGTATTTTTATATATACCCATACTTTGTGTGAGAAATATCGCTGTAAACGACAACTTTTTAAATTTTTTATTCAAAGTTGTCAATTTACAGAGATATTTCTCTCACCCAGCATGGGTATATATAAAAATACACCCCAAAACACATTGCCCTACTTCTCCTGAGTACGGCGATACCACATGAGTGACACTTTTTGCAGCCAAGATGCGCAAAGGGGCCCTAAAACCAATGAGTACCTTTTAGGAGGGCATTTTTACGCATTTTTCTTCTCACGCTTTAGGGCCCCTAAAATGCCAGGGCAGTATAAATACCCCACATGTGACCCCATTTTGGAAAGAAGACACCTCAAGGTATTCGCTGAGGGGCATAATGAGTCCATGAAAATTAAACTTTTTGTCAAAAGTTAGCGGAAAGGGAGACTTTGTGAGAAAAACAATAAAAATCAATTTCCACTAACTTGTGCCAAAAAAATCTTCTATGAACTCGCCATGCCCCTCACGGATTACCTTAGGGTGTCTTCTTTCAAAATGGGGTCACATGTGGGGTATTTATACTGCCCTGGCATTTTAGGGGCCCTAAAGCGTGAGAAGAAAAATGCGTAAAAATGCCCTCCTAAAGGTACTCATTGAATTAGGGCCTTTGCGCATCTTGGCTGCAAAAAGTGTCACACATGTGGTATCGCCGTACTCAGAAGTAGGGCAATGTGTTTAGGGTGTATTTTACATATACCCATATTGGGTGAGAGAAATATCTCTGTAAATTGACAACTTTGAATAAAAAAATTTAAAAAGTTGTCGTTTACAGCGATATTTCTCACACGCAGCATGGGTATATGTAAAAATACACCCCAAAACACATTGCCCTACTTCTCCTGAGTACGGCGATACCACATGAGTGACATTTCTTTGCAGCCAAGATGCGCAAAGGCCCTAAAACCAATGAGTACCTTTAGGATTTCACAGGCCATTTTTATGCATTTGGATTCTCACACTTTAGGGGCCCCTAAAATGCCAGGTGAGTATAAATACCCCACATGTGACCCTATTTTGGAAAGAAGACACCCGTAGGTATTCTGTGAGGGGCATGGTGAGTCCACAGAATTTTTATTTTTTGGCACAAGTCAGCGGAAATTGTTTTTTTTTTTTTTTAATTTTGTTTTTTACAAAGTCTCATATTCCACTAACTTGTGACAAAAAATAAAATTTTACATGAACTCACCATACCCCTCACAGAATACCTTGGGGTGTCTTCTTTCCAAAATGGGGTCACATGTGGGGTATTTATACTGCCCTGGCATTTTAGGGGCCCCTAAAGCGTGAGAAGAAGTCTGGAATCCAAATGCGTAAAAATGCCCTGTGAAATCCTAAAGGTACTCATTGGTTTAGGGCCCTTTGCGCACTCAAGCTGCAAAAAGTGGCACACATGTGGTATCGCAGTACTCAGGAGAAGTAGGGCAATGTGTTTTGGGGTGTATTTTTATATATACCCATACTTTGTGTGAAAATATCTCTGTAAACGACAACTTTTAACATTTTTTATACAAAGTTGACAATTTACAGAGATATTTCTCTCACCCAACATGGGTGTATGTAAAAATACACCCAAAAACACATTGCCCTACTTCTCCTGAGTACGGCGATACCACATGAGTGACACTTTTTTGCAGCCTGGGTGCGCAAAGGGGCCCAAATTCCAACGAGTACCTTTAGGTTTTACATGGCGGCTCACAATTTAGCCCCGCCCAAAATGCCAGAACAGTAAACACACCCCACAAATGACCCCATTTCGAAAGTAGACACCCCAAGGTATTCACTGAGGGGCATAGTGAGTCCGTCTGAGATTTTTTTTTTTTTTGCCAGAATTTATCAGAAATTGAAACATTTTTTTTTTTTTTTTTCTCAGAAAGTGTCATTTTCCGCTAACTTGTGAAAAAAAATGAAATGATACATGAACTCACCAAGCCCCTCCGCGAATACTTTGGGGTGTCTTCTTTCTAAAATGGTGTAATTTGGGGGTATTTATACTTTCCTGACATTCTAGCACCTGAAGAAACATGACAGGTGCTCAGAAAGTCAGAGCTGCTTCAAAATGCCGAAATTCCCTTTTTGCACCATAGTTTGTAAACGCTATAACTTTTACCCAAACCAATAAATATACACTTATTGGATTTTTTTATCAAAGACATGTAGAACAATAAATTTAGAGAAAAATTTATATAGAAATGTATTTTTTTTGAAAAATTTTACAACAGAAAGTGAAAATGTCATTTTTTTGCACAAATTTCCGTAATTTTTGATTAATAGCAAAAAGTAAAAATGTCAGCAGCAATGAAATACCACCAAATGAAAGCTCTATTAGTGAGAAGAAAAGGAGGTAAAATTCATTTGGGTGGTAAGTTGCATGACGGAGCAATAAACGGTGAAAGTAGTGTAGTGCGGAATTGTAAAAAGTGGCCTGGTCATTAAGGGTGTTTAAGCTAGGGGGCTGAAGTGGTTAAGGGGCCCTGAAAATAAAATCTTTAGTCCTCCTCCTGGGTGGGCCCCTGCTGAGTTAAGGGCGCTAAAGCAGCCACTTCCTCTATAGCTACGCCCTGGTCATGGTGGATAGTAGAGACAATACACGTGAATGATTATCAATGACAAAAGGGCAGGTGAAGTGGAAAGATGTCAAAAGAACAGTGCATCCATAAAGAAAATAATCTGGAAAAGACAGTCTATAGACTAAATAAAACTTTGACTATAAAACCACGCAATGTGTCCTGGTCCCAATTGAAGGACATAGGAAGACAAAGGCTGTGTAAAGACCCTACTGATTGTAAAGGAGCAGGGATGACAGTAGGTGAATATAAGTCAGTATAGACCTGTACGAAAACAAGGACTTTCGATGGTGCCAGTATCGGACAAAGCATTGGCTAATCGGAAAGAGAAAGCATGGGGAAGTTTAAAGGTGCCCAAGAATTTGAGCAAATCTCCCAGGGTTTAGAAAATTGCAGATTTTCCATCCTTTCTTGCTATCAACTGAAATAGGATATTATTCTCACAGAAGTCTGTAAGAAGAGGCCGCATATCTTTGTGTAATTTTAGAGCGTGCCTTGCTAGGTTTGGCTTAGTGCTCTTAGTGCTCTGTTGGCTTTCAAGATGGCATCCTTGTCTCTAGAAAAGTGTATAATGCACATATCACATGGACGGGTTGGGTCTCCTGATTTAGGTTAAGAGCGCATTAATTCAGATCAATTTCAATCGGTTGATCGAAGGTTCTATTTAAGAGCTTACCACTTACTCTTCCAGTTTCAGGGGTTCCACATTTTCTGGCAGACATCTGATGTGGAGATTATTTCTCCTGTTTCTGTTCTGTATATCATTCAGGTTGGTCAGAATATCTTGGATCTGCAAGGAATGATCATGAATGACCATTTGGGGAAAATCTAAGATATCCAGTACCTGCTCTTGCATCTCTTCCACTTCGCCAACTCTGGCCCACGTGTTTGATATCCTTATAGAGAGCTGCTATATTCTGTTTATGGGATGCTTCCAATCTGAGGAACAGAGAGTTTATTTCACACTTTGTAGTTAAAGCTTTAAGATTAGCTCTCCAGTCCTAGTCCTTTCCGGGAGGTAAGGATACCTGCCCCCATACTGACGTACCAGATAAGTACTGACCTACCAAATAAGGCCGGGAAGTTGCCATATGAGGATGGAGACCAACCTGACACGCCAGCACAACCTGCCAAGGAAGGAGAGGGAGAAGATTTAGATGCAGGGCCTGAAACTTAAGCATATGAGCATGAGGTGGTACCCTTGTGGCTTGTCTGGTGCAGGAGCTTTGTGTGTGTGGGGATGGTTAGCTTCTTTAGCTTCTACCAGGTGGTGTTTTGCTGGGCTGCGTGTGCTATTTTTGGGAAGTGTGCCTGGTGAGGCAGAGGCTGGTAAAGCTGGGGAGCCAAAATAGCTGGAGATGGCCTAAGGTTTCCTATCAGAAGATGGAAGCGTTCATCTAGGCCAGGCATGCTCAACCTGCGGCCCTCCAGCTGTTGTGAAACTACAACTCCCACAATGCCCTGCTTTACACTGATAGCTGTAGGCTGTTCAGGCATGCTGGGAGTTGTAGTTTTGCAACAGCTGGAGGGTCGCAGGTTGAGCATGCCTGCTCTAGGCCTTCTTTGCGTACCATCGCTGAGAATCTGTCAGGGTAAGTTGCCTGATTCTTGTGGTTTTGGTGGGGGAGGTTCAGGAGCCATAGAAGTATGCTGTTTACACTACCATTGGCATGCTTCACCCCCCTTTACAATCCTTCTACCACTGTGACATACCCATACATCATGGTGGTTGAGATAGTGTATAGAGTGGTCTGCTGTGGTGAACCTACTCCATACATGGTGAGGGCTGGCTGTATCATTCAGCAGGCACCCAGTCGCAATAGCAGGGAACAGCGATCCCACTGAACCTCATCATTTAATCCCTCAACTGTGAGGCAAGGCAGAGGGCTGCAGCTTCCTCTGCTTTCCAATTGGAGTCGCGGGCTCCAAGCGCTTCCTTTGGCAGCCTGGACGCTTGTGAATTCTTCCTGGTCTGCCATGGTAAGCTCCCTGCTGCTGTATGCACAGCACAGCAGAGAGCATGTGGAAATCCTATTCACCCTAATAAATCTCTATTAGGGTGAATAGGATAAAGATAGTAGTTATTAAACAAAAAGTTTAAGAATTTTTTTAAAAAATGTTACGTTAAAATTTTCCCTTTCCCTATTTTACATATAAAAATACATTGTTTTACAATAAAAAATAAATGATTAAAATATTTGTTAAAAATTCCTTTGTGGTGAATGCCGTAACAGGAAAAAAATGAAAACACACTATTCCAAATTTTTCTTTGTCCCCACCCCCAAATTTTTTTTTAACAGAGATCAAAAAGTCATACTTACAACAAAAATTGTACCAATAAAATCTACAGTTCTTCCTGCAAAAAGCAATCCATCATACAGATCTGTGGATGGAAATATAAAAAGTTATTTCTGTAAGAAAATGGTGAAGCAAAAAAATGTAGATTTTATTCAAAAGTTTATTTATTTTTAACCCGTAGGATACTAGTGCCGTATTTGTATGGTGCTGCAAGACGAGACTTGCGTCCCAGGCACAGTGTGCTGATAGGGCGGGCGCAGCTCCTGTACCAGCCCTATCAGCGGCACAGGCTCCTGCTATATACATTGGCATTAGCAGATTTCTGTTCACCAATACCAAGTGATCAAAAAGTCTTATGTACCCCAAAATGATACCAATCAAACTGTCGCCTCATTCCACAAAAAACGAACCCCCACTTCCGGGCAAATCGCGACCAACAGACTGGTGGGCATTTATGGATCGCTTCCTTTTGAATATTGGGTCCAGAAACAAGCCCAAAGGTCAAAACAAACTGACGAAGCCCGCAGCACGGCAAACTGAAATGGCCTAGCAAGGAATCCTCCCGCTCACACAGACACGCAGCATAGGGGATCTACCTGCATGCACTGACAACGAAAAGCAGGGAGAAGAGGTGCAAATTTACTACATCAAGCTGGCGATTGAGGTTGCGAACCGAATATTACCTGATTTACAAGACTCGCTGGCAAGTACAGTGGGACTAACACTTCAGTCTCTACAGGCTACCACATAAGAACATGGGGCCAGATTAGACAATGCTGAACCCAGACTCCAATCCCTGGAAGACTCATGCTTCAAAATGAAAGCAGACCTCGAGAGGACTGTGGGTGAGAACAAGGCGCTAAAGAAAAATTCGACGACCTTGAAAGCCGTTCCCGCAGGAACAATCTCCGAGTTCTGGGTATCATGGAGTCGGTACACATCCAAGATATTATACGCATTTGTGAACATAACATACCAACAGCTCTGGGTCTCACTGGGAAATACAAAGTTGAAAGAGCACATAGAAATGGCCCTGATCTGAGAGCCATCAAGGAGAATAATCTAAAGGCTCCGAGTGCGTTGGCAAGACGCCCCAGACCAGTGATCATAAAATATCTGGATTTTACTGGCAAAATTGCTATTGTTCGGGCGTACAAGCACAACACATAATCTTTGGAGCTCAAAGGCCAAGTTGATGATTTTTGGGGACTACTCAGCTGAGAGTTTATCACGTTTTAACGTGCAAAATTGTTTAGTTTTACAACCAGTTTTTGTTTGTTCAGGGAGCAACACAAGTGATGGAAAGGAGACATGGTGGGTCCTATAGATATACAAATAGTCTGAGTGCACAAGTAACACCATGCGAGTAATAACTTGGAACGTGAAGGGTTTTAAGTCCCCAGATAATAGGATGATAATAAAGCTGATATAACTCTGCTTCAAGAGACGCACCTGAACAAAGCAGACTGTATCAGAATGCAAAAATTATGGGTAGGCACAGTTATTTGCTCCCCATCCGTTCACTCTAAAGCAGGGGTGCTGACACTTTTACATAAAAACTTACCATACACAGCGAGGGAATGGTCTAGAGATGAGCAGGAACAGGTTGTGAGGGTGTGCTTACACTCACCATCTGATGAGCTCAGTATATATAATGTCTATGGCCCAAATGACACCAATTCTGTGTTTTATGCTGAACTAGGTCAGATGTTTCTGAAAGATACTTGTAGGAACCAAATAATAGCGGGAGATATGTAGCATACAATCACCTAGAAACTCGCAGACAAACACTGGGTGTACCGGTAATACCTAGGAGCAGGGATAATTCTCTCCCTCGTTTCTGTGCAACACACTCTTTATGTGACATATGGAGGGCCAAGCACCCAGAGGGGAGAGAATTTACTCATTATTCAAATGTCCACAAATCGTGGTCCAGACTTGAATTTGTGCTGCTCTCAGCTACTTTGTTGAACAGAGCAAAGGAAGTCATGATAGGAGAGCTGGTTATATCTGATCACGCGTCGGTCCACCTTCACTTAACAGACACAGTGGTACGAGGTTCTGATTTCATATGGAGATTCCCTAACTCATTCTTCAGTTCTGGAGAATTTGAGAACTTTTGAAAGAATGGTGGGAAGAGTATACCAGATTCAATGGCCAGACAGATAACATTCAGCTGTTGCAGGAAACGGGGAAAGCTTTTATGCGGGGCAAAATATTAGCTTACACATCCCACATCAAGAAAAGAACAACAGAAGCCCTTCATAAGTGTAGTTGCTCGCTCAGGGAAGACAAATGGTACAAAGCCAAATTAGACTATGATCAATGGGTTAGTAAAAGGAATCCATTTATTTGTCACAAACTGAAGCTCAGTTATTCAAGTTTGGAAACAAGCGGGAAATTATTGGCGAGGGTGGCAAAGGGACAATGTAGTACCACTCCAATACTAGCTTTGAAGGATAATAATGGGACCGTACATAAAACACCATACAAAATTATTTAAATCTTGAGGGATTTTTACTCTGATTTATATGCGGGACAGGTAGATAACCCAGAAGAAGCTCATAAACGACTTCAGCGTAATCCTATGCCCAAATTTACTCAATCAGAGCTGGATACACTCAACTCACAAATTTCCATAGAAGAAGTGAAGGCAGTGGTGGATGGTCTGAAACCAGGTAAAGCACCTGGTCCTGATAGCTATTCAGGGAATTCTATAAAATGCTGAGAGATGTTATCTCGCCTACATTGACATTGATGTACAATGACTACATGTCGGGACATACACGCTCGACACGTGTATGCCGGGCATTTATTAAAGTGCTGCCTAAAACTGGGAAGGATCCCCTTCATGCAGCATCATACCGACCAATATCTCTTATAAATGTGGACTTAAAAATAATGTCTAAAATATTGGCTAACAGGTTGGCGAGATTGATGCCTGGGCAGGCAGGGTTCACACAAGACAGAGCGGCGTTAACGAACATCAGAAAGGTTATGGCAGTTAAGATGACATCAAAATGCGACCGAGGGCACACCAAAACCCGGCCATAGTGACCATCGACGCAGAAAAAGCATTTGGTAATGTGTCATGGCAGTGGCTGGGTTTGGTGCTGGACTCGGTGGGGATAGTGGGTCCATTCCGCCAATATTTTAAGGTACTATATGACAACCCAATAGCACAGGTGTATACACCTGGACATTTGTCTCCTAGAATCTGTTTGCAAAAGAGAACGAGACAGGGATGTCCTCTGTCCCCTTTGCTTTGTAACCGTGCCATAGAACCTCTGTCTAGAGCCATTGCAAATAATAGGGACATTAGAGGACTCCAGATTGAAAATATAGTTGTCAAACATGCGCTTTTTGCGGATGACTTATTGTTTTTTTTTTAATCTTACCCTCATGGAGACTTTGCAAAATTATTTGACATGCTCGCCTTGTTCTGCTCTTTTTCAGGCTTTAGGGTGAATGGGTCTAAATGTGAAATGCTATGTTTTCCGACACCAAAAATTCCCAAGACTTGGGAGGCAACACAAGTTCAGATAGTACCTCGCTCAAGAAAATATCTGGGAATTTATATTGGTAAAACCCCGGAGTCCATCTATCACTTGAATTACCCGCGTCTAATAAAACACATCCTATCAGATTTGGATAAGTGGTTCACACTTCCTCTAATGGGCAGATGTAATTTGATAACTAAGCCCTCAAACTGATATTAAAATTGATAGATTAGTCAACATGTCCTGTTGTGGAGAACATGTCTAACCCCGAGCACCACGCCATGGTTTCTCAAGTAGCTCGGGACCTAACGCTCACCTACCTGTGCCGTATGGGCAATACCAGGGGCCAGTGGGCTAAATTATAGGAATTTAAAGGCCGACTCGCAGCAAACTCTTCAGTTAGCTCCAGCATGTAACCATGCCTGCAATGGGAGGAGGGAGAAGGCTGTGAGCCCCACCCAAGACTGGCTGATATGGCCCAGGCTTCACAGGTGCACCTAAATGTAGCCTGTGGGTGGAAAACAGGTGACATTTACATAGGAGTTTATAGACCTCCAAAAATTATATATACAAAACAACTGAAAGGTGGTACTATATCAACTACAAACTATCCCACTTCTAAAACACACAGATATCAGTACTCTCCAAACAGCCTTTCACCATTATATCTAGTCGGGCAATCGATCTAGGATCGCACTGAAGGTACTAATGCTAAAAAGAGAGGAGGGATGAGTCGGTTTCCCGAATTGCGGTTATATAATTTAGTTCGTCTATTGAGACACAGCATCGATTGAATACAGGAAACATCCCATTACTCCAATTATGAACTAGAAACACAATTGTCACGCCCGTGGCCCTAAATGCACTATTGCATACAAGATATTCAGCCTTTCCGGCAGACCTTAAAAGAGCATATTAATCAAAGACACTATGGCAGCTTGGAAAGCGTCTAGGAAACTTTATGGGTTACCTTTCTTGATAACCAAATACCCCGCCCCTGGAGACGCCCTAAATTCCAAGCTGACTCTGTAAATGTGCAGTTTTAAGAGTGGAAATTCAAGGAATTCTTTCAGTAAAAGATATGTGGGACCCCTGAATACGATCATACTACACTTTCCCGGATCTATGTAATCTCTACCAATTAGACACTAAACACTATTTGGCTTATCACTAAATAGGTTTTCTAAAGGGAGATTACTGAATACCTCTGTAGAATTCTCACATAATGAGTTTGACTCTATTCTATCTCGCACACATGGAAAACCCTCAATTACATACCTATACAGAAAACTTAGAAGAACTTCTACTCAGGCAGTGAGAAACTCTCTTTAGGAGCTGAAGCAAAACACTGAAAATGCAGGTAGATACTAAGAGCATATTATTTGGATGGGAAAATGTGCAGAAGGCAGTGTCAAGCTGAAGAAACCCACTTTAAACTCATGCACAAGGCAATATATGGCTTTAACATAAATGCCCACAGAAAAGATCCTATTATTCAAGACAGACAAACATCTTGTCCCAAATGCAAACTCCTGAGGCAGATCTTATGCATTGTATTTGGGATTGTCCATAGAATCTATGGGTAAAAGTGCTACAAAAAACATGGGACGAAACTGCAGAAGACATCTGAAGAGCTGCTACTGCATAGGACACCCTTACACATGTCCTTGGTGACTCATGTTTTATTAACGGCTACCAAACAGTGTATATTAAGATATTTTCTGATGCCACAAATCCCTACTGTAAAAACAAATTATAGATCACACGAAGACTTGTCTCCTAGCAGATAAGTGGGCAACAGAAAAAAAGTGGAGGCCGAGCAAATAAAACATACCACACAAAATGGTTAAAATACATTCAGGCTTTTTATTCTACTGAAGGTTACATTCATGGGAACAGAGCTGAATAGTACAGAACATGCACGATGTAAAATTCTCCTGATCAGGAAGGTAGAATTATCTATGAAAATACAAACAGGCTATAATTAAACTTAACATTATTTTGATTTGATGTGTTTTCTTGAAGGACTGCAAGAAAAAGATTTCAACTGACCCATCACTTGTGTGTTAAGGGGGAGGTTTGGGGGAAAGAATAGTTTGTGACACTTGTTTCAAAGTAGAGGTAATATGTTTATGCTGCACATGTGTGTCTAAGATCTATGTCATGATTTGCGAACACATCATGTATCTCTTCATTTAATGTGCAACTCATATTCAAGCCAATACTCATGTCATGATTTGTGAACACAGTATAAATCTCTGTATATATGTAATCTCTTTATATTAAAACCAAATAAAATGTTTTTTTTTAAAAAAGCCCATACACAAGATGACGGTAGAAAAATATAAAAATATTTTCAGAAAATAGCAACACAAAAACGAGATTTTTTCTTTTCAAAAATGTTTATTTTGTAAAACTATAAAAAAGAAATTTTTTTTCGTTGTATCTGTAAAGACCTACTTTAAAAATATGAAATGATCTACCCCTCAGGTGAATTCTGTTACAAAAACAAACAAAAAACTGCCAAAACAGACATAATTTTGGTCACCTTGTCCCAAGAAAGTGTAATACTGTACAATCAAAAAATCATATGTACCCAAAAATAGCAATAATAAAACGTCTGCTATTCCTGTAAAACAAAAAAAGTTCCTACTCAAGATATGCAGAAAAATTTAAAAAATATGGCTTTCAGAAAATGACAGAATTATTTTTTTCAAAAATCCTTTATGCAAAATTGAAGCATAAAAATAAAAATTATTTGGTAACAACCTGCTCTATAGAAATAACACATGACCTATCCTATCAGGTAAAGCCTGTAAAAATCAAATAATAAAAACTGCCAGAACAGCCATTTTTGGTTACCAACTTACCTTGTCTCACACAAAGAATGATCAAAAATCATGTGTACCCCAAAGTAGTACCAATAAAACTCACCTCATCCTGTAGTTTCCAAAGCAGGGTTACATTTTGGAAGTTTCTACTGTCTGGGTGCATCAAGGGATCTTGTGCACAAGGCAACAAGTGACAAGGCAACTTATCCGAACAACTGCTGTCCAAAATCCATATGTTGACCACATATGGGGTGCAAACTGCAGAATTGGGGTAATAAATATTGTTTTGTTTGGCTGTTAACCCTTGCTGTGTTGCAAGAAAAATAGATTAACCCCTTTAGGACACATGACGTACCGGTACGGCATGTTTCCCAGTCCTAAGGACACATGACGTACCGGTACGTCATGAGTAGTTCCGATCACTGCTGCTCAGCCCCGCCCGCCTCCTCTGTAATGTTCCCTGGTGTCTAGTGGATCTATCAGAGTGTCAGCACATTGCTGACACTCTGATACAAACGGCTGGCATCTGTGCTTGATCAAATGCCAGCCATTTAACCCCTTCTGTACGGACCGCGGTATGGAAGGGTTAACAGGAGGGAGCTCCCTCCCTCTCCCATTGGGGGCTGCTGTGCCTTTGCAGCCCCCAACAGGATGGGATCACAGAGGGAGGGGCTCCACTCCTCACCATCCATCACCCGCTGCTTTCTTATGGCAGCGGGTGATGGTTACATTGGAGACAGGACGCTTTCAGAAGCGTCCTGCTCTCCATGGTGCTGAAAGTCTGAATAGACCTGCTAAAGGTCTATTCAGACTTTGTAAAGTACAAAATACAGCACAGTGCACTATATAGTGTACTGTATTATACAGACACCAGATCCACTGGATCTTTCAGAACTAAGTGGGTCTGGGTCAAAAAAATGAACAAAAACACACATCACTGAATAAAAATTAAAAAAAATTAAATACACTACACATATTAAGTATCGCCACGTCCGTAAAAATAACACATGACTGAACTCCTCAGGTGAACGCCATAAAAAAAAAATTGTGTAAATAAGCCATTTTTTGGCACCTTACATCACTAAAAGTGTAATACAAAGCGATCAAAAAGGCGTTTGCCTCCCAAAATAGTACCAATCAAACTGCCATCTCATCCCGCAAAAAATTAGCCCCTACCTAAAACAATTGGCCAAAAAATAAAAAAACTATGCCCCTCAGACTAAAACATGATTTTTTTTGTTTCAAAAATGCTTTTTAGTGTTAAATGTAAAATAAAAACTAAAAAGTAAACATATTGGGTATCTCCACGTCCGTAAGAATCTGCTCTATAAAAATATCACATGATCTAACCCCTCAAGTAAACACTGTAAAAATTTTTAATAAAAACTTTGTCAAAAAGCCATTTTTGCCACCTTACATCACAAAAGTGTAATAGCAAGCGATCAAAAAGTCCTATGACCCCCAAATAGTGCCAATCTAACCGTCACCTCATCACGCAAAAATTATACCCAACCTGAGACAATTGCCTAAAAACTGAAAAATATATGGCTCTCAGACTATAGAGATACTAAAACATGTTTTTTTTTCAAGGATATTATTGTGTAAAACCAAAATAAATAAAAAAAGTATACATATTAGGTATCGCCGCGTCCGTAAGGACCTGCTATATAAAAATATAATATGACCTAACCCCTCAGATGAACGCTGTAAACATAAAAATAAAAACGTTGTCAAACAAGCCATTTTTTTGTCACCTTACATCACAAAAGTGTAATAGTAAGCGATCAAAAAGTCATATGCACCCCAAGATAGTACCATTCGAACCGCCATCTCATCCCGCAAAAAATGAGCCCCTACATAGGACAATCGCCCAAAAAAAAAAAAATATGGCTCTCAAACTATGGAGACACTAAAACATGATTTTTTTGTTTTAAAAATATATTATGTAAAACTTATATAAATAAATAAAGAGTATACATATTATGTATCGCCGCGTCCGTCACAACCTGATCTATAAAAATAACACATGACCTAACCCCTCAGCTGAACACAGCGAAAAAAAATAAATAATACGGTGTCAAAAGCCATTTTTGTCACCTTACATCACTAAAAGTGTAATAGCAAGCGACCAAAATGTCATATGCACCCCAAGATAGTGCCAATCAAACCGCCATCTCATCCCGCAAAAAATGAGCCCCTACATAAGACAGTCGCCCAAAAAATAAAATAAAACTATGGCTTTCAGAATGTGGAGACACTAAAAATAATTTTTTTCAAAAATGCTTTATTATGTAAAACTGAAACAAAAACCCCAAAAAGTAGTCATATTTGGTATTGTCGCGTCCGTAACAACCTGCTCTATAGAAATAGCACACAATCTAACCTGTCAGTTCAACGATGTAAATAACAAAAAATAAAAACGGTCCCAAAACAGCTATTTTTTGCAAATTTTCCATTTTAATCCATTTTTCCAGTAACAAAGCAAGGGTTAACAGCCAAACAAAACTCAATATTTATTGCCCTGATTCTCTTGTTTGCACAAACACCCCATATGTGGTCGTAAACTGCTGTATGGCCAAACGGCAGGGCACAGAAGGAAGGGAACGCCATATGGTTTTTGGAAGGCAGATTTTGCTGTACTGGTTTTTGACACTATGTCCCATTTGAAGCCCCCTGATGCACCCCTACAGTAGAAACTCCAAAAAAGTGACCCCATTTTGGAAACTACGGGATAAGGTGTCAGTTTTGTTGGTACTATTCTAGGGTAAATATGATTTTTGGTTGCTCTATATTACACTTTTTTGAGACAAGGTAACAAAAATAGAAATTCAGAAATTTCATCTCCATTTGCCAATAACTCTTGTGGAACACCTAAAGGGTTAACAAAGTTTGTAAAACTGGTTTTGAATACCTTGAGGGGTGTAGTTTCTTAGATGGAGTCACTTTTATGGAGTTTCTACTCTAGGGGTGCATCGGGGGCTTCAAATGGGACATGGTGTCAAAAATCCAGTCCAGCAAAATCTGCCTTCCAAAAACCATATGGCGTTCCTTTCCTTCTGCGCCCTGCAGTTTGGCCATACAGCAGTTTACGACCACATATTGGGTGTTCGTGCAAACTGCAGAATCGGGGGAATAAATATTAAGTTTTGTTTGGCTATTAACCCTTGCTTTGTTACTGGAAAAAATGGATTAAAATGGAAAATTTTACAAAAATTGAAATTCTGAAATTTTATCTCCATTTGCCATTAACTCTTGTGGAAAACCTAAAGGGTTAATGACGTTTGTAAAATCAGTTTTGAATACCTTGAGGGGTGTAGTTTCTAGAATGGGGTCATTTTTGGGTGGTTTTATTATGTAAGCCTCACAAAGTGACTTCAGACCTGAACTGGTCCCTAAAAGTGGGTTTTGAAAATTTCTGAAAAATTTCAAGATTTGCTTCTAAACTTCTAAGCCTTGTAACGTCCCCAAAAAATAAAATGGCATTCCCAAAATGATCCGATACATGAAGTAGACATATGGGGAATGTAAATCAATAACTTTTTTGGCAGTATTACTATGTATTATAGAAGTAGAGAAATTGAAACTTGGAAAATTGCAAATTTTTCAAAATTTTTAGTAAATTTGGTATTTTTTATAAATAAAAATGAAATTTTTCGACTTCATTTTACCAGTGTCATGAAGTACAATATGTGACGAAAAACAGTCTCAGAATGGCCTGGATAAGAAAAAGCGTTTTAAAGTGATCACCACATAAAGTGACAGTGGTCAGATTTTGAAAAAATGGCCTGGTCCTTAAGGTGAAATAGGGCCGTGTCCTTAAGGGGTTAAATGAAATATTCAAAATATACCCGTGCAAAGCCGGGTCATCCTGCTAATAACTTTATAAAAATAAACTGTTAAGGTCTCTTTCACTCGAACGATATGGATTATGTGAGGATGCATCAGTTTTATCTGCAATTGCGTTCACGGTTTCCGTTTTTTTGCCGGGCAGGTGAAATCAGTTGTGATACGTTTTTCATGTGCGTGATGCATGTACAGTAGATTACAACTTCCCAGATGCATAACTTTTCATTTATCCACATTAAACCTCATTTCCTCATTTTCTAAGTTGATGCCCAGAAACTCAAAGTTTCAAATTTATTGTTTCTTTTTTGTACATCTTCTATAGACTGAACAGTATTACATAGCTTGGTGTTATCTGCAAAAAGCTGTAATCTTACCGGTAATTCTGTTTCATTGAATCCACCATGACGGCACACTTGGAGATTGACCCTTGACTTCTGTAGGGGCAGGAACACAGAGTTTAACCTCTCTTTAGGACGCAGGTGTACATGTACGCCCTTGTGTCCTGGTACTTAGGACGCAGGGCGCACATGTACACCCTGCGTAATATCCGATCACTGCTGCGCAAGTGGCAGTGATCGGAACACGGTGCCTGCTAAAATCATTTAGCAGGCACCTTTGCACATGCCCAGGGGGTCCTGTGACCCCCATGTCTGGGATGGCAGCAAACCGCAGGTCAATTCAGACCTGCGGTTTGCTGCGCTTCTGTCATCTCTGATCCCCGCGGTCTGTAACTGCGAGGATCAGAGACTAAAAATGCTCCAATTTTAACCGCCCCTGCACCCCGCCATATTAGTGTCCCCGGGCGGTGCAGGGGGATTACGGGCGGTGCTGCGGGTGGGCATAGCAGGGGTCAGCACATTGCTATAAATAGTGATGTCGCGAACATAAAATTTTCCGTTCGCGATCGGCGAACTTCGGCAAATGTTCGCGAACGGCGAACCGCCATAGACTTCAATTGGCAGGCGAATTTTAAAACCCACAGGGACTCTTTCTGGCCACAATAATGATGGAAAAGTTGTTTCAAGGGGACTAACACCTGTACTGTGGCATGCCGGAGGGGAATCCATGGCAAAACTCCCATGGAAAATTACGTAGTGGACGCAGAGTCGGGTTTTAATCCATAAAGGGCATAAATCAACTAACATTCCTAAATTTTTTGAACAACGTGGTTTAAAACATCCAGTGTGTGTATACGATCAGGTATGATGTTGATCGATCACGTAGTGTAAGGGTTACGCCCGCTTCAGACATTGACAGACCAAACTTCCCTTTAATGCACCGCGAAACAACCGCAAACAGTCCATTTGCACAAGGTTGGATACCAAGCTAGCCATGCCCCGGTGATGTCTTTGAAGGTTTCTTCCTCCACCCAGCCACGTACAACACCAAGGGTCCTGAAAGGTGAATTGAATTGATTTTTCGAACGGGCAGATGGTTAAAAATACGCTAGCTCCCTCCCTTTGTTTAAATCCACGGTCACTGCGTCTGCGCCTGTTCAATTTACTCTCACACCCGATATGAGTGTTATTTTCTGTAGTTCTCTTCTCATCAGTTTAATCCCTGTTACGTCCCCAATCTGGGTTCCATTTATTGAATTGATTTTTATAACGGGGAGATGGTTAAAAAATGCTGGCTCCCTCCCTTTGTTTTAATCCACGGTCACTGCGCTTTGCGCCGAGCAATTTACTGTCACACCCGATATGAGTGGTATTTTCTGTAGTACTATTCTCATCAGTTTAATCCCTCTAACGCCCCCAATCTGGGGTCCATTTATTGAATTGATTTTTCGAACGGGAGATGGTTAAAAAAAACGCTGGCTCTTTCCCCCACGGTCACTGCGTCTGCGCCGTGCAATTTACTGTCACACCCGATATGAGTGGTGTCTTAACTAGTATTATTCCTATCAGTTTAATCCCTGTTACGTCCCATATCAGGGATTGCCTTTTGTGAAAAAAATTTAGGCCGGGTACCTTCGACTGCCTTCACAGTGACAGACCAAACTCTCATACACCAAAATGAATTGATTTTAGGAACCGGGAGATGGAAAAAAACATCTTGGTCGGTCCTCTTACTCCCAAATTGGGGCACTGCTCGTGCACAGAGCAATGTGCTGTGACACCCTATATAAGTGGTGTCTTAACCACTTCAGCCCCCCCTTACAATTCTGCACTACGCTACTTTCACCGTTTATTGCTCGGTCATACAACTTACCACCCAAATGAATTTTACCTCCTTTTTTCTCACTAATAGAGCTTTCATTTGGTGGTATTTCATTGCTGCTGACATTTTTACTTTTTTTGCTATTAATCAAAAATGACCAAAATGTTTGCAAAAAAATGACATTTTTCACTTTCTGTTGTAAATTTCTTTTTAAAAAACTACATTTCTATAAATTTATTGTTCTACATGTTTTGATAAAAAAAAATCCAATAAGTGTATATTTATTGGTTTGGGTAAAAGTTATAGCGTTTACAAACTATGGTGCAAAAAAGTGAATTTCGGCATTTTGAAGCAGCTCTGACTTTCTGAGTACCTGTCATGTTTCTTCAGGTGCTAGAATGCCAGGGTAGTATAAATACCCCCCAAATGACACCATTTTAGAAAGAAGACACCCCAAAGTATTCGTGGAGGGGCATGGTGAGTTCATGTATCATTTCAGTTTTTTTTTCAAGAGTTAGCGAAAAATGACACTTACCGAGGGAAAAAGAATTATAAAGTTTCCATTTCTGCTAACTTCTGGCAAAAAAATAAAAATCTCCCACGGACTCACTATGCCCCTCAGTGAATACCTTGGGTGTCTACTTTCCGAAATGGGGTCATTTGTGGGGTGTGATTACTGTTCTGGCATTTTGGGCGGGGCTAACTGTGAGGATCCCTGTAAAACCTAAAGGTACTCATTGGAATTTGGGCCCTTTGCGCATCCAGTCTGCAAAATGTGTCACACATATGGTATCGCCGTACTCGGAGAAGTAGGGCAATGTGTTTTAGGGTGTATTTTTACATATACCCATGTTGGGTGAGAGAAATATCTCTGTAAATTGACAACTTTGTATAATTTTTTTTTAAAAGTTGTCATTTACAGCGATATTTCTCACACCCAGCATGGGTGTATGTAAAAATACACCCCAAAACTCATTGCCCTACTTCTCCTGAGTACGGCGATACCACATGAGTGACACTTTTTTGCAGTCAAGATGGGCAAAGGGGCCCAAATTCCAACGAGTACCTTTAGGATTTCACAGGGCATTTTTACGCATTTGGATTCTCACGCTTTAGGACCCCTAAAATGCCAGGGCAGTATAAATACCCCACATGGGACCCCATTTTGGAAAGAAGACACCCCAAGGTATTCCATGAGGGGCATGGCGAGTTCACAGAAAAAAATACTTTTTTGGCACAAGTTAGCGGAAATTGATATATATTATTATTATTATTTTTTATTTTATTTTTTTTTTTACAAAGTCTCATATTCCACTAACTTGTGACAAAAAATTAAATTTTACACGAACTCACCATACCCCTCACAGAATACGTTGCGGTGTTTTCTTTCTAAAATGTGGTCACATATAAGGTGTTTGTAGTGCCCTGGCATTTGAGGGTCTCCGCAATCATTACACATATGGCCAGCATTAGGCGTTTCTGCTATTCTCCTTATATTGAGCATACAGGTAACATAGTAACATAGTATATAAGGCCGAAAAAAGACATTTGTCCATCCAGTTCGACCTGTTTCCTGCAAGTTGATCCAGAGGAAGGCAAAAAACCCCTGTGAGGTAGAGCCAATTTTCCCCACTTAAGGGGAAAAAATTCCTTCCCGACTCCAATCAGGCAGTCAGAATAACTCCCTGGATCAACGACCCATCTTTAGTAGCTATAGCTTGAAATATTATTACGCTCCAGAAATACATCCAGTCCCCTCTTGAATTCCTTTATTGTACTCACCATCACCACCTCCTCAGGCAGAGAGTTCCATAGTCTTACTGCTCTTACCATGAAGAACCCTTTTCTATGTTTGTGTACAAACCTTCTTTCCTCCAGACGCAGAGGATGTCCCTCGTCACAGTCACAGTCCTGGGGATAAATAGATGATGGGAGAGATCTTTGTACTGACCCCTGATATATTTATACATAGTTATTAGATCTCCCTCAGTCGTCTTTTTCTAGAGTGAATAACCCTAATTTTGATACCCTTTCGAGTACTGTAGTTGCCCCATTCCAGTTATTACTTTAGTTGCCCTCCTCTGAACCCTCTCTAGCTCTGCTATGTCTGCCTTGTTCACGGGAGCCCAGAACTGTACACAGTACTCCAGTGTGGTCTGACTAGTGATTTATAAAGTGGTAAGACTATATTTTCATCACGGGCATCTATGCCCCTTTGATGCAACCCATTATCTTATTGGCCTTAGCAGCAGCTGCCTGACACTGGTTTTACAGCTTAGTTTGTTATTTATTAAAATTCCTAGATCCTTTTCCATGTCAGTGTTACTGAGTGTTTTACCATTTAGTATGTACGGGTGACTTGCATTATTCCTTCCCATGTGCATAACTTTACATTTGTCAGTGTTAAACCTCATCTGCCATTTCTCTGCCCAAGCCCCCAATCTATCCAGATCCCTCTGTAGCAGAAAACTGTCCTCTTTAGTGTTAATTACTTTACACAGTTTAGTGTCATCTGCAAAAATTGATATATTACTGTGCAAGCCTTCTACAGGTAATGAGATTTTTTTTTTTTCCGTTCAGCCTCTGGGCTGAAAAAAAAAAAAATTAATGGCACAGATTTTTTCATTCGCATCGATCAATGTGAATGAAAAAATCAGTGACTGCGGTGCGGTGGGCGCTAACTACCTAACAAGTAGCTAACTAACTGGCGGTGCTAAGGGACCCTTATGCCCCATTCACACGTCCGCAATTCTGTTTGCGGAACGGAATTGTGGGCCCATTCATTTCTATGGGGACAGACTTTGTCCCGCTCGGATCCAGAATTGCGGATCCGCACTTCCTGGTCTGCACTTCCGTTCCACAAAAATATAGGGCATGTCCTAGTCTTGTCCGCAATTGCGGACAAGAAAAGGCATTTTCTATATAGTTCTGGCAATGTGTGGATCTGCAAAATGCGAAAAGCACATTGCCGGTGTCCGTGTTTTGCGGATCCGTGGATCCGCAAAACACATATGGACATGTGAATGGAGCCTTCCAGGGGGTTGATCGGGGGTTAACAAGGGGTTAATAAGTGACGGGGGGGGGGGTAGTGTGGTGCTTGGTGCTACTTTACATAGCTACCTGGTCCTCTGGTGGTCGATCCCAGCAAATGGGACCACCAGAGGACCAGGTAGCAGGTATATCAGACGCTGTTAACAAAACGGCGTCTGATATACTTGTTTGATGCGATTTATTTTGCATCTACAGCCTGCCAGTGATTGATCATCGCTGGCAGGCTGTAGTATAACTGCTGAGACGCGATCTGCTGTGAGCGCGCGCGCGTTCGCAGCAGATCTCACCTTTCGCGAGATGACGCGCCGCTGCGTCAGGGAGGAACAGACCTGCCGCCTGGACGCATCCCTGCATTAGGCGGTCGGCAGGCGGTTAACTAGTACTATTCCTATCAGTTTAATCCCTGCTACGTACCCTATCCGGGGACGTGTGTCGAATTGATTAACCATTGTCAAATTAACGAACCATTACGACATCATGAAATAATTTAGTTCTGAGCTCTGTACTTGCTTTGTATTGGAATTGATGGGGATTTTTTTTAATTGTCTGCATTATTTCTAATAAACTATTAAGAGACTTTATTATGATTTTTTATTTTATGTATTAAAAACCAATACAACTTAAAAAAAAAAAAAAAGGTAAATTAATGTTTTTTCTATGAAATGTTATCCAGCCAATCGCTTTTGGTCTGACCATAATGAAGCAACGGCCTTATCATCTGGGGTGTTGCAGCATTGCCAACACACTCATAGAGGTGATGATTGTTTCATTGTGATACGCAAGCCCCTTCGCCACAACAAGGTAACGATCACGAAGGGGAATTGACACTTGTATGTGCCTTTTTTTTTGTTTTTGCAGTCACAGTGCTGCACCATAGGACTGAAAAATTAGGCATGTACATATGCCTAAAAAATAATGGCATTGTTGCAGCCGTTGTTGGAGCAGCGGCCGGAAAAATTGATGTTTTCCAGGCAGAAAAGTGACTAAATCATTGCGGCTTGAACCCTAGTTGGTGGTGGAGAATTCACGAAAGTCATCCGGTATGCAGACATTAAATACAGCAGCGTGGGGACCATTTTGAGGCCAAGACATGTCATCAGGCATTTTGTTAGTCAAACGTATCCCCCACTGTCAGTCCCTTCGGAATCCATGCCTCATTCATCTTTATGAAAGTGAGGTAATCAACACTTTTTTGACCGAGGCGACTTCTCTTGTCAGTGACAATGCCTCCTGCTGCACTGAAGATCCTTTCTGACAGGACACTTGAAGCAGGGCAGGCCAGAAGTTCTATCGCAAACTGGGATAGCTCAGGCCACAGGTCAAGCCTGCACACCCAGTTTTGAAGGGGTTCATCGCTCCTCAGAATGTCGATATCTGCTTTTAAGGCGAGGTAGTCTGCTACCTGTCGGTCAAGTTGTTCTCTAAGGCTGGATCCTGAAGTGCTGTGGCGATGTGTAGGACTGAAAAAGCTCAGCATGTCCTCCGTCAACAACACATCTGTAAATCGTCCAGTCCTTGCTGCCATGGTAGGAGGAGGATTACATTCACCTCTTCCCCAGTTAGATTCCCATTGTGCTGTGACATCCCCCTTATAAGCTGTGTAAAGCATATTTTTTAGTTTGGTTTTGAACTGCTGCATCCTTTCCGACTTTCTGTAATTTGGTAACATTTCTGCCACTTTCTGCTTATACCGGGGGTCTATTAGCGTGGCCACCCAGTACAGGTCGTTCTCCTTCATCCTTTTTATACGTGGGTCCCTCAACAGACATGACAGCATGAAAGACCCCATTTGCACAAGGTTGGATGCAGAGCTACTCATTTCCCGTTCCTCGTCCTCACTGATGTCATTGATGGTCTGTTCTTTCCCCCAGCCACGTACAACACCATGGGTCCCATATAGGTGAAAACAACGAGCACCCTGGGGTGCCTGCTGTGGTTGGTCTTCCTTCTCCTCAAAGCCACATTCCTCCTCTTACTCCTCATCCTCAGACTCCTCTTCCATCGTTGCAGCAGGTTCGGCAAGCGGTGATGACAAGGCTGTTTCTGGTGGTGATGGTGACCACAACTCTTCCTCTTCCTCTTCACGCTCATCTTCAGCCTGATCCAGCACTCTTCGCAGGGCATACTCCAGGAAGAACACAAATGGGATGAGGTCGCTGATGGTGCCTTCGGTGCGACTGACTAGGTTTGTCACCTCTTCAAAAGGACTCATCAGCCTACAGGCATTTCGTATGAGCGTCCAGTAACGTGGAAAAAAAAGTCCCAGCTCCGCAGAGGCTGTCCTAGCACCCCGGTCAAACAAATACTCGTTGACGGCTTTTTCTTGTTGGAGCAGGCGGTCGAACATTAGGAGTGTTGAATTCCATTGTGTCGGGCTGTCACAAATCAAGCGCCTTACTGGCACGTTGTTTCGGCGCTGAATATCGGAAAAGCGCGCCATAGCCGTGTAGGAACGCCTGAAATGGCCACACACCTTCCTGGCCTGCTTGAGGACGTCCTGTTAGCCTGGGTACTTAGACACAATTAGATTCAACACATGTGCCATGCACGGCACATGTGACAACTTGCCCAAATTCAACCCCGACAACAAATTTGTTCCATTGTCACACACCACTTTGCCAATCTCCAGTAGGTGCCTGGTCAGCCACTGATCCACCTGTGCGTTCAGGGCAGACAGGAGTGCTGGTCCTGTGTGGCTCTCTGCTTTCAGGCAAGTCAACCCCAAGGCAGCGCGACACGGTCGTATCCGGGATGTGGAATTGCCCCTGGGGAGCTAGCGGGATTGAGTTGTTGTGCAGCCAGACGCCGCAGCAGAAGAGGACTCAGCCGAGGAGGATATCGAAGAGGATGGAGTAGGAGTAGAGGAGGTGGCAGTAGGCCTGCCTGCAAGTCGTGGCGGTGTCACCAACTCCGCTGCGGAGCCACGCATTCCACTGTTGTCAGCCATCAGCAGGTTGACCCAATGCGCAGTGTACGTGATATAACTGCCCTGACCGTGCTTTGCAGACCAGGTATCAGTGGTCAGATGGACCCTTGCCCCAACACTGTATGCCAGAGATGCCATGACTTCCTTTTCAATAACATAGTAGAGGTTTGGGATTACCTTTTTTGAAAAAAAAATTTGTCCGGGTACCTTCCACTGTGGTGTTCCAATAGCGACAAATTTTTTGAAGGCCTCAGACTCCACCAGCTTGTATGGTAAAAGCTGGCGGGCTAAGAGTTCCGTCAAGCCAGCTGTCAGTCGCCGGGCAAGGGGGGTGACTGTGTGACATTGGCTTCTTACGCGCAAACATTTCCTTAACAGACACCTGACTGTGGGCAGATGAGCAGGAACTGCTGAAGGTGAGGGGCGGAGTGGCGGTTGGTTGAGAGGGGGCAGGGAGGACATCAGTGGTTGACGTGGCTGAAGACGCTGGACCAGGAGGAGCATGGTGACGTTGAGTTTGTGTGCTGCTTGTACTCATGTGTTGATCCCATAGGCGTTTGTGGTGTGAGATCATGTGCCTTGGCAAACAGTTGTACCTAGGTGGGTGTTGGACTTCCCACGACTCAGTTTCTTTTGTCACAGGTTGCAAATGGCATTGCTGTTATCAGAGGCAGACACACACAAAAAATGCCACACTGCTGAGCTTTGCAATGACGGCATTCTGGTGGTGGCAACAGCATGCGTTGACTGGCGTGCTGTCTGGGTGACCCCGGGTGCCGATACATGCTGTTTAACTGTGCCACTAATTCCTTGCGAAGACCTCCCCCTACTTCCAACTCGCCTCCTCATTCTCTCTGTCTCCCCTTCTGAACTTTCCCCCTCTTCTTCTCTTCGAGCAGGCACCCACGTGGCCTCCGTGGACCAATCGTCATCATCAACCGCTTCACTTGTATCTGGCACCTCAGCAAAGGAAGCAGCAGCGGGTACAACATCATCATCATCACACTGTACGTCCATGTGTGTAATCCTGCCTGACTGAGACATATCCCTGTAATCTACATCATCTGGCAATAATGGTTGCGCATCACTAATTGCATCCAACTGATGTGTAAATAACTCCTCTGACGGATCAAGTGAAGCGGCTGTGGTGGTAGTGGTGGTGGTGGAGGCGGGCGGGAGCGTGGTAACTTGAGAGCAGATGACCGAAGCTGAGCTGGAGGAGGATGGTGCGTCAAGGTTCTTAGCGGAAGCTGTTGAAGATTGGGTGTCCTGTCTAAGCCAGTCAACTATGTCCTCAGAATTTTTTGGGTTCAGGGTACGTGGCTTCTGAACACTGGGCATTATTCCAGGGCCAGTGGAAATCACAGCACCACGACCACGACGGCCCCTGCGGGGTGGCCTGCCTCTGCCTTTTTTTTTTATATAAGTGGTACTACGCGTGCTAGGTACTGTGCCACCCGGTATGAGTGTTGGGCACTAGCGGAGGGCACACTACAGTCTGTGGGCCTGACACACACACACTGGCAGGCAGGCAACTGAAATTAGATTAAAGTTTACAGATAAAGTGCCTCATTTTAAGGCAAAATCCAGTGCCACACGGTATGATTGATGGGCACTGGGCACACTACAGTCTGTGGAAGTCAGCCTGACACACACAGGCAGCAGGCAAGCAACTGAAATTAGACTAAAGTGTAAAAATTAATGAGTGGTGGAGGGCACTGGCAGTGGGCACACTACAGTCAGTGGAAGTCGGCCTGACACACACTGGCAGCAGGCAAGCAACTGAAATTAGACTATTCCTTTTTTTGATGCAAAGTCCTGTGCCACACGGTATGAGTGGTGGGCACACTACAGTCTGTGGGCCTGCAGCTCCTCACACACGGGCAGGCCAGGCAACTGTAATATATATATGGAGAAAAAAAAAAAAAAAGCAGACTAATGTAGCAGCCCTAAAAAGGGCTTTTTAGGTTGCTATCAGGACGCTGTCCTTACAGCGAAGATCAGATGAGTCTTTCAGGACTGGAGTGGACACTAAATACACTAGCCTAGCTATCGATTTCCCAATTAAATCAGCAGCAGCTACACTGTTCCTCCTTTCACTAAGACTGCAGCTTCCGAATTAATCTAAAATGGATGCTGTCCAGTAGATGGGAGGGTCTGGGAGGGAGGGTATGCTGCTGATTGGCTGGAATGTGTCTTCTGACTTCGAGGTACAGGGTCAAAGTTTGCTCAATGATTATGTATAGGGGGCGGTCCGAACATCGCATATGTTCGCCCGCCACGGCGAACGTGAACAAGCTATGTTCGCCGGCGAATAGTTCGGGCCATCTCTAGCTATAAACTGCTGACATCTGTGCTGCAGATGTCAGCAGTTTAACCCCTTCCATACTGCGGTCCGTACGGACCACGGTATGGAAGTGGTTAACCGGGACGGAGCTCCCTCCCGCTCCTTTGCAGCCCCCCGACAGGATGGAATAGCAGAGGCAGGGAGCTTCCCTCCCCATCACCGCTACTCTGTTCTGGCAGCGGGTGATGGTTGCCATGGGAGCAAGGCGCTTTCAGAAGCGTCTTGCTCTGTCCATGGCACTGAAACTCTGAATAGGCTTTTGCTAAAGGCAAAATCCTATTCAGACTTTGTAAAGTAAAAAATACAGTAAGTACACTACATAGTGTACTTACTGTATTATATAGACACCAGATCCACTGGATCTACAAGAACCAAGTGGGTCTGGGTAAAAAAAAATGTCAAAAAAGTGAGAAAAAAAAAGTAAAAATAAAAAAAAATACATATCACTGAATAAAAATGATAAAAATCAAATACACTACACATATTATGTATTGCCACGTCCGTAAAAACCTGCTCTATAAAAAATATCACATGATCAAACCTTTCAGCTAAATACGTAAAAAAATAAATAAATAAATAACAATGTAAAAAAGAAACATTTTTGTCACCTCACTTCTCAAAAACTAACCCTGGGTTCACACCTGAGCGTTTCTGAGTCGCTCGTTTTAGTCGCGTTTTTGTTGCGCGTATTACAGCGCGCTTTTGCAAATAGGAAACATGCGTCATATGCGCTTTCGTGACTCTGGAGACCAATTGAAAAAGGCATATCTACACTTTAACGCGTATTAAACGCGTGTTTTACGCGCATTCCCATTGAAGTCTATGGGTGCAAATGCGCGACAAAACGCCCCAAAGAAGCTCAAGAACTTCTTTGAGCATAGGGCGTTTTACAGCGTGTTCAAACGCGCTGTAAAACGCTCAGGTGAGAACCATGCCCATAGGGAAACATGAGTTTTCTTCTGTTGAGCGTTTTACATCGCGTTCAAACGCGCAAGTGTGAACTGAGGGTAATAGCAAGCGATCAAAAAGTTATATGCACCCAAAAATAGTGCCAATCAAACCGTCATCTCATCCCGCAAAAAATTATACCCCACATAGGACAATCGCCCAAAAAAATTAAAAAAATATGGCTCAGACTATGGAGACACTAAAACATGATTTGTTTTGTTTTGAAAAATTATAATATTGTGTACGACTTAAATAAATAAAACGTATACATTTTAGGTATCAGCTCGTCCGTCACAACCTGCTCTATAAAAAATAACACATGGCCAAACCCCTCAGGTGAACACAACAAAAAAAATATATATAAATACGGTGTCAAAAGCTATTTTTGTCACCTTACATCACAAAAAGTGTAATAGCAAGCGACCAAAATGTCATATGCACCCCAAGATAGTTCCAATACAACCGACATCTCATCCCACAAAAAAAGAGCCCCTACATAAACAGTCGCCCAAAAAATAAATAAAAAATATGGCTTTCAGAATGTGGAGATTTTTTTCAAAAATGCTTTATTATGTAAAACTGAAACAAAACCCCCCAAAAAGTAGCCATATTTGGTATTGCCGCGTCCGTAGCAACCTGCTCTATAGAAATAGCACACAATCTAACCTGTCAGTTCAACGATGTAAATAACAAAAAATAAAAACTGTTCGAAAATGGCTATTTTTTTGCAAATTTAGCATTTTAATCCATTTTTCCAGTAACAAAGTAAGGGTTAACAGCCAAACAAAACTCTATTTATTGCCCGATTCTCTAGTTTGCAGAAACACCCTATATGTGGTTGTAAACTGCTGTATGGCCAAACGGCAGGGTGTAGCTGGAAGGGAACGTCATATGGTTTTTGGAAGGCAGATTTTGCTGGACTGGTTTTTTGACACCATGTCCCATTTGAAGCCCCCTTGATGCACCCCTACACTAGAAACTCCAAAAAAGTGACCCTATTTTGGAAACTACGGGATAAGGTGGCAGTTTTGTTTGTATTATTTTAGGGTAAATATGATTTTTGGTTGCTCTATATTACACTTTTTTTGAGGCAAGGTAACAAAAATAGAAATTCTGAAATTTCATGTCCATTTGCCAATAACTCTTGTGGACCACCTAAAGGGTTAACAACATTTGTAAAATCGGGTTTGAATACTTTCAGGGGTGTAGTTTCTTAGATGGAGTCACTTTTTGGAGTTTCTACTCTAGGGGTGCATCGGGGGGCTTCAAATGGGACATGGTGTCAAAAATCCAGTCCAGCAAAATCCGCCTTCCAAAAATCATATGGCGTTCCTTTCCTTCTACGCCCTGACGTTTGGCCATACAGCAGTTTACAACCACATATGGGGTGTTTCTGCAAACTACAGAATCAGGGCAATAAATATTAACTTTTGTTTGGCTGTTAACCCTTGCTTTGTTACTGGAAAAAATGGATTCAAATGGAAAAGTTTCCAAAAAATTGAAATTCTGAAATTTTATCTCCATTTGCCATTAACCCTTGTGGAAAACCTAAAGGGTTGATGACGTTTGTAAAATCAGTTTTGAATACCTTGAGGGGTGTAGTTTCTAGAATGGGGTCATTTTTGGGTGGTTTCTATTATGTAAGCCTCGCAAAGTGACTTCAGACCTGAACTGGTCCTTAAAAAGTGGGTTTTTGAAAATTTCTGAAAAATGTCAAGATTTGCTTCTAAACTTCTAAACCTTGTAATGTCCCCAAAAAATAAAATGGCCTTCCCAAAATGATTGATACATGAAGTAGACATATGGGGAATGTAAATCAATAACTTTTTTTGGCGGTATTAGTATGTATTATAGAAGTAGAGAAATTGAAACTTGGAAAATTGCAAATTTTTCAAAATTTTTGGTAAATTTGGTATTTTTTTATAAATAAAAATGAAATTTTTCGACTTCATTGTACCACTCTTATGAAGTACAATATGTGACGAAAAAACAATCTCAGAATGGCCTGGATAAGAAAAAGCGTTTTAAAGTTATCACTACATAAAGTGACACTGGTCAGATTTGCAAAAAAAGGCCGGGTCCTTAAGGTGAAATAGGGCCGTGTCCTTAAGGGGTTAAAGTACCAGTCCCTAGAGAATCTTTAAAAAAACAAATGTACCGGGGCACAGCAATTAGTGTACTGAGTTCTTAAGAACAATTGGGTGTAATCCATCTGGACCTCGAACCTTGTTCACATTTACCTTATTTAGCTTAGCTTGGACCTTATCTACAGTTAGCCAGTTGCATATTGGATCTACTAACAGCTCTGGCACCACCAATTCAGCATCTTTCTCTTAGTTTGTATATACGCAGCTCAACAATCCATTTAGTAGCGCTGCCTTTTTATTATCTTAAGTGACAATACCCCACCTTTACCATTTTTTAGGAGACCTACCTGCTCTGACCTTGGTTGGCATTTATATATTTAAAGAGAACATGTGACCTCATCCTGAGATGTCTGTTTTAGCACCTACTTGCATTCTCTATGTAATAATTGTGGCGCATCTGTTCTTACGGCTCCATGTTGTGCCATTACGTCCCTGCACAGTCTGAAAATGGCAGCACTTAATAGATATTCAGGCTGTGCAGGGACACCCCACCAACTGGATAACACACCTCTGTACCCTTACTGCAGACTGCCAGCAGTTCATTCATAACTGCTAGTAGATATAATAAAGGAATGGCAAAACATATCCATAAGAATAGGTGCTCCAGAATTGTTGTTACATAAAACAGGCGTGTCAGGAGTGGTTACAGGTCTACTTTAATGATTTTTTGGGGGGGATTTGTTTTGCTCTCTTTCGCCACCTCCCGTTCATTTTGTATTTTTGCAGATTTTCTCTTGTTTACTGATTTTTATTAAGCCCTTAGTAAATTTCAAATGTTACACAGCTGACTCCTTGAGATTAGTATTTTTTAAATGTCCTTTTTTTGTCATGTATTGCCCTTTTTACAGAAGCTATAAGCCATGCCGGGGTTAATCTTAGTTGTTTATACTTATCTACAAGAATAAGTTAGGTGCTAGCTTCTATGTTTTTCGAAGTGGCAAGCTTTTCCATCAGGGAACTGATCTGACAGCTCATGTGAAGACCTTATTTATGGATTCCTCACAGCTCAGCATCACTAACATTTAAAAAAAAACTTTTGATGTGACATGGCTCTCCTCACTGTCAGAATCAAGACAGGCCCATGTATTTCTGTTGAGCCTCTCTTGTGCAGTGAAGATGCGTATCAAAACCTTTAAAGTTTTTTGAAAATTTAGGGACTGTTTAAACCATATTCTTAACAGTTTGATAAAAATTTAGCCATAATAGGTGTTTATGAGCTGTCAGGAGTTCAGCGATAATGGCTTCACGTGAGTTGTTAGATCAGTTACCTGTTGGTACTCGGTGTGATCAGAAAGCCTTCTACTTTGCAAATACACAGAAGCTGACTAGAGCCTGTAGCCTTTAAACTATATAGTATTGTACACAGAAGGGATGTTTAAAGCTCTAAATACTATAAGTAATATTGTAGAGAGATATACAGCAACACAATAGGTGTCCCCCAATGATGAGCAATAGCGCTGCGACCTTCTCTCTTCTTAACAAGCACAGCGCCATATACTGTATAGCTGCTGTCCTTGGTTTTGCAGCCAAAACCCATTCACTTTAATGGGGCTAAGCTCTGTCTGGCCATGTGACTGATGAACGTGATGTCACACAGCCTGAAAAAAGCTGTAGAAGGTTTGGGCGCTACTGTGAGGGCCGCTACCTTCTCAAACAGCAGATCGTCAGGGTTACTGGGTATTGTACCCCCATTAATAACCTATCCAGAGTAAAAAAAAAAAAAAAAAAACACTTCAGAAGCCCTCTTAAATTCTGTAGTTTTATTCACGGATCCAAAATATCAAACTCTATATTTTAACTGCATAAAATACTATTGTAGAGAGATCCACAGTAGCACAATATTGTCAGTGATACAAAAACCGCTTCATGTCTAAGGAATAAGTGGTGTGAACAGGGACATACTTCACATTATAATAAAGCTGGAATGCAGTAGATTGGCTGGTGCTCACAGTAGATTTATTTGACTGGCTGCAGATTTGATTCTGCTTGCCAATCAGATTGCACAAATGGGTAGAGCAGCCTGTGCAGTTCTGTTACTGAGCAGGCAAGCACAGTGATAGCCATTCCTGCATCCTGGTTTCCTTTCAACAAGATAATGCCCTCCCACACACTGCTCGCTCTACAAAGCATTCTCTTCCGGGTATCCAGCAGCCTCCTTGGCCAGCTTGATCACCAGAACGCTCCCCCCAACAGGGGAATATCTGGGACTTCATAGGGCTCTTCCATGTACAGGAGCCAACAAACACCTTGGTTGAACTAAAGGTTCAAGTTGGAAGAGCTTGCAATGACATACCACAGGAGAACAATTGTACATCTGTATGACCATGCCATACGATAAGTCTGTATTGTAGCGAGTGGAGATGCTACCACTATTAATCCTTTCGCGACCAGGCAATTTTTCTTTTTTTTTTTTTTTACTCCCAGCCTTCCGAAAGCTATAACTTTATTACTTCTCTGTGTGTTTCTATGTGAAATAGCTGAATATTGTTGTCTTTTTTGCGGAACAAGATGCCCTTTCTAATTTGGCGGGAAGCCAGAAAAATATTATAAATGGGGTGAAATTATAAAAAAATGCAATTCCACAACAGTTATTTGGGTTTCGTGTTTCCAATGCCATAAAACTGACCAGTTACTTTCATTCTGCAGGTCAGTACAAATCCGGCAATACCACATATGTAGATTTTTTATTATGTTTTTGTACTGAAGAAAAAATTAAAACCTTGAAAGAGATTTTTTTATTTCAGTCTCGATATTCTGACCCCCTATAATTTTTTTTTTTTTGTGTTTGGCGCTGTATGCATTTTTTGCGATGCGATCTGTACTTTTTAGTGATATCATTTTTGGGTGTGTACGACTGAAAAACAACAAATTTGCCTTTTTTTTTCGTTTCGCTGTTTTCTGTATAGGATACATTTTTTTATATTTTAATAGTATGGACATTTTTGCACACCTGGATACCTATGATGTGTATTTTTTTTTCTCGTTTTTGGTAAAGGGGGTGAATTTATTTTTTTAAATGCAGGGGCTCCATAGAAATTACTAAGCATTAGCCTCCTGTCTCAAAGGTGAACAGGGGCTGTTGCTAAGACACTCTGGCTCCCTCAGTACCCAGCAGGGGGAGCCTGAGCACACCTGGAAGTGTGTGCTACCGGGTTTTCAGCATTCAGTTTCCCATAGTCAGGCCGCTGGCGTCTGTTGTACAAGTGGAGCGAGCACAATCTTGGTAAGTGGTAAATGTGCCTGCCTCAACATATACCCGGCTGCAAATCCCAAATTAAAGTGTGCACCACCTTAGATGTGTGATCATTGATCAGTCAACACTAGCAGTTTATACTTCGTCAATCTCCTCTTAATCTCATACATTTTTCTGTAGTGTAGATAGATGAGACTTGGGCCCCTTTCACACGGGTGAGTTTTCCATGTGGGTGCAATGCGTTCACTCACGCATTGCACCCGCACTGATTCCGGACCCATTCACTTAAATGGGGCTGTGTACATGAGCTGTGATTTTCACGCATCACTTGTGCGTTGCGTGAAAATCGCAGCATGCTCTCTATTGTGCATTTTTCAGGCAACGCAGGTCCCATAGAAGTCAATGGGGCTGTGTGAAAATCGCAAGCATCCGCAAGCAAGTGCGGATGCAATTTTCACGCATGGTTGCTAGGAGACGATAAGGATTGCTACCCGATCTTTATTATTTTACCTTATAACATGGTTATAAGGGAAAATAATAGCATTCTTAATACAGAATGCTAAGTAAATTAGGGATGGGATGGAGGGGTTAAAAAAAAAAAAAACCTCATCCACTTGTTCGCGCAGCCTAGCTCGTCGTTTTTCTACTTTCTTCAGGACCTGGGAGGAAAAGGACCTGAGGATTGGGCAGATAAGGGGCAGATGAGGTTTAACACTGAAAAATGTAAAGTTATGCACATGGGAAGGAATAATGCAGGTCACCCGTTATGGTAAAACACTCAGTAACACTAGAAAAGGATCTAGGAATTTTAATAAACAGCAAACTAAGCTGCAAAAAAACATGTCAGGCAGCTGCTGCCAAGGCCAATAAAATAATGTGTTGAATCAAAAGGGGCATAGATGCCCGTGATGAGAACATAGTCCTAATACTTTACAAATCGCTAGTCAGACCACACATGGAGTACTGTGTACAGTTCTGGGATCCTGTGAACAAGGCAGACATAGCAGAGCTGGAGAGGGTTCAGAGGGGGCAACTAAAGTAATAACTGGAATGGGGCATCTACAGTACCCTGAAAGAGTATCAAAATTAGGGTTATTCACTTTAGAAAAAAGACGACTGAAGGGAGATCTAATTACTATGTATATCAGGGGACAGTACAGAGATCTATCCCATCATCTATTTATCCCCAGGACTGTGACGAGAGGCCATCCTCAGCGTCTGGAGGAAAGAATGTTTTGGTAAGAGCAGTGAGACTATGGAACACTCTGCCTGAGGAGGTGGTGATGGTGATTACCATAAAGGAATTCAAGAGGGGCCTAGATGTATTTCTGGAGTAAAATATTATTACAGGTTATAGCTACTAGAGAGGGGTTGTTGATCCAGGGAGTTATTTTGATTGCCTGATTGGAGTCAGGAAGGAATTTCTTTCTTCCCCTTAAGTGGGGAAAATTGGCTTCTACCTCACAGTTTTTTTTTTTGCCTTCCTCTGGATCAACTTGCAGGATGACAGGCCGAACTGGATGGACAGATATCTTTTTTCGGCCCTATGTACTATGTCACTACGGTCATCACATGGTCCATCACCATGGTGATGGACCATGTGATGAGCGCAGTGACGTCTTCAAGGGTCCTTATCCTCCCAGGTCTTGAAGAAAGTAGGAAGAAGACGAGCCGGGCTGCGCAAACAAGTGGAATGAGCGAGTTTAATTTTATTTATTTTTTTAACCCCTCTATCCCTAATTTACTTAGCATTAGTATTAAGAATGCTATTATTTTCCCTTATAACCGTGTTATAAGGGAAAATAATAAAATCTACACAACACCGATCCCAAACCCCCAACTAATGTGAAGAAGTTCAGGTCTGGGTACCAAAAATGCTGATTTTTCTCACGCACGTGCAAACCGTATTAAAACGCTTTACACTCACGCGGGAGAATCGCTCATCTTTTCCTGTAACGCCCATGTGAACCCAGCCTTAGAGTGGTTTCACACTGAACTTTGCAATGTCCTTTGGAGGCATATGTTCAAAGGATTTCCTGGCGGATACCTACAATGAATGCATTGATTGTCCATGTTAAAAAGAAAAAAAGAGTTTACCTTGCAGTATACTCTTGTCCAGTTTGGGCAAAATTGCATGTGCATCCTGCTTCCAATATGCATTAAAGTGGTTTTCAGGACTCGAAAAAGAGGGCTGCTTTCTTACAAAAACAGCATCATCCCTGTCCACAGGTTGTGTGGTATCATCCCCATTCACTTCAGTTGGGCTGAGCTACAATACCATGCACAACCCATAAAAAGGTGTGGGGCTGGTTTTAGAACAAAGCAGCCTTGCTTTTCTAATACTGAACAACCCTGTTAAACAAATTGGTATAACTTGGTGTGAACTTGGTACTAGGGCTGGGTGATAAATCAAATTAATTTGATTAATTTGCCTTTGAGGCCTGTTTTTTAACAAAATCGGCATATCGATTTGGTCCACCCACCGTGTCACTGAGCCAGTCCTCATTTATTTCCCCCTGTCCTTCAAGTGCTGCTGTTACAATTTTCCACCCAAGATGGGCTTGATTTACAGGCACATCGAAAGCCTATGGAATTTCTTAAATGCAAAACACACAGGAAGTTCTTAAATGCAGAACACACTGACTACACAAGTAGTCAGTCTACAGCTTGTATAAAAGTGTAAATTTGGTATGACCCCAAAATAACTCAACACACAGCCATTAATGTCTAAACCGCTGGCAACAAAAGTGAGCACACCCCTAACTGGAAATGGCCAAATTGTGCTTAATTAGCTATTTTCCCTTCCCGGTGTCATGTGACTCATTAGTGTTACAAGTAGGGATGAGCGAATCGACTTCAGATGCGTCATCCGAAGTCGATTTGCATAAAACTTTGTTTTAATACTGTACGGAGTGGGAACGCCATACAGTATTAGAATGTATTGGCTCTGATGAGCTGAAGTTATTACTTTGCGAAGTCTCTTTGTATAATAACTTTGGGAATACATTTTTACTGTAAAAAACCTTGATACAGAACTCGGTTTCAGTACCAAGTGTTAAAACAAAGTTTTATGCGAATCAACTTCGGTTCTAAGTGGTACCAGATGTTAAAATTAAGTTTTATGCAAATTGACTTCGGATGAAGCATCCAAAGTCGATTTCGCTCATCCCTAGTTACAACGTCTCAGGTGTGAATGGGGAGCAGGTGTGTTAAAGGGGTTTTGCCATCACATACAATGGGAGCATATCACTAGGATATACCCCCTTTGTCTGATAGGTGTGGGTCTCAGAGGTGGGACGAGAACGGAACGGCGAAATGAATGGAGGTCACACTGCGCATGAGCTGGCTCCTCTGTTTCCATCTGCCCCATAGAAATGAATGGGAGCAAGGGCCGCAAGCAGCACTTGATGGTGGACAGCCACTTCACTCCACGTTCCGTTCTCCTTAGCGATATGCCCCCACTTTATTTGATGATAATACCCCTTTAAATTAGATTTTATTGCTCTCACACTCTCTCATACTGGTCAATTGAAGTTCAAAATGGCAGCTCATGGCAAAGAACTCTGAGGATCTGAAAAAGTTGTTGCTCTACATAATGAATGTCTAGGCTATAAAAAGATTGCCAATACCCTGACACCGAGCTACAGCAGGGCTTTATTTCTGGCGGAACGCACCGGAACGGCGTTTTGCCACCTACCATGGTCAAATCCCTTCAGCGGGACAATGTGTACGGCGGCGGCGGCATGGCGTACATATAGGGGTCGCAGTTGCAACCGGGCGCGGCCGCCTGCAGGCCCAGACAGCAGCGAGGACTGCGTCAATCCCGCGAGACCTGTGAACTCTCGCGGCAGGTCTCGTGGGACATGCACGCGCCGTGCGTACCAGAACTTCAACGGAGAGAGACCCGGAGGCTGGAGCGCAGGAGAGACGGTGACTCATCATCCAGACAGAGCCAGCCCAGGACAGGAGGAGCAGGTAAGTTCATTACAATTACTGTGGGGGCAAATTAATTAATATGGGGGCAGTGTGGGGACCAATTAATTATTATGGAGCAATGTGGGGGCAAATTAATATGGGGGAAGTGTGGGGACCAATTAATTATGGAGCAATATGGGGGCAAATTAATTATTTTGGGGGCAGTGTGGGGTCAAATTATTATGGAGCAATGTGGGGGCAAATGAATTAATATGGGGGCAGTGAAGGGACAAATTAATTAATATGGGGGCAGTGTGGGGACCAATTAATTATGGAGCAATATGGGGGCAAATTAATTATTTTGGGGGCAGTGTGGGGTCAAATTATTATGGAGCAATGTGGGTGCAAATGAATTAATATGGGGGCAGTGAAGGGACAAATTAATTAATATGGGGGCAGTGTGGGGGCAAATTAATTAATTTGGGAGCAGTGTGGGGACCAATTAATTATTATGGAGCAATGTGGGGGCAAATAATTAATATGGGGGCAGTGTGGGGTCAAATTAATTATTATGGAGCAATGTGGGGGCAAATTAATTAATATGGGGGCAGTGTGGGGACCAATTAATTATTATGTAGCAATGTGGGGGCAAATGAATTAATATGGGGGCAGTGTGGGGACAAATTAATTATTATGGAGCAATGTGGGGGCAAATGAATTATGAGGCAGTGTGGGGGGAAAATTAATTAATATGGGGCAGTGTTGGGGCAAATTGCTTTACACCAGTTTGATAAATGACCCTATTTTGAGAAATCTAACGTGTCTGTGTAACAAACTGCAGAGACGAGATGCGGCTGGAGGAATTTGTCATGGTGGTCAGGGTCAAATGGAGAAGAAGAGGAAACTAGATGTAAGAGGTAGGTGGTGCTGGATTCCCCTATATGTACAGCAGGCTCACTACTGTCACCTGCATCTCATCTCCCCTCCCTCCCAAGTATTTATCATAATCCTATGCCCCGCCGCTCCAGTACAGTTATATAATGTGTAATTTAATTAATAATGATTCATGCTGCCCGCTCTGTAGTATAACATTCAATATATCCTACACTCACAGGGCTACTGTTATATCGAAATTCAGGCTGGCCGGGCAGACGAGCGGCAGCGTGACTGACTGACGTCACGTGCCTGCGCTGCCTGCTTCATTCATAAAGTAGGCCGGGCAGGCACGTGACGTCAGTCAGTCACGCTGCCGCTCGTCTGCCCAGCCGACCTGCATTTCGATATAACAGTAGCCCTGTGAGTGTAGGATATATTGAATGTTATACTACAGAGGGGGCAGCATGAATCATTATTAATTTAATTACACATTTTATAACTGTACTGGAGCGGGAATGGGGGGTCTGTGGATGACACTGTTAAGGGGTGGGGGGGTCTGTGAATGGCACTGTTATGGGATGGGAGCGGTCTGTGGATGGCACTGTTATGGGATGGGGGATCTGTGGATGCCATCCCCAGATCCCCCATAACAGTGCCATCCACAGATCCTCCACCCCATAACAGTGCCATCCCCAGATCCCCCACCCCATAACAGTGCCATCCCCAGATCCCCCATTAACTGTGCCATCCCCAGATCCCCCATTAACAGTGCCATCCCCATCTGGGGGGTCTCTTTGCTGGGCTGGACTTTTCTCTGAGAAAAAAAGCCCTGAGCTACAGTACGGTGGCCAAGACCATACAGCGGTTTAAGAATACAGGTTCCACTCAGAACAGGCCTCGCCATGGTTGACCAAATAAGTTGAGTGCTCATCCGCAGTGTCCTAGCCAGAGGTTGTCTTTTCAAAATAGACATATGAGTGCTGCCAGCATTGTTGCAGAGGTTAAAGGCTTGGGGGTTCAGCCTGTTAATGCTCAGACCATACGCTGCACACTGCATCAAACTGGTATGCATGGCATCCCAGAAGAGACCATACGCTGCACACTGCATCAAACTGGTATGCATGGCATCCCAGAAGGAGGTCTTTTCTAATCATGATACACAAGAAAGCCCACACACGAAGCCCCTTAAAGCCCCCTTAGTCCAACATTGGATGCAACTTATCGAAGCGGTCTTGCCAATGTACAAAATTACTTACTTTGCTAGAGGAAGTCCAGAGAGATTTGATAAGATAGGGGGTCTATGGCTAGCTGCTAGAACATCAGTAGCTTAGCTGAAGGTAGGGATCCTGCAGCGCTGTGGTGGTGTGTAATGAGTGAGTAAATGGTATTTAAATCCATAATGCAACTCTCAAGAAGCAACGGCAAAACTACAGGCTCGAAGGAACACTACTGACAGACTTTTGTGGCGTTTGTATCATGTACCAAGCCACTGTTGCAATGTCTCATGGGTATGTGTTATTGGTTCAGTGAACTGTTAATTAAAAAAAATAAAAATAGAGCACACACACAGTTTTCTGAAGGCAAGCCTGTGGTCTGATGAGACCAAGGTAAACTTATTTGGTTCAGATGGTGTCAAGCGTGTGTGGCTGCAACCTGCTAAGGAGTACAAAGACAAGTGTGTCTTGCCTACAGTCAAGCATGGTGGTTGGAGTGTAATGGTTTTGGGCTGCATGAGTGCTCCCAGCTGTGGGGAGCTACAGTTCATTAAGGGAAACATGAATGCCAACATATACTGTGACGTACTAAAGCAGAGCATGATCCCCTCCCTCCGGAAACTGGGCTGCATTTTTCCCTACTGTTTTCATAGAGGTAAATGAAATGTGCGGTGAAATTCAGAATTTCAAATCTAACTTCCCATTAATTATGGCCTTACTGACCCAGGAAGAAATTCAACGCCATCTTAAAAAGATTAAAGAAAGCAAAAACCAAATCACCTGGTCCAGATGGCATACACCCCGTGTCCTATGGTAATTAAAGGGCATCTGTCAGTAGATTTGTACCTTTGAAACTTATTTACCTATTACATGTGTGCGTAGCAGCTGAAGGCATCCATGTTGGGCCCATGTTCAAATGTGCCTGCATTGCATAGAAAAATTATGTTTTAATATATGTAAGTGAGCCTGTGCAACTGCTGTTCCCTCTATTTGATTGACAGGGTTAGGCCTTATGATAATTATACCTCTTCGCCCTGTCACAGTGGAGAAGACGGGGCTATTGCAGAGGAATGGAGCCTCTAGGTGTAACTGAAACACCCTTGCAATGCTCCTAGAGGCTCATCTATATTAGGGTCCTAAAAATTGTGATAACGATATGCGATTCAAAATTTTAGGGAATTGTGCTAGAGGTCTATTTGCTTGGATTTTCCCATATGAGCCGCTGACGCGGCTGGGTATGACATTGTTACGGGGATCTGTGGATGGCACTGTTATGGGGGATCTGTTAATGACGCTGTTATGGGGGGGGGGATCTGTGGATGACGCTGTTATGGGGGGGATCTGTGGATGACACTGTTAGGGGGGATCTATGGATGACACTGTTAGGGGGGATCTGTGGATGACACTGTTAGGGGGGATCTGTGGATGACACTGTTAGGGGGGGATCTGTGGATGACACTGTTATGGAGGATCTGTGGATGACGCTGTTATGGGGGATCTGTGGATGGCACTGTTATGGGGGATCTGTGGAGGACGCTGTTATGGGGGATCTGTGGAGGACGCTGTTATGGGGGATCTGTGGAGGACGCTTTTATGGGGGATCTGTGGATGACGCTGTTATGGGGGATCTGTGGATGACGCTGTTATGGGGGATCTGTGGATGACACTGTTAGGGGGATCTGTGGATGACACTGTTAGGGGGGGATCTGTGGATGACACTGTTAGGGGGGGATCTGTGGAGGACGCTGTTATGGGGGATCTGTGGAGGACGCTGTTATGGGGGATCTGTGGATGATGCTGTTATGGGGGGATCTGTGGATGGCACTGTTATCTGGGGGGATCTGTGGATGGCACTGTTATGGGGGGGGATCTGTGGATGGCACTGTTATGGGGGGGAATCTGTGGATGGCACTGTTATGGGGGGGATCTGTGGATTGCACGGTTATGGGGGGGATCTGTGGATGGCACTGTTATAGGGGATGTGTGCTATGACACATAGGGCCATGAGGGGGGCCAGCATAAGACAAACATGAATGACACACATATAGCATCTTATGCTGGTCCCCCTCATGGCCCTATGTGTCCCCTTATGTGTCCTAAACGGCTCACATAACTGGCTTTGTGTGTAAAGTGTTTTACTACTGTCTGAAACAATCTCTCCCATATTGATAAAATGGCCAGCCTCTGTACTCACTTTCAGTATGAATGCACTGCAGCGAGCGGGCCGGCCGTCGCGTGGCTGACATCACTTAGTCACGCCCCTCCCACTTCATTCAGGAAGCAGGAGCTTGACTAAGTGACGTCAGTCACGCGCCGACCCGCTCCCTGCTGCTCGCTGCAGTGCATTCATAGTGAAAGTGAGTACAGAGGCTGGCCATTTTATCAATAGGGGAGAGATTGTTTCAGACAATAGTAAAATACTTTACACAATCTGCGCTTATCGCGATTCGATTATGCTTTTCAATATATCGTGCAGCCCTAATATATATATATATATATATATATATATATATATATATATATATAATTTTTTTTCTGCTATGCGGGCACATGGGACCAACGGAAATACCTTCAGCCCCCCTCCCCCTCACACTTTGACAGACAGGTCAGGCAGTGAAAATATATTCACCCCTGGCCTGGGGTAAATTTACTGGTAAGGCCCCTTTCACACTTGCGCTTTTGCTTTCCGTCCTAGAGTTCCGTCCTCGGGGCTCTAGGACGGAAAGATACTGTACAGGATTTATCCTAATGCATTCTGAATGGAAAGAAATCCGTTCAGGATGCATCAGGATGTCTAACATTCAGTATGTGAACTATTTTTGGACGTTGACAAAACCGTAACATGCTGCGGATTTGTCTCCGTTCAAAAATACGGAAGACATGCTGTAACGCCGGATCTGGAATTAATGCCCATTGAAGTGCATTAATCCGGATCCGGCATTAAGCTAAACGTCGTTTCGGCGCATCGCCGGATCCGACGTTTAGCTGTTGTGAATGGTTACCATGGAAGCCAGGGCGCTAAAGTCCCGGCTGCCATGTTAAAGTGTAGTGGGGAGGCAGGGGAGAAGTAAACTTACCGTCCGTGCGGCTCCCGAGTCCCGGGGGCGCTCCACAGTGACGTCAGAGCGCCCCATGAGCATGGATCGCATGGATCAGGTGATTCATGCGCGTGGGGCGCTCTAACGTCTTTGTTGAGCACCTGGGAGCCTCATGGTCTGTAAGTATCTGCTCCCCTGGCTCCCCACTACTTACTATGGCAACCAGGATTTTATTAGCATCCTGGCTGCCATAGTAACACTGAAAGCATTTTGAAGACGGAAGTGCACGCTGAATCCTCATAACGCAAGTGTGAGAGAGGCCTAAGCCCACTAATGGAGTATTGTGCACAATTCTGAGCACCTATGCAAAAAAAAAAAAAAAAAAAAAAGGATTGGAAGGTGGACAGTTAACCACTTCAGCCCCCCTAGCTTAAACACCCTTAATGACCAGGCCACTTTTTACAATTCTGCACTCCACTACTTTCACCGTTTATTGCTCCGTCATGCAACTTACCACCCAAATGAATTTTACCTCCTTTTCTTCTCACTAATAGAGCTTTAATTTGGTGGTATTTCATTGCTGCTGACATTTTTACTTTTTTTGCTATTAATCAAAAATGACCGAAATTTTTGCAAAAAAAGACATTTTTCACTTTGTTTTTTTTTCTCTAAATTTATTGTTCTACATGTCTTTGATAAAAAAAAAATCCAATAAGTGTATATTTATTGGTTTGGGTAAAAGTTATAGCGTTTACAAACTATGGTGCAAAAAAGTGAATTTCGGCATTTTGAAGCAGCTCTGACTTTCTGAGCACTTGTCATGTTTCGTCAGGTGCTAGAATGTCAGGATAGTATAAATACCCCCCAAATGACACCATTTTAGATAGAAGACACCCCATAGTATTCGCAGAGGGGCATGGTGACTTCATGTATCATTTCATTTTTTTTCACAAGTTAGCGGAAAATGACACTTTCTGAGGAAAAAAAATAAATAAATAAAGTTTCCATTTCTGCTAACTTCTGGCAAAAAAATAAAAAATTTCAGACGGACTCACTATGCCCCTCAGTGAATACCTTGGGGTGTCTACTTTCCAAAATGGGGTCATTTGTGGGGTGTGTTTACTGTTCTGGCATTTTGGGCGGGGCTAAATTGTGAGCAGCCATGTAAAAGCTAAAGGTACTCGTTGGTATTTGGGCCCCTTTGCGCACCCAGGCTGCAAAAAAGTGGCACAAATGTGGTATCGCCGTACTCAGGAGAAGTAGGGCAATGAGTTTTGGGGTGTATTTTTACATATACCCATGTTGGGTGAGAGAAATATCTCTGTAAACTGACAACTTTGTATAAAAAATTTAAAAAGTTGTCGTTTACAGAGATATTTCTCACACCCAGCAGGGGTATATATAAAAATACACCCCAAAACACATTGCCCTACTTCTCCTGAGTACGGCGATACCACATGTGTGCCACTTTTTTTGCAGCCAAGATGCGCAAAGGGGCCCAAATACCCATGAGTACCTTTAGGATTTCACAGGACATTTTTACGCATTTGGATTCCAGACTTCTTCTCACGCTTTAGGGGCCCCTAAAATGCCAGGGCAGTAGAAATACCCCACATGTGACCCCATTTTGAAAAGAAGACACCCCAAGGTATTCCGTGAGGGGTATGGTGAGTTCATGTAAAATTTTATTTTTTGTCACAAGTTAGTGGAATATGAGACTTTATAAAAAAACTAAATAAAAAAAAAATATATATCAATTTCTGCTAACTTGTGCCAAAAAATAAAAATTCTGTGAACTTGCCATGCCCCTCACAGAATATCTTGGGGTGTCTTCTTTCCAAAATGGGGTCACATGTGGGGTATTTATACTGCCCTGGCATTTTAGGGGCCCTAAAGCGTGAGAATCCAAATGCGTAAAAATGCCCTGTGAAATCCTAAAGGTACTCATTGGTTTTAGGGCCCCTTTGCGCATCTTGGCTGCAAAAAAGTGTCACACATGTGGTATCACCGTACTCAGGAGAAGTAGGGCAATGTGTTTTGAGGTGTATTTTTACATATACTCATGCTGGGTGAGAGAAATATCGCTGTAAACGACAACTTTTTACATTTTTTTATTCAAAGTTGTCAATTTACAGAGATATTTCTCTCACCCAGCATGGGTATATGTAAAAATACACCCCAAAACTCATTGCCCTACTTCTCCTGAGTACGACGATACCACATGTGTGACACTTTTTTGCAGGCAAGATGCGCAAAGGGGCCCTAAAACCAATGAGGGCATTTTTACGCATTTTTCTTCTCACGCTTTAGGGCCCCTAAAATGCCAGGACAGTATAAATACCCCGCATATGACCCCATTTTGGAAAGAAGACACCCCAAGGTATTCCATGAGGGGCATGGCGAGTTCATAAAATTTTTTTTTTTTTTTTTTGGCACAAGTTAGCGGAAATTGATTTTTTATTATTTTTTCTCACAAAGTCTCCCTTTCCGC
The DNA here is from genome assembly GCA_033119425.1 of Bufotes viridis. Taxonomy (NCBI): domain Eukaryota; kingdom Metazoa; phylum Chordata; class Amphibia; order Anura; family Bufonidae; genus Bufotes; species Bufotes viridis. The sequence goes on from CM065592.1 coordinate 307,680,993, forward strand.
TAACTTTTGACTAACAGTTTAATTTTTCATGGACTCACTATGCCCCTCAGCGAATACCTTGGGGTGTCTTCTTTCCAAAATGGGGTCACATGTGGGGTATTTATACTGCCCTGGCATTTTAGGGGCCCTAAAGCGCGAGAAGAAAAATGCATAAAAATGCCCTCCTAAAAGGTACTCATTGGAATTAGGGCCCCTTTGCACATCTTGGCTGCAAAAAAGTGTCACTCATGTGGTATCGCCGTACTCAGGAGAAGTAGGGCAATGTGTTTTGGGGTGTATTTTTACATATACCTATGCTGGGTGAGAGAAATATCTCTGTAAATTGACAACTTCGAATAAAAAAATGTAAAAAGTTGTCGTTTACAGCGATATTTTTCACACACAGTATAGGTATATGTAAAAATACACCCCAAAACTCATTGCCCTACTTCTCCTGAGTACGGCGATACCACGTGTGACACTTTTTTGCAGCCAAGATGCGCAAAGGGGCCCAAATTCCAATAAGTACCTTTAGGATTTCACAAGGCATTTTTACGCATTTGGATTTTCACGCTTTAGGACCCCTAAAATGCCAGGGCAGTATAAATACCCCACAAGTTACCCCATTTTGGAACGAAGACACCCCAAGGTACTCTGTGAGGGGCATGGCAAGTTCACAGAAAAAAATTTTTGCACAAGTTAGCGTAAATTGATATATATATATATATATATATATATATATATATATATATATATTTTTTTTTACAAAGTCTCATATTCCACTAACTTGTGACAAAAAATAAAATTTTACATGAACTCACCATACCCCTCACGGAATACCTTGGGGTGTCTTCTTTCTAAAATGGGGTCACATGTGAGTTTTTTGTACTGCCCTGGCATTTGAGGGTCTCCGCAATCATTACACGTATGGCCAGCGATTCTCCTTATATTGAGCATATGGGTAATGAGATTTTTTTTTTTTCCGTTCAGCCTCTGGGCTGAAAAAATAAAATAAAATGAACGGCACAGATTTTTTCATTCGCATCGATCAATGTGGATGAAAAAATCTCTGCCAAAATCAGTGAGTGCGGTGGGCTGGGCTCTAGCTACCTAACAAGTAGCTAACTAACTGGCAGTAATAAGGGACCCTTAGGCCCCATTCACACGTCCGCAATTCTGTTTGCGGAATGGAATTGCGGACCCATTCATTTCTATGGGGACAGACTTTGTCCCGCTCGGATCCGGAATTACGGATCCACGCTTCCGGGTCTGCACTTCCGTTCCGCAAAAATATAGAACATGTCCTATTCTTGTCTGCAATTGCGGACAAGAAAAGGCATTTTCTATATAGTTCTGGCAATGTGCGGATCTGCAAAATGCGGAAAGCACATTACCGGTGTCCGTGTTTTGAGGATCTGCGGATCTGTGGATCAGATCCGCGGATCCGTGAATCCACGGATCCGCAAAACACATATGGACGTCTGAACAAGGGGTGTGATCAATGACAGGGGGGTGATCAGGGAAACTAGATGGGATGATCAAGGGGTTAACAAGGGGTTAATAAGTGAGGGGGGGGTGGGTTAGTGTAGTGTTTGGTGCAACTTTACATAGTTACCTGGTCCTCTGGTGGTCGATCCCAGTAAATGGGACCACCAGAGGACCAGGTAGCAGGTATATCAGACGCTGTTAACAAAACAGCGTCTGATATACTTGTTTGATGCGATTTAATTCGCATCTACAGCCTGCCAGTGATGGATCATCACTGGCAGGCTGTACTGAAACTTCTCCGACGCGCGGCAATGTGAACGCACACGCTCACAGGAAATCTCGCCTCTCGCGAGATGACGCGCCGATGCGTCATATCAGAACTACAGGACCGCCCGCCGGACGCATCCGTGCGTTAGGCGGTACTGTAGTGGTTAAATACACAGAATAGGTAGACTGTCAAAATCCGGGTGATTTGTTTTAGAAAATGATGGCTGAGGGGAGATCTAATAACTATGTATAAATATATTCTTGACTATAATAATGTTAAAATGTATAGTTGCTAGACCTCTGGAGCAAGATTGTTGATCCAGGGAATTAATTCTGATTGCCAGATTACAACCAGGAAGATTTTTTTTTCCCTTAAAGGGGTTGGCCACCCTAAGTATCAAACATACAAAGTGCCCTAGACAATAGCCAAAACCATGAAGTATTTATATCATGTGACATGTACTGGCTATATATCATTTTTCTAACCTGTTCACCATGACATGCTTCCCTGGAGGAGCTCCCTCAGACCAGCTGTGTGGGAGGGCAGCGGCAAAGTGAAAGTAAAAATCCCAGCATGCATTGCAGCAAGCATGTTAAGAGGAGCAGTCACATGACATCCCCGCCCCTCTGTGTTTCCAGAGAGACAAGAGCCCCTCAGATAATTATCAATACCTCAGTCATCAGTGAATAACTGCTGTACAGACATAGCAATAGGAAGTACGTTCCAACAGCACACAGGAATATGATGCTAATAGAAACATAGAATGTGTCGGCAGATAAGAACCATTTGGCCCATCTAGTCTGCCCAATATACTGAATACTATGAATAGCCCCATGCCCTATCTTATATGAAGGATGACCTTATGCCTATCCCATGCATGCTTAAACTCCTTCACTGTATTTGCAGTTACCACTTCTGCAGGAAGGCTATTCCATGCGTCCACTACTCTCTCAGTAAAGTAATACTTTCTGGTATTACTTTTTAACCTTTGCCCCTCTAATTTAAAACTATGTCCTCTTGTAGTTGTTTTTCTTTTTTTAAATATTCTCTCCTCTTTTACCGTGTTGATTCCCTTTATGTATTTAAAAGTTTCTATCATATCCCCTCTGTCTCTTCTTACTTCCAAGCTATAGATGTTAAGGTCCTTTAATCTTTCCTGGTAAGATTTGTCCTTCAATCCATGTACTAGTTTAGTAGCTCTTCTCTGAACTCTCTCCAAAGTTTTAATATCCTTCTGCAGATATGGTCTCCAGTACTGCACACAATACTCCAAATGAGGTCTCACTAGTGCTCTGTAGAGCGACACGAGTACCTCCCTCTTTCTACTGTTAATGCCTCTCCCTATACACCCAAGCATTCTGCTGGCATTACATGCTGCTCTATGACATTGTCTGCCCACCTTTAGGTCGTCTGATATAATGACCCCTAAATCCCTTTCCTCAGATACTGAGGTTAGTACTGTATCACTGATTTTATATTCTGCTCTTGGGTTTTTACGCCCCAGGTGCATTATCTTGCACTTATCGACATAAAATTTTAGTTGCCAGATTTTTGACCATTCCACTAGTTTTCCTAAATCCTTTTCCATTTGGTGTATCATAGATATGTTACTGGGGGGGAAGGAGGGTGCCCTGTTCATAAACTTGCTGTAGGGCCTTGTAATTTCTAGTTGCACCATTGGATTTAAGCCATGAACAGAATGGATAGAGGGGGGAGATTTCTCATTTCCCTTGTTTCTGAAAAGTGGTGTTAAGAAGTTGCAAACTATGTGTTTGCGACTTTTTAACTGTGACCAGTCGCCCCAACAAATTTATGTTCATTTTTGCCAGTTTTCTGACTCAAATGAAGCCATAAATCCAAGGCAGCTCTGAGCTGGCTTAGATTTTTGTTTAGGTGCATGGACTGCCATAGGAGGGGGGCTGTTGAGCAGGGGGACAGATCTTTGTTGCACAAGAGCTCTGATGAATAAATTTGAACAAATCGATCTGCTCACAAAGAAAGTAGCCTCCTGTCTATCATCACACGACCAAGGCCTCATGCACACGACCATTGGTGTTTCGCGGTCCGCAAATCGCGGATCCGCAAAACACGGACGCTGCTCCGTGCTTTGTTCTGCAATTTGTGGAACGGAATGCGACCCATTGTAGAAATGCCTATTCTTGTCTGCAAAATGGACAAGAATAGGACATGCTCTTTTTTTTTTTCGGGGGCACGGAACGGAGCAACAGATGCGGACAGCACACGGATTACTGTCCGCATCTTTTGCGGCTCCATTGAAGTGAATGGGTTCGCGCCCGAGCCGCAAAATATGCAGCTCAGACGCCGACCACAACAACGGTCGTGTGCATGAAGCCAGAGGCCTGCGTTTTTTGTCCGGCTGCCTCTCGGCATGTTTGTCATGCTGCGGCCGCATCTCTTACCTGTCCCCATTAAAGTGAATGGGGCCAGAGCAGACTTCCGGAGGCACTCGTGGGCTACTGTTAGCACCGATCATTGTATACAGTGTACAGTGGGTCACAGATCTCTATATGCAGTGACTGCAGCTGCTATCACTGACCTCAGCCATACTGACGGCTCACAAGGGGTTTAAGATCCTGAACTGTTGGTCTGGCTGTAATATCATGTCTGTGATAAGAACACAGTGCAGAGGGGCCATAAACAGGACAGACAGTGCTGCCCTTCCCACTGTAGTTCACAGCGCTGCCCTTCCCACTGTGTTTTTATTTGACTGCCTCATCTAATGCCTTCATGGTTGAAGCATAGGTATCTCCAGTCATTTTTGTCTTGTGTGGCATGAATTCTAGTAATAAAACTCCTTCTGTATCCCAGCTGACTGCTGCACACAAAATTTCCTTGATGTTGGTCACCCCTTTTGCATGGAATGTTTGGTCTCAGGATCATGGTCCCAGGAACTGACCTTTGGTATCATCCAAACATCATAAATTTTACTGGAAACTGCAAACTGAAATGCCCTCTGAAGATGCCTTAACAGGTCACCCTGGGCGGAAGTAATCTTCAGTTGATTCCCTACCCCATTTAAACTCCTTGGCCCAAAACTTTACTTGGTAGTACAAAGGTGCATCATCATCATATACAACGATTATCCTTTAATAGATTTATTTAGGCTTCTTTTCTTCCTTTGTAAGGAATTTAATCATGGAACAAAGCTCCATATCCCTTTCTTTGTAGACCCGCACTGTACTGCACTTACCATTCTGTCTTTCAGTGCTTTTATCAGACTGAACTGCTTCTGTGCTGCATATCCAGACATGTCTTAACCGGTACAGACAAACTAAGCTCTTTTACACTGACAGAATATGCTGGGATATCTACCCTACTTATTGGATAATTCTGTAATAATGCTAATTTGCGTTGCTTTTTGCGCACTTTTTTAATGTTTTTTTTTTTTTTTTTAAGGACAACAGAGGTTACTCTGGAGTATAATCCTCCTAGAAAAGGAAGCCTTTCATCTGACTCCAATCGAACATTTTGTATGATTGGTCATGTGTCATCTCAAGAAGACAATATTCTTTCAGGAGGACAGTTGTGTCTAGGAAATCTGCTACTCTTTAATGGTAAGATTTAATATAGAAATATGGAAAAAATGAAAATAGATTTGTTTTGTTTTTTTCAATTGGAATGATCAATGGTTTTTATAAAAATTTTATTTTTTTAAGGTCCAGTTCTTGGCATAGAAGAAGCATTTCATTTATATTGTCGAGGCCCAGATTTTACTTCTTTAATGACTTGTAAACATGGAAATGTTGTTGTTGATCATTGCAAATATATATCAAAAGAAATCCTGCAAAATGAAAAAATTCACAGTTTTCTTATTAAAAACAACGAAGTTGACCTAACCTCTTTAGCTGTAAGTATACAGTAGATACCAAATGTGTTTTTTTTTTTTTTTTCAAATGTTAAATTGAGTCTGTTCAGCTTTGTTACTCTATAGTTAAGACTATATATAACTTTGTTGTGATAATGTCACGGCCTTTGGTGAGCGCCGTGACACGGTTGCCATGCATGCGGTTGCCAGTGGCAACGTTTTGTGGTTGCAGCATGTAGGCGCCTCCTACTTTCTCCTTGGACCTTCCCTGTCTGGTGCCGGAGGGTTAATTATCTAGCTAGCGATTTAGGTGTGTCCTGGATGTGGCCACTGGATTTATATTACCTGGGGCTTCCAGGCTGGAGTCATTGGTACTTGTTTGGTGTTGGAGCTTTGCTTTTCTCCTGGGTGCTGCTGCCCAGTCCTTGAGGGCCATCCTAGTTGTCATCAATGTCTTCCCGGTGTCTCCTCCCCTTCCTACCCTTTGATGTTTGGTGTGGGTTATGTTCAGGGTGTATGTATGTCTAGTTTGGTGTTACATGTCTGGTGGTGTTTTGTGCCCAGCATGTTTGGGGGGGGGGGGGGGTTCTTAACAAGGTTCTGTCTCTGTGGTTCTTTTGCTTGTGTTGTGGTGTGGCTGGCTGCATTCCTTGTTGTACTGGCTCTGGTCTTTGCTGGTTGGGGATGCATGCTGGCAGCAACCTGGTGTGAACTGTTTTTTAGTTTTTTAGGTGGACGCAGCATTCAGTGAGGTCTCTCTGAGATGTTTGTTGGCTTGCTTGCCGGTTCCTAGTTGGTGGTTCTGGCGTGCTGGCAGCAGTCTTGGAGAGACTTTTGTTGCATTGATGCTCATTCTGCAGACCCCCTTCTGGAGGACACAATGTAAGACAGGGAAATGTCTAGCAAACATGCTGGACACAAAACACCACAAGACATGTAACACCAAAACCAGACATACATACACCCTGAACATAACCCACACTAAACATCAAAGGGTAGGAAGGGGAGTAGACACCGGGAAGACATCGCTGGAGACAACAATAACCACTAGGATGGCTCTCAAGGACTGGGCAGCAGCACCCAGGAAAAGAGCAAAGCTTCAACACCTAACAAGGCTGGAGTACCACTGACTCCAGCCTGGAAGCCCCAGGTAATATAAATCCAGTGGCAACACCCAGGACACACCTAAATCCCCACCAGCTATAAATTACCCCCTCCGTCACCAGACAGGGAAGGCCCCAGGAGAAAGGAGGAGGGGCCTACATGCTGCAACCACAAAACGTTGCCTCTGGCAACAGCATGCACGGCAACCGTGTCACAGCGCTCACCAAAGGCAGAGACAGATAACTGTTGTAAAAAAGATCCTGCCACACATTGTGGCTTTGAAATTAGGTTCCACCGTCTAAAATATGTTAAACTGAAGTATCCATAATCTATCATGATAGAGTAACCACCTGACCCTTTTACTCTTGAAAAACTATTATTACACCTCTATATCATGGAACCTTGGTGATGGTGGGCAAAACATTCCATATGCATTTCATTACTAACTAGCCTTCCCCTATTCCAAGCAGCTTTGAAAAGTCTGAAGTCACTTTGCCTTCCTTACTGTACTTGTACATCTGTATTCTGGACAAACCATTGCAAATTTTCAAAGAACACTAAGGGTGCAAAGAACTGAGGGGCAATTTTGAAGGGGAAGCAGGGGGTCATATGCCTGGCTTTTACGATTAGCCGTCTGGGTCCTCTCCAAGTTTGCAATTAAGTGGAGGCATGTAACCTAGCTCTAGAAACTTGTTTTATGGGTTGTTATCAAACAGTTATTTTCCCACTCTACTTGATGTACTTCCACTCAAAAAAAAAAGAAAAATGCTGCAACTGTCAATGGTTTCTCTACCCCTTTCTTATTATAGTCCGGCTGAACGTCACAAAAAAGTTCGGGATCGGGATCCGAACTTAACCCGAACTTAACCCGAACTTGACCCCGAACCCCATTGAAGTCAATGGGGACCCGAACTTTTGGGCACTAAAATGGCTGTAAAATAGCCCTGGAAAGGGCTAGAGGGCTGCAAAAGGCAGCAAAATGTAGGTAAATGCCCTGCAAACAAATGTGGATAGGGAAATGACTTAAAATGAAATAAATGAAAATTAAACATTATTAATTGGCAACTCGGAGGTGGATGTGGAGTAGGAGGTTGAGGAGGCGTGAGGTGGGAATGCCATGCAGTGCATCTACCAGCGTGCGTTTGTAGTCATGCATCTTTTGATCAGTAATGGACGTTTTTACAAAATTTGGTTTCCTGCCAGTAATGTACAGCAGGGGCTTAACACTGGCAAAACTGGGTTAATGTCACCCACCAATGGAACAGGCGATTTTCAGAAATGTAGGCCCCTGGCACCCAGTCAGAGGAGAGGTTCATTCATGGCAAAACAGGCTTTATGTCATCCACCAATGGAACAGGCGATTGTCACTAATGTAGGCCCCTGGCACCCAGACAGAGGAGAGGTTCATTCACTGCAAAACAGGCTACATGTCATCCACCAATGCAACAGGCGATTGTCACTAATTTAGGCCACTGGCACCCAGACAGAGGAAAGGTTTATTCACGGCAAAAAGAGGATAATGTCACCCACCAATGGAACAGGCGATTTTCAGTAAGTTAGGCCCCTGGCACCCAGACAGAGGAAAGGTTCATTCACGGCAAAAAGAGGTTAATGTCACCCACCAATGGAACAGGCAATGTTCAGAAATGTAGGCCCCTGGCACCGAGACAGAGTAGAGTTTTATTCACGGCAAAAAGAGGATAATGTCACCCACCAATGGAACAGGCGATTTTCAGTAAGTTAGGCCCCTGGCACCCAGACAGAGGAGAGGATTATTCATGGCAACCCAGGCTTCATGTCACCCACCAATGAAGTAAATGTGTATCCAAACTTTTGGGCACAAATATGGCTGTAACAAGTCCTGGTAAGGACTATAGGGCTGCAATATGTGGGTAAGTGCTCTGCAAACAAATGTGGATAGGGAAATAACTTAAAATAGAATAAAACAAATAAAAAATAAACATTTTTAACCAGCAACTCGGAGGAGGAGGTGGATGCGGAGTCGGAGGTTGAGGAGGTGGCGAATGTTGTGCTGTTAGTGGAAGCGGCGATGCAGGAGGAGGAGGGGGTATCTTAAAAGGTTTTATTTATTTATTTTTGGGTTTTAAAATTGGGGTAGCTCCCAAAATAATTGTACAAATAAAAAAAGGATTCAATGAATAGCACTTTTTTTCCCCAAAATTCACAAATGCACTATTTAACGGCTGAAAATTAAACGTAGGTATTTGTTTGCTGTATGAACAACTGCTTTGTGAACAAAGAACATGGCTTTTTTTCCCTAAAACACAGTAATGCACTATTTAATTGCAGAAATGTAAAATAGGTCTTTGTACGCTGTATGCACAACTGCTTTATGGACCAGGAATACCGCTTTTTTCCCAAAAATACACTGATGCACTATTTTACTGCAGAAATGTAAAATAGGTATTTGGGCAGAGCCAATACATCGGAGCCAATATATTCTAATGCTGTATGGAGCTCCTGCTCCGTACAGTATTATAACGTAGTTTTATGTGAATCGACTTCAGATGTTTCATCCGAAGTCGATTTGCTCATCCCTACTCGTTGGCTTCAGCAATGAAGGCAGTACACAATGCCATCGGCCTAAAGAAAGGACAATCTTTTTACAAGATGTAGAGCCAATGATCACCACATATTGGAAGATAGTGTAGCTGTTTAGGGACCGTTTATCTAAGGTTTCTAGAGGAAGGGATAATACTTGAAGGGTAAGCTGGGCAGCCTAAAGATAACAAATCACTGAAAAACTCACTGAGTGCTCAACTCAAATGATAGATACCTCACTGAGAATAGACAAAAGAGCTTGAAATAAAATCACTATGGCATATCAAAGGTTTTCTTAAAGTACAGTGCCACTTTAAGAACTCTTTCATGCGGCATGTTTTGTTTCAATTAAATTGACCAGTATTAATTTTTAAAGGGGCTGGCCACCTTCTGGCTATTGTTAATCAATAGTCTCCTTGTTGGACAACTGTTTTGTGACGTCCACACGTAGGTCCTGTCGATGAAATGGCTGCTATGGAGGGTCACATGACCAGAAAAATCACTCAGTCTCCTCCATCAAATACACTACTCCTGTACTAAACTCCTAAGGGTGAACTCGCACAGCTTAGTCGGGTTGCAGTTGTTAAACGGTTACTACATCAGCAAGCATGCATACACAACACAGTTTTTGATTGGAGCCATAGATTGTAGCTAAATTGAAAACTGCGTTGTAAAAGCATTCTTTTTGATGCAGATGGTGCATGCAGTCAATTGCAAGCATTTCCAGCACCTTAACTACAGATGGTATGTGCAATGTTTAAGTATATTGAGCCTACTATTATAGCCTTTGCTGATATTCTGTGCATTTTTCTATATTTCATGAACCATATCCCTTTGTTCCCCAACACTTTTGGGCTGTCCACACTTAGATCCTGTACATTAAATGGCTGCTGATTTAGGGTAATCTGCACTGTTTAGAGCAGGTGCAGTGCATTTGATGGAGAAGATTGAGTCCAGTGTATAGGAATGAGCGGTCCCATTTAAATTAATGGGACGGCTTGGGTGTAATTGCACCTTGCACCTGCTCACCCCTGCCGATGCGATGGCGAGCAGGTAAACAATGAAGGGGAGGCAGCGCTGGCACGGCACGCGGCTTCTCTTCAACTGATCAGCGGGGATGCCGGATGTCAGACACACGCCAATCTGATATTGATGACCTATCCTTTGGATAGGTTATCAATAAAAATAACTTTGACAACACCTTTAACCCCTTAAGGACGCATGGCGTACCTGTACGTCATGGTTTCCGAGTCTTAAGGACCCATGACGTACAGATACGTCATGAGTAGTTCCGATCACTGCTGCTCAGCCGGCAGTGATCGGAACAAGGTACCTGCTGAAATCATTCAGCAGGTACCTTGTTACAATGCCCAGGGGGGTCCTGTGACCCCCCCATATCGGCGATCGCTGCAAACCGCAGGTCAATTCAGACCTGCGGTTTGCAGCGCTTTGTGCGATCTCTGATCGCGGGGATCAGAGAGTTAATGCCCCCAAAGTGTTGATTTTTAACCTGCAGCCCCCACCTTTAGCCTTCAGCCCCCAATCATATTTTGGCTGCGGGGGTGCAGGGGGGGTGGTTGTGGGCGGCGTGAGGTGGTGCGGGAGGCCCCGCCCGCCTCCTTTGTAATGTTTCCCTGGTGTCTAGTGGATCTATCAGAGTCTATTAGCACATTACTGACACTCTGATAGAAACGGCTGGCATCTGTGCTTGATCAGATGCCAGCCGTTTAACCCCTTCCGTACCGCGGTCCGTACGGACCGCGGTATGGAAGGGTTAACAGGGAGGGAGCTTCCTCCCTCAACCATCGGGGGGCTGCTGTGCCTTTGCAGCCCCCAACAGGATGGGATCACAGAGGGAGGGAGCCCTACTCCCTCCCCATCCATCACCTGCTGCTCTCTTATGGCAGCGGGTGATGGTTGCCATGGGAGCAGGACGCTTTCAGAAGTGTCCTGCTCTCCATGGTGCTGAAAGTCTGAATAGACCTGCTAAAGGTTTATTCAGACTTTGTAAAGTAAAAAATACAGCACAGTGCACTATATAGTGTACTGTATTATACAGACACCAGATCCACTGGATCTACAAGAACCAAGTGGGTCTGGGTAAAAAAAAATGTAAAAAAGTGGAAAAAAAAGTAAAAATGAAAAAAAAAAACATATCACTGAATTAAAATAAAATACACTACACATATTAGCTATCGCCGCGTCCTTAAAAATCTGCTCTATAAAAATATCACATGACTGAACTCCTCAGGTGTAAATAAGCCATTTTTTGGCACCTTACATCACTAAAAGTGTAATACAAAGCGATCAAAAAAGCGTATGCCTCCCAAAATAGTACCAATCAAACTGCCATCTCATTATGCAAAAAATGAGCTCCTACCCAAAACAATTGGCCAAAAAATAAAAAAACTATGCTTCGCAGACTAAAACATGATTTTTTTTGTTTCAAAAATGCTTTTTAGTGTTAAATGTAAAAAAAACTAAAAAGTATACATATTGGGTATCTCAACGTTCGTAAGAATCTGCTCTATAAAAATATCACCTGACCTAACCCCTCTAGTAAAAACTGTAAAAAAAAAAAAAAAAAAACTTTGTCAAAAATTCATTTTTTTGTCACCTTACATCACAAAAAGTGTAATAGCAAGCGATCATAAAGTCATATGACCCCCCAAATAGTGCCAATATAACCGTCACCTCATCCTGCAAAAAATTAGCCCCTACATAGGACAATCGCCCAAAAAATAAATAAATATGGCTCTCAAACTATAGAGACAGTAAAACATGATTTATTTTTTGTTCTAAAAAATATTATTGTGTAAAACTTATATAAATAAATAAAAAGTATACATAAATTATGTATTGCCGCGTCCGTTACAACCTGCTCTATAAAAATAACACATGAACTAACCCCTCAGCTAAACACAGCAAAGAAAAAAAAATAGTGTCAAAAGCCATTTTTGTCACCTTACATCCCAAAAAGTGTAATAGCAAGCGACCAAAATGTCATATGCACCCCAAGATAGTGCCAATCAAACCGCCATGCAAAAAATGAGCCCCTACATAAGACAGTCACCCAAAAAGAAAAAAAAAAAAAAAAACTATGGCTTTCAGAATGTGGAGACACTAAAAAATTTTTTTTTTCAAAAATGCTTTATTATGTAAAACTGAAACTAAAAACCCCCAAAAGTAGTCATATTTAGTATTTTTACGTCTGTAACAACCTGCTCTATAGAAATAGCACACAATCTAGCCTGTCAGTTCAACGATGTAAATAACTAAAAATAAAAACAGTCCCAAAACAGCAATTTTTTTGCAAATTTTCCATTTTAATCCATTTTTCCAGTAACAAAGCAAGGGTTAACAGCCAAACAAAACTCAATATTTATTGCCCTGATTCTCTTGTTTGCACAAACACCCCATATGTGGTCGTAAACTGCTGTATGGCCAAACGGCAGGGCACAGAAGGAAGGGAACGCCATATGGTTTTTGGAAGGCAGATTTTGCTGGACTGTTTTTTTGACACTATGTCCCATTTGAAGCCCCCCTGATGCACCCCTACAGTAGAAACTCCAAAAAAGTGACCCCATTTTGGAAACTACGGGATAAGGTGTCAGTTTTGTTAGTACTATTTTAGGGTAAATATGATTTTTGGTTGCTCTATATTACACTTTTTTTGAGACAAGGTAACAAAAAATAGAAATTCTGAAACTTCATCTCAATTTGCCAATAACTCTTGTGGAACACCTAAAGGGTTAACAAAGTTTGTAAAATCAGTTTTGAATACCGTGAGGGGTGTAGTTTCCAGGGCTGTGGAGTCGGTAGATAAATTGTCCGACTCCGACTCCTCAGATTTTAAAACTTCCGACTCCTCGACTCCGACTCCTCTGTATTTAATATGCAAATACGAAGCTGTTCCACCAAGTTCTTCTAATCTTCTCTAGCACAGAGAGGTAGTTGAGCAGAAGCTGCTGCCTTCTCCTTTGTGTGCTGATCTTCTGCTGAAGATAGAGCAGTGGGAGGATCCAGGAAGGGGCAGGGGAAGGGGCATTTATTTTAAAACATGATTTTCCTAGTAGAATCCCATAGTCATGTTTAAAATTTAAGCTAACAATCTGAGTTTACATGTTTTATAGCCTTAGCTGAATGATAGCAGTTTTTCAAATGGTTTACAGCTTCAGTCTTGAACTATTGACTATCCATTCCCTTCACTTATACAAGTGTCTCCAGTCCTTAATCAGTTATCAGTGAGAGGCTAGGATAACAATGGGTTCCCTGTAACAGCAGACCACAAGACAATGGAAAATGTAAGTATTCTGGTATTCATCAGAGAATTAGGAATAAAACTATACTAATGTTACCCCCAGTTAAGCTGTACTTGTGTTTAAAAAACATTTTAATCCGTATGCAAATTCACTATCTTTGTGCCCAATGGGGCAGCGTCTCCTGCGGCTTTGTGCCCAGCCGCGCCAAGTACAGCTTCCCAGCGCTGTTCCCCTCGTTATTATTCACTGCACTGGCCTTTTTTTCAGGCTAGCCGAGCGCTGAATTCCTGCGCAGGCGCACGTGTAGGAGTGCTGGCAGCAGCCTCGTCTGGCTATGCTGAGGCTGTGCCAGCTTTCTCTCTTCCTCCTCGCTACCTAGTCCTGTCTAGTGCTGCCAGTACTCTACATGTGCACCTGCCCCTTGGGCACAAAGGATAGAGAATTTGCATATTGATTAAAACGTTTTTAAACACATGTAAACCTCAACTGGGGGTAACAGTCGTCTAGTTGTATTCCTAATCCTCTGATGAATACCAGCAGATATATCAGCCTGTCAGTGTCCCTTTAACTGCATAGTAAAGCATATGAAAAGCATGCTTCTTCACGGTCACTTAACGTCTTTGTTTAGCGGTAACGTGACGCACTGCATGCATTGGCCTTTATTCTTACAGTAGAGAAGTAATTAATTATAACTTTATCTGAATTGGGACATTTAAACTTGCTTTTTTTTTATTCCAATTTTTTTTTATTCCAATTTAAATCTAGTAGGAGTCGGAGTCGGTCCATTTTTTGCCGACTCCGACTCCAGGTACCCAAAATTGCCTCCGACTCCTCGACTCCGACTCCGACTCCACAGCCCTGGTAGTTTCTTAGATAAAGTCACTTTTATGGAGTTTCTACTCTAGGGGTGCATCGGGGGGCTTCAAATGGGACATGGTGTCAAAAAACTAGTCCAGCAAAATCCACCTTCCAAAAACCATATGGCATTCTTTTCCTTCTGCACCCTGCAGTTTGGCCATACAGCAGTTTACGACCACATATTGGGTGTTCGTGCATACTACAGAATCGGGGGAATAAATATTAAGTTTTGTTTGGCTGTTAACCCTTGATTTGTTACTGGAAAAATGGATTAAAATGGAAAATGTTCCAAAAAAATCGAAATTCTGAAATTTTATCTCCATTTGCCAGTAACTCTTGTGGAAAACCTAAAGGGTTAATTACGTTTGTAAAATCATTTCTGAATACCTTAAGGGGTGTAGTTTCTAGAATGGGGTAATTTTTGGGTGGTTTCTATTATGTAAGCCTCAAAAAGTGGGTTTTTAAAAATTTCTGAAAAATGTAAAGATTTGCTTCTAAACTTCTAAGCCTTATAACGTCCCCAAAAAATGAAATGTTATTCCCAAAATGATCGATTCATGAAGTAGACATATGGGGAATGTAAATCAATAACTTTTTTTGGCGGTATTACTATGTATTATAGAAGTAGGGAAATTGAAACTTGGAAAATTGCTAATTTTTCAAAATTTTTTGTAAATTTGGTATTTTTTAATAAATAAAAATGAAATTTTTCGACTTCATTTCACCACGTCATGAAGTACAATATGTGACGAAAAAACATTCTCAAAATGACCTGGATAAGAAAAAGCGTTTTAAAGTTATCACCACATAAAGTGACACTGGTCAGATTTGCAAAAAATGGGCGAGTCCTTAGGGTGAAATAGGGCTGAGTCCCTAAGGGGTTAAATCTAAAAAAAAAATTTAAACCATGAAAAAGCTTCATGACTGTCTTTCCATTTACACTCCCCGAAAAATTTGATCAGTCGTAGGACAATTTCTTTGTTTCCAGGTAGAAATTGTATAACTGGATCTGGCTTTAACCCTTTAAATCCTGGAAGTTTTTTTTTTATCATTTTGTGCTCCCAGAACCATAACTTTTTTATTTGTCTGTTCACATAGCAATATGAAGGCTTATTTTTTGCGGGACAAGTTGTACTTTCCAACGCCACCAGTTATTTTGCATATGAAGTGGTAAAAGTGAAGTGGGAAAAAAAATCAAAATTGGGTGAAATTGCAAAAAAAAAAAAAATCTATTCCACCACAGTTTTACGGGTTTTTTATTTACGACGTTTGATGTGCAATAAAGCTGACCAGTTACTTTTATTCTACAGGTCAGTACAAATCCAGGGATACCTTATCTGTATGGTTTTTCTTGCTTTTTGATAGTGATAAAAAAAAAAATTAAGTGGGAAAAAATCTTTTATTTTTTTGTCGCTACATTTTGACACATAACTTTTTTGGAATTATGTGTACGGAGCTGTATCGAGGCTTATTGTATGCGGGGCGATCTGAACTTTTCATTGATACCATTCTGGGGTGTGTATATCTTTTTAATGACTTTTTATTACATTTTTTGTAGAAATGAAGCTACCAAAAACGGCGTATCGCCATTTGGATGCTTTTTTCCGTTTTGCTGTTTGCCTTATGGGGAATATATTTTAATATGTTTATACTATGGGCGTTTTCGCACATTGCGACACCCATAATGTGTATTTTTAATTTTTTTTTAGTTCTTTTATTTTGGGCAAAGGGGAGTGATTTGAATTTTTTTAGTGTTTTTATTTACCGTATTTTTTGCCCTATAAGACGCACCAGACCATAAGACGCGCCTAGGTTTTTGTGGAGGAAAATGAGAAAAAAAAAATTTGTAACCAAAAGATGTGCACTGTTATGGGGGATCTGTGGATGACGCACTGTTATGTGGGGGATCTGTGAAGGACACTGTTATGGGGGGGATCTGTGGATGGCACTGTTATGGGGGGGATCTGTGGATGGCACTGTTATGGGGGGGATCTGTGGATGGCACTGTTATGGGGGGGGGGATCTGTGAAGGACACTGTTATGGGGGGGATCTGTGAAGAACACTGTTATGGGGGGGATCTGTGGATGGCACTGTTATGGGGTTTCAGTATATGGCATTGTCATGGGGGATCTGTGGCTGGCACTGTCATGGGGGATCTGTGGAGGACACGGTGTCATGGGGTTTCTGTGGAGGACACACTCTTATGGGGGGGGGAGTGGATCTGTGATTGACACTGTTATATATGTGTCATCCACAAACCCCCACCCCATAACAGTGCCATCCACAGACCCCCCCACCCCATAACAGTGCCATCCACAGCCCCCCCCCCTCCACCCCATAACAGTGCCATCCACAGATGTCCCCCATAACATTGTCATCCTCAGATGTCCCCCATAAGTGTCATCCACAAATCCTCCCCACCCAATAACAGTGCTGCAGTATAGGAATATAAAATCTCTAATTCAATTCAAGTTGATTAAAGTTGCGCCCTCACTTGTAATATTACTCACTAACAGCTCTTGTAGAACGCAGGCAGGCCGGGCGGGTGGGCGGCAGCATAACTCCCCAATGTCACGTGCCTGCACCGCTTACTTTATGAATGAAGCAGGCGGCGCAGGCATGTGACATCAGTGAGTCACGCTGCCGCCCGGCCTGCCTGCGTTCTACAAGAGCTGTTAGTGAGTAATATTACAAGTGAGGGCGCAACTTTAATCAACTTGAATTGAATTAGAGATTTTATATTCCTATACTGCAGAATGTGAGCGGCGGGGCCAGAGTACAGTGAATGCACCTGGCCACGCCGCAATTGCCGGCCTCCAGCTCCTCCTACCAGTCCCTCCCCGCTGACACATCGCAGTCTGTGATGTGAAATGTCAGCATTTGCCCCATAAGACGCAGGGGTATTTTTCCCCCATTTCTTTTTTTTTTGGGGGGGGAGCATCTTATGGGATGAAAAATGCGGATGTCTGCTATAGGAAGCATTGTGCCACCTGCAGCTATGGTGCCCGCAGCGTGCTGGAGCGAGCGGCATCTTTAAACACACGCCAGATTACGTACATGTATGCCATTGGGCGTGAAAGGGTTAAATTTACTTTAAAAAATGCCAATTTAAATACAAATTTCCCATCAGTTTATGGAACATATCCTGTTTCTCTAAAAATTGAATCTGTTCCTGAAACAAAAAGTATAATGTGAAAGAGGTCTAATTGGATGTAGCCCCTATTGGCATAGCTCTGCATTGTGGGTATTGATTGTCTAGTAAGGGTGTTGTCTTTTAACAGTATAATTTTATTTTATTTGGTTAGAGTGTTGGACTTTGTTAAAGCCCCTATTCTCTCATTAAACAACCCTGGTGAACTGTAGGTAATGTATCCTGGTGACAGTAAAGGTTCACCATTTTCACAGTTGAGTATATAGAGAGGACGTCAGACTACAGCATTATGCTGGACCCTGAGGGACACCTTGCATAACCACTTCAGCCCCCCTACCTTAAACACCCTTAAAGACCAGGCCACTTTTTACAATTCCGCACTACACTACTTTACCCGTTTATTGCTCCGTCATACAACTTACCACCCAAATGAATTTTACCTCCTTTTCTTCTCACTAATAGAGCTTTCATTTGGTGCTATTTCTTTCTTGCTGACATTTTAACTTTTTTTGATATTTTACTTTTTTTTATGAAATTTTTGCAAAAAAATGATATTTTTCACTTTATGTTGGAAAATTTGTCAAATAAAACTACATTTCTCTAAAAATTTTCTCTAAATTTATTGTTCTACATGTCTTTGATAAAAAAATGCAATAAGTGTATATTTATTGGTTTGGGTAAAAGTTATAGCGTTTACAAACTATGGTGCAAAAAGTGAATTTCCGCACTTTGACTTTCTGAGCACCTGTCCTGTTTCCTGACGTACTACAATGCCCAGACAGTAGAAATACCCCATAAATGACCCCATTTCCAAGTAGACACCCTAAGGTATTCACTGAGGGCATAGTGAGTTCATGGAAGTTTTTATTTTTGTCACAAGTTAGCGGAAATTGATTTTTTTTTTTTTTACAAAGTCTCATATTCTACTAACTTGTGCCAAAAATACAATTTTACATGAACTCACCATACCCCTCACAGAATACCTTAGGGTGTCTTCTTTCGAAATGGGGTCACTTGTGGGGTATTTATACTGCCCTGGCATTTTAGGGGCCCCTAAGCGTGAGAATCCAAATGCGTAAAAATGCCCTGTAAAATCCTAAAGGTACTCATTGGATTTAGGGCCCATTTGCGCATCTTGGATGCAAAAAGTGGCACACATGGGGTATCGCCGTACTCAGGAGAAGTAGGGCAATGTGTTTTGGGGTGTATTTTTACATATACCCCTACTGTGTGTGAAAAATATCTCTGTAAATGACAACTTTGTATAAATTTTTTAAAAAGTTGTCATTTACAGAGATATTTCTCTCACCCAGCATGGGTATATGTAAAAATACACCCCAAAACACATTGCCCTACTTCTCCTGAGTACGGCGATACCTATGTGTGCCACTTTGCAGCCAAGATGCGCAAAGGCCCTAAATCCAATAAGTACCTTTAGGATTTCACAGGACATTTTTACGCATTTGGATTCCAAACTGCTTCTGACGTTTAGGGGCCCCTAAAATGCCAGGGCAGTAAAAATACCACACAAGTGACCCCATTTCGAAAGTAGACACCTCAAGGTATTCGCTGATGGGCATAGTGAGTTCATGGAAGTTTTATTTTTGGCACAAGTTAGCGGAAATGGATTTTTTTTTTTTTTTTTACAAAGTCTCATATTCCACTAACTTGTGCCAAAAATACAATTTTACATGAACTCACCATACCCCTCACGGAATACCTTAGGGTGTCTTCTTTCGAAATGGGGTCACTTGTGTGGTATTTATACTGCCCTGGCATTTTAGGGGCCCCTAAACGTCAGAAGCAGTTTGGAATCCAAATGCGTAAAAATGTCCTGTGAAATCCTAAAGGTACTCATTGGATTTAGGGCCCATTTGCGCATCTTGGCTGCAAAAAGTGGCACACATGGGGTATCGCCGTACTCGGGAGAAGTAGGGCAATGTGTTTTGGGTGTATTTTTACATATACCCCTACTGGGTGTGAAAAATATCTCTGTAAATGACAACTTTGTATAAATTTTTTTAAAAAGTTGTCATTTACAGAGATATTCTCACCCAGCATGGGTATATGTAAAAATACACCCCAAACACATTGCCCTACTTCTCCTGAGTACAGCGATACTCATATGTGCCACTTTGCAGCCAAGATGCTAAGAGGCCCTAAATCCAATAAGTACCTTTAGATTTCTGAGACATTTTTACGCATTTGGATTCAAACTGCTCTGACGTTTAGGGGCCCTCAAATGCCAGGGCAGTAAAATACCACACAAGTGACCCCATTTCGGAAAGTAGACACCTCAAGGTATTCGCTGATGGGCATAGTGAGTTCATGGAAGTTTTTATTTTTGGCACAAGTTAGCGGAAATGGATATTTTTTTTTTTTTTTTTACAAAGTCTCATATTCCACTAACTTGTGCCAAAAATAAAATTTTACATGAACTCACCATACCCCTCACGGAATACCTTGGGGTGTCTTCTTTCTAATATGGGGTCACTTGTGTGGTATTTTTACTGCCCTGGCATTTTAGGGGCCCCTAAACGTCAGAAGCAGTTTGGAATCCAAATGCATAAAAATGTCCTGTGAAATCCTATAAGGTACTCATTGGATTTAGGGCCCTTTGCGCATCTTGGCTGCAAAAAGTGGCACACATGGGGTATCGACGTACTCGGGAGAAGTAGGGCAATGTGTTTTGGGGCGTATTTTTACCTATACCCCTACTGGGTGTGAAAAATATCTCTGTAAATGACAACTTTGTATAATTTTTTTAAAAAGTTGTCATTTACAGAGATATTTTCACACCCAGTATGAGTATATGTAAAAGTACACCCCAAACACATTGCCCTACTTCTCCTGAGTACAGAGATACCACATGTGTGCCACTTTTGCAGCCAAGTTGCTGATCGGCCCTAAATCCAATGAGTACCTTTAGAACGGTATTTTTACGCATTTTTCTTCTCACGCTTCAGGGCCCCTAAAATGCCAGGGCAGTATAAATACCCCACATGTGACCCCATTTTGGAAGAAGACACCCCAAGGTATTCTGTGAGGGGTATGGTGAGTTCATAGAAGATTTTTTTTTTGCCCAAGTTAGCGGAATTTGATTTTTTGTTTTTTTCACAAAGTCTCCCTTTCCGCTAACTTGTGACAAAAGTTCAATCTTTCATGGACTCAATATGCCCTTCAGCGAATACCTTGGGCGTCTTCTTTCCGAAATGGGGTCACATGTGATGTTGTTGTACTGCCCTGGCATTTGAGGGTCACCGCAATCATTACACGTATGGCCAGCATTAGGAGTTTCTGCTATTCTCCTTATATGGAGCATACAGGTAATGAGATTTTTTTTCCGTTCAGCCTCTGGGATGAAAGAAAAAATGAACGGCACAGATTTCCTCATTCGCATCGATCGATGTGGATGAAAAAATCTCTGCCAAAAAATATGCAAGAAAAAAAAGAGGGGCCTGGCGATTGCCAGGACATAGGGGCTCCGCCCAAACATCCATACCCACTCAGCTCCTATGTCCTGGCAAACGTGATTTCTCCATTCACATCGATCAATCCATCGGTGTGGAGGAAGACATCTTTGCCAGATTTTTTGATACAAAGTGTTTGCCAAAGCATATGAACTCCAACACCTCTCCTCAGCTCATATGCCTGGGCAAACGTACCTGTCCTGCAGAGGAGAAATCTCGTCTTGCAGCGCTGCATACACTGACTTCACGTGTCTTCTGATAGCAGCAATGCTTCTCTCAGAATTCACATCAGTGCTGCGGCGTTTTCGTCGGTTGGTCTGTTGGTCTGAAAATAAAGGGTGGTTATGGGGGAAAAAAATAAAAAAATGAAGAAAAAACAGGCAGCAGGCACATGACTTGAACGTTGCAAACTTTATAAAACCAGAACATTTTAAAACTTTTATAAAACATGAACATAAAAACCTGAACTAACTCAAGATTTTTTTTTCTTGCTTCCTGTTTAATTTTTTATTTTTTTTTACCATTTCACTCTTTATTTTCCTAGCAGAAACCTCTCCTTTCCCATGGGACAATGTGTAAAGTGTAAATCACACAGAGATGGTGCGAAGTACATTATACGCGTTATCCCAAGTGAAAGGAGAGGTTTCTACCGTTTCACACTTCTGCTGTAGCACACCAGCACCGTCCCTATGTGTTAGGGTCTCTCAAAACCTAGTGTCCTGAGAGACCCTAGAGCCTGAGTGGAAAAAAACTACCTGTGTAGTGCTGTCCCTAGGTCCCTAAGTGTACCTGAGTGTGGTACTTCCGGAAACACTCTCCAAGGCATAGGGCAGGGTGGTCAGGACAGTCAGGACAGAAATAACGGGTGTCACGCCTTATTCCACTCCTGCTACAGACACGACATTTTTTTCGGGGTGGCGGTTGGTTTGAGGTACCCGGCACAACGCTAGGGAAGTGCCGCTCGTGTAGACGGCTAACTACACTGGTGGATGGGGCCACGGAACCTCCTGGGTACAGGAGGTTCTCGACGATCTCTTCCTGGAATTTTAGGAAAGATCCAGTTCTCCCAGCCTTACTGTAGAGAACGTAACTATTATATAGAGCCAATTGAATCAGATAAAAAGACACTTTTTTATACCAGCGTCTGGTCTTTCGGGAAACCAAATAAGGGGCCAACATCTGGTCGTTGAAGTCCACCCCTCCCATGTGGAGGTTATAGTCGTGGACTGAGAGGGGCTTTTCAACGACACTTGTTGCCTGTTGAATTTGTACTGTCGTGTCTGCGTGAATGGAGGAGAGCATGTAAACGTCACGCTTGTCTCTCCATTTCACCGTGAGCAGTTCGTCGTTACACAGTGCAGCCCCCTGCCCCCTTGCAAGTCGGGTGGTAAGAAGCCGTTGGGGGTAGCCCCGGCGACTAGGTCGCGCGGTGCCGCAGCAGCCAATCTGTTCTAGGAACAAATGCTTGAAGAGGGCCACACTTGTGTAAAAGTTGTCCACGTAAAGATGGTACCCCTTGCCGAATAAGGGTGACACCAAGTCCCAGACGATCTTCCCACTGCTCCCCAGGTAGTCAGGGCAACCGACTGGCTCCAGGGTCTGATCTTTTCCCTCATAGATCCGAAATTTGTGCGTATAGCCTGTGGCCCTTTCACAGAGCTTATACAATTTGACCCCATACCGGGCGCGCTTGCTCGGGATGTACTGCTTGAAGCCAAGGCGCCCGGTAAAATGTACAAGGGACTCGTCTACGCAGATGTTTTGAGCAGGGGTGTACAAATCTGCAAATTTCTGGTTGAAATGGTCTATGAGGGGCCGAATTTTATGGAGCCGGTCAAAAGCTGGGTGGCCTCTAGGATGGGAGGTGGTGTTGTCACTAAAGTGCAGGAAACGCAGGATGGTCTCAAAACGTGTCCTGGACATGGCAGCAGAGTACATGGGCATGTGATGAATTGGGTTCGTGGACCAATATTCATGTTTTTTGGTTATGCCCATGCTGAGGAGAAGGCCCAGAAAAGTTCTAAGTTCGGAAACTTGGACTGGTTTCCACCGGAAAGGCTGGGCATAGGAGCTTCCCGGGTTGTCGGCGATAAATTGAGTGGCATATCTGTTTGTTTCTGCCACGGCTAAGTCAAAGAGCTCCGCAGTGAAAAACAGCTCAAAAAACCCCAGCGCCGATCCTATCTGAGCTGTTTCCACCCGAACTCCTGACTGGGTGGTGAAAGGAGGAACTACTGGTGCGGCTGAAGATGGGGGCTGCCAATCAGGGTTTGCCAGCACCTCAGGGACTCTAGGGGCTCTACGGGCCTGTTGTCTTTGCGGTGGCTGCGACGGGAAAACTATTGCACGTGCCACCGTACCAGCTTCTACTGCCCTTCTGGTGCTCGCCACTTCACCATGTTCTACGGCAGTGCTGGTAGAAGGTCCAGGACGGGCTGCACTGCTGGTGTATGCCTCACCACGTAATCCGGCAGCGCCAGCCCCACTCTGCTGCCCTTGAAGCGGATCCTGCGCAACCTGTGGTCTAGCGACACGGGGCCGGGTACGCCTGGTTCTATCAGGGACCTCCACCTCCTCGTCAGAACTTTGGGTCAGACTGCCACTGCTTTCTACAGTTTGGTATTCTGACCCGCTAGATTCGTCAGATGAGGGTTCCCATTCCTCATCCGACTGGGTCAGAATCCTGTAGGCCTCTTCAGAGGAATACCCCTTGTTTGACATTTGGCCGTCTAAATTTAGGGGGTATTCCCTGAGACTACCCAAGAAAAAAAGCAAGCCTGTCTTACAATTGAGAGGGTAGCGAAGTACAGAAGCCGCTGCGATTGATAAAAAATATCAAAACTGATTTTTTTATCGCCGCAGCGCTTGTGAAGGGATTGTGCAGTGATTACAAAAAAATAAAAAATTTTGTCACTGCGGCGGGGTGGGCGTGGGTGAACGCACGTTTGGGCGACCGATCAGGCCTGATCGGGCAAACACTGCGTTTGGGGTGGAGGGCGAACTAAAGTGACACTAGTACTATTATATATCTGACCGTGATCAGTTCTGATCACTTACAGATACTATAAAAGTACAAACGCTGATTAGCGCTACGCTAATCAGCGAACCAGTGACTGCGGTACGGTGGGCTTGGCGCTAACGCTAACTACCTACCAAAGGGGCCTAAACTAAGCTAAACCTAACAGTCAATCCTAGTGAAAAAAAAAAAAAGTGACAGTTTACACTGATCACTTTTTTCCCTTTCACTGGATGATTGACAGGTGCTGAAAGGGGTGATCATGGGGTTAATTTGGGTGATGGGGGGCTGATCAGGGGGCTAATGTGTGGTGCTTGGTGTACTCACAGTAAGGTGTGCTCTCTCCTGGGTCCAACCGACGAAAAGGACCCAGGAGAGAGCACAGAAGCCATTTAATCCATCATATTTACTAATATGATGGGTTAAATGGCTCCTGATTCGTTTTTTTGAATGTCATCAGCCCGCCAGCGCTGCCGATTGGCTGGCAGGCTGATGACCAAGTTCTTCTAAATTCACTGCGATGCGCGATCTGCGCATGCGCGGGCGCTTGTGCCCGAAATCTCGCGCATCGCGAGAGGACGCCCCGATGCGTCCAAACAGAAGATCCCGGCCGCCCGCAGGACGCAATCCTGCGTACGGCGGTCCGGGACTGGTTAAAGTGTAACTGCCATTTCACTTCCAAAAATGAAATTCCTAACATATGTGATGCTAAAGGGAAGATATTCATGAAGCTTTATTTTTTAGTTCATTTTACCTTTCTGATGTCTGTATTCAGTCCTTAGCACTCCTTTTTCTCTGTACCTCTATTTCAGCATCTTCCTAAGATGGCCTCTACTGCACTTCCTGTGGTGATCTTTGCCATGTCCTTGAGACCATCTTGTATTTCCCTCACTTCCCATAACCCCTTGCTCTCCTCACATGAACTAGCAGGACCAATCAGAATGCAAATAACTTCCTCCACTACCCCAGAGCAGTGTGTATCCTCTCACATACAGCTAATCGGAAACAAGCCCTGTATTACATGAAATCAGTAAGCATTTGTTTTAGCCTCTTAATAGTCACATTAAAAGGTTTTTCAGAACCATGTTGGGGTATATATAGTGTATTAAATAACTTTTGTTATTTTATTTTTAGGGGGAAAGATAAAATAACAGCAATTTTTAAATTATTTTGCGGATTTTTTTACGCCGTTCACTGTGTGGTAAAAATAATGTAATTTTATTATTTTGGTCACTATACTGATGATGATGTCACATTTCTATATATTTTACCTTTTTTTTTTTCTCTCCTCTTATCAGCTCTGCAGCTGCTCCCTCATTCTCCTCTACACTGACAGGGAGGGGTGAACTGCTTTAGCTGCTCATATCTCTGGTTTGGTACCAGCTATAGATATGGGCTTTGCATTGTTTGGAAGTTCAGTATAAAAGGAGATATCACTGAGAGAAATTGGGATACTGTGAATGCAGCTGACAGTGAAAGTAAGAGCAGGTTTTACCTGCGATTATTCCCAACTCGATTTCTAATAGTGTTTTCTCCTCTGTTGTTTGGACTTTAGCTATCATGTCAGCTGGAATGTCCGCTTTCAAGCAAGACCAGTGCATGTTTCTAGCTGCTACCATTCAGGAGAAAGGAGCATCTAAAGCAGCCCTCCCCCCCCCCCCCCCCTCCCCCCTTGACTTTCTGCCCGAACCCAGGCACTCAGGGCTGTGCTACTCCTCCTAGTGCTCTCCTCTCTCATGTTTATATCAGAAAGGAGACGGCCTGCACATGACAATGCTGTGAGAAGAGGCCTGCTCATTGTGAAAGTGACACACATTTCTGGGTGTTTTTATGAGGTGAAAGTGAAAAAGATTAAATTATAAAGTACAAAAGCATTTATACAGCAGGGTGTACTATACTATTAGGGTATAAAAAAAATTAAACAGCAGTTACACTTTAACAGATTCAGGACCTTGGACCAGATAGCTGGTCCTAACTTGCAGTTACTTCACCACTAGGATTAGATATCTTGTCCTGCTGTCACTGTGAGCAAACACAGTTGATAAGAACTAAGCTACTTGTAGTTTTGCTTCTCTAGTGCAGAGGAGATCAAAGATGTGGATTAGCCTGCCCTTCCTCCTCAGCTACACAGTTAACCCCTTCAGTACTCCTCACACATCCATAGCCCTTCCTTAGTGCTGTTTTGGGAGCTTTGTAACCAGTGAATATCATTTAATAAATGATCCAAACATAGACATATGGGAAATGCAAACTAAACTATTTTAGGAGGTATTACTATCTTTTTTATAAGCAGAGAAATAGAAATATCGAAAAAAAAAATGTAATGTTTAGTAAATTTGGTATTTTTTATAAATAAAAGTAAAATATTGTGACTCAAATTTACCACTGTGATAAAGTACAATATGTGAAAAGAAAACAGTCTCAGAATGGCTTGGATAAGTAAAAGCGTTCCAAAGTTATTACCACATAAAGTGACATATGTCAGGTTTGAAAGAAATGGCCAGGTCCTTAAGGTGAAAAATGGCAGGGTCCTTAAGGGGTTAATAGCAAATACAATGAACTTGTTAAAGTGAAAGAAACATGATAAATAGAGCACAGTAGTATGAAGTATAATGCATATATACTGCTGTAGTACTTCTGCTGGGACATAAAGTGTGGTGGACAACCGCTACATAGTGAATAGAGGGGTGAAATTATAATCCCAACTCGCCTATAACCACATGTTAAAGTGAATTATTAATGTCATACAGAGAATAGTTGTATTAACCACCTCAGCCCCCCTAGCTTAAACACCCTTAATGACCAGGCCACTTTTTAAAATTATGCACTACACTACTTTCACCGTTTATTGCTCGGTCATGCAACTTACCACCCAAATGAATTTTACCTCCTTTTCTTCTCACTAATAGAGCTTTAATTTGGTGGTATTTCATTGCTGCTGACATTTTTACTTTTTTTGCTATTAATCAAAAATTACCGTAATTTTTTGCAAAAAATTACATTTTTCACTTTGTTGTAATTTTTTTTTTTAAAACTACATTTCTATATACATTTTTCACAAAATTTATTGTTCTACATGTCTTTGATTAAAAAAAAAATCCAATAAGTGTATATTTATTGCTTTTGGTAAAAGTTATAGCGTTTACAAACTATGGTGCAAAAAAGTGAATTTCGGCATTTTGAAGCAGCTCTGACTTTCTGAGCACCTGTCATGTTTCTTCAGGTGCTAGAATGCCAGGATAATATAAATACCCCCCAAATGACACCATTTTAGTACCCCCCAAAGTATTCGCAAAAGGGCATGGTGAGTTCATGTATCATTACATTTTTTTTCGCAAGTTAGCGGAAAATGACACTTTTGAGGAAAATAAATAAATAATAATAAAGTATCCATTTCTGCTAACTTCTGGCAAAAAAAAAAAAAAAAAAAACTCCCACAGACTCACTATGCCCCTCAGTGAATAACTTGGGGTGTCTACTTTCCAAAATGGGGTCATTTGTGGGGTGTGTTTACTGTTCTGGCATTTTGGGTGGGGCTAAATTGTGAGCATCCCTGTAAAACCTAAAGGTACTCGGAATTTGGGCCCCTTTGCGCACCCAGGCTGCAAAAAAGTGTCACTCATGTGGTATCGCTGTACTCAGGAAAAGTAGGGCAATGTGTTTTGGGGTGTATTTTTACATATACCCATGTTGGGTGAGAGAAATATCTCTGTAAATTGACAACTTTGTATAAAAATTTTAAAAAGTTGTCGTTTACAGCGATATTTCAAACACAAAGTATGGGTATATATAAAAATACACCCCAAAACTCATTTCCCTACTTCTCCTGAGTACGGCGATGCCACATGTGTGCCACTTTTTTTGCAGCCAAGATGCGCAAAGGGCCCCAAATACCCATGAGTACCTTTAGGATTTCACCGGGCATTTTTACGCATTTGGATTCTCACGCTTTAGGACCCCTAAAATGCAAGGGCAGTATAAATACCCCACATGTGACCCTATTTTGGAAAGAAGACACCCCAAGGTATTCCATGAGGGGCATGGCGAGTTCACAAAAAAAAAAAAATTTTGGCACAAGTTAGCGGAAATTGATATATATATATATATATATTTTTTTTTTTACAAAGTCTCATATTCCACTAACTTGTGACAAAAAATTAAATGGAATACCTTGGGGTGTCTTCTTTCTAAAATGGGGTCACATGTGAGGTGTTTGTACTGCCCTGGCATTTGAGGGTCTCCGCAATCATTACACGTATGGCCAGCATTAGGAGTTTCTGCTATTCTCCCTATATTAAGCATACGGGTAATGAGATATTTTTTTTCCTTTCAGCCTCTGGGCTGAAAAAAAAAATGAACGGCACAGATTTTTTCATTCGCATCGATCATCGTGGATGAAAAAATCTCTGCCAAAATCAGTGACTTCGGTGCGGTTGGCTGGGCGCTAACTACCTAACAAGTAGCTAACTAACTGGCGGTGATAAGGGACCCTTATGCCCCATTCACACGTCCGCAATTCTGTTTGCGAAACGGAATTGCGGACCCATTAATTTCTATGGGGACAGACTTTGTCCCGCTCGGATCCGGAATTGCGGATCCGCACTTAAGGGTCTGCACTTCCGTTCCGCAAAAATATAGAACATGTCCTATTCTTGTCCGCAATTGCGGACAAGAAAAGGCATTTTCTATATAGTTCTGGCAATGTGCGGATCTGCAAAATGCGGAAAGCACATTGCCGGTGTCTGTGTTTTGCGGATCCGTGAATCCACGGATCCGCAAAACACAGATGGACGTCTGAATGGAGCCTTACAGGGGTGTGATCAATGACGGGGGTGATCAGGGAATCTAGATGGGATGATCAAAGGGTTAATAAGTGACGGGGGGGAGGGGTAGTGTAGTGTGGTGCTTGGTGCAACTTTACATAGCTACCTGGTCCTCTGGTGGTCGATCCCAGCAAATGGGACCACCAGAGGACCAGGTAGCAGGTATATCAGATGCTGTTAACAAAACAGCGTCTGATATACCTGTTTGATGCTTTTTATTTTAGTTCTACAGCCTGCCAGCGATTGATCAGCGTGCGCGTTCACAGCAAATCTCGCGTCTCGCGAGATGACGCACGGATGCGTCCCGCCAGAGCAACAGACCGCCGGCCGGACACATCCGTGCGTTAGGCGGTCCTGAGGTGGTTAAACAAGTTTTCTGAGATCTTAACCACTACAGGACCGCCTAACGCACGGATGCGTCCGGCGGGCGGTCCTGTAGTTCTGATACGACTCATCCATGCGTCATCTCGCGAGAGGCGAGATTTCCTGTGAACGCGCGCGCGTTCACAGCTCCCGGCGTCTCAGAAGTGTAAGTACAGCCTGCCAGCGATGATCCATCGCTGGCAGGCTGTAGATGCGAATTAAATCGCATCAAACAGGTATATCAGACGCTGTTTTGTTAACCGCGTCTGATATACCTGCTACCTGGTCCTCTGGTGGTCCCATTTACTGGGATCGACCACCAGAGGACCAGGTAGGTATGTAAAGTTGCACCAAACACTACACTAAGCCCCCCCCCACCCCCCCTCACTTATTAACCCCTTGTTAACCCCTTGATCACCCCCCTGTCACTAATCACCCCCCTGTCATTGATCACACCCCTTGTTCAGACGTCCATATGTCCATAACTTTGAATAAAAAAATGTAAAAAGTTGTCGTTTACAGCGATATTTCTCACACAAAGTATGGGCATATGTAAAAATACACCCCAAAACACATCGCCCTACTTCTCCTGAGTACGGCGATACCCCATGTGTGACACTTTTTTGCAGCCAAGATGCGCAAAGGGGCCCTAAAACCAATGAGTACCTTTAGGATTTCACAGGGCATTTTTACGCATTTGGATTCTCACGCTTTAGGGCCCCTAAAATGCCAGAGCAGTATAAATACCCCACATGTGACCCCATTTTGGAAAGAAGACACCCCAAGGTATTCTGTGAGGGGCATGGCAAGTTCACAGAAATTTTATTTTTTGGCACAAGTTAGCGGAAATTGATATATATTTTTTTTATTTATTTTGTTTTTTATAATAAAGTCTCATATTCGACTAACTTGTGACAAAAAATAAAATTTTACATGAACTCACCATACCCCTCACGGAATACCTTGGGGTGTCTTCTTTCCAAATTGGGGTCACATGTGGGGTATTTATACTACCCTGGCAGTTTAGGGGCCCTAAAGCGTGAGAAGATGTCTGGAATCCAAATGCGTAAAAATGCCCTGTGAAATCCTAAAGGTACTCATGGAATTTGGGCTCTTTGCACTCAGGCTGCAAAAAGTACACACATGTGGTAGTCGCAGACTCAGGAGAAGTAGGGCAATGTGTTTTGGGGTGTATTTTTATATATATCCCTGCTGGGTGTGAGAAATATCTCTGTAAACAACAACTTTTAAATTTTTATACAAAGTTGTCAGTTTACAGAGATATTTCTCTCACCCAACATGGGTATATGTAAAAATACACCCCAAAACTCATTGCCCTACTTCTCCTGAGTACGGCGATACCACATGTGTGCCACTTTTTTGCAGCCTGGGTGCACAAAGGGGCCCAAATTCCAACGAGTACCTTTAGCTTTTACATGGCTGCTCACAATTTAGCCCCGCCCAAAATGCCAGAACAGTACAAACACCCCACAAATGAATCCATTTTGGAAAGTAGACACCCCAAGGTATTCACTGAGGGGCATAGTGAGTCCGTCTGAGATTTTTTATTTTTTTGCCAGAAGTTAGCAGAAATGGAAACTTTATTTATTTATTTTTTTTCCTCAGAAAGTGTCATTTTCCGCTAACTTGTGAAAAAAAATGAAATGATACATGAAGTCACCATGCCCCTCCGCGAATACTTTGGGGTGTCTTCTTTCTAAAATGGTGTCATTTGGGGGTATTTATACTATCCTGACATTCTAGCACCTGAAGAAACATGACAGGTGCTCAGAAAGTCAGAGCTGCTTCAAAATGCCGAAATTCACTTTTTTGCACCATAGTTTGTCAACGCTATAACTTTTACCCAAACCAATAAATATACACTTATTGGATTTTTTTTTATCAAAGACATGTAGAACAATAAATTTAGAGAAAAAATTTATATAGAAATGTAGTTTTAAAAAAAAAAAAAATTTACAACAGAGACACTGACATTTGTATAGTTCTTTAGTACTAAACTGATCAAGAGGAGCTTTAACATTTCTGACCTTACTAGTGAGGAGTAGAAGGGGTAAGCAAAAATGGATGCTCTGGCTCATTAGATATTAAAGTCAAAGGTCTTGCATTGATGATGGCCACTACTTCAGTCATGAAGGTTTCCTGAGTGAGCCAAGAACTTCACAGTCATAGGAATATTGGATCAAGGATCCTGCAGGCTTTACTGATCATACACTCCCAATAGCCTTCTCTGTGGGAAGTGTGTGGAGGGTTAAATTTCATGTGCAACCTTGGTCAGTAAGATATCGCTATACGTGGTCATTGTCTCTGTTTATTCCTCCTTGACGCGCTCCTGGGTCCGGTGGAACGCAGCGCTGGACTCGGGAGAGGTAAGTCACCAGCCTGCCAGCCAATGATCAGCGCTGGCAGACTGGCGATTTTTAAAATCACCTATGGAAAAGTGTAATGTTAGTTATATTTATAAATATAGGGGTTTTATAAGGGATCTGTGCCATGTGCTGGGTCCTTTTCATCGGTTGGACCCAGCACAGAGCACAGATCCCAAGTAAGTGCACCAAACACTACACATCAGGCCCTGATCACCCCCCCATCACCCTAATTAACCCCTTGATCACCTGTCAATACATAGTGAAAGGGAAAAAAGTGATCAGTGTCACTTTTGTGAACTGTCACTTTTTTTTCACTACAATTGACAGTGGGAAGATAGTCTGGGACTTGGTGTCACCCTTATTCGGCAATGGGTACCATCTTTATGTGGACAACTTTTACACAAGTGTGGCCCTCTTCAAGCATTTGTTCCTAGAACAGATTGGCTGCTGTGAGACCGTGCGACCTAGTCGCCGGGGCTTCCCCCAACGGCTCCTTACCACCCGACTTGCAAGGGGGCAGAGGGCTGCATTGTGTAACGAAGAACTGCTCGCGGTGAAATGGAGAGACAAGTGTGACGTTTATATGCTCTCCTCCATTCACGCAGACACGACAATACAAATTGAACGGGCAACCAGTGTCGTTGAAAAGCCCCTCTCAGTCCACGACTATAACCTCCACATGGGAGGGGTGGACTTCAATGA
Organism: Bufotes viridis; assembly: GCA_033119425.1. Lineage (NCBI taxonomy): Eukaryota > Metazoa > Chordata > Amphibia > Anura > Bufonidae > Bufotes > Bufotes viridis. The sequence continues at coordinate 307,713,253 of CM065592.1, forward strand.
CCAGATGTTGGCCCCGTATTTGATTTCCCGACGCACCAGACGCTGGTATAAAAAGGTGTCTGTATATTTAATTCAGTTGGCTGCCTATAATAGTTACGTTCTCTAAAGTAAGGCTGGGAGAACGGGATCCTTCCTTAAATTCCAGGAAGAGATCATTTCGGAACTCCTGTATCCAGGAGGTTCCGTGGCCTCATCCACCAGTGTAGTGAGCCGTCTACACGAGCGACACTTCCCCAGTGTCGTTACCGGTACCTCAACCCAACCGCCACCCCGAAAAAGATGTCGTGTCTGTAGCAGGAGTGGAATAAGGTGTGACACCCGCTATTTCTGTCCTGACTGTCCTGACCACCCTGACCACCCTGCCCTATGCCTAGCGGAGTGTTTCCGGAAGTACCACACTCAGGTACACTTAGGGACCTAGGGACAGCACATCACAGGTAGTTTTTACAATCAGGCTCAAGGGTCTCTCAGGATACTAGGTTTTGAGAGACCCTAACATATAGGGGACGGTGCTGCTGTTCTACTGCAGAAGTGTGAAACGGTAGAAACCTCTCCTTTCACTTGGGATAACGTGTATAGTGTACTTCTCACCATCTCTGTGTGATTTACACTTTACACATTGTCCCATGGGAAAGGAGAGGTTTCTGCTAGGAAAATAAAGAGTGATATGGTTAAAAAAAGAAAACAAAATTAAACAGGTAGCAAGAAAAAAAAATCTCGAGTTAGTTCAGGTTTTAAAAGTTCTGTTTTTTTTTTTCATGTTCAGGTTTTATTCATGTTTTATAAAGTTTGTAACGTTCAAGTTATGTGCCTGCTGCCTGTTTTTTCTTCTTTTTTTTTTTTTCCCCCTAACCACCCTTTATTTTCCAGGTAGATCAACGGACCAACCGATGAAAACGCTGCAGCACTGATGTGAATTCTGAGAGAAGCATTGCGCTGCTGTCAGAAGACACGTGAAGTCGGTGTATGCGCGCTGCAAGACGAGCTTTCTCCTCTGCAGGACAGGTACGTTTGCCCAGGCATATGAGCTGAGGAGAGGTGTTGGAGTTCATATGCTTTGGCAAACACTTTGTATCAAATAATCTGGCAAAGATGTCTTCCTCGACAACGATCGATTGATCGATGTGAATGGAGAAATCACGTTTGCCAGGACATAGGAGCTGAGTATGGATGGGTATGGATGTTTGGGCGGAGCCCCTATGTCCTGGCAATCGCCTGGCCCCTCTTTTTTTTTTCTTGCATATTTTTTGGCAGAGATTTTTTCATCCACATCGATCGATGCGAATGACGAAATCTGTGCCGTTCATTTTTACTTTCAGCCCAGAGGCTGAACGGAAAAAAATCTCATTACCCGTATGCTCAATATAAGGAGAATAGCAGAAACTCCTAATGCTGGCCATACATGTAATGATTGCGGAGACCCTCAAATGCCATGGCAGTACAAACACATAACGTGACCCCATTTTGGAAAGAAGACACCCCAAGGTATTCGCTGAGGGGCATATTAAGTCCATGAAAGATTGAATTTTTTGTCACAAGTTAGCGGAAAGGGAGACTTTGTGAGAAAACAAAAACAAATTCCGCTAACTTGTGGCAAAAAAAAAAGTCTTGTATGAACTCACCATGCCCCTCACAGAATACCTTGGGGTGTCTTCTTTCTAAAATGGGGTCACATTTGGGGTATTTTTCCTGCCCTGGCATTTTAGGGGCCCTAAAGCGTGAGAAGAAAGATTAATAAAAATGCCATCCTAAAAGGTACTCATTGGAATTGGGGCCCCTTTGTGCATCTTGGCTGCAAAAAAGTGTCACACATGTGGTATCGCCGTACTCAGAAGAAGTAGGGCAATGTGTTTTAGGGTGTATTTTTACATATACCCATGCTGGGTGAGAGAAATATCTCTGAAAATTGACAACTTTGTATAAAAAAATGGAAAAAGTTGTCATTTACAGAGATATTTTTCACACCCAGCGAGTTCATGTAAAATTTTATTTTTTGTCACAAGTTAGTGGAATATGAGACTTTGTAAGAAAAAAAAAAAATAAAAAAATAAAATCAATTTCCGCTAACTTGTGACAAAAAATAAAAACTTCCATGAACTCACTATGCCCATCAGTGAATACCTTAGGGTGTCTATTTTCCGGAATGGGGTCACTTGTGGGGTATTTTTACTGTCCCGGCATTTTAGGGGTCCTAAAGCGTGAGAAGGAGTTTGGAATCCAAATGCGTAAAAATGCCCTGTGAAATCCTAAAGGTACTCATTGGTTTTAGGGCCCCTTTGCGCATCTTGGCTGCAAAAAAGTGTCACACATGTGGTATTGCCGTACTCAGGAGAAGTAGGGCCAATGACTTTTGGGGTGTATTTTTATATATAACCATACTTTGTGTGAGAAATACCGCTGTAAACGACAACTTTTTAAATTTTTTTATACAAAATTGTCAATTTACAGTGATATTTCTCTCACCCAACATGGGTATATGTAAAAAATACACCCCAAAACACATTGCCCTACTTCTCCTGAGTATGGCGATACCACATGTGTGACACTTTTTTGCAGCCAAGATGCGCAAAAGGGCCCTAATTCCAAAGAGTACCTTTAGGATTTCACAGGGCATTTTTACGCATTTGGATTCTCACGCTTTAGGGGCCTCTAAAATGCCAGGACAGTAAAAATACCCCACAAGTGACCCCATTTCGGAAAGTAGACACCCTAAGGTATTCGCTGATGGGCATTGTGAGTTCATGGAAGTTTTTATTTTTTGTCACAAGTTTGCGGAAAATGAAATTTTTTGAAAAAAAAACAAAAAAACATTTCTGCTAACTTGTGACAAAAAAATAAAAACTTCCATGAACTTACTATGCCCCTCAGAGAATACCTTAGGGTGTCTACTTTCCGAAATTGGGTCATTTATGGGGTGTTTCTACTGTCTGGGCATTGTAGTATGTCAGAAAACAGGACAGGTGCTCAGAAAGTCAAAGTGCGGAAATTCAGTTTTTTGCACCATAGTTTGTAAAAGCTATAACTTTTACCCAAACCAATAAATATACATTTATTGCATTTTTTTTTAATCAAAGACATGTAGAACAATAAATTTAGAGAAAAATTTGAAGAGAAATGTAGTTTTATTTGACAAATTTTCAAACAGAAAGTGAAAAATGTCATTTTTTTGCAAAAATTTCGTCAAAAAAAGCAAAATATAAAAAAAAAAAATGTCAGCAAGAATAAAATAGCACCAAATGAAAGCTCTATTAGTGAGAAGAAAAGGAGGTAAAATTCATTTGGGTGGTAAGTTGTATGACGGAGCAATAAATGGTGAAAGTAGCGTAGTGCAGAATTGTAAAAAGTGGCCTGGTCATTAAGGGCATTTAAGCTAGGGGGGCTGAAGGGGTTAATGACTTCTAAGTACAAACCCTGTTAAAATGCACGGACCCAAACTGTATGTTGGAGACTGTAGTGGCAAATATAGAAACCCGGGGAGGTTCTGGCTCAAGTAGTCTGTTTGCTTTCCTCATGAGTGTCCAATACTGGCTTGTATAGGAAAGTTGGTGCCATCTTGTGTCTTTAACCCCTTCAGGACAAATGACGTACCGGTACGGCATGTTTTCCGAGTCCTTAAGGACACATGACGTATCGGTACGTCATGAGTAGTTCCGATCACTGCTGCTCAGCCGGCAGTGATCGGAACAAGGTACCTGCTGAAATCATTCAGCAGGTACCTTGTTACAATGCCCAGGGGGGTCCTGTGACCACCCCCCCCCGTATCGGCGATCGCTGAACCCGTATCGGTTTGCAGCTCTTTTCGCGATCTCACAGACCGCGGCGATCAGAGAGTTAATGCCCCTAAAGTTGTAAACTTTAACCCCCGCTGCAGCCCCCAATCATATTGTGGCTGCGGGGGTGCAGGGGGGGTGGTTGCGGGCGACGGGAGGCGGGTGGTGCGGCAGGCGGGATCGCGATTGCGATCCCCCGCCCGCCTCCTCTGTAATATTCCCTGGTGTCTAGTGGATCTATCAGAGTGTTAGCACATTGCTGACACTCTGATAGAAACGGCTGGCATCTGTGCTTGATCAGATGCCAGCCGTTTAACCCCTTCCATACCGTGGTCCGTACGGACTGTGGTATGGAAGGGTTAACAGGGAGGGATCTACCTCCCTCTCCCATCGGGGGGCTGCTGTGCCTTTGCAGCCCCCCAACAGGATGGGATCATAGAGGGAGGGAGCCCTACTCCCTCCCCATCCATCACCCGCTGCTCTCTTATGGCAGCGGGTGATGTTTGCCATGGAAGCAGGACGCTTTCAGAAGCGTCCTGATCTCTCCATGGTGCTGAAAGTCTGAATAGACCTGCTAAAGGTCTATTCAGACTTTGTAAAGTAAAAAATACAGCACAGTGCACTATATAGCGTACTGTACTATATTGTACAGACACCAGATCCACTGGATCTACAAGAACCAAGTGGGTCTGGGTCAAAAAAAATTTTTTTAAAGTGAAAAAAAAAGTAAAAATGAAAAACACACATATCACTGAATAAAAAATAAATAAATACACTACGCATATTGGGTATCGCCGTATCCGTAAAAACATGCTCTATAAAAATATCACATGACTGAACTCTTCAGGTGAATGCCATAAAAAAAAATGGTTTAAATAAGTCATTTTTTGACACCTTACATCACTAAAAGTGTAATACAAAGCGATCAAAAAGGCGTATGCCTCCCATAATAGAATAGAATAAAAAAAATATGCCTCTCAGAATAAAACATGATTTTTTTTTGTTTCAAAAATGCTTTTTAGTGTTAAATGTAAAAAAACTAAAAAGTAGGTATATTGTGTATCTCCACGTCCGTAAGAATCTGCTCTATAAAAATATCACATGACCTAACCCCTCAAGTAAAAACTGTAAAAGAAATTAAATAAAATCTTTGTCAACTTTGTCACCTTACATCACAAAAAGTGTAATAGCAAGCGATCAAAAAGTCATATGACCCCCCAAATAGTGCCAATCTAACTGTCACCTCATCACGCAAAAATTATACCCAACCTGAGACAATTGCCTAAAAACTGAAAAATATATGGCTCTCAGACTATGACACTAAAACATGTTTTTTTTTTTTTCAAAAAGGGTATAATTGTATAAAACCAAAATAAATAAAAAAAGGTATACATATTAGGTATCGCCGCGTCCGTAAGGACCTGCTCTATAAAAATATAACATGACCTAACCCCTCAGGTGAACGCCGTAAACATAAAAATAAAAACGTTGTCAAAAAAGCCATTTGTTTGTCACCTTACATCACAAAAAGTGTAATAGCAAGCGATCAAAAAGTCATATGCACCCCAAAATAGAACCATTCAAACCGTCATCTCATCCCGCAAAAAATGAGCCCCTATATGGGACAATTGCCCAAAAAAAAATATATATATATGGCTCTCAAACTATGGAGACACTAAAATATTATTTTTTTTGTTTTAAAAAATATTATTGTGTAAAACTTGTATAAATAAATAAAAAGTATACATATTAGGTATCGCTGTGTCTGTCACAACCTGCTCTATAAAAATAACACATGACCTAACCCCTCAGCTGAACACAGCAAAAAAAAACATGGTGTCAAAAGCCATTTTTGTCACCTTACATCACAAAAAGTGTAATAGCAAGTGACCAAAATGTCCCGCAAAAAATGAGCCCCTACATGACAGTCGCCCAAAAAAAAACTATGGCTTTCAGAATGTGGAGACACAAAAAAATAATTTTTTTCAAAAATGCTTTATTATGTAAAACTGAAACAAAAAACCCCAAAAAGTAGTCATATTTGGTATTGTCGCGTCCGTAACAACATGCTCTATAGAAATAGCACACAATCTAACCTGTCAGTTCAACAATGTAAATAAAAAATACAAAACGGTCCCAAAACAGCTATTTGTTTGCAAATTTAATATCTTAATCCATTTTTCCAGTAACAAAGCAAGGGTTAACATCCAAACAAAACTCAATATTTATTGCCCTGATTCTCTTGTTTGCACAAACAGCCCATATGTGGTTGTAAACTGCTGTATGGCCAAACGGCAGGGCACAGAAGGAAGGGAACGCCATATGGTTTTTGGAAAGCAGATTTTGCTGGACTGTTTTTTTGACACTATGTCCCATTTGAAGCCCCCCTGATGCACCCCTACAGTAGAAACTCCAAAAAAGTGACCCCATTTTGGAAACTACGGGATAAGGTGTCAGTTTTGTTGGTACTATTTTAGGGTAAATATGATTTTTGGTTGCTCTATATTACACATTTTTTGAGACAAGGTAACAAAAAATAAAATTCTGAAATTTCATCTCCATTTGCCAATAACTCTTGTGGAACACCTAAAGGGTTAACAAAGTTTGTAAAACTGGTTTTGAATACCTTGAGGGGTGTAGTTTCTTAGATGGAGTCACTTTTATGGAGTTTCTACTCTAGGGGTGCATCGGGGGGCTTCAAATGGGACATGGTGTCAAAAAACCAGTCCAGCAAAATCTGCCTTCCAAAAACCATATGGCGTTCCTTTCCTTCTGCGCCCTGCCGTTTGGTCATACAGCAGTTTACGACCACTTATTGGGTGTTCTTGCAAACTACAGAATCGGGGGAATAAATATTAAGTTTTGTTTGGCTGTTAACCCTTGCTTTGTTACTGGAAAAAAATGGATTAAAATGGAAAATTTTCCAAAAAATCAAAATTCTGAAAATTTATCTCCATTTGCCCTTAACCCTTGTGGAAAACCTAAAGGGTTAAGGACGTTTGTAAAATCAGTTTTGAATACCTTGAGGGGTGTAGTTTCTAGAATGGGGTCATTTTTGGGTGGTTTCTATTATGTAAGCCTCACAAAGTGACTTCAGACCTGAACTGGTCCCTAAAAAGTGGGTTTTTGAAAATTTTAGAAAAATTTCAAGATTTGCTTCTAAACTTCTAAGCCTTGTAACGTCCCCAAAAAATGAAATGGCATTCCCAAAATCGATCCATGAAGTAGACATATGGGGAATGGAAATCAATAACTTTTTTTGGGCGGTATTACTATGTATTATAGAAGTAGAGAAATTGAAACTTGGAAAATTGGAAATTTTTCGACATGTTTGGTAAATTTAGTATTTTTTAATAAATAAAAAAAAAATTCGACTTAATTTCACCACTGTCATGAAGTACAATATGTGATGATAAAACAATCTTAGAATGGCCTGGATAAGAAAAAGCGTTTTAAAGTTATCACCACATAAATTGACACTGGTCAGATTTTGAAAAATTGTCCTGGTCCTTAAGGTGAAATAGGGCCGTGTTCTTAAGGGGTTAAGGTAGCATGGTTTGCTGGCTTGTGATCTGTTGATTCATATTGCCACTGGATAGGCTTTATGGCTTTCCCAGTACTTTTACATAGATATAAAATCTTCTAGCCTCATTGTTAATGTACCCCAAGACCACTTTGCTGTTTGTATGACTCACAGTCTTACTAACTTTCACATCTATTTCTAACATAATGAATGTGGGTTGTGCTGCTGTTCTAGAAATGGAATACATCTTTACTCCATTTCTAGAACAGCAGCACAAAGCTCTAATCTTTGTATGGTAGGTTCAGGATGTGGTGATAACTTTCCCTTACACATCACAAAGCCAGTATTGACTTTGCCCTTAATGTCTATTGTGTGAAGGTAAGCTAATGCGACTACCGCTTTGACATGTAAAATACAGAACACAATGCCAGGTGCTTTTTAAAGTGCATTTACTTAATCTAATTATACAGCCTAAAATTACATACATGTTCACATCAATGATCTGTTGCACGAACGCACAATCTGAATGTTGCACATAACAGTCCATCCATACTTATAAATTCATGAAAGAAGTGCAGTCCTGGTGGAGACGTAGTGTGTTTTCATGCAAAGGTTGCATTGTTTCAGGGGTTAGGTCCCCTTCCTCAAGCATGTGTCGTGTTAATACTATGGGTTTAAATAGTCAACACCAGTTACAAAGAAACATAATTATAATTAAAAACTTTTTTCTTTACAGAATATACAAAATCAGTTCTTACACAATCTAATTACAAGCTTGATTTAATCCTTTCATTGCATTGCCACACTTTTCTTGTGCATAGTTTTTTCCCGAGCAACTGTTCTATATGTTTAAGACCTAATGGCTGGGCGGTGTTCATGAAATCTAACCTTCCGTGTTGTTTGATCTACATACACCTTCCCACAAGGACGTTTAAGCACATACACCACATTTTTTGTATTACATGTGAAGAAGCCCTTTATTTTTATTACATACCCTTGAGTAGGCTGACAGACGACATCACATTTAATTATTGATGAACAATTTTGGCATGATAGGCATGCAAATGTGCCCTGTCTTCTGGTATTCGAAAATACCTGCTTTGGTGTTTAGTTTTTATTTCAACTGTACGTCTGATTTAATTAACTGATTGATATAGAGAATTGGGATACTCTCTAAATAAATGACCAAATTACACATCTTTTGGTAACATATTACAATATATAAAAATATTTTTTAATAATTGGGGAATGATGGTTATAAGTGTAAATAAAGGTTACGATTTCTAGCATATTCTTCCATGTTAATCAAATTATATATTCTCTAGCTGAAAATTTGTCAATCATCAAAAGAGCCTGTCTATCATATGCTACATCACTACTACATATTCTCCTCAACCGGGTGACCCTTGGCCCTTTGGAATGCCTTTAAAAACCTGTGGAGCATGATGACTGTCTCTTCTCAGCAAATTATTTTGATCGCTTTTACTTCAGCATTATAAAATACACACCACTTCCTATTCTGAACTTGTGCAAGAGGAACGTGGGCGTATAACCTAGGTATTAGGTACCATGGGTATTGAGTGGGCTGTGAAGTCTAGATCTTTCAAATCACTGTCATTATTTTGATTGGAAAAGGCATAACTTTGCCGTTTGAAGCAATGTTATGCAGTCTGAGGTTTAAACAGGCAAGCACGCTTTATGTCGTTTTGAGTAGCCTCATGGCTGCCTCTGGTGAAGGAAGTGACTTTAGACCATCATCTACATAAAAGTTTCTTTCAGCAAACTGAAATTTTTTTATATAGTATTTTTTTGACTTTTCTGGGCAGACCGTCCGAGTCCATAGCTACTGTAGGAGTTGGTCTGTTGCCAAAAACATGTACCTCCATGCAATATTCTATTATGTCCTTGATAGGAACATTATTTTTGAACCAGAATAACTTTCTTTGACTAGGAAACAGTGGAAGATTTGACATCTATGAGCAACAATGGCAATGGATTCTTTATGAAATCTGATGAGGACACCAAGAAGTGTGTAATTGAGGTCTTTGACGTCAGAATGCCAATGGAATCCTTGGACCACTTCTGGTTGCCGCTTTGCTGATCGTTGGCAAAGCTCTGCAGTTTAGCTATCGACATGGGTATTGTGTTAGTTGTAGTTCTAATGTAGGCGTATGGATCCCCTTAAGAGATGGAGTATAGTATACATATGTATATATGGGAGTATACGCCGAGATGGAGAGGAAAATGAGTGAGAATAAAATACAAAAGTTGATCTAAATAAATACCTACCCGTTGATACAAAAAATACCAATCCTAATATAAACACACCACTAATACCCTATGAAAAATAATACAATGATAATACCTCTATATACATTTATATGACTCCAACGTGCCCATATGACCGCCAAGGGAAAGAACACCACGTACCTCCCAATAATATATATTCCCCTTAAGTATGATATATATAGGACATGTGTATCCATATTACGCTCGTCGTAAAAGACCAAAACTCGAGGTTACCTGAAAAATCGAGCTCCACCTCCATTTTTTTCAGTTGTGATACATACATCACTCAGAAAGATACCCTTTCGGATCAATATATAGACACACATATTCATCTCATTATGCATATGCCCCACATACTATATACCATATACTACACCCCCCCCCCCCCAAACTAATGTATATGAATTCACACACCTGCTCCTTAGGAGGGCTGTGTGTGTATGTGTGCACGTATATATATATATTGTGGGGATTTGCTCTGGTAGACAGGCTTGCGGATGCAGTACAGAGGCAAGTACACAGTTCTTTGAAGCAAGCAGTAGTGTTTTATTCACACTCAGGAAAAACCAAGTCTTGGTGCTTGTTCACACATGGCAAAAATAAGCATAAGTTCACCTGTAAGGTTTTGGTGTTTGTTCACACCCGGCTGACAGCATAGCCACAGTAAAGTCCAGGTGCAGGCTTCCATGCAGACTGCACGCCTTCGTGCAGACTCTCACTCCCAGCACTGAGACAGTGCTTGGATGGGCTTTTTACCCACCCTACACTTTAGTTTCTCCCAGTAAGAGGATCGTCTTTGCAGCCATGCTAAAATGCCAAAATGTCAAACAGCAATCTGCTGGTGACGTACAAACCAGGTTCTTATCTCACCGAGGCCAGGAACCTCGGTGACACGTCCCTTCCATCAATGACGGACCCTTGCGCTCTCTTACACCCCCCCCTTTGTTCAACCCTGAGGGGGTGAACACACATGAGGCAGTGGACGCAGGACAGGGCATCCGCATTCCCCTGTAAGTGGCCTGCTCTGTGTTCCACTGAGAACTTAAAGTTCTGTAGGGACAGGAACCATCTGGTGTCCCGAGCATTCCTCTCCTTGGCCTGGCTCATCCACTTGAGAGGGGAATGGTCGGTCACCAGACGGAGCTTCCTCCCTAACAAGTAATGGCGGAGAGAATTGAGTGCCCACTTGATAGCCAGGCACTCCCTCTCCACTATGCTGTACCTGGTCTCGGCTGGGTTGAGCTTACGACTCAGGAAGACAACAGGATGTTCCTCCCCCATTGACCTCCTGAGACAGTACAGCACCGAGACCTACTTCCGAGGCATCCGTCTGTACTATAAACTCCCGGTTGAAGTCGGGCGTCACCAAAACTGGGGACCAACACAGGGCCGGCTTCAACGCGGAGAAAGCCTCTTCCGCCTGCTCACTCCAGTGGACCTTTCCGGACTTTCGTCTCTTCAACAGGTTTGCCAACTGCGCTGCTATTGTGGCAAAGTGGGGCACAAACCTCATATAATACCCTACGATTCCCAGGAACGACTTCACTTGTCTGGTGGTGACAGTCGGGGCCAATTACGTATCACTTCGATTTTGTTTACTTGAGGTTTTATGACTCCCCGCCCAATGACATATCCCAGGTACTTAGTCTCCTCTAACCCAATTGCACACTTCTTGTGATTAGCGGTTAGTCCAGCTTTCCTAAGGAAATCCACTACCGCCTGCACTTTGGGTAAATGACTTTCCCAATCAGTACTGTGGATGATGACATTAACCTTTGGAAAGTGGCGGGGGCGCCATGTAGGCCAAAGGGAAATACCTTATAGTGATACAGGCCTTGCGGGGTAACAAAAGCAGTTTTTTCCTTGGCCGACTTCGTTAAGGGTACCCTTTCGTACCCTTTAGTGAGGTCCAGTACAGAAAAATATCGGGCTTGGCCTAACTTTTCAAAAAGTTCGTCTACCTGGGGCATGGGATACGCATCGAACTTGGAGACTTCATTTAGCTTGCAAAAATCGTTGCAGAACCGCAACGTCCCATCTGGCTTGGGTATTAGGACTCGCCCATTCACTTTTAGACTCCTCAATGACATCGAGTTTCAACATTAACTGCACCTCCTCCGCGATGGCACATTGTCGAGACTCGGGTACCTTGTATGGTTTTAACCGGACTTTGGCCTGAGGCTCAGTGACGATATCATGTTCGATAAGGGAACTGCGGCCAGGGAGGTCCGAGAACACATCCGTGTTCCGACTGATGAACTCCCTGACTTCCTGAACCTGTTTGGAGGACAGGTTGTCTGCAATTTTTACCGTGGGTACTGCTTCACAGGCCTCGAGCTGAGGGGCTGGACCCTTTTCACCTAGAAACCCTGACCGGGGGCTGTTGTCATCGTTGTCATGGCTTTAGTAAATTCACATGGTACACCTGCTCCGGCTTTCGCCGCTCTGGCTGGTGTACTTTGTAATTTACCTCCCCTACTTTCTCGAGCACCTGGTAGGGCCCCTGCCACCTAGCTAGGAACTTGCTGTCAAGGGTGGGCACCAGAACCAAAACCCGATCTCCCGTACCTGAGCATGGCGATTATACACCCTACTCTGGGCTTGTTGCGCTGCCTCCATATGTTCCCGGACCATCGGCAACATCCTCTCCATCTGTTCCTGCATCTGGGTAACATACTCAATGACACTTTTGTGGGGGGTGGGTTGTTGTTCCCACGCTTCCTTGGCGATGTCCAACAGGCCCCGAAGGTGTCTGCCATAAAGCAGTTCTAAGGGCGAGAACCCAGTAGAGGCCTGGGGCACCTCTCGCACTGTGAACATGAGATAGGGCAGAAGCAGATCCCAGTCCTTCCGATCTCTAGACACCACCCTTTTTAACATATTTTTTTAAGTTTGGTTAAACCGTTCAACAAGACCGTCCGTTTGCGGATGGTAAACAAACGTCCGTAACTGTTTTATACGCAACATTTTACATAGTTCCCTCAAAACCTTGGACATAAAAGGGGTCCATTGGTCTGTCTGAACCTCTTTAGGTAGGCCCACACGGGAAAACATTTCCATTAACTTTAGCGATGAGCCTAGCTGATGTATGTCGCAGGGGCACCGCCTCCGGATATCGAGTGGCGTAGACGAGAATGATCAGAATGTGTTGGTGGCCCCTAGCAGATTTCGGTATGGACCCTATTAGATCCATAGCAATTTGCTCTAACGGAACCTCAATGATAGGAAGAGGTACCAAAGGACAACTGAAATGTGGCTGGGGACTATTTACCTGACAGGTTGGACAGGACTTACAATATTCTTCCACCTCTCTGAACACACCGGGCCAATAAAACCGCTGTAGTATGCTGTCCTGCGTTTTCTGCCACCCCAAGTGTCCCCCAAGAACATGTTGGTGCGCAAGCTCCATGACGAACTTGCGCTATGCGGTGGGCACCACCAACTGTTCAATCAGCTCCCCCCGGATTTGGTTTACCCGATATAACATTTCTTGGTGTACAACAAAATGGGGAAATATTAACTCAGCCCCCGGTTTTTGGGGTTTACCATCAATTACCCCAACATTGTCCCAGGCCCTGGTTAGGGTTTGGTCCCAGTGTTACCCGGTCCCGAAATTATCTCCGGAGACGTGGAGGTCTGCCAACTCAGGTCCCGGTGGCAAGTCCTTCGTGTCTCCCACCATTACACTCAGTGGGGTTGTCTCCCCCTCTATCACAGAAGTAGTGGTCACCCCTACCGCTGGCCCTTCAGTCTCTGGCCCCCAGGGCTCTGGCCCTCCACTGGAACCAGGCTACTCTGCTAGGGTTACCCCTGTCTCATGGTTATTAGTCACTTTCATCTGAGGCCATAGTGACGGAAAACCAGGGAAGTCTCTCCCAACTATTAGTTCATATGACAATGTGGTGGAGACAGCCACCTTGTGGGTCCACTTGCCGGCCACTGTGGTCAGTGTCACTAGGGCGGTGGGATATTTCTTTAGGTCTCCATAAATGCACACGACCCCAACCTTCCGCCCAGTATACTCGGCGGGCTGTACCAGTGCCGCTCTCACTAGGGACACTAGACTCCCTGAGTCCAACAGAGCCACCGCCAGAGTGTTTCCCACTTCCATCTGACACAGGTGGCTATTGTCCGACACTTCAGGGGTACCCACTGCACACAACTTTCTAGCGTACATTGAGTGGTGGTACCCATAGTTCACTTCCATAGGTTCTCCCCGGTGGGGACAGTCAGCCCGTACATGGCCAGGCTCCTGACACTGCCAGCAAACTATCGGAGCTGGTTCCACAGGTACACCCCGAACAGGTTTTTCCGGAACCAGTCGTCGGAACGGTCTTGGAGACCTCCGGGGTTGACCGGTCCCCTCCCAACAGCACCCCCCTGCAGGCTTTTTGTGGCCTCATAGCGCTCCACTAGATCGACCATCTCTATGGCATGGGCAGGAGGTACTTGGCCGATCCAGTGCTGGAGGGGGTAAGGCAAGGCCCTCCAAAACATGTCAGCCAGCAGACAATCCAGCATGGCAGTAGGACTTAACACATCAGGCTGCAGCCATTTTTGCAACCTGTGCAGCAAATCGTAGTACTGCGGCCTGGCGGGTTCAGCTGCTTTGAAGTCCTACTGGTGCACCCGCTGAGCCCGGACCAACACGTTTACTTCCAGCCTGGCCAGGATCTCGCCCTTTACCATCGGGTAATCGGTCGCTTGGTCATCCGTAAGGTGCAAAAATACCTGCTGGGGTCCGGATGCCAGGAACGGAGCGACCACCTCAGCCCACTGATCCCGGGGTAGCTTCTCCCTCACTGCCACCTTTTCAAAGATTGCCAGGTAAGTCTCGATGTCGTACGGACCGCTTTCCGGGCATAATGAACGTGGTGGGATGCTCCTGCAGCTTGTAAAGCCATCACATGCTGTAATAGTAGCTGGTTTGTCTCCCGCTGATGCACGTTAGCCTCCATGGGAGCTTTCACAGCAGCCCCCATGTTGCCAGAAACACCTGTTGTAACTTTGCCGGCATAAAGTAGAACATCCAGTCGTGCCCTAGCAAAAACAAAAATTTTCGGCGTTCACGCCAGCCTCACTGCGCTTGCACGCATCCTCCACCAAATGTGGAGATTTGCTCTGGTAGACAGGCTTGCGGATGCAGTACAGAGGCAAGTACACAGTTCTTTGAAGCAAGCAGTAGTGTTTTATTCACACTCAGGAAAAACAAAGTCTTGGTGCTTGTTCACACATGGCAAAAATAAGCATAAGGAAAAGTTCACCTGTAAGGTATTGGTGTTTGTTCACACCCGGCTGACAGCTTAGCCACAGGAAAGTCCAGGTGCAGGCTTCCATGCAGACTGCACGCCTGCGTGCAGACTCTCACTCCCAGCACTGAGAGCTCCACAGCGTCACTGGCAGATGGAGTATAATCCACCCACATGACAGTGCTTGGCTGGGCTTTATACAAGCCTTCAAAACCTGTCCTGGAACGTGGGGAGCAACCACCCACCCTACACTTTAGTTGCTCCCAGTAAGAGCCGGCCCGGATCGGCTTTGCAGCCATGCTAAAATACCAAAATGTCAAACAGCACTATCTACTGCTGACATACAAACCAGGCTCTTCTCTCACCAGGAAACTTGGTGACACGTACCTTCCGTCAATGACGGACCCTTGCGATCTCTTACAATATATATATATATATATATATATATATATATATATATATATATATATATAAAGAAGGTTGCAGCACAAGTAGAAAACACTGGGTGCAAATCCTGTTGTCCTCGGATATGGACCTCTGAATTTAGTTAATAAGCAAGGCAGCACTCTGTTAACCACCTCAGCCCCCCAGCTTAAACACCCTTAATGACCAAACCACTTTTTACAATTCTACACTACACTACTTTCACGGTTTATTGCTCGGTCATACAACTTACCACCCAAATGAATTTTACCTCCTTTTCTTCTCACTAATAGAGCTTTCATTTGGTGGTATTTCATTGTTGCTGACATTTTTAATTTTTTTGATATTACTCAAAAATGACATTTTTCACTTTCTGTTGTAATTTTTTTTTAAAAACTACATTTCTATATAAATTTTTCTCTAAATTTATTGTTCTACATGTCTTTGATAAAAAAAAAATCCAATAAGTGTATATTTATTGGTTTGGGTAAAAGTTATAGTGTTTACAAACTATGGTGCAAAAAAGTAAATTTCCGCATTTTGAAGCAGCTCTGACTTTCTGAGCACCTGTCATGTTTCTTCAGGTGCTAGAATCCCAGGATAGTATAAATACCCCCCAAATGACAACATTTTAGAAAGAAGACACCCCAAAGTATTCGCGGAGGGGCATGGTGAGTTCATGTATGATTTTATTTTTTTTTCCACAACTTATCGGAAAATGACACTTTCTGAGGAAAAAAAAATAATAGTTTCCATTTCTGCTAACTTCCGGCAAAAAAGTAAAAATCTCCCACGGACTCACTATGCCCCTCAGTGAATACCTTGGGGTGTCTACTTTCCGAAATAGGGTTATTTGTGGGGTGTGTTTACTGTTCTGGCATTTTGGGCAGGGCTAAATTGTGAGCAGCCCTGTAAAGCCTAAAGGTACTCGTTGGACTTTACGCCCCTTTACGCACCTAAGCTGGTAAAAAGTGGCACACATGTGGTATCGCCGTACTCAGAAGAAGTAGGGCAATGTGTTTTGAGGTGTATTTTTAAATATACCCATGCTGGGTGAGAGAAATATCTCTGTAAACTGACAACTTTGTATAAAATTTTTTAAAAAGTTGTCATTTACAGAGATATTTCTCACACCCAGCATGGGTATATGTAAAAATACACCCCAAAACACATTGCCCTACTTCTCCTGAGTATGGTAATACCACATGAATGACATTTTTTTTTTGCAGCCAAGATGCGCAAAGGGGCCCTAATTCCAATGAGTACCTTTAGGATTTCATAGGGCATTTTTACGCATTTGGATTCCAGACTTCTTCTCACGCTTTAGAAACCCCTCAAATGCCAGGGCAGTATAAATACCCCTCATGTGACCCCATTTTGGAAAGAAGACACCCCAAGGTATTCCGTGAGGGGCATGGCGAGTTTATAGAAGATTTTTTTTTGGCAGAAGTTAGCTGAAATTGACTTATTTTTTTTCTCACAAAGTCTCCCTTTCCGCTAACTTGTGACAAAAAGTTCAATTTTTCATGGACTGAATATGCCCCTCAGCAAATACCTTGGGGTGTCTACTTTCCGAAATTTGGTCATTTGTGGGGTGTGTTTACTGTTCTGGCATTTTGGGCGGGGCTAAATTGTGAGCAACCCTGTAAAACCTAAAGGTACTCATTGGACTTTACGCCCCTTTGCGCACCTAGGCTGCAAAAAAAGTGTCACACATGTGGTATCACCGTACTCAGGAGAAGTAGGGCAATGTGTTTCGGGGTGTATTTTCACATATAACTATGCTGGGTAAGAGAAATATCTCTGTAAATTGACAACTTTGTATAAAACAAATTAAAAAGTTCTCGTTTTCAGCGATATTTCTCACACAAAGTATGGGTTATATAAAAATACACCCCAAAACACATTTCCCTACTTCTCCTGAGTACGGCGATACCACATGTGTGCCACTGTTTTGCAGCCAAGATGCGTAAAGGGGCCCAAATTCCAATGAGTACCTTTAGGATTTCACAGGGCATTTTTACGCATTTGGATTCTCACGCTTTAGGGCCCCTAAAATGCATGGGCAGTATGAATACCCCACATGTGACCCCATTTTGGAAAGAAGACACACCAAGGTATTCCGTGAGGGGCATGGCGAGTTCACCGAATTTTTTTTTTTTTTGGCACAAGTTAGCGGAAATTGATATTATTATTATTTTTTTTTTACAGTCTCATATTCCACTAAAACATCGTTCCTGTCCGAATGCACCTTAGTTAATCTAAACGGGTACTAGCCGAGTATTTTTTTGTTTTTTTGTGAAAGAAGATAATCAGAGATCAATACTGTTATTACAAATGGGAAGAGAACGAGCCTTCCACATTATGGTGGGCAGCCACGTCTCATCCCTAAAGATGTATGATGGCTAATATATGCCATCAAAAGAAAAGGGGTGCTTCACGCACCAGGTCCAACTTTGGACTCTATTAAATACAAGAGGTAGAGGCAGAATTACGGGTAGGAAAAAGGACATAGGAAGCAAGTGTAGGTTAGTCTCTCATTGAGACCACTCGGCGACTGGGATCGGCAACAGTATATCCACTCTGTTTCTTTTTTCCGTGTTTTACGGTCCCAGTCGCCTCTCCTTACAGGTAAAAGAACAGCCTCAAGTGCAGAGAAAACAATGGATTTTTGGTCCCCATTATGATACTCATTCACGTGATTAGCAATGGGTGTGTCCTTGTGCTTAACTATATCATTTATGTGTTCGCACACTCGCCATCTCATTTCTCTGAAGGTCTTACCGATGTAATCTTTGAGACAGGTACACTAACCTATATAGATTACTCCCTTGGTTTTACAATTGATGAAGTTTTTTACTATGTGAGTATGGTTCGTGGCTGAACAAATCACTTGTCTTAGTGGTAAGGATATAGTTACATGCTTTACAAGTGCCGCATTTAAAGACCCCCATTGGCTTTCTGTCAAGCCAAGTGCCTTCTTTCAGAGGGCCAGTATAGGGACTATGCACTAGTCTATCCTTGAGGCTTCTCCCTCTGCGGTATGTAATTAGGGTATAGGGAGAGATGGCCTTAGAGAGATCAGCATCCATCGTGAGGATAAGCCAGTAGGTCTTAAGTATCGCCCTTATATCTTTATTGGCGGCATCGTAAGATGAGATGATCTGGATAAAATTGTCATTTGGTTCTTTTTGTCTAGGTACCAATAGATCACTTCTATTTCTTTGTGCAGCTGCTTTAAAGGCATCTCTCAAGATCGGTTGGGGATATCCTCTTTGTAGGAGCCTATTTTGGAGCTTTCTGGACTCGTGGTGAAATGACTCATTGTTAGAACAGTTCCTACGTTCCTATGTATACGTAGATACTGACCCTTTGGGATCCCTCTCTTAACAGCAGGAGGATGATGGCTAGTCCAATGGAGGATGTTGTTTGTGGCCGTGGGTTTTCTAAAGATAGTGGTAGTGAGATTCCTGCCTTGTTTTTTAACCTCCACATCTAAAAATGTGATAGACACTGGCTATAGGTCATAAGTAAATCCGAGCCCCACATCATTATGATTAAGAGTGTTTATAAGAGTGACTGGATAAAGAATAACTATCTTGGACTCCGGGTCGTTGATCCGTTAATTTTTTTATTTTAGTTCTCTTCTTCCTTTTTTTTTTTTTTTTTTTTTGTGTGTTCGATCAGGGGTGGCATTATAGCAGTATAAAGTGGTATATTCTATGATATAAAAATTGGTCTTACTGGGAAATTTATCTATAATAATAGCTGTATAAAAAGATGGGTCCCAAAGCACAAAATCGCAAGTCAGTAGGGGGTCCATCGGGCATAGTCTCCTCCCCTAGGGGAGTAGGAGTAACTAGTCCTACTAATAAAATTGATCCCCTCAAAATAAAACAAGATTAGCCCAGAAAATTAATAAAGAAACTCGCTCAGAAGGTTTAGACTCGCAAAATGAAGAGAACGATAGCGAGAGACATTCATTACCGGGGGCGGCAACTAGGTTAGATAGCGTAGACCAAAAGTTGTCCAATATACTGAATGCTGTACAGATGACTAATACATCACTAGGAGACTTAGCGACACAAATGGCTAAGGTTCAATCTGATATCTCCCTAATCAGGGAAGATATGAACAAAATACGTGACAAAATTAAAGATCTCCAGGTAGCGACAAAAGTACTCACTAGTGAGCTTGAATTAGTTAAAAAACAAGTGGGGGACATAGAGATGGAGAAGAAGAGTCTGTTGGCAAAAGTAACAGAGTTGGAAGACAGGTCCCGCCGAATGAATATCCGTGTAGTGGGGTTCCCGGAGGGTTCTGAGAAGAATGACCCGGTTGGGTTCATACAGAAATGGCTAATAGAAGCCTTTAGCGAGCGAGAATCAATACAGAGTTTTGTTGTGGAGAGAGCGCATCGGATCCCATTCAAAAAACCGTCTCCCGGGAGTACCCCTAGAGCGATGTTAGTAAAATTGTTAAATTCCAGGGACCGAGATGTAATTATGCAATCAAAAAGGCAATTGGGTTTAATTGAATATGATGGCAATCAGATTGAAATATATCCTGATTATTCTAGGGTGTTAGACGTATAGGATTTAAGGAAGTTAAAAAAAGAATGGCGAAGGCTGGAATTAAATACTCATTGTTGTACCCAGCCAAAATGAGAATAACGCATGGAGACCAAATATTGTTTTTTACCTCCACGGAGGAGATTAATGATTGGTTAGACAGGAAGGGAATTGGTAGATAAAGATTATAGCGATGGGGATGTGGAGGGGAGGATGGGGAGGAGTAGGCATAGGATAAGAGGTCGGAGGGATTGACTATCTCTCTAGCCAGGTTGGGGTAGGGGGGGAGGGTGGGTTAGGGAGGGGGTTACGGTCGGCTCAGGGGGGAAGAGGGAGTACCTTGGGGAAAAGAAAGAAGGAAATAGAGAAAGGAAAGAGAAGGGAGAAAAGTGGTAAAAAGGGAAAGGAGAAAGGGAAAAGAAAAACAAAATTTCTCAGTAAAGGCTAAATGGAACGGATATTAACATGGAACGTCCGGGGAATGGCTGATAGGCTGAAAAGAGTGGCGATTTTTGATTTAGTGTCCCGGCACTTACCAGCAATTGTTGGATTACTAGAAACGCATCTGACTGAGGATAACATTTTCAAAGTAAATAAGAGATGGGCTAGATTCGAATACCACTCATGCCTGTCGACATATTCCCGCGGCGTTAGTGTTTTTATTCATAATAAGGTGGATTTTGTTCCCATTAAAAATAAGTGCGATAGAGCGGGTAGATTTGTCTTTTTATATGGAAAATTAAATGGCGTCCCAAGTGTCTTGGCGTTTGTTTATATCCCGCCCCCTTTCTCTGTTGGTATTCTGGTTGAGCTGTCAGAGTTTATTGCGGGTTTCCCTGAATGTCCAGTTTTAGTCGCCGGAGACTTTAATGAAGTAATGAATTTTGAGCTGGACCGAGTCTCTCTTCAGCTGAGGTCTAGGAAAGATCCGGGAGACTCGGGGTTAAAACTTTTCTGTGATGAAATTTAGTTGTTGGACACATGGTGTGTTTTAAATGGAGATAAACGTGCTTATTCATGTTTTAGTAGAGCAGGGGTAGTAAAATCTAGAATAGACATGATCCTTGGTAATGTAGACTTTATAGCATTAATAGAGAATATGAAATATGAAAATCATTCTATCTCTGATCATGCGCGGTCGTTGTTAGGTTAAAAGCAAAATCTCATGTTAAAAAGATTAAGAGATTTAAATTAAATCCATATTGGCTTAAAGTGATTGATGATAGAACGATAATTATTAAACAATTTCAGGAATTCTGGGATATGAATTATGGTACCGCACACATTGCTATCGTTTGGGATGCTTTTAAAGCCTATGCTCGTGGGATATTTAGCTCTAAAATAAGAGGAAAAAGAAACAATATGCTGAAGTAGAAGAAGCCCTGCGTAGTAACATGAAAGAAGCACTTGATAAAGCAATCAGTAAGAACACGAAAGAGAACTCAGAATTGCTTGAGAAGGCCAGGGTTAAATATAGTAAATATATGACAGAAAAAGCTCAGGGACGCCTTTTTTTCTATGGGGTAAGATCCTTCAAGCAGGCAGGTAAACCGGGATCCCTGCTCGCGTCAAGGATTCAAAATCAGAGGTGCTCAAATAGAATAAATAAGATCAAAATAAGTAATGGTGAAACTATACGGGAACAGTTAGAGATTCAAGAAGTTTTTGTGAAATTTTTCCAACGGTTATATACTAGTGAGTATTCCCATTCTCCTGGAGATATTGACAATTTTTAGATACAATCCCTATCCCTTATATCTCACAAGAAGAAAATGAGAAACTAAACCGCCCCATTGAGTTAGGTGATCTGTGCCTAGCGTTGGAATCAATAAAAGGGAATTCTTCCCCAGGCCCAGATGGGTTACCTTTTGAATTTTACAGAGAATATAGGGATTTTTTGATGCCCAGGCTTAAGGAGCTTTTGGATTGCTCTCTGGTGGAGGGGACCCTTCCCCCTTCAATGATGGAGGCAGTTATTACTCTGATTTTAAAAAAAGGGAAAAAAAAAGATGAGGTGGGATCATATCGTCCCATCTCTTTGTTAAATACCGATTGTAAATTGTTTGCAAAGACCCTAGCAATTAGATTAGGGGTTATAATGGATCGGCTTGTATGTTTAGATCAAACGGGTTTTATAGCTAAAAGACATATATCTTCAAATATTAGAAGGGTTTTTTTGGGTATGGAAGCGGAGGGGAGGAGGGCTCCGCTCCATCCTGTCGGTAGATGCCGAGAAGGCCTTCGACAGGGTGGAGTGGGAATATCTCTGGAAGGTCATGGAGCGGATGAATTTGGGTGCTCAGTTTATTGATCAGGTTAGGTTACTGTACACCCACCCCAAATCTAGAATAAATATTAATGGGGAATGGTCTGAACCATTCGAGATTCATAGAGGTACCAGACAGGGCTGTCCCCTCTCTCCTCTGCTCTTTGCCCTGTTTATAGAACCCTTAGCATGTATGGTGAGGGAGGATAAGTGGATAAGAGGGTTTGGTATGCAGGGAGCCGCTGACAAAATTAGTTTGTATGCAGATGATATATTATTTTTATAGAGAACTCGGACGTGCATATGCCTCGCCTGATGCAGACAATAGATTTATTTGGGTCCTTTTCCGGATATAAGATTAATTGGAGTAAATCAGTACTGCTTCCGTTGGATGGGGCGGAGGTCTCAGCCGCCGGAGAGCTTAAGGTTTTGAAACGTGGGGAGGCTCTTGAGTACCTGGGTATCAATATTTCTGCAGAAATTAAAGATTACGAGAAACTAAATCTAATCCCGCTGTTGGATAGATGTAAAAGAGAATACGGGTATGGCAGAAACTCCCTTTAAGTTTCTCCGATAAGATCTCTTTAGTGAAGATGGTTTTGCTCCCCAGATCTTGTATGTTTTGGGGTCTCCCGGTATGGATTGGAGATCGATTTTTGTCCTGCTGGAGAGAATCCTGAATGACTTGATCTGGGGAGAAAGAGAGTTAAAATAAAACAAAGATATCTTTGCCTGGCAATAGAAGACGGGGGTCTCGCTTTTCCAAATTTCCAATGGTACTATTTGATGGCGCAGACCCAATGGTTATTATCAGGGGATGAAAATATTATTAAGTATTTAAAATCCATTTACAATGGACCAGAATATAGCATATTCTCTGTATTAGAAACTGATTGTATAAGAGGGATATCACCGATGTGTCCTATTCGGATTATGTTTGATAGGGTGTGGAGGAAGATCAAGGAACTGCTGGAGACTGGAAAAACTTGGTATTACGCTCCCCTATGGGGTAATTATAATCTCACTGAATTGGTAGGTTTTAGGGATTATGGATTTTGGGTAAATTTAGGATTAAAATTCGTGTCGCAGATAAATAAGGAGGGGGATATGAATGTAGATGTTATGATGAGACTGAATAATAGTAACTTTCATGATTGTTTTCGATTATTTCAACTTAAGCACGCACTTAGATGTACGAATAACAAACAATACTTTGATTCCAAAAGAAACACTTTTTTAGATTTTTGTAACACAAATGAGAAGGTCACGTTAAAAATTTCACAATTATATAAATTGTTTAGGAGGAAATTGGTAAAAAAGTAGTTTTAAAAGTGAGAAAAAGTGGGAACAAGATTTGGGCTTAGGTTCACTAGATTGGCACAGAATATATAGAAATATTGGGAAAGTATCGGTTTCCAGCAGTTTCCGTATGATCTTCTTCAACATCCTGCATAGGGTGTACTATTCGCCAAGAGTCCTGGGAAAGATATATAAGAATTATGATCCTAAATGCTGGAAATGTTATGAAGAGCAGGCAGATTTCTTCCATGTAATTTGGCAATGTAGAGAAATGCAAAGGTTCTGGGGAGAGTATTTCAAGAACTGAATTCCCAAACCTCGCTATCCGTTCCATTGGAAGGTGGATTGGCCTTGTTGGGAATATTCCCACCAACGATCCACAATAAGTCTATTAAAGCGATCTGGAATAGAGGCCTTGTAGCCGCAAGAGTAGTATTGGCGCGCGAATGGGGTTCAGGTTCCTCTCTCTTTTAAGAACTGGGAGAGCTTAGTGATATGCATATTGAGTTATGAGAAATGCCTAAAACGATTTGATATCTAATCTCTGAAAGTATATTTGGATCCCCTTTCCCTCTTTCCACTGAACCGACCGAAGGGGAGAGGCTTACTGGGGTGGGGGAATAGGATGGGGATTAATAAGTGGAATTTTTGTAACTAATAGGCTGTATGTATTTATAATTATCTATGGAAATGAAAAACGATGTAATTTAATGAAATTATTGTAATACTTTTTGGAAATAAAATAAATAAATAAATAAATGGAGTTCCCTGTAAAAGCCACAGTTTCATTGAAGCCACAGAACCCAAATGTGCCGTCCGAATACACCCTAAGAATAGTGTCCGAAAAATCCAGCACTGAATGGAGATTCCAATAAAATTTCTTCTTAGTGAAATCCACATTAATATCTGACATATTAAAATACATATTTTAAGGGAGGTGTGAACTCAGTGCCTAGCGGCTATGAGTAAGGATTGATAATCCGAAACATGTAAACCAAACTATGCTGATCGGGGACCATGTTGGATTTTATTGTAGATTTAATAAGGATCTCCATTCAGTGCTGGATTTTTCTGTTTTTGCTGTTGAACCCAATCTTTGGACCTTAGTACGCAGATGGTGGGATGGATTCGCTTTGCTAAGAATAGTGTCTTCTTTCCCCAATCTATGAAACAATGCATGCATTTTCTACGTATATACAGTAGATATAAAAAATATGTATAACTATTGTATAGCTAAAGTTAGACCCCTTGTGCACCTTTTTATTTACGATATGTATATTTATGCTTAAAGAGGTTTCTCCAAACCTAAAGTGCTGTCATATTGCTAAGAGATGTCATTGTTTTATGATCGATGGGGGTCCCAGTCCCAGAAGTCAGACCTCCACTGATCTTTAGAATAAACAGGACACAAAGCTTGTTTTAACTTTTCCCTGCACAGTGACAATCCTGACAATATGGCTGTGCAGGGAAGTGTAGCCATCTCCATTCTCTTGAATGGGTCCTCACTGCAATTTCCCACATACTAGGTGACTGGGGCTCCACTGGGCAGAGGAAAAACAGTGTTGGTCGCTGAAGCTCTGATTCATCACAATTCTCAGGATCAGCAGGCTTCACAGAGAGAGGTCAGACCCCCACTGACCATGAAGTGATAGACTATCCTAGCAATATGACACAGTTTTATAAGATGGAAAAAACCCTTTAAAGGGGTTGTCCCATCAAAAATATTGTATAGTTTTCAAAAATTCGCATAGCCACTGAGTTATTCAATAAAATGTATCTGTATAGCGCCAAAAAAAAAAAAAGTGTTTATAAACCTGCCAAAATCATCTCTGCTGCCATTCCATATCAAGAATATATCGTCGATATATCTAGTCCAAAAAACGATGTTGTTTTTTGTTTGTCTGTGAGAGTATCTGACACAGTATTCGTCTGTGTATATGATTCATGTTAGGTATTTTTAATACAGCACATTTAACCTAGATGTTAAATTTAGTATGTGCTCAATATATACCTTATATATCTTATATATCCTGGATATCTAGATACTTTATGCCTACATCTGCTACTAATGCATATATATTTTTGAGTACATCCAATTATAAATTAGTATATATATATATATATATATATATATATATATATATATATATATTTCTATGTTTATATACACTTATTTATCAGTATATTTATTTTTATCAACATTTGTATTTTATTCTCACTAATTTCCTCTCCATCTCGGCGTATACTCCATATACATATGTATACTATACTCCATCTCCTAACTACAAGTAACAGAATACCCATGTCGATTGCTAAACTGCAGATCTTCACCGACGATCAGCAAAACGGCAACCAGACGCGGCCCAGAGATTCCATTGGCATGCTGACGTCAATGTGGGCGTGTCAGCTGTGATTCCCTGAGCAGGCCCTTAAATACAGCAGTAGAAGTCGGCTCTGGGGCGCTCCGGGAGATCCCACACGTCATCCCCTGACGTAAGTGTGGGCGGGACATACGCCCACACTGCACCAGAGACTCTGGAGTGCACGGAGAGCCCGATAGATGGAGAGAACATGTCACTCACATAAATGACCGGGATGCCTGCCGAGCACCACTCCCCTTCTTCACGGCGCAGTGCGTGCCAAAATGCCTTTTTAAACTCCGTATTGTAATGTATCTATGTATATGTAACATTGTCCTGACGAAGGGGGCTACAAGCCCTTGAAATGCGTTTACACTACCATATCGGCCTAATTGAATATGGCAAGCAGCACCAGAAGGATTGTTCTGTGTTTTCTGTCCGGATTTTATCTATACTGATTTAGTATTCTTTGAGAGTTGCGTCTGAATGAAGAAAAACGTTTTAATGCCTGCTCCTTGTTTTTTGAAAGACTGTGTCTCTCAATTTAGAAGGTTAGGGTAACAGCTATTTGTTTAATCCTCGGAAAATCCATGTTCCATTATCCTTAAGAAAGCCTCATCTTCAATATGGGGGGGGGGGGATATTTTGTGGTTTTTCTTTTGTTCTCTGAAAGACCAAGCACTCCTAGTGATCTAGGTCTCCGAGTTTGTGGTTTCTGTAAGATGTATGTACTATGCGAGTAAGTTTCTCTCTTATGAGAAATCAGTTATGGCAAGGCTAGAAAAGCCTCCAATGTATTTGTGCAAAAGGAATTTATAGTGGTTAGATTGTATGCTTTTCCCAGGCAGACATCACCTATAATGACCCACCCTATGTTAAGATTCTAAGCTTATGGAGATTTTGTACCCCCATTATCTGTTTTCTCACCTTGTGAACTCTTAAAATGTAACTTCTAAGCAGAAGTACTATCTGAGCCTTTGGGCAAAGTGCAGGGATGATGTGCGCTATGGTTTTCAGATGTCCATGATGTAATGTTGCCTCAGGTGTAGGGATCTTATCTCTGTTGTTTCGAATATGATTGCATTCTATCAAAGTAGTGTCACGCATGAGGTATAGGAGAAAACACCACACAGACAATCAAAAGGGAAAGGGAAAGCCTCTAGGCCTCAACGCTAGGGAAAGGAAAAGGTCACCACCTAGAGAACCCTACTCCTGGCCCGTACTCCTAACCGTATGGGCACCCCTTGAAGGTTGGAATGCCCATACCCTGGAGACCATAAAGAGCCCTATGGATATTGGCAGGGCTGAGAGAACCCGTTCCTTCCAGATGAAGAAACAAGCGTGTCCCTGAGGCCTAGTAACAACCAACAAGGAAGGGAAAAGAAAACACAAACAAGCGCGACACTCAACTTCTGTAGAGATGGACGAGCAGGAACACTAGAGAGAACAACACACCAGCTCTTCCAAAACCAAATGAAGCTATCTTACTGCACAGTCAGAAGGGTGGGGTAAGACTAAATAAGGTAGAAGTAATGACTACTAAGCTACACCTGAAAAAAGGGGTGTGGTCATTAACAACAACCACACTGAATCCAGAGTAATCAAAGAGGCTGTTCACTTGTAAATGGATGAAGTAGTCCAGCACAAACCACGGTCATGATTAATGACATCTGTGTCCGAAACATGTAGACCCTGGGAGTGAGTGTACCAAACATCAAGCTAAGCTGTTTCTGTATTTTAACGCAACGAAAATAAAGGAGGCTGTATACTCATTTATGTGAAGTCCTGTCTAAAGCCCACAATTCGAGAATACATCTGT
Source organism: Bufotes viridis (assembly GCA_033119425.1). Lineage (NCBI taxonomy): Eukaryota > Metazoa > Chordata > Amphibia > Anura > Bufonidae > Bufotes > Bufotes viridis. The sequence continues at coordinate 307,740,822 of CM065592.1, forward strand.
GAGGGACATGAACATGTGGAGTCACTGTGGGTAGAAATACATGGAGGCAAAAACAATAATAAATTACTAATCAGAGTTTATTATAAACCAACTAATATAAAAGAGTCCACAGAAAATCTATTACTAAACGAGATACTGTAGATGAGGCGGCAAATCATAATGAAGTCGGTATTATGGGAGACTTCGACTCCCCAGATATAGACTGGGAAAACTGAAAGCTGTACATCCCATAAAGGAAACAGGTTCTTGGCAATAGCCAAAGACAATTACCTTTCCCAACTGGTTCAGGACCCAACTAGAGGGACAGCCACACTGGAGTTAGTATTAACCAATAGACCTGATAGAACAACAGATGTGCAGGTTGGAGGACACCTAGGAAATAGTGACCATAAAGTAATAACCTTCCAATTATCCTTCAAACGAGAGTTTCTAAAGGGAGGAACAAAAATACCGAACTAAAAAAAAGCAAAATTTAGCCAATTAAGCGAGGCCATAGGCCTAACTAACTGGGACAAAGTCCTTAAAAATAAAAATACAACCACAAAATGGGAGATTTTTAAAAGTATTGTAACATCTAATTGTGAGAGGTACATACCTTATAGGAATAAAAGGCTAAGAAACAATAATAAACTAATGTGGATAAATGGAACAGTAAAGAAAGCATATAAATCACTAAAACAGGAGGGGAGCCAGGAAGCACTGATAAACTATAAGGAAAAAATAGAATATGTAAAAAACAAATAAAAATTGCCAGAGACCAAGAAATTAATTGCCAAAGAGAGTAAAACTAACCAAATAAACTGTCAGATTAAATGCAGAATGTAAAAGTAAATTCCCCATTAAAAGTGCCCTGTCTGACCCAGGAAGAAGTACAACAGCGACTTAAAAAGATTAAAATGGGCAAATCGCCAGGACCGGATGGCATTCACCCCTGTATCCTAACGGAATTAAGTGATGTCATAGCCCGACCCTTATTTCTGATATTTATGGACTCTATCCTGACAGGGAATGTTCCACAGGATTGACTCATAGCAAATGTGGTGCCAATATTCAAAAAGGTTCCAAAAACGGAGCCTGGAAATTATAGGCTGGTAAATTTAACATCTGTTGTTGGTAAACTGTTTGAAGGGTTTCTAAGAGATGCTATCGTGGAGTATCTCAATGAAAATAAGCAAATAACGCCATACCAGCATGGCTTCATGAGGGATCGGTCATGCCAAACAAATTTAATCAGTTTCTATGAGAAGGTAAGTTCTATACTTGACAGCAGCGAATCAATGGATGTCTTATATCTGGACTTCCAAAGCATTTGACACTGTATCTCATAAAAGGTTAGTATATAAAATGAGAATGCTCGGACTGGGAGAAAATGTCTGTATGTGGGTAAGTAACTGGCTGAGTATTAGGAAACAGAGGGTGGTTATTAACGGTACACACTCAGATTGGGTCACTGTCACTAGTGGGGTACCTCAGGGGTCAGTATTGGGCCCTATTCTCTTCAATATATTTATTAATGAACTTGTAGAAGGCTTGCACAGTAAAATATAAATTTTTGCAGATGACCCTAAACTATGTAAAGTAATTAACCCTGAAGAGGACAGTTTTCTGCTACAGAGGGATAGATTGGAGCCTTGGGCAGAGAAATGGCAGATGAGGTTTAACACTGACAAATGTAAAGTTATGCACATGAAAGGAATAATGCAAGTCAACCGTACATACTAAATGGTAAAACACTCGGTAACACTGACATGGAAAAGGATCTAGGAATTTTAATAAACAGCAAATTAAGCTGTAAAAACCAGTGTCAGGCAGCTACTGCCAATGCCAATAAGATAAGGGGTTGCATCAAAAGGGGCATAGATGCCTGTGATGAGAACATAGTCCTACCAGTTAACAAATCACTTGTCAGACCACATACGGAGTACTTTGTACAGTTCTGGGCTCCTGTGAACAATGCAGACATAGCAGAGCTGGAGAGGGTTCAGAGGAGGGCAACTACATTACCCTGAAAGATTATCAATATTAGGGTTATTCACTTTAGAAAAAAGACGACTGAGGGTAGATCTAATAACTATGTATAGATATATCAGGGGTCAGTACAGAGATCTCTCCCATCATCTATTTCTCCCCAGGACTGTGACTGTGACTGGAGGAAAGAAGGTTTGTATACAAACATAGAAAAGGATTATTTACGGTAAGAGCAGTGAAACTATGGAACTCTCTGCCTGAGGAGGTGGTGATGGTGAGTACAATAAAGGAATTCAAGAGGGGACTGGATGTATTTCTAGAGTGTAATAATATTACAGGTTATAGCTAGTGATGTCCTGAACTATTCGCCGGTGAACAGTTCCCAGCGAACATAGCTTGTTTGAGTTCGCCGCGGCGGGTGAACATATGCGATGTTCGGTCCGCCCTCTATACATCATCATTGAGAAAAATTTGACCCTGTACCTCACAGTCAGCAGACACATTCCAGCCAATCGGCACCCTCCCTCCCACACCTTCCCACCTCCTATAAAAACGGCAGCCATTTTAGATTCAGTCTGAAGACTGCAGTGTTAGTGCTAGAGCATGGAGAGTGAAGCTGCTGTGCTGATGATGATGATGAATTCATAGGGAAACCGTTAGCTAGGCCAGTGTTCTGTGTCCACAGTCTCATCTGCTGTAAGGAAAGCATCACAGCACCCCAAAAAGCCCTTTTTAGGGCTGCTACATTAGTCTGCTTTTTTTTCCTCCATATATATATTGCAGTTGCCTGGCCTGCCCGTGTGTGAGAGGCTGCAGGCCCACAGACTGTAGTGTGCCCACTGCCAGTGCCCACCAGTGATACCGTGTGGCACAGGACTTTGCATAAAAAAAAGACATTTAATGTTTACACTTGAATCTAATTTCAGTTGCCTGCCTGCTGCCAGTGTGTGTGTCAGGCCGACTTCCACTGACTGTAGTGATCCCACTGCCAGTGCCCACCACTCATACCGGGTGGCACAGTAGCTTGCCGATAAATAAGGCATTTAAATTTTACCCTTTAATCTAAGGTTAGTTGCCTGCCAGTGTGTGTCAGGCCCACTTCTACTGACTGTAGTGTGCCCACTGCCAGTGCCCATCACTCATACCGTGTGGCACTATACCTTGTATGCTTATTACCACTAATCAATACAAAAAATGACAGGCAGAGGCAGGCCACCCCGCAGGGGCCGTCGTGACGCACCATCCTCCTGACGCACCATCCTCCTCCAGCTCAGCTTCGGGCACCTCTCAAGTTACCACTCCCCGGCCTGCCGCCACCACCAACACTAGCACCACATTTGCTTCACTTGATCTGTCAGCGGAGTTTTTTACACATCAGTTGGAAGAAATGAGTGATGCGCAACCATTATTGCCAGAGGATGTAGATAACAGGGATATGTCTCAGTCAGGCAGCATTACACACATGGACCTATGGTGTGATGATGATGATTTTGTCCCCGCTGCTGCTAACTTTGCTGAGTTGTCAGATACAAGTGAAGTGGTTGATTATGACAATGTGTCCGTGGATGTCACGTGGGTGCCCGCTTGAAGTGAAGAAGAACAGAGAGAAAGTTCAGATGGGGAGACAGAGAGGAGGAGGAGACGAGTTGGAAGCAGCTGGAGGTTGTCGCAAGGAGCTAGTGGCACAGTCAGACAGCATTTATCGGCAACCGGGGTCAGCCAGACAGCACGCCAATCAACGCATGCTGTTGCCACCACCAGAATGCCATCATTGCAAAGCTCAGCAGTGTGGCATTTTTTGTGTGTGTCTGCCTCTGATAACAGCGATGTCGTTTGCAACCTATGCCAAAAGAATCTGAGTCGTGGGAAGTCCAACACCCACCTCGGTACAAGAACAACCACAGCAGGCATCCCAGGGGGCTTGTTTTCACCTTTCGGGGACCCTTGGTGTTGTACGTGGCTGGGTGGAGGAAGAGACCTTCAATGACGTCAGTGAGGACAAGGAACGGGACATGGCTAGCTTGGTATCCAACCATGTGCAAATGGGGAGTTTGCGGTTGTGCAAATGGACTGTTTGCGGTGCGTTAAACGGGGAGTTTGGTCTGTCACTGTGAAGCGGGCGTAACCCTTACACTACCTGATCGATACAACATCATACCTGATCGTATACACACAGTGGATGTTTTAAAGCACGTTACTCCAAACAATTTAGGAATGTTAGGTGCTTTATGCCCTTTACGGATTAAAACCCGACACTGTGTCAACTACGTAATTTTCCATGGTGGTTTTGCCATGGATCCCCCTCCGGCATGCCACAGTCCAGGTTTTAGTCCCCTTGAAACAACTTTTCCATCACTATTGTGGCCAGAAAGTGTCCCTGTGGGTTTTAAAATTCACCTGCCTATTGAAGTCTATGGCGGTTCGTCCGTTCGCGAACATTTGCGGAAGTTCGCATTCGCCGTTCGCGAACTGAAAATTTTATGTTCACAACATCTCTAGTTATAGCTACTAGAGAGGGGTCGTTGATCCAGGGAGTTATTCTGATTGCCTGATTGGAGTCGGGAAGGAATTTTTTGCCTTCCTCTGGATCAACTTGTAGAAAACAGGCCGAACTGGATGGACAAATGTCTTTTTTCGGTCTTATACACTATGTTACTCCTGTGAGCGGCGGGGAGGGGGATCTGTGGATGGCACTGTTATGGGGAGGGGGATCTGTGGATGACATAAGATGCCATATACGGTATGTGTCATCCACAGGTCTCCCATAACAGTGCCATCCACAGATCCCCCATAACAGTGTCCTCCACAGATCCCCCCCATAAGTGTCATCCACAGATCCCCCCCATAAGTGTCATCCACAGATTCCCCCCATAAGTGTCATTCACAGATCCCCCCATAAGTGTCATCCACATATCCCCCTCCATAAGTCATCCACAGATCCCCCTTCATAACAGTGTCATCCACAGGTCCCCCATAACAATGCCATCCATAGATCCTCCATAACAGTGTCATCCACACATCTCCCCATAACAGTGTCATCCACAGATTCCCGATAACTTTGCAACAGGCAACATAGCGTGTAAGAGAGCTAGCCTCGGCCCTGATCATGTGGACATGTTGCCTTTTTTACATTCTAATGCAAAATGTTTATAATTATGTAACTCCTAAAGTTGTTTTAATATGACCTTTGTACATAATTTTTCAAGTAAGATCATATAAACCTCTTTTTTGTCATTTTCGTTTTTTTCCCGATTATATTATTGACAACTAATCGGTTATTCAAATAATCGTTAGCTGCAGCCCTAGTAGCTAATGTCTCTAATCTACTTTGCATGGTCTGCTGATTTTGTCTCCTAGTCATTTGACTAGAAGATTAACTTTTTCAGTTCCAGACAGGTATAGAACTTTGATTGTATTCCAGAATAAAGATCACCATGCTTGGTAGCTTTTAGGTTATGTATCAAACTTTGTGACCCCTTTAGTCACTAGCTCACGTTGTGCAAAGAATTTAAGGAAATCCAACATTCTTGGCTCTTTGTGTGATGAATCTGGATATATGTCGCTGTGTAGAGGACCTGGTGGAACGTAATTCTTAAATATGGTGTTGCTGTAATAGCCACCATCCACTCGTTTATTTTTAAAGGAACTGTACTACAGGCATTTGGTTTGGGTGCAGATTGCATTGAGGGCTGATGGTATGTGAAACTGCTGTCTTGTTTGATGTAGGGTGGTTGGTCAGCTGAGGTTGCTTGCGGTACAACAGGATTCTGCTGGAGTTCATTAACTGGGTCACTTTGATCCTGGGCTTGAATGCAGGCTGTTATCTGAATTGTTCTTCTTGAGAACACAATAAGTTGTCGTAATGACCAGGTTCAGGCTCCTGTTTCAATTCTCTTGTTTTAGAATGGCCACTTATGTCTTGGCAGCTTTGTTTTGTGCAGGCAGTAGTGAATGATGCTCTTCATGGACCTCTTTGAGCTTCTGTATCAAGCTGAGATATTAAACCTTGTCTCAATTGGTCTGGTCCAGCTTGCTGACATGGTGATGCTGTGGGCAAGCTTACACATTTGCAACTGTTAAGTGTGGTTTGTAGCAATATTGCTGTGTGAAGTTCAGTATCCTATTATCCATTCTGTTAGATAGGCCGCAGTTTCACTGTGGTTTTCTCGTGTGAGCGAGGCATAAGTTGACAGGCAGCTAAACAATGTATGGCATTGTGCTTGGTAAGCTACAAGAAGGCAGCAGTGCTCACAGGAGCATCGTTGCCTTCTCAAACAGCTGATTGGTGGGGGTCCCGGTTGTTGGACCGCCACCAGTCACATATTGATGATCTATCCTGAGGTCCATATTTTAAATGTCGAAAAACCCTTCAAATATTCAACACTCTTAAATTGCAATAGAGCACCCGTTATTCAATAAAATATCTGTTATGTTTTCATCATGTGTGTAAGGCATAAGTTGATAGGCAGCTAAACTCCATCCTAGAAATTCCTTCACACAGGAGTAAATCCAACTTGAATTTATTGCAAGTATATGCTGAAACTGAAACAGAATATATACTTACTAAGTGAATAAGCATGTGGCAATGCAATAACACATTTCAATAAAACATAACCATGAAATACAGGATTCATTGATTGCAGTATTTTAGTGTACATGAATCTACAATTCTGCAATGCTAAGCTAACATTTAGAACTTTCCAGCGATGCCAAATTAGTCTGGATGTGAGGATGATTAAATAGATACTGCTGTCCTTGCACTGATCTTCAAGAAAGTTGGCTACTGTGAGCTAGGTTGATAGTGTTACCAGGTCCTAGGTATTCACTTCAGTAGCTGGCATACGACAATTCTAATATTAACCCCTTCTCTCCCAGCATCGTACGTGTATGGCGCAGGGCAGGTCTTTAAATATGATGCCTGTTCACTAACTAAATGGGCACCATAGCCACCGGTTGCCTGCTGTTTTAATCAGACATCTGGGGCTAATGTATCGACGATTGTGCAGGGTCATGGCTGCCGGATAGTGTGTGCAGTTGCCTTGGTCCTCCTGAATGATCCAAGGCTGCCGCACTTCGGTTTTTATAGAGACCCTGCATGGTGGCAAGGCTCCATAGGAACGCAGGGGGTCATTTACAAACAGATATACCCCACTTTTTGGCATATATCTGTCACAGATTGGGGACGGGCCGGTAAGGCCATCTCATTTATTATTTTCTATGCCTGTTTTAAGCATAGAAAATGGTCTGAGTTTACACCAGCAAGGGAGCTGATGTACATTAAGACAGGCGGTGGATATGCCCAAGTTATGTAGAGGTTGGCTCCTCTACAAAATTTTGTGCTTTGACCGCCAGCTAAAAGGTTATTAAGACCAGCATCTAAAATGCTGGTCTTAATAACTGATCCACATAGTGTATGTCTTAGCGACTCCGGTGCTAATGCATTAGGGTCTATGATAGAAGCAATCTGATCCTTGTTTAAGTTCCCAAGGTGAACTATAAAAAGTTTTAAAAAATGTTTTAAAAAATTACTAAATATAAAAAAGGCGAAATGACTCCCCTTCCCTCAAAAATTCAATGAAAAATGATCAAAAATTAATACGCACCCCAAAATGGTGTTAATAAAAAGTACACATCGCCCCGCAAAAATCAAGTTCTCACACAAAGTTACAGGGTTCAGAATGGGGTGATGAAAATAAAAAATAATTTTTTTTCAAGTTTTTTTTTTTTTTTTCCAGTATTAAAGATGCAAAATGAAATTATACAAATGTGGTATTGCCATAATTGTACTGACCCGAAGAATTAACCACTTCCCGACCGCTTAACGCACAACTGCGTTCTCGCGGCGGTCGGGCTGTTCTGGGGCGCCGCAGAAGTGCGTCATCTCGCGAAACGCGAGATTTCCTGTTCACAGAAGCGCGCGTCTCAGGAGTTTAACTACAGCCTGCCAGCGATGATCCATCGCTGGCAGGCTGTAGATGCGATATAAATCGCATCAAACAAGTATATCAGACGCTGTTTTGTGAACAGCGTCTGATATAGCTGCTACCTGGTCCTCTGGTGGTCCCATTTGCTGGGATCGACCACCAGAGGACCAGGTAACTATGTAAAGTTGCACCAAACACTACACTAACCCCCTCCCCTCACCTATTAACCCCTTGTAAACCCCTTTATCACCCCATCTAGACCCCTGATCACCCCCTGTCATTGATCACACCCTTGTAAGGCTCCATTCAGACGTCCATATGTGTTTTGCGGATCTGTGGATTCACGGATCCGCGGATCGGATCCACGGATCTGCGGATCCACAGATCCTCAAAACACGGACACCGGCAATGTACTTTCCACATTTTGCAGATCCGCACATTGCCAGAACTATATAGAAAATGCTTTTTCTTGTCCGCAATTGCGGACAAGAATAGGACATGTTCTATATTTTTGCGGAACGGAAGTGCAGACCCGGAAGCGCGGATCCGTAATTCCGGATCCGAGCGGGACAAAGTCTGTCCCCATAGAAATGAATGGGTCCGCAATTCCGTTCCGCAAACAGAATTGCGGACGTGTGAATGGGGTATAAGGGTCCCTTATCACCGCCAGTTAGTTAGCTACTTGTTAGGTAGCTAGCGCCCAGCCCACCGCACCGCAGTCACTGATTTTGGCAGAGATTTTTTCATCCACATTGATTGATGCGAATGAATAAATCTGTGCCGTTCATTTTTTTTTTTTTTTTCAGCCCAGCGGCTGAACGGAAAAAAAAAATCTCATTACCCGTATGCTCAATATACGGAGAATCGCAGAAACTCCTAATGCTGGCCATACGTGTAATGATTGCGGAGACCCTCAAATGCCAGAGCAGTACAAACACCGCACATGTGACCCCATTTTAGAAAGAAGACACCCCAAGGTATTCCGAGAGGGGTATGGCGAGTTCATGTAAAATTTTATTTTTTGTCACAAGTTAGTGGAATATGAGACTTTGTAAAAAATAAAAATAAAAATCAATTTCCACTAACTTGTGCCCAAATTTTTTTTTTTCTGTGAACTCGCCATGCCCCTCACGGAATACCTTGGGGTGTCTTCTTTTCACAATGGGGTCACTTGTGGGGTATTTATACTGCCCTGGCATTTTAGGGGCCCTAAAGCGTGAGAATCCAAATGCGTAAAAATGCCCTGTGAAATCCTAAAGGTACTCATTGGAATTAGGGCCCCTTTGCGCATCTTGGCTGCAAAAAAGTGGCACACATGTGGTATCGCCGTACTCAGGAGAAGTAGGGCAATGTGTTTTGGGGTGTATTTTTATATATTCCCATGCTGGGTGAGAGAAATATCTCTGTAAATGACAACTTTTTAAATTTTTTTATTCAAAGTTGTCAATTTACAGAGATATTTCTCTCACCCAGCATGGGTATATGTAAAAATACACCCCAAAACACATTGCCCTACTTCTCCTGAGTACGGCGATACCACATGAGTGACACTTTTTGCAGCCAAGATGCGCAAAGGGACCCAAATTCCAATGAGTACCTTTAGGAGGGCATTTTTACGCATTTTTCTTCTCACGCTTTAGGGCCCCTAAAATGCCAGGGCAGTATAAATACCCCACATGTGACCCCATTTTGGAAAGAAGACACCCCAAGGTATTCGCAGAGGGGCATAGTGAGTCCATGAAAAATTAAACTTTTTGTCAAAAGTTAGCGAAAAGGGAGACTTTGTGAGAAAAAACTATAAAAAAATCAATTTCCACTAACTTGTGCCCAAAAAATTTTTTTCTATCAACTCGCCATGCCCCTCATGGAATACCTTGGGCTGTCTTCTTTCCAAAATGGGGTCACATGTGGGGTATTTATACTGCCCTGGCATTTTAGGGGCCCTAAAGCGCGAGAAGAAAAATGCTTAAAAATGCCCTCCTAAAAGGTACTCATTGGAATTTGGGCCCCTTTGCGCATCTTGGCTGCAAAAAAGTGTCACTCATGTGGTATCGCCGTACTCAGGAGAAGTAGGGCAATGTGTTTTGGGGTGTATTTTTATATATACCCATGCTGGGTGAGAGAAATATCTCTATAAATTGTCAACTTTGAATAAAAATTTTTAAAAAGTTGTCATTTACAAAGATATTTCTCTCACCCAGCATGGGAATATATAAAAATACACCCCAGAACACATTGCCCTACTTCTCCTGAGTACGGCGATACCACATGTGTGACACTTTTTTGCAGCCAAGATGCGCAAAGGGGCCCTAAAACCAATGAGTACCTTTAGGATTTCACAGGGCATTGTTACGCATTTGGATTCTCACGCTTCAGGGGCCCCTAAAATGCCAGGTCAGTATAAATACCCCACATGTGACCCCATTTTGGAAAGAAGACACCCCAAGGTATTCTGTGAGGGGCATGGCGAGTTCACAGAAATTTTTTTTTTTTGCACAAGTTAGCGGAAATTGATATATATATTTTTTTTTTATTTTGTTTTTTACAAAGTCTCATATTCCACTAACTTGTGACAAAAAATAAAATTTTACATGAACTCACCATACCCCTTACGGAATACCTTGGGGTGTCTTCTTTCTAAAATGGGGTCATATGTGGGGTATTTATACTGCCCTGGCATTTTAGGGGCCCCTAAAGCGTGAGAAGAAGTCTGGAATCTAAATGCGTAAAAATGCCCTGTGAAATCCTAAAGGTACTCATTGGTTTTAGGACCCCTTTGCGTATCTTGGCTGCAAAAAAGTTCCACACATGTGGTATCGCCGTACTCAGGAGAAGTAGTGCAATGTGTTTTGGGGTGTATTTTTATATATACCCATACTTTGTGTGAGAAATATCTCTGTAAATGACAACTTTTTAATTTTTTTTATACAAAGTTGTCAGTTTACAGAGATATTTCTCTCACCCAACATGGGTATATGTAAAAATACACCCCAAAACACATTGCCCTACTTCTCATGAGTACGGCGATACCACATGAGTGACACTTTTTGCAGCCTGAGTGCACAAAGGGGCCCAAATTCCAACGAGTACCTTTAGCTTTACATGGCTGCTCACAATTTAGCCCGCCCAAAATGCCAGAACAGTAAACACACCCCACAAATGACCCCATTTCGGAAAGTAGACACCCCAAGGTATTCACAGAGGGGCATAGTGAGTCCGTCTGAGATTTTTTTTTTTGCCAGAAGTTAGCAGAAATGGAAACTTTATTATATATTTTTTTCCTCAGAAAGTGTCATTTTCCGCTAACTTTTGAAAAAAAATGAAATGATACATGAACTCACCATGCCCCTCCGCGAATACTTTGGGGTGTCTTCTTTCTAAAATGGTGTCATTTGGGGGGTATTTATACTTTCCTGGCATTCTAGCACCTGAAGAAACATGACAGGTGCTCAGAAAGTCAGAGCTGCTTCAAAATGCCGAAATTCACTTTTTTGCACCATAGTTTGTAAACGCTATAACTTTTACCCAAACCAATAAATATGCACTTATTGGATTTTTTTTAATCAAAGACATGTAGAACAATAAATTTAGAGAAAAATTTATATAGAAATGTAGTTTTTTTTGAAAAATTTTACAACAGAAAGTGAAAAATGTCATTTTTTTGCAAAAATTTGGGTCATTTTTGATTAATAGCAAAAAAAGTAAAAATGTCAGCAACAATGAAATACCACCAAATGAAAGCTCTATTAGTGAGAAGAAAAGGAGGTAAAATTAATTTGGGTGGTAAGTTGTATGACGGAGAAATAAACGGTGAAAGTAGTGTAGTGCAGAATTGTAAAAAGTGTCCTGGTCATTAAGGGTGTTTAAGCTAGGGGGGCTGAAGTGGTTAAAGGGGTTGGTTTTACTGCATAGGGAACTGTAAAAACAAAACCCATAAAACTGTGACATTGCGTTGGAATTGCTTTTTTTTTCCTTACCACCCCATTTGGAATTTTTTTTCAGTTCCCCACTACATTGTATGCAATATTAATGATGCTATTAGAAAGTACGACTTGTCCTGCAAAAAAATAAGCCCTCATACGGCTATGCGAATTGAAAAATAAAGTGAATGCCCTGGAAAGGTAGGGAGTGAAAAACAAAAACGCAAAAAGAAAAAAAGCCTAATAATTCCCAAAGCTAAATTGTGATTTAACCACATCAGCCCCCCTAGCTTAAAGAGGACCTTTCACTGGTCCACAGTTTATGAGGTAAAGCTATGTACATGGAGAGCGGCACCCAGGGATGTCCCTGCACTTACTTGTATCCCTGGGTGCCGCTCCGTTCGTCCTCTGTAGCCCCCGGCATCGGCGCTCCTGCTGCTCTAATTTGGCCTGGGGCGGAGACGACTACTTCTGCCCTGGGCGTCTCCTTCTCCCAGGGCTGGAGCGCTGGCCAATCACAGCGCTCAGCTCATATCCTGAATATCATTTCTAACTTGTGACAAAAAATAAAAACTTCCATAAACTCACTATGCCCATCAGCGAATACCTTAGGGTAAAAAAGTGGCACACGTGGTATCGCCGTACTCAGGAGAAGTAGGGCAATGTGTTTTGGGGTGTATTTTTACATATACCCATACTGTGTGTGAAAAATCTCTGTAAATGACAATTTTTTTCATTTTTTTTATACAAAGTTGTCAATTTACAGAGATATTTCTCTCATCCAGCATGGGTATATGTAAAAATACATCCCTAAACACATTGCCCTACTTCTCCTGAGTACGGCGATACCACATGAGTGACACTTTTTTGCAGCCAAGATGCGCAAAGGGTACCTTTAGGATTTCACAGGGCATTTTCCGCATTTGGATTCCAGACTTCTTCTCACGCTTTAGGGGCCCCTAAAATGCCAGGACAGTATAAATACCCCACAAGTGACCCCATTTTAGAAAGAAGACACCCCAAGGTATTCCCTGAGGGGCATGGCGAGTTCATAGAAGATTTTTTTTTTTTTTTTTACATCTTGGCTGCAAAAAAGTGTCACTCATGTGGTATCGCCGTACTCAGGAGAAGTAGGGCAATGTGTTTTGGGGTGTATTTTTACATATAACCATGCTGGGTGTGAAAAATATCCCTGTAAATGACAACTTTTTCCATTTTTTTTATGCAAAGTTGTCAATTTACAGAGATATTTCTCTCACCCAGCATGGGTATATGTAAAAATACACCGCTAAACACATTGCCCTACTTCTCCTGAGTACGGCGATACCACATGTGTGACACTTTTTTGCAGCCAAGATGCGCAAAGGGGCCCTAATTCAAAGTACCTAGAGTACCTATTAGTAGGGAATTTTTACGCATTTTTCTTCCCACGCTTTAGGACCCCTAAAATGCCAGGGCAGTATAAATACCCCACATGTGACCCCATTTTAGAAAGAAGACACCCCAAGCTATTCCGTGAGGGGCATGGCGAGTTCATACAAGATTTTTTTTTTGCACAAGTTAGCAGAATTTGATTCTTTTAGTTTTTTCTCACAAAGTCTCTCTTTCCGCTAACTTGTGACAAAACGTTCAATCTTTCATGGACTCAATATGCCCCTCAGCGAATACCTTGGGGTGTCTTCTTTCGAAAATGGGGTCACGTGAGGTTTTTGTACTGCTCTGGCATTTGAGGGTCTCCGCAATCATTACATGTATGGCCAGCATTAGGAGTTTCTGCTATTCTCCTTATATGGAGCATATGGGTAATTAGATTTTTTTTTCCGTTCAGCCTCTGGGCTGAAAGAAAAAATGAACGGCACAGATTTCTTCATTCGCATCGATCGATGTGGATGAAAAAATCTCTGCCAAAAAATATGCCAAAAAAAAAAAAAAAAAGAGGGGCCTGGTGATTGCCAGGACATAGGGGCTCCGCCCAAACCCAAACATCCATACCCACTTCAGCTCCTATGTCCTGGCAAACGTGATTTCTCCATTCACATCGATCAATCGATCGTTGTGGAGGAAGATATCTTTGCCAGATTTTTTATACAAAGTGTTTGCCAAAGCATATGAACTCCAACACCTCTTCTCAGCTCATATGCCTGGGCAAACGTACCTGTACTGCGGAGAAGAAATCTCATCCTGCAGCGCCGCATACACCGACTTCACGTGTCTTCTGACAGCAGCACAATGCTTCTCTCAGAATGCACATCAGTTCTGCAGCGTTTTCATCGGTTGGTCCAGCTGGAAAATAAAGGGTGGTTAGTAATAAAAAAAAAAAAAAAAAGAAAAAACAAGCAGCAGGCTCATAAATTTGAACGTTACGAACTTTATAAACTTAAACATCATAAAACTTTTAAAACCTAAACTAACTCAATATTTCTTTTTCTTGCTACCTTTTTTTTTTTTTTTTTCACTCTTTATTTTCCTTGCAGAAACCTTTCCTCTCCCATAGGACAATGTGTATCAGGGACTCGTCTACACATATGTTTTGTGCAGGGGTATACAAATCTGCAAATTTGGTGTTGAAGTGGTCTATGAGGGGCCGAATTTTGTGGAGCCGGTCAAAAGCTGGGTGGCCTCGGGGACGAGAGGTGGTGTTGTCACTAAAGTGGACACGCAGGAAACGCAGGATGGTCTCAAATCGTGTCCTGGACATGGCAGCAGAGTTCATGGGCATGTGATGAATTGGGTTCGTGGACCAATATGACCGCAATTCATGCTTTTTTGTTAGCCCCATGTTGAGGAGAAGGCCCAGAAAAGTTTTTAATTCGGAAACTTGGACTGGTTTCCACCGGAAAGGCTGGTCATAGAAGCTTCCCGGGTTGGCGGTTATAAATTGAGTGGCATAAAGGTTTTTCTACCACGACTAGGTTAAAGAGCTCCGCAGTGAAGAACAGCTCAAAAAACCCCAGTGCCGATCCGATCTGAGCTGTCTCCACCCGAACTCCTGACTGGGCGGTGAAAGGGGGAACTACTGGTGCGGCTGAAGATGGGGGCTGCCAATCAGGGTTTGCCAACACCTCAGGGACTCTAGGGGCTCTACGGGCCTGTCTGCGCGGTGGCTGCGACGGGGGAACTATTGCACGTGCCGCCGTACCAGCTTCAACTGCCCTTCTGGTGCTCGCCATGTTCTACGGCAGTGCTGGTAGTAGGTCCAGGATGGGCTGCGCTGCTGGTGTATGCCTCACCACGTAATCCGACAGCGCCAGCCCCACTTTGCTGCCCTTGAAACGGATCCTGCGCAACCTGTGGTCTAGCGTCACGGGGCCGGGTACGCCTGGTAGTATCAGGGACCTAAACTTCCTCGTCCGAACTTTGGGTCAGACTGCCACTGCTTTCTACAGGTTCATATACTGACCCGCTAGATTAGTCAGATGAGGGTTCCCATTCCTCATCCGTCTGGGTCAGAATCCTGTAGGCCTCTTCAGACGAATACCCCTTATTTGACATTTGGAAAACTAAATTTAGGGGGTATTCCCTGAGACTACCCAAGAAAAAAAGCAAGCCTGTCTTACAAATGAGAGGCTAGCGAAGTACAGGAAGCCGCTGCGATTTGATAAAAAAGATCAAAACTGATTTTTTTTATCACCGCAGCGCTTGTGAAGTAATTGTGCAGTGATAAAAAAAAAGATCAGGCCTGATCGGGCAAACACTGCGTTTTGGATGGGGGGTAAACTAAGGTGACACTAATACTATTATAGATCTGACTGTGATCAGTTCTGATCACTTAAAGATACTATAAAAGTACAAATGCTGATTAGCGCTACGCTAATCAGCGAATCAGTGACTGCGGTGCGGTGGGCTGGGCGCTAACAGAAGCTAACTACCTACCAAAGGGGCCTAACCTAACCTAAACCTAGCAGTCAATACTGGTGAAAAAAAAAGTGACAGTTTACACTAGTGATTAAGAGGTGATTGATATGGGGTGATCAAGGGGTTAATTGGGGTGATGGGGGGTAATCTGGGGCTAAATATGTGGTAATTGGTGTACTCACTGTGACATGTGCTCTGCTGGGTCCAACCGATGAAAAGGACCCAGCACAGAGCACAGAAGCCATTTAATGCATTATATTTTTAAGAAGCTAGACATTGTCATAAATTCCATCTCTCAAATATGACAGTGGCTCAATAAAATAATGGTATGTGTAGTTTTAATGATCTGTCCATACATGTATTACAGGTTCTATAAGGCCCTATAAAAGGCAGTCCTGTAGGTAGGCTAAATCATGATCTCTGGGGTTTAATAAACTGAATACTGTATACTTGTTGGACGAGTAAGCATTTGTAGTCTAGATAGCAGGCGGTTGAAAATACCCATGCATAAGTTTTTTATGTGGATGTTAGGGGGTTCTATGGAGTGTAATAAACTATTCTGAACAACAGCAGATGTACGAATACATCCAATAAAGGGTCCAGGTAGTATAGTCCTAAAATTAAGGAGAATGATAGACATACAATAGTAGATCTACCCTTTTATCCTGGAATTGCCATCCTCCTTCTGCTTGGATTATATAAAAGCCCAGTATTGCGGGTCTTCTACTGAGGATAACCGTATTTATGTATCGCTAGGAGTTGATCCTCTCACCATTAAAACGGTTGACCAGTTTTGAATATTTATGTCCTATAATCAACGTACAGTAGATCATCAATATCAGATTGGCAGGGCCCGACTCCCTGTATCCCCACCAATCAGCTGCAAAGAACACTACGCTCTTGCAAGTGCTATTTTCTCTTCTCTGTTTTTCAGCTAGCCTCACTTGAGTGGGACAAAGGAGCTGTGATTACATTTGCACCATGATGATGGTGAACAGGTAAATAGTGAAGAGAATGTAGCGCTCACAGCAGTGCTGTGTTCTCTTCAAACAGCTGATCGGTGAAGGTGATGTGAGTCCCACCGACATATTGGTGACCTATCCTAAGGATTCTGGCACACAGTGCAGTTCTGAAATGCATTCAGGATGCAGTTTTTTATTGTAGCTAGCTGAAATGAATTAAATCATTTCCACTATGCAGAACACCAGGGTTTAATGAGGCTAAACTGGCTGGTTATATAATACATTCTAGAACTGTAAGAACATAAATTAATGTAATGCTATGCGACCCAGTGATTGCTAGGAATGTCAGTAGGGGAGCTGCGCTGCGATACCAGAGTGTGATACTCACTCATGTGAAACCAGCCTTAAGGGTAGGTTATCCGTATCGGAAACTCCTTTAACCTGGTTCACTCAATAAAACACGCAAAAGAAACCCGATCGGTGCCATTTACTTTATTTTGTAAACCATGTTTGGCAAATCTTTTGTGCTGTCCGTATAGAGGTCCTGTTTACAGGATGACCACTGATGGAGGGTCATGTGACCAGACACATCGCCTCCATATGATTTCTCCTCTATTCAAGCACACTGCACTAAACTCCCAACAGTTCAAGTGCAAATAGCAGGTGCAGTGTATTTGAATGGAAAACACATCATATGGAATGCATCGCATGCCATCTGCACTTTTACTGTGAATGGAGAACATATCACAGAGGTGATTTGCCTCTGTCAGCTGCCATCGTATGGACTGGACCTGCATGTGGACCACACTAAAGACTTGGCAAACAAAGGGGCATACCATATGAAATTTAGAAAATGGTGCAGTATTTTAACATAGACCCTACAAGGAAGTTTCTGCCCTAGCCCTCCTCATTGCTATCGGCTGGGTAAATAACGATCTGATGTTCTCAGCATTTAATAATGTTAGGAGCAACAGATAATTATGCCCCTGGCTGCAATACACATCTGCCCTCCTGAATTCAACTATATCACTGTCCCCAGGACAATGATACAGTTCGATCCTGCCATGTAGTATTTGGTTCTGCTGGGACAATATTTTGTGCTGCACTATGGTACTATTGGCCCTTGACTACTTCTGTTATCCCTGCCTAGTTATGTTGCCCCGCCTTCTGTCAATCTGGATCCAACTACAACATGGGGGACTTAAAGTGGCTGTGGAAAAAAAAATCTTAACGTTCCCATTCCTCCTTTTGTTTGGAATGCAAAAACAGAAAAATGACTGCAGTGGAAAGGGGTTAAATGTTACTTCTTGTCTAAAAAAAAAAAAAAAAAAAAAAAAAACTAAAAATGGGACCCAATTGTAAATTTTTTTCTTAATTTACCACGTGGAAGAACAGATAAACATAGGTTATTTCATGAGAAATACAAGCATTCACTAAAACAGATGTCGGGAGACAGATCATGTACAGTGCTGTGAAAAAGTATACCCCTTAAACTTTGCCATATTTTTTTCACGTTACACCCACAAACTTAAATGTATTTTATTAGGATTTTATGTAAAAGATCAACACAAAGTAGCAAGTATGTGTAAAGTGAAAAGAAAATGATATATGGTTTTCTAGATTTTCATTAAATAAAATTCTTAAGTGTGGCGTGCTTTGTATTCAGCCCCCTGTACACTGATACCCCTAAATAAAAGTGTAACCAATTGCCTTTACTAAATACTATATACTATTTTATTCTCAGTATAACTATAGTGAAGGCCTCAAAGGTTTGTTACTGAACCTTATTAATCAAACAGCATCATGAAAAACAAGGAACACACCAGACAGGTCAGGGATAAAGTTGTAGAGCAGGGTTAGGTCATAAAAAATAAATAATATTATTTGATTCGATTTTGATACCATAAATACATATTGCGATAACTCGATAACATTTGATAACACGCAAAAGAAAAATAAAACGCCATCCACATTTTTCGGAACATCCAGCACAGAATAGAACAATCCCATTGTATTTTTTTGGGGCGACAAAGTGGCCAAAAAATTGTGAATTGGGTGCTTTTCAATTTTTTCTCCCGTTACAGTGTTCACCGATAGAGATGGCCCGAACTATTCGCCGGCGAACAGTTCCCGGCGAACATAGCTTGTTCGCGTTCGCCTCGGTGGGCGAACATATGCGATGTTCGGTCCGCCCCCTATACATCATCATTGAGCAAACTTTGACCTTGTACCTCACAGTCAGCAGACACATTCCAGCCAATCAGCAGCATACCCTCCCTCCCAGACCCTCCCACCTCCTGCACAGCATCCATTTTAGATTCATTCTGAAGCTGCAGTCTTAGGCCTCATGCACACGACCGTTGTTTGTTTCCGCGTCCGTTCCGTTTTTTTTCACGGATAGGATGCTTCCCCATTCATTTCAATGGGTCCGTCAAAAAATGCGGATGGTCAACCGTTTTCCTTCCGCTTCCGTGATCCGTGTTTTCATTCCGTCAAAAAAATAGTGCATGTCCTATTTTTTTCACGGTCTCGGACAAGGATAGGCATTTTTACAATGATCTGCCATAAAAATCGGATTCGTCAAAAAAAACGGTCCGTCATCCGTTTTTTTTGACGGACACGAAATTTCAAGGAGGAGCAGTCGCGGAGGCAGGCAACGGTCGTGTGCATGAGGCCTTAGTGAGAGGAGGGAGAGTGTAGTTGCTGCTGATTTAATAGGGAAATTGATAACTAGGCTAGTGTATTCAGTGTCCACTCCAGTCCTGAAAGACTCATCTGATCTCTGCTGTAAGGACAGCGTCTGACAGCACCCCAAAAAGCCCTTTTTAGGGCTGCAACATTAGTCTGCTTTTTTTTTCTCCATATACATATTGCAGTTGCCTGGCCTGCCTGTGTGTGAGGAGCTGCAGGCCCACAGACTGTAGTGTGCCCACTGCCAGTGCCCACCCCTGTCATCCCGTGTGGCACAGGACTTTGCATCAAAAAGAGGCATTTCATTTTTACCCTTTAATCTAAGGTTAGTTGCCTGCCAGTGTGTGTCAGGCTGACTTCCACTGACTGTAGTGTGCCCACTGCCAGTGCCCACCACCACTCATACCGGGTGGCACAGGCATTTAATTTTTACACTTTAGTCTAATTTCAGTTGCTTGCCTGCTGCCAGTTTGTGTCAGGCCAACTTCCACAGACTGTAGTGTGCCCACTGCCAGTGCCCACCACCACTCATACCAGGTGGCCCAGGCATTTAATTTTTACACTTTAGTCTAATTTCAGTTGCTTGCCTGCTGCCAGTGTGTGTCAGGCCGACTTCCACAGACTGTAGTGTGCCCACTGCCAGTGCCCACCACCACTCATACCGGGTGGCACCGGCATTACATTTTTACACCTTAGTCTAATTTCAGTTGCTTGCCTGCTGCCAGTGTGTGTCAGGCCCACTTCCACAGACTGTAGTGTGCCCACTGCCAGTGCCAACCACTGATACCGGGTGGCACAGTAGCTTGCCGATAAATAAGGCATTTCATTTTTACACTTTAGTGTAATTTCAGTTGTTTGCCTGCTGCCAGTGTGTGTCAGGCCGACTTCCACAGACTGTAGTGTGCCCACTGCCAGTGCCCACCACCACTCATACCGGGTGTGACCGTAAATTGCACGGTGCAGACGCAGTGACCGTGGATTAAAACAGAAGGGAGGGAGCCAGCGTTTTTTTAACCATCTCCCCGTTCGAAAAATCAATTCAATAAATGGCCCCCAGATTGGGGACATTAGAGGGATTAAACTGATGAGAATAGTACTACAGAAAATACCACTCATATCAGGTGTGACAGTAAATTGCACGGCGCAGACGCAGTGACCGTGGATTAAAACAAAGGGGAGGGAGCCAGCATTTTTTTAACCATCTCCCCATTCGAAAAATCAATTCAATTGACCTTTTGGGGACCCTTGGTGTTGTACGTGGCTGGGTGGAGGAAGAAACCTTCAATGACATCACCGGGACGTGGCTAGCTTGGTATCCAACCTTGTGCAAATGGGGAGTTTGCGGTTGTGCAAATGAACTGTTTGCGGTTGTTTGCGGTGCATTAAAAGGGGAGTTTGGTCTATCAATGTCTGTAAAGCGGGTGTAACCCTTACACTACCTGATCGATACAACATCATATCTGATCGTATACACACACTGGATGTTTTAAAGCATGTTATTCCAAACAATTTAGGAATGTTAGTTGATTTATGCCCTTTATGGATTAAAACCCGACTGCGTCCACTACGTAATTTTCCATGGGAGTTTTGCCATGGATCCCCCTCCGGCATGCCACAGTCCAGGTGTTAGACCCCTTGAAACAACTTTTCCATCACTATTGTGGCCAGAAAGAGTCCCTGTGGGTTTTAAAATTCGCCTGTCTATTGAAGTCTATGGAGGTTCGCCCGGTTCGCCCATTCGCGAACATTTGCGGAAGTTCGCGTTCGCCGTTCGCGAACTGAAAAGGAGGAGACCTTTTTTAATATTTTAATAGTTCTGACTTTTTTAGACGCGATGGTACCAAATATGTTTATTTTTTATTCTTTATATACTTTTATATGTCAAATTGGGAAGGGGGTGGTTTAAATGTTTAATATTTGTGTTTTTTCTTTTTTTTTTTTTTTCTTTTTTTTTACTATTTATTTAATAACTATTAGCCATCTTAGGGGGCTAGAACCCTTGTCCTATTCACCCTAATTGAGGTCTATTAGGGTGAATAGGATTTTACACTGTCCCTGCTGCCCTCTGCTTTGTGCACACAGCAGCAGGGAGCTTACCATAGCAGACATGGATGGCTTTAGTAGCGTCCTGGCTGCCATGGTAACCGATCTGAGCCCCGCAATTTCTCTGCTGGGTCATCTATTCGAAGCTCCCATTGTCACCAATGAAAATACACCACAAATGCACCACCAATGAATATAATATAATCGAGAAGGGTGGGTTAGGCCACTACGCCACCAATAAATATAATTAATCCCTTAATACAAATGTAGCCGGCACCAGGCCTTAATGACAGGGATCCTGCCGAACCGCATTAATTAACCCCTCAGCGCACCTGAGGGGTTAATTGATGGGGTTCGTGGGATCGAGATGCTCTGTCATTGAGGTCGGGTGTCTACACCCACTGCCTACGTTTGTATTAAGGGGTTAATTAAATTCATTGGTGGCGCAGTAACCTCAGCCCCTCCCCTCCCCTCCTACTAAGTGCTGTTTTCATGGGTGGCATTGGCAGCTTCACAGCCCCCTCCCCTCTCTTTTCATTGGTGGCAGTGGAGGCTGTGTCACAGTGGGGAGGGAGGGACTCAGAAGACTGCTATACAATGGGGTTCACTGGTATCCTGCGGATAAGTCATCAGTATAAAAGATCGAACAACCCCTTGAATTCTTCTAGGTACACTTGAGATGGGGGTTCTGTGGAGGCGATATCGACATATCCAGGGGTCTTTTGTTTTCCTTACATTGAAGATAGACTGCTGCAGAATAAATTTAATGCCAAACTACTGACACTTCTATTTTTAGAGGTCTTCTATTTTATTCTATTTTTAAAATAAACTGTCAAATTTTCCATACCTGCCTAAAAAAAAATCTGATTTGTCTATGTATATATATCTTTGCAACACATTTCTTAACATTGCCTTTATTGTGACATAGTTAGCATAGTAATTCTTTTTGCCTTAGGAAAATCTTGCTGTCGTGTATGATATGGAAAACCCATCAATTTACACAATTTACGAACCAGTAATCAGGATGAAAGGAAGTTTGAAAGCCACATCATCCCAAAGACCATTTAGTACAAAGGAAGTTATAAGCAAATGCTTGGATTCCCAGTCACTAAAAATGTTAAATCCATGTTATGAAAAAAACATTCACAGTGTTCTGCATGAGATTGGTGGAATTGGAGCAATGGTGTTTCTCTTTGCAAGGGTAAGTTGTTTTTGCTTTAATTGTAAGTATATTTTTAAGTACGTGTACTGCAAATAGATTAAAAATGATTTGAATCTGATAGTTAACCCATCCTGACCCACCCATTTTCACCTTTCCAATAGAGTTTATTTTTGCTATCTGACATGTCAGTTTATGTGGTAATAACTTTGGAATGCTTCCAACCGTCTGAGACTTTTTTTTTTATCGTGACACATTGTACTTTTTGCCAATAGTGAATTTGAGTCGTGAAATTGGAAAAATTCACAAATTTTAAAATTTTAATTTCTCTGCTTTTAAGACTGATAATGAAACCTCATAAATAGTTATAACTTTCCATTCACCATATGTCTACTTTATGTTGGCATCATTTTTATTTTTTAAGACTGTTTAAAGACTAAGAATTTTGAAAGCAACTTTACAAATTTTCAGGAAAAAAAAAAAAAAAGACCACTTCAGGTTTGAAGTCACTTTGGGTGGCCTATGTATTAGAAAACACCCATAAATGTTTCCACTCTACAAACTACACCCCTCAATTTTTTCAAAATAGATTTTTCAAAGTTTAACAGATTTTTCAATTTAATCCATTCTTTGTTGTAACACAGCAAGGGCTAACAGCAAAACAAAACTAAATGTTTTTTTACCCGGATTCCACAGTTTACACAAGCATCCCACTTTTGTATGGACACCTACAGGGCTCAGAAGGAAAGGAGCGCCATATGGTTTTTGGAGGGCAGATTTTTCTGGAATGGTTTTTGGGCACCATGTCATATTTGTAGAGAACAAACATATACCAAAAAAGCTGAGTCTAAAATGACTCAAAAATAGTAATCTTTATTAAATACATATATAAAACATGATAAAAATAGAGACAGAATACATCAAAAATGAAAGTGCGATATACACCTGAGGGACAATATGGTAGGGCTCTCAAAGCAGAGGGGAGTACAATAGCTATACATCACTTAACCATGAAATGGTAGTCAATGGAAACAAATAAGGTATATAAAAGTGTCAAGACCTGTGTCTATATAATCAAATGCATTTAACCCCTCTCTCAAAGAGACAACAAACAATTTGTAAAACCAGTCCTTACATACCCATGAATCCCATGAATGGGACAATCCCCTCAGGAGAATCACACACCCCCAACGTGTGTTTCGGCAACAACTTCATCTGGGGGCCCTTGCTCTATGATGAGTTGGCTTCCTTTGAGGGAATTTGATGTTGCCCACTACATTTCTTGGGCCATTATTTGTCTGTGTTGCGTAACCTGTATATATTAACCATATTTGTAGGGACCCTGAGGTACCACAACAGTGGAACTCAAGAAGTGACTTTGTTTTGGAAAGTAGACACCTCAAGGAATTTGAGGTGTTTACTGAGCAATTAATATAAATTAAATTTTGTAAACAGCGGCTGCTGTGTGCCGCTGTTTCCC
Organism: Bufotes viridis; assembly: GCA_033119425.1. NCBI lineage: Eukaryota > Metazoa > Chordata > Amphibia > Anura > Bufonidae > Bufotes > Bufotes viridis. Next base: position 307,764,824 of record CM065592.1, read on the forward strand.
TACTTACCGCCGCGTTCCAGGACGCCGTGTTCAGCAGTGATCTGCGGCCGGTGCTTCCCATTCACCGCTGCAGTCCTGGGCTCTGTCTATGTAGGTACTGTTGTTCTGGGATCCACTCCACATTTTACTATTAGCCCTGGCCACAGCATGCTTGCTGCTTTTTTCCTGCAGCACCTCCTTAAGCGCCAGCGCGCGTCACTTCCTGGGCTTTATGGGTTAGGTCATGTGACCTCGCTGACCAATCCTAGTCCTCCTGCGCATATATAAGTGTCTCAGCCCCTTTCCCAGATGCCTCAGCATCAAGGTCCTTGTGTCCTGCTAAGGTTCCTGATTTCCGCCTGTGTTCCTGACTTGTACCTGTATTCCTGGACTCTGCTACTTGTTAGATCCCTGCCTGCTTGCCTTGACTCTCCTGTTGCCTGACTTGTACCTGTGCCGCCTGCCCTGACCTTTTGCCTGTCTGACTTCACCTCTGCCTCATCCTTCAGTCCTGCACTTTTGCTCCTGGTTGCGACTCAGCCTGTCGACAATACCTGCACCTCTGGTATCTTTCTAAGGTACCTCCTGGACCGGCTGCCTCGTGTGCCTATCCTTAAGAGGTAGCGACCTGTTGTTCCCCTCGGGAAAGTCTATCCCCACCATCAGGGGTACTGTGAAAAATGAGGGGTTCACTTACACAACGCCCTTAGAGAAGTAGGACACGTGGCACAGTGGGTTCACACCCGCTGGTTCGTGACAGTACGCTGAGACCCTGGATCCCGCTGGTCACCCCAAGCTTGTCGTTCAGGAATTGTTACACAAAGTGAGGCGTCAGAGCGAACATCAGGATGTCATGATGCAGTTCATGCAAAATTTTGCTGCTCGTCTGGATGCCATCTCTTCTCTAGCTACTGCAGGAACGCCAGTCGCTGCTACCCCTGCAATACCCACACCGGTGTACAGATTTGTGTGCCACTGGTGTGCTACTCCCTCTACCTGTGGTGGAGATCCAAAAACCTGTTGTGGATTCCTGAACCAGTGCCTGATCCACTTTGAGTTGCATGGGCAAAAGTTTCCCACTGAGCCATCCAAGGCTGCCTTCATCGTGTCCCTGTTGTCTGATGAGGCCCTTGCTTGGGCAAATCCTATTTGGGAACATGGAGGTCCAGAGACCACTAATCTGCAGTCTTTCCTGGCTACCTTCCGGCTGGTTTTTGAAGATCCCGGCTGCATGTCCTCCGCTGCATCAGCTCTGCTGTGTTTACGACAGGGTTATTCGTCTTTGGGTCAGTATGCCATTCAGTTTCGAATCCTGGCTGCTAGACTTGCATGGAACAATGAGGCTCAACTCGCGGTGTTCTGAGAGGGCCTTTCTGACCGGATTTAGGATGAAGTAGCTGTTTGCGACCGGCTGTCTACTCTGAATGACCTGATCACCTTGGCCACAAGGATAGATATGCATTTCAGGGAACGTTCTACGGCACCAGAAGACCCCTCCGTTTGGCTCCATCCTTCCAGGGGCCAGTTCTAGTGTCCATCCCATCTGAAGAGCTCATGCAAATAGAGCGCCTTCGATTGTCTGACCAGGAACGTTTACGACGCAAAGCAGAGAACCTATGTTTGTATTGTGCAAGGCCCACTTTGTGCATAATTGTCCACAGAAGCCGGGAAACGCCAATGTCTAGGATCAGTTGGAGAGGTGGTCCTAGACAAGGATAAGTCCTCTCCGAAACTTTCAATTCCGGTGACTCTCTCTCACAAGTGAGTCACACTGTCTGTGCCTGCATTCTTGGACTCTGGGTCAGCCAGTAATGTCATTCAGCAAGCTGGTCCATCAGTACCGGCTTCCTACCACCCGTCTAGAAAGACCTCTGTTAGTGGCTTCCGTAAATGGACTGCCACTTCCCGAACCTGTGCTTTCTGTCTGTTACTATGCCCCTTAATTTGGAAATAGGAGTAATGCATTCGGAGATGATCTACTTCTATGTGCTGCCAGCGTCCGTGAATGCGGTCATCCTTGGTCTTTCCTGGCTGTGTCAGCGCACTCCGGTCAGATACTGCATTGGGGATCATCCTGCCAGTCCACCTGCTTATCAGAGGTCCGACCTCCTTCTTCACCTACTGTACCTGTAGACCTGCCTGGACTTCGGCAGCCATATGCCAGTTTTAGGGATGTCTTCAGTAAGAAAGAGGCCAAGACCCTGTCTCCTCATCGTCCATATGATTGTCCAATTAACCTTCTGCCTGGTGCCATTCCTTCTCGTGGTCTACCCACTATCACTTCCTGAGACCCATGCGATGTCTGATTACATCAAGGAAAATCTCAAGAGGGAGTTTATCCGGAAATCTACTTAACCAGCCGGTACCGGGTCCTTCTTTGTGCAGAAGAAAGATGGATCCCTACGGCCCTGTATCGACTATCGAGGTCTGAATGAGGTCACAGTCAAGAATCAATACCCTCTTCTGATAATCTTCGAACTCTTTGACAGGATCCACAAAATTTTACCTGCGTGGCACATGCAACGTTATCCGCATTCAAAAGGGAGATGAGTGGAAGACTGCTTTTAACACTCGTGATGACACTACGAGTATCTTGTCATGCCCTTCAGTCTGTGCAATGCTCCCGTAGTATTCCAGGAGTTGGTAAACTATATCTTCCGGGACCTGCCCTATGTCTGAGTGATAGTGTACCTGAACGATATACTGATCTATTCTCCAGATTTGACCATTCATCGGAAGCATGTGCATTTAGTTTTACAGCGGTTGAGAGAGAATCAACTTTATACCAAACTCAAGAAATGCTTCTTTGAAAAATCTACCGTACCGTTCCTCAGATACATCATCTCGCATGCCTGGTTGCAGATGGATCCTGAAGAATTTAATGCAGTAATGGACTGGCCCCACCCACAGGGCTTTCGTGCTATATAGCGCTTCCTTGAATTTGCTAATTTGTATCGTCGGTTTATCCCTAATTTTTCAAATCTCACATCTCCGATCTCCACTCTTACTAAGAAAGTGGTGAATGCCAAAGACTGGACTCCTGAGGCGGAAGCTGCCTTCGTCCAGTTAAAGAGAAGCCTTGGCTTCTGCACCTGTTACGCGTCATCTAGATGTCTCCTGCCAATTTTTTTTTTAGAAGTGGTAGCCTCCTCCATGGGGGCCTTTGCTGCTTTACTACAGAAAGGTTCCAGGGGCAAGATGTGTACATGTGGATTCTCCTCTAAGCTCTTCTCCCCTGCTGAGAGGAATTGCTGTATAGGAGACAGAGAGCTTCTGGCCATAAAACTTGCCTTGGAGGAGTGGCATTGTTTATTGGAGGGAGCCCAGCATCCACTGATAATCTTCACCGACCACAAGAACCTTACAAATCTGCAGTCCTTTGCATCACATGGTAGAAATGTATTCTAGCTTGGGAGCACAACTCCAAATTGGCTGGTCACCCAGGGAACCTCAGGACCTCAGAACTTTTGTCTCACACTACTGGTGGCCCACACTGTCTAACGATGTGCATGATTATGTGTCTGCTTGCACCATCTGTGCTCAGAATAAAGTTTCTAGGCCCAAACCACCCGGGCTGTTGTTACCTCTTCCTGTTCCTGATGCCCCATGGCAACACATTGCCATGGACTTTGTTACAGATCTACCCTCTTCTGCTTGATGTATAGCTATCTGGGTGTTCGTGGACCGCTTCTCCAAGATGGTGCACTTCATTCCTTTGGCTGGCCTGCCCTCGGCTGCTGAACTTGCTAAACTGTTTGTGAGAAACATATTACCTTGGCATATTGTTTCAGATAGCGGCTTCCAGTTTACCCCTAAGCTCTTTGCCAGCTGCTAGAAATTTGAGCTGGACTTCTCTTCCGGTTATCATCCCCAGACCAACGTGCAAGTAGAGCGGGTTAATCAAATATTATAGAACCATCTCCGGCATTTTGTTTTAGCCCAACACGACAACTGGGTACAACTTCTCCTATAACAACCACTCTACTGGATCCTCTCCATTCTTTGTCGTTTATGGACAACACCCTTGTACTCCTCTCCCTGTTCCTACATCTTCCGGGTTACCAGCTGTGGATTCCTCTTGTAGGGATTTTTTGAAGATTTGGTGTGACACCAAGGACTGCATCAACAAAGTGGTGACCCGCATGAAAGGGAATGCAAACAAGAGAAGAAAAAAGGCCGCCTCAGTTCTCATCTGGAGATGAGGTATGACTCTCTTCTAAAAACATCCACTTAAGGGTTCCCAGTTTCAAGTTTGCTCCTAGGTTCCTTGGACCCTTTGAAGTATTGAGGAGGATCAACGAAGTGACATATAAGTTACGTCTGACTCTCTCTCTCTGCGTATTACTAATGCCTTCCACGTGTCCTTACTAAAACCAGTAGTCCTTTATCACTTCTCGACGGCTCCTTCTACTCCAACTCCGATATCTGCGGATTCTGACGAGACATTTGAGGTCAAAGACATCCTAGACATCAAGAAGACCTACTATCTTTTGTTGAGGGGTGATCTGCAGCCGGTGCTTCCCATTCACCGCTGCAGTCCAATCTTTCCCAGATGCCTCAGCGTCAAGGTCCTTGTGTCTTGCTAAGGTTCCTGATTTCCGCTTGTGTTCCTGACTCGTACCAGATCCCTGCCTGCTTGCCTTGACTCTCCTGTTGCCTGACTTGTACCTGTGCCGCCTGCCCTGACCTTTTGCCTGTCCGACTTCACCTCTGCCTCATCCTTCGAACCTGCACTGTTGCTCCTGGTTGCGACTCAGCCTATCGACAATGCCTGCAGCTCTGGTACCTTTCTCAGGTACCTCCTGGACCGCTGGCCTTGTGTGCCTATCCTCCTCAAGAGGTAGCGACGTGTTGTTCCCCTCGGGAAAGTCTATCCTCACCATCAGGGGTACTGTGAAGAATGAGGGGTTCACTTAAACAACGCCCTTACAGGAGGTAGGACATGTGGCACAGTGAGTTCACTCCCGCTGGTTTGTGACACATTTTTTCCTATAAAATGTTTCTTTAGCACCAGATTTTTCATGTCAACAAGCGAAAACGTGAGAAAAGGCACCCCAGAATTTAAGCATTTTTTTTCCTGAATACGACAGCTCCACATACACCACTCACAAAACGTTAGGGATGATTGGCTTGTGGGTAGAATTTCAGGATGAACCTAAAATGCACTCTAACCTTTACAGGTGAACTTAATGTGACCTTCTCTAAACTTTTGAATGCACAAGTTCAACTGTTAAATGTTTTAGTACTTTTTGCAAAACTTGCTGTTTTCTAACAAGAAGCTTAACAGCAAAATTCCCAACAGGTGTTTGAGCCATAAATTGTCCAATACATTTCCTGATTCAATTCAAATTAGTATTTGAACGGTCCTCCTCATCATGCTGTTTACATTTTGACACCGTGAGACCAAGACACCTAACAATTGATAAACAGTACCTTGCCATTGTGAAGCTTCAAGCAGGATGTTCTCAGATGGAACTGCCACTGAACTTAGATTGTAACAGTATTAGCAGGTTGCAACAGAGAGACGGGAAGAGTCACAGAAAGGCATATAAGTGTACGTCCTTTGGCCACATCCCACACTGATGACCGCTTCATTGTAAGCAATGCCCCGCAGAGCCGGATAATGAATGCCTCTCAACTCCAGGCACATTTAAGGGAGGTGAGAGGCACTCGTGTCAAGTCAGACCATTCGAAACAGTTTACATCAGCGTGGTCTGCATGCTAGATGACTTGCAAGGATACCTGACCACATCACTAGTCACAGGCGTCATCGTCTTGCATTAGCCAGGGAGCATTTATGCTGGATGACGGACCAGTGGGCCTTAGTGCTGTTCACTGATGAAAGTCGATTCATGCTGAGCCGAAATGATGGCTGCCAACGATGTTGGAGATGTCAAGGTGAGCGCTATGCATCAGCCACTGTTGTCACCAGTCGAGCCTTTGGTGGTGGTGGTGTTACTGTGTGGGCAGGTGTGTGTAGTCAATACAGAACTGGCCTACACTTTGGGAATGGTACAGTGACAAGCCCATACAACTTAAATAGCATTATTAACCCAGTCATTGTGCCTCTGCTTGAACGACACAGGTCTAATTTAATTTTAATGGATGACAATACACCAGCTCATCTAGGTTGCATCATTAGGGAGCGGCTGCTGGAGACTGGTGTACTTCAAATGGAGTTGCCTGCACTTTTTCCAGACCTGAATCTGATTGGAAATTACCTGAAGATCAACTGAGTCACAGTGTAGAGGTTCGTAACTCTGTACCCCAGAACCTCAATGACCTGAGGGCCGCCTTCAAGAAGAGTGAAATGCCATGTCTCAGCAGACGACATGTCGACATGCGAACATCATTGACAAGCTGGAATTGATGCTCAAGGCCACATGACAAGTTATTGAGACATTGACATTTTTGTGGGAGTATATTCACCATTGTTGTTGGCTTTTGTTTCAACAAATAGTTTGAGATGAGAAAATCCCCATTGCATGCTTCTACTTAAATGACTTACTTTTGATATAATATCACTGTAACGTGAACATTTTCCATTTTCCATAAATTTAACCCGAATTTCAAATATCCTTACCTTTTTGTGAGTAGTTTATATATGAAAAAATACAAGTATGGTATCTGTATCATTATCCCAGTATTGGTATCGTAAATATAGGTATAGTACTAGTAGTAGTGTGCTTATTCGTTATGTATACTGTGTGTGTGTATATATATATATATATATATATATATATATATATACACACACATCCTCATATCTAGATATTTAGGACACTGGTGCTATCTCCTTTATACAGTAGAAACACCCAAGTTAATTACTTACAGGTTCTTAGTTCTCCTTCTCCTTTGTCCTCTTTTGCAGGCTAAAGGACCTGCGATAATGTAAAATGATGATATTATCAAAGTTCCTTCAGCCTACCATTACTGTATTTTACAGGTCGTTCTTACTCGGGTATGTTGATCTATGCCTAGGATTCATCGTACATCGCGGTTTTGTTGTGGTTTGGTTGCGGTTTTTGCTGCGAATTGTCGAAAAGCACAGTAAAACCATGATTTACAATAATCCCAAATACACAGTCACATGCTAAACACAGGCTAAATTCTTGCCCCCTTTTGTCCCAGCCCCTCCTGAGGCCACTACCTCACATTGCCCAATAATTGATGCTGGGGTGAAAGTCAGTAGCAAAAATAGAAATACAGTAAATCTAGTGTTCCAGCTGTGGCTGGACTAGTTTAATAGTGTCCGGCAAAGGATATATTCAAACAACTGATGGCGATGGCTGTCCCACAGTATGTTGTTCCCAGCTATCACTACTTCTCCAAGACAGCCGTGCCTTCCCTGCACAACCAAGTATCCGATAAAATCAAGTGTGCACTGCGCAACACCATCTGTGGCAAGGTCCACCTAACCACAGATACGTGGACCAGTACGCACGGCCAGGGACGCTATATCTCCCTAACTGCATACTGGGTAAATGTAGTGGCTGCTGGGCCCCAGGCAGAAAGTTGTTTGGCGCACGTCCTTCCGCCACCAAGGATCGCAGGGCATCATTCTTTGCCTCATGTAGCCTCCTCCTCCTACTCGGCTTCCTCCTCCTCTGCTTCCACCTGCTCATCCAGTCAGCCACACACCTTCACCACCAACTTCAGCACAGCCCGGGGTAAACGTCAGCAGGCCGTTCTGAAACTCATATGTTTGGGGGACAGGCCCCACACCGCGCAGGAGTTGTGGTGGGGTATTGAACAAAAGAATGACCAGTGGTTGCTGCCGGTGGGCCTCAAGCCCGGCCTGGTGGTGTGCGATAATGGACGAAATCTCGTCGCAGCTCTGGGACTAGCCGGTTTGACGCACATCCCTTGCCTGGCGCATGTGCTGAATTTGGTGGTGCAGAAGTTCATTCACAACTACCCCGACATGTCAGAGCTGCTGCATAAAGTGCGGGACGTCTGTGCGCGCTTCTGGCGTTCACATCCTGCCGCTGCTCGCCTGTGTGCGCTACAGCATAACTTCGGCCTTCCCGCTCACCTCCTCATATGCGATGTGCCCACCAGGTGGAACTCCACCTTGCACATGCTGGAGAGACTGTTCGAGCAGCAGCAGGCCATAGTGGAGTTTCAGCTGCAGCACGCACGGGTCAGTCGCACTGCGGAACTGCATCACTTCACCACCAATGATTGGGCCTCCATGCGACACCTGTGTGCCCTGTTGCGCTGTTTCGAGTACTCCACCAACATGGTATGTGGCGATGACGCCGTTATCAGCGTTACAATACCACTTCTATGTCTCCTTGAGAAAACACTTAGGGCGATGATGGAAAAGGAGGTGGCCCAGGAGGAGGATGAGGGGTCATTTTTAGCACTTTCAGGCCAGTCTGTTTGAAGTGCCTCAGAGGGAGATTTTTTGCAACAGCAGAGGCCCACTACTGGAGGACGAGCTGGAAGTGGAGGAGGATGAGGATGAAGCAGGTTCACAGCGGGGTGGCACCCAACACAGTTCAGGCCAATCACTGGTGCGTGGCTGGGGGGATACGGAGGACGATGACTATACGCCTCCCACAGAGGACAGCTTGTCCTTACCTCTGGGCAGCACGGCACACATTAGCGACTACATGCTGCAGTGCCTGCGCAACGACAGCAGAGTTGCTCACATTTTAACGTGTGTGGACTACTGGGTTGCCACCCTGCTGGATCCCCGGTACAAAGACAATGTGCCCACCTTACTTCCTGCACTGGAGCATGATAGGAAGATGCGCGAGTACAAGCGCACGCTGGTAGACGCGGTCCTGAGAGCGTTCCCAAATGTCACAGGGGAACAAGTGGAAACAGAGGAGGAGCAAGAGGTCGCAAAACGCAGCTGTGTCACGGCCAGCTCCTCTGACGGACGGGTTAGCATGGCAGAAAGGGGGGAAAGTTTTGTCACCACGCCACAGCTAACTGCACCACCACCTGATATGGAACGTGTTAGCAGGAGGCAGCATTTCACGAACATGGTTGAACAGTACGTGTGCACACCCCTCCATGTACTGACTGATGGTTCGGCCCCATTCAACTTCTGGGTCTCCAAATTGTCCATGTGGCCAGAGCTAGCCTTTTATGCCTTGGAGGTTCTGGCCTGCCCGATGGCCAGCGTTTTGTCTGAACGTGTATTCAGCATGGCAGGAGGCGTCATTACTGACAAACGCAGCCGCCTGTCCACAGCCAACGTGGACAAGCTGACGTTCATAAAAATGAACCAGGCATGGATCCCACAGGACTTGTCCATCCCTTGTGCAGAATAGACATTTATAACTGCCTCCCCCTCGACCATATATTCTTGTACTCCGGGGGCACTTCTTTATTAAATCCTCTTTTTTTAATTTTACCATTATATTGCAGTGCAACCAAAAGTTGAATAAACCTCTCCTCCATCTAGGTGCCAGGGGCCTAGTTATCTGAAAGTGGCCTGTTCCAGTGGTGGGTGACATGAAACCTGATTCTCTGCTATGCGACCTCTGTCCTCTGTCTGGGTGCTGGGGCCTAAATAAATGAAAGTGGTCTTTAACATTGGTGGATGGCATGACGCCTGATTCTCTTCTATGCGACCTCTCTCCTCCGTCTGGGTGCCAGGGGCGTAATTATCGAAAAGTGCCCTTTTTCCATTGGTGGGTGACTTGAAGCCTGATTCTCTGCTATGGGACCTCTCTCCCATTGATATTGCTTAATTTTTATTTATTTTATTGTAATTCATTTCCCTATCCACATTTCTTTGCAGGGGATTTACCTACATTTTGCTGCCTTTTGCAGCCCTCTAGCCCTTTCCTAGACTATTTTACAACCTTTTTAGTGCCCAAAAGTTCGTGTCCCCATTGACTTCAATGGGGTTCGGGTTCGGGTTCGGGATGAAATTCGGGTCGAGTTCGGATCCCGAACCCGAACATTTTTGGGAAGTTCGGCCGAACTTCTCGAACCCGAACATCCAGGTGTTCGCTTAACTCTACTTCTTACCTATTGAAGTTGTGATTGGCTGGTCCGGGGATTAGCAACCTCCGGCTCTCCAGCTGTTCTGAAACTACTACTCCAAGAATCCTCCTTTCACTTCTATGTGAGTTACAAGATCAGCCAAGTAAATGTGCATGCTTGGCGTTGTATTTTCACAACAGCTGGAGCGCCAAAGGTTGGTGATCACTGGACTCCTTAGTAATTGATTGACTAGTCACATTCATTACTGATGAGGGATTGGGGCGATGGGGTCCATTAGTAATGAACAATTTTAAGCTGCTGTCGAGAACAGTATGCATCATTATGTGATATGATAGTTTGTCATGTAAAATTGTTAATTAAAATAATTTACCTGTACATTGATTTTGTTAAAGGGTTGTTCCTGCTTTTAAGACAGTTTGCAGTTTGGCCTGTAGAACACGGATTCTAGTCATTGGCCTCAACAATTTGTGACCCAGTAGTGACATGCAGTTTAGGGACATGTCTCCACTGAGGCCAATAATTGACATGTGACCCCCCCCATAAGTTTAGAAACTCATGCCCTTTTCCCACAAACTTCAAGACATTTTTGTGCTATTACTAAATTGTATATTTGCTAGCATTTTTAAGGAATAGTTATTTTGCACAGTATTTTATGTTTAAGTGATATATAATCATTTAAAAATAAATGTTTGTTTCAGATTGTGGAGATCAGTAGTTGTGAAAAAGCACAATCATCAGGATTACAGATTATATTGTCTCTAGTAAAATATAACCAGCACAGAATACAGGAAAGTGAAAACTGTGATATATATTCCATGATACACAAAGTTATAATTCAGCCGAAATGTATTAAGGGATTTCATATGCTAAAGGTATGTATGAAGACAACTGTTTTGGCGCTCCCTTTTAAACTCCATTCAGCTATATGTAAGATGTGTACTATGTGCAGTACTTAGTCTATATGTTATTAGTGTTTACATTTAATATAGTACATGTATCTTAAAATTTGTAAAGGGGGGTTTTCTACCTTTTTTTTACTTGTTTGTATTAATAATGTAAACAGTACAACAAGTTATGCAGTACATTGTGCAATGTAAAAATGTAGTACATGTAATTAACATGCAGGTTGAACATTTGTTCAAGCAAATCCTGTAACACAACCAAACGTGATAGACCATTATTTGTTTACATAATGCTAAAACAGTTAAATACAGGCAGACCATATCATCTATACAATTATAATAGAAGATGCAGGTCAATAGTCCAAACTGAGTATGCATGCATTGTATTCATATAATAAGCAATAAAAATGAAAGGGGTTATTTACTATGCCAAAATACACCTAAATTAGGCGTATTTCGGGCGCAGATAGCGGCACAACAGTTAGTTGTGCCGCTATCTTTGACTTTGTCCCTGCTCACACCCAGGGGCGGCGCCACCCATAAGCAGTTTACGCCACCGCGTAGAGCGCACTCTTGCTGGGTGCGCCGGCTCCCGCCCGGGCTGACGCGTCCCTGTGTGCGCACTGCCCGGACGCAGTATTAAGGCAGACAGTGTGAGCACTTCCCCAGAGACTGACAGGAGGTACAGAGTGACACAAGGGGGGAGGGGGGAATGAGAGTGATAGGGGGGGGGGGGGGATGAGAGTGACAAGAAGGGCCGGCCACACCACACCAGAGGGACTGACAGGAGGGAACAGAGTGAGAACCTGGGGGGCAAGAAAGAGAGTGATTAGGGGGAATAAGAGTAATGACGGGGTAATGAGAGTGACAAGAAGGGGAAAAGAGTGACACAAGGGAGGGGGGTAAGAAAGAGAGTGACTGGGTGGGAGAGTTTGACATCCATCACACACACACACTGCATCCTTTACACACAATGCATCTCTTAGGCTCCATTCACACGTCCAAGTGTGTTTTGCGGATCCGCAAAACACGGACATCTGCAATGTGCGTTCCGCATTTTGCGGACCGCACATCGCCGGCACTTTCAAAGAAAATGCCTTTTCTTGTCCGCAATTGCAGACAAGAATAGGACATGTTCTATTTTATTGCGGGATGGTAGTGTGGACCCGGGAGTGTGGATAGAAATAAATTGGTCCGCAATTACGTTCCGCAGAATGCGGAACAGAATTGTGGATGTGTGAATGGAGCCTTACACATGCAAACACAGATTCACAGAACGCACTCTGTACACACATTCAGAAACACACAACACAAACCTTATACACAAACGCGAACTTCTTTCTATCCCTTGCACACACCCACACTGCATCACCTACACACTGGTCTCCCTATACACTCCACACACACTGCATCCACTACACACACACTGCATCCACACTACATCACCTACACATACTGCATCACCTACACACTGGTCTCCCTATACACGCCACACACACACACACACACACACACACACACACACACTGCATCGACTGCACACTGCATCCACTACATACACTGCATCCACTGCACATACACTGCATCCACTACACAAGCACTGCATCCACTACACAAGCACTGCATCCACTACACAAGCACTGCATCCACTGCACACGCACTGCATCCACTACACACACACTGCATCCACTACACACACACACACACTGCATCACCTACACACACTGCTATCCCTATACACTACATTCCATAAGCACACACATTATATTCTCTACAGCAGCACATAACACATCCCCTACACACTTCACCCACTGTGAACAAACTAATGGGTGGAACATGTAGGTGGACTTATGGGTGGGCCTTATGGGCATACTCTCCTGGGGCCCAGACCTTGAACTGTGTAAAGGGCCCCAAAAAATGGAGCCGCTTCCCATTCTCCCAGAACATTGATTTTTGCCACCAGAGAGCCTGTCCCACACCAGACCAGTGGAGCCAGAGACCATTATCATCCTCATCTGGGTGTAAGTAGGCGATCTAGTACATTATTCATGGGACTAGTCTCTAATTTACCTCACATTAAAGGGACACTATAGTCCCCAGAACCTCTGCAGCTAAATGTAGTGGCTCTAGTGTCTATAGCCTTTCCCTGCAGGCTTTTTAATGTAAACACGGCGGCCCTCGCGTTAGTTATTATGGCAGATAATATGGGTGGGGCATTGTGATGTCACATGGGGGGGCGGCAAACTTTTCTTTTGCCTAGGGCGGCAAAAATCCTTGCACCAGCCCTGCTTACACCGGGTCTAAAATTGTGAGTGGTGACAGGTCTATAGGTAAATATCAGGATATCAGATCAGACCCCCATAAATATCACAACATCAGATCAGACTCCAATACATATCAGGACGTCAGATCATGCCCCCATATCAGGACATCACATCAGCCCTTCATGTCAGAACCCCATCAGACCTTATATCAGCCCACATAGTGAGACCCCCATCAGACCTCAGATCAGATTAAAATAAAAAACATCTCTTACCTGTGCTGCGCCGCAGCTCCTCTCCACCTCCGGCAGAAGTCGCGCTCCCCTATCTTCCCGGCCTGCGCTGCTCTGTCACCTGACTGCGTGCAGCGTCAGGTCATAGTGCAGCACCGGCCCCAGGAATGAAGACCGGGAGAGTGAGTATTACAAGCGCTTGCAGCGCTTCACTCCGTACTCCCGGCACCTAAAGTATACTAGTGAATGCTTCTATAAGTATTTGCTTTATAAGACGCACAGCCATTTCCACCCCACTTTTGATTCCCCCAAAAAAAAAAAGTTCATCTTATAAAGTACACTATTTATATTTGGGGGACTGATGGTGCTGGCAGATTACAGCACTTCAAAAAGTGACAAGACACTCAAGATTCACTTATATGTCTAGCACCAACTTCCTGACCTATGCATAATTCCATCTTTATAAAGTCTTGAGAATTAGAAAGTAGTGAGAGGCTAAGAGAGGAGATTAAAGGCTATATACTGGCACACCTTTGGGGGACATTTTTTTTTTTATTATTGCATTATACCTATTTTGAGCTAAAAATCATTGTTTCAATTTGTCTTTATTAACACTATGGAATCCTTTTTTCTGTACAGAGCTGACATGCTCTACTAGCTGCCTGTGTATTTTTCATTTCTGTCCTCTGAGGAGCACACTGGACTTTTTACCTGTGCTCTCTTTGCATTATAAACACTCATTAAAGCTCAATCCTTATCTTACTGATATGAATGTGGCTTAAATAAGTGTTTGACCTCTCAGTAGTTTAGAGATGAGGCTTATTAGATAAATGGCACAATGTGAAAGTACCTGTCACAGTTAGAAAAATAGTTAACCCTTTGTGACTGAACAGCTCAATATTTTTAATAAAGGCCAGTTGAAAATATGATTTGTAGCCAAAAATAAGTTACATGCAATCATAAAAAAAGACAGAAGCTGGTAAGGAGATGGTGTGATTGGACTGTCTTTGAGGATGTAAGTCATCCAAAATGCGATTTGGTCTTTCTGAAGACCTGAAGTAGGAAAGCCAGACAGCAGAGTGATCCACGGGATGGCCATACCACTGCACTTGATATACAACCTGGAGAGTGGGTGGAATAGTCTAAGGAGGTGGACCTCAAAAGATGGGAATGTGAGTGATAGTACTTTGGGAATGACCTCGAAGGTGCATTGTGGGGATAGAAGTATGCAAACTTCACCAACATGTCTGTTTACACGGCCTGGTGGTCTGAGAAAAATGTAAGCCAACATAAGATAGAGCATCAAGGGAAGTAGTGTCAGAATCTAAGTTTAAGTGAGGGCCAGGAAGTTAAGAAAACCTGATTACCAGGAGCCACGAGCTATACACAGTCACCGTATTTTTTGCCCTGCAAGATGCACCTAGGTTGTAACAAAGAAAAATAAGAGAAAATAAAAATGATTTTTCATCTAATCTGAGGTCTGATAAAAAAAATAAAAAAAATCTTATTTTTCATTAACAGAGAAAAAAAAAGAAAAAATATATTTTTCACCAGACCTCAGATCAGACTCCTAAATCGGATCCCCAATTCTCATCTGACCTAAAATAAGATCCCCAAACCTCATCAGACCTCCAAATCAGACCCCCAATGCTCGTATTAGACAACACAAATCAGACTCCCAGTGTCAGACCCTCAGTTCTCAGATCTCCCCCATTCTCAGATCTGCCCCCCATGCTCAGACCTGACCAACCCATGCTCACACAAGTCTCCCCCGTGCTCAGATCAGACCCCCATTGCTCAGATCAGGACCCCCCATGTTCAGATCAGACCTCCATTGCCCAGATCAGGACCCCTCACACATGCTCAGATCAGAACCTCCCGTGCTTAGATCAGACCCCCATGCTCAGTTCTATAATTTAAAAAAAAATCTCTTCCCTCTCCTGATCAGGCACTGGTCTCCTGTTCGGGCAGCTGCTACTTTACAAGTCTGACACGCTCTCCACTCTGACCTGATGAGCACAGCATCAGGTCATAGTGCATGTCTTCACGTACTACGTTCTCACACTGTGTGCATCAGGACGTAGTGGAGAGTGAGCTAGAGCTGCAAAGTAGCAACGGTGCCCGATTAGGAAAAAATATCTGAGCATGGGGTGGAGAGTGAACCAGCCTGACTGTTTCCCAGCTCCACAGCAAGAGCCGCACTTAAAGAAGCAAAGAGCCACATGTTTCATCCAAAGTCGATTCACATAAAGCTTCGTTTTAATACTGTACTGAGCGGGAGCTCAGCACGGTATTATAATGTATTGGCTCTGATGAGCCGAAGTTATTACTTTACGAAGTAATAACTTCGGCTCATCTGAGCCAATAAATTCTAATACTGTACAGAGCTCCCGTGATTTTCCATGATTTTAATACAACCTATCCTCTGGATAGATTATTACTAGCGTTAAGCGGACACCTGGAAGTATGGGTTCGGCCGAACTTCACAAAAAAGTTTGGGTTCGGGACCCAAACTTTACCCCGAACCCCATTAAAGTCAATGGGGACCCGAACAAGTGCCCTGCAAACAAATTTGGATAGGGAAATAACTTAAAATACCATAAAATATATAAAAATAACAAATAAACATTCTAAACCTGAGCACAAGTGAGTGACAGTGGCACCTGCCACCCCACAAACAGAGGATGTGGCAGCAACGCCACCACATCTTTCACCTTCACCAAGCATCACACTATCCCATGGAAGCGTTCAGCCATCCATATCCCAATTAGAAAAATAAATCGAAAGAGGAAGTACCCCCTACCCACCTGCCATCCCTGGCCCTGAAAATTCCTGGTCCTTTCAAATGCTGTCATTCTATCTGGTGGAGATGGATGGAGACTTTAAAAAAAACTTATGGCAGTGGCTGTCCCACAGTACGTGGTTCCCAGCCGCCGCTCCTTATCCAGGCGAGCCATGCCTTCCCTGCACAACTAAGTGGCAGAAATCTTGTAGCAGCTCTGGGCCTAACCGGTTTGACACACATCCCTTGCCTGGCGCATGTGCTGAATTTGGTGGTGCAGAAATTCCTGAACACCTGACCGTGAAAATCAATTCAGTTAATCCAGCTCTTAGATTCTGGTGGGACAAATTCACTTTTATTGGTGCTCAAGGACCCCTGCAGCCTGAGCTGCAGATTTGTCAGTTAGATTGTTGGGTAACATTTCTGGAGGAGGAGAAGAAACTGTGTTCACAGCAGGGTGGCACCCAGAGCAGCTCACGGCCATCACTTGAGCGCGGCTGGGGGATACGGAGGACACAGATGATACACCTCCCACAGAGGACAGCTTGTCGTTGCCTCTGTGCAGCCTGACACAAATGAGCGGCTACATGCTGCAGTGCCTGTGCAACGACTGCCGAGTTGCCCACATTCTAACTTGTGCAGATTACTGAGTGGCCACCCTGCTGGATTCCCGTTACAAGGACAACGTGCCGTCCTTAATTCCATCACTGATCGGAAGAAGCCAACGCTGGTAGACCTGCTGCTGATGGCATTCACACCTGACACCGGGGGCTCAGTGGAAGCACAAGGCTAAAACAGAGGAGGAGGAGGAAGAAGTCGCCAACGCAGCTGGGTCACCGTCCTCTCCTCAAAAGGCAGGGTTAGCATGGCCGAAATGTGGAAATGCTTTGTCACCACACCACAACAACCAGCACCACCAGCAGATATGGAATGTCTTCGCAAGAGGCAGCATTTTCGCAAAATGGTGGAATAGTATCTGTGCACACGCCGTACTCACTGATGGGCCTGTCCAGGGTCGTAGCTACAGGGGAAGCGGCTGCTTTGGGGCCCTGACCAAGAAGGGGCCCATCCAGGTGGAGGAGGACTAAGACTGTCAGGGCTGCTCAACAGTATTATACAATGAAATTATAGACAGTGTTGAAAACGGATGGAACAGCTGCTTGGTCTGAGAGAGCAATCTTTAGTAGCCACAGGAATGGGGCAGAATGAAAGGAAGAGGTTGCGAAAAAATTACTGGGGGGAGGGGGCCCCATTCAAAACTTTGCTGTTGGGCCCAGTCAGTTCTAGCTACGCCACTGGGTCTGCTGTATTCAACCTCTGGGTCTCCAAATTGGGGTCACTTTTACAGAATATAATTCCCAGTCAGGTATGCAGTGCAGTGGTACTTTGAAAGAAAGAATGGGTACAGATCACCTAACAATCTGAAGGCAACCTAATTTACTGAATATATTTCCAAGTCAGGTATGCAGTGCCCAGTACTTTATGGCCCAAGAATGTAACAGATGATTTTTAGAAATTTACCTCCCTGTCACCTATGCAGAGCATGGGTTTGTATATGGCAAAACTGGCAAAATGTAATCCACCAATGTAACAGCTGATTTTTTTGAAATTTACCTACCAGTCACCTATGCAAAGCAGGGGTTTGTATATGGCAAAACTGGCAAAATGTCAACCACCATTGTAACAGATGATTTTTTTTAAATTTACCGCACTGTCACTTATGCAGAGCAGGGGTTTGTATATGGCAAAATGTCAACCACCAATGTAACAGATGATTTTTAGAGATTTACCTCCCTGTCACTTATGCAAAGCAGGGGTTTGTATATGGAAAAACTGGCAAAATGTCACCCACCAATGTAACAGATGATTTTTTTAAATTTACCTCCCTGTCACCTATGCAGATCATAGGTTTGTACTGTTTTTTCTGCATTGTATGCAAAAGTGCTCTGTGGCACAACAGTACGGTTTTATTCCCCCAATTACAGAAATGCACTATGTCACCCCAAAATTATAAAATAGCTAATGTAGGGGGACTTGACCTGCCAGAAAAAAGGAATTTTTCCTCCACTGAGCTACCAAAAAATAATTTGACTGATATCCCTGGCAGGCTGGCACACATGTAGGTCACATGCAGTTCCAAGGACACTGCAGTTGCTAAAATGGCCGCCGACCCCCCCCCCCACCTCAGTAACAGATGGATTTTTGCAGTATCACTGGGCTAGGTGCTGGGTACAAATATGTAGCATAGCACTTTCAATAATCTCTGTAGTTTGAAGATTTAACACCACCAAGTTCAACAGATTTCGTCACTAATCTCTTCCTGAGAGCACCACCAGCAACCTGTCCCTACACTAAGAACAGCAGACTGACGTGCGGCGCTATGTGACTCCAGCTTAAATAGAGGCTGGGTCACATGCTGCACTTAGCCAATCACAGCCATACCAATAATAGGCATGGCTGTGATGGCTTCTTAGGGAAAAGTAGTGAAATGTTTGTTGATTGGCTGCCCTACAGCCTTTAACCGCCTGCCGACCGCCTAACGCAGGGATGCATCCAGGCGGCAGGTCTGTTCTTCTCTGACGCGGCAGGTTCATCATCTCGCGAGAGGCGAGATCTTCTGTGAACGCGCGCGCGTGTTCACAGAAGATCGCGTCTCAGGAGTTGTGCTACAGCCTGCCAGCGATGATCAATCGCTGGCAGGCTGTAGATGCGAAATAAATCGCATCAAACAAGTATATCAGACGCTGTTTTGTTAACATCGTCTGATATACCTGCTACCTGGTCCTCTGGTGGTCCCATTAGCTGGGATTGACCACCAGAGGACCAGGTAGCTATGTAAAGTAGCACCACACTACACCCCCACCCCCCCTGTCACTTATTAACCCTTGTTAACCCCTGATCACCCCATCTACACTCCCTGATCACCCCCCTGTCACTGATCACCCCCCTGTAAGACTCCATTCACATGTCCATATGTGTTTTGCGAATCCGCAAAACATGGACACTGGCAATGTGCTTTCCGCATTTTGCAGATCCGCACATTGCCAGAACTATATAGAAGATGCTTTTTCTTGTCCGCAATTGCGGACAAGAATAGGACATGTTCTATATTTTTGCGGAACGAAAGTGCAGACCTGGAAGTGCGGATCCGCAATTCCGGATCCAAGCGGGAAAAAGTCTGTCCCCATAGAAATGAATGGGTCCGCAATTCCGTTCCGCAAACAGAATTGCGGACGTGTGAATGGGGCATAAGGGTCACTTATCACCACCAGTTAGTTAGCTACTTGTTCGGTAGTTAGCGCCCAGCCTACCGCACCACAGTCACTGATTTTGGCAGAGATTTTTTCATCCACATTGATCGATGCAAATGAAAAAAAAGATCTCATTACCCGTATGCTCAATATAAGGCGAATAGCAGAAACTCCTAATGCTGGCCATACATGTAATGATTGCGGAGACCCTCAAACGCCAGGGCAGTACAAACACCTCACATGTGACCCCATTTTAGAAAGAAGACACCCCAAGGTATTCCGTGAGAGGTATGGTGAGTTCATGTAAAATTTTATTTTTTGTCACAAGTTAGTGGAATATGAGACTTTGTAAAAAATATATATATATATATATATCAATTTCCGCTAACTTGTGCCAAAAAAAAATTTTTCTGTGAAAATTCTCCCTCACGGAATACCTTGGGGTGTCTTCTTTCCAAAATGGGGTCACTTGTGGGGTATTTATACTTCCCTGGCATTTTAGGGGTCCTAAAGCGTGAGAATCCAAATGCGTAAAAATGCCCTGTGAAATCCTAAAGGTACTCATGGGAATTTGGGCCCCTTTGCGCATATTGGCTGCAAAAAAGTGTCACTCATGTGGTATCGCCTTACTCAGGAGAAGTAGGGCAATGTGTTTTGGGGTGTATTTTTATATATACCCATACTGTGTGTGAGAAATATCGCTGTGAACGACAACTTTTTAAAAAAATGTATACAAAGTTGTCAGTTTACAGAGATATTTCTCTCACCCAACATGGGTATTTGTAAAAATATACCCCAAAACACATTGCCCTACTTCTCCTGAGTACGGCAATACCACATGAGTGACACTTTTTTTACAGTCAGGGTGCACAAAGGGGCCCAAATTCCAACGAGTACCTTTAGGTTTTACAGGGCTGTTCACAATTTAGCCCCACCCAAAATGCCAGAACAGTACAAACACCCCACAAATGACCCCATTTTGGAAAGAAGACACCCCAAGCTATTTGCTGAGGGGCACAGTGAGTCCATGAAAAATTGAATTTTTTGTCACAAGTTAGCGGAAAGGGAGACTTTGTGAGAAAAAACAATAAAAAAATCAATTTCCGCTAACTTGTGCCAAAAACAAAAATCTTCTATGAACTCGCCATGCCCCTCACGGAATACCTTGGGGTGTCTTCTTTCCAAAATGGGGTCACATGTGGGGTATTTATACTGCCTTGGCATTTTAGGGGCCCTAAAGCGTGAGAAGAAAAATGCGTAAAAATGCCCTCC
Organism: Bufotes viridis; assembly: GCA_033119425.1. Taxonomy (NCBI): domain Eukaryota; kingdom Metazoa; phylum Chordata; class Amphibia; order Anura; family Bufonidae; genus Bufotes; species Bufotes viridis. The sequence continues at coordinate 307,785,473 of CM065592.1, forward strand.
TAAAAGGTGCTCATTGGAATTTGGGCCCCTTTGCGCATCTTGGCTGCAACAAAAAAGCACACATGTGGTATCACTGTACTCAGGAGAAGTAGGGCAATATGTTTTCGGGTGTATTTTTACATATACCCATGCTGGGTGTGAGAAATATCTCTGTAAATGACAACTTTTTAAAAAATTTTATACAAAGTTGTCAGATTACAGAGATATTTCTCTCACCCAACATGGGTATATGTAAAAATACACCCCAAAACACATTGCCCTACTTCTCCTGAGTACGGCGATACCACATGAGTGACACTTTTTTGCAGCCTGGGTGCGCAAAGGGGCCCAAATTCCAACGAGTACCTTTAGGTTTTACAAGGTTGCTCACAATTTAGCCCCTCCCAAAATGCCAAAACAGTAAACACACCCCACAAATGACCCCATTTCGGAAAGTAGACACCCCAAGGTATTCACTGAGGGGCATAGTGAGTCCGTGGGAGGAATTTTTTTTTTTTTGCCAGAAGTTAGCAGAAATGGAAACTTTATTATTTATTTTTTTTCCTCAGAAAGTGTCATTTTCCGCCAACTTGTGAAAAAAAATGATGAACTCATCATGCCCCTCCACGAATACTTTGGGGTGTCTTCTTTCTAAAATGGTGTCATTCTAGCACCTGAAGAAACATGACAGGTGCTCAGAAAGTCAGAGCTGCTTCAAAATGCGGAAATTTACTTTTTTGCACCATAGTTTGTAAACGCTATAACTTTTACCCAAACCAATAAATATACACTTATTGGATTTTTTTTTTTTATCAAAGACATGTAGAACAATAAATTTATAGAGAAAAATTTATATAGAAATGTAATAAAAAAAAAAAATGACAACAGAAAGTGAAAAATGTGATTTTTTTTTTTGCAAAAATTTAGTCAAAAAAAGTAAAATATCAAAAAAAGTAAAAATGTCAGCAGCAATGAAATACCACCAAATGAAAGCTCTATTAGTGAGAAGAAAAGGAGGTAAAATTAATTTGGGTGGTAAATTGTATGACTGAGCAATAAACGGTAAAAGTAGCGTAGTGCAGAATTGTAAAAAGTGGCCTGGTCATTAAGGGTGTTTAACCTAGGGGGGCTGAAGTGGTTAAAAAGCGTGAAGAAATTGTCGAACAACGAACCCGAATTTTTACGGAAATGTTCGGGTCCGGGTGCGGAAAACCGTAAAGTTCAGTACGAACCCGAACTATACAGTTCGGGTTCGCTTAACTCTAATTATTACCTGATTTGTGGGGGTCCCACACCCAGGAACGCCTGCCGATCAGCTGTTTGAGAAAGCAGTGGCACTCATAGTAGCATCACAGCCTTCTCTTAGCTTTTCCTTGACCAGTGATAGCACTTTCATCTATCACGTGGCATAGTCACAGCTCAGCCCCATAGAAGTGAATGGGCCTGAGCTGCGATTCCAAGCGTAGCTGGCATTATATGTACTGCACTATGGTTAGTAAGCTGCTAGAAGGCTGCGGTGCTCACAGGAGTGCCAGTGCCTTCTTGACCAGCTGATTGGCGGGGGTCCTGGGTGTTGGAATTGATCATCAGTATTAAAAAGTTTAAAAACCCATTTTAAGTTGATTCAAGCAGGTGAATAGCGCTTCCTTTGTTTCTACCTTAATCCATTTTTTTCTTTAACACATCGAGGGTTAGCAGCCAAACAAAAGTCAATATTTATGACCCTGATTCTGTGCTTTACAGAAACACCCCACGTGGTCGTAAACTCGTGTAAGTGCACATGGCAGTGTGCAGAGGAAAAGGATCGCTGTATGGTTTTTGGAAGGCAGATTTTGCTGGACTGGTTTTAAGATGCCATGTTCGTTTGAAGCCCCCCTGATGCACCCTTACAGTAGAAACTCCCAAAAAGTGACCCCATTTTGGAGTCTAGGGGATAAGGTGGCAGTTTTATTAGTACTATTTTGGGGTATATATGATTTTTATTATGTTTTTTGTAAGTCAAGGTAACCAAAAAATTGCTGTTTTGGCCCCTTTTTATTTTTTACAACATTCATCTGACAAGGTAGATCATGTGCTATTTTTATAGAGCAGGTTGTTACAGACACAATGATATCAAATATGTCTTCTTTCTTTGTTTTACATAATAAAGCATTTTTGAAATAAATTTGTTTTTGTATCTCCATTTTCTGAACGCCATATTTTTTTTTCTTTTTCTGCTGATCGTCTTGTGCAGGTGCTTGTTTTTTGCAGGAAGAGTTGACGTTTTTATTGGTACCATATTTGGGTACATATGATTTTATTCATCATTTATTATTACACTTTATGGGGCAAGGTGACCAAAAACATTGGTTGCTCACAGTTTTTATTTATCTTTACAGCGTTCACCTGAGGTGTTAGATCATGTGATATTTTTATAGAACAGATATGTATACTTTTTCTTATTTAAGTTTTGCACAATAATAGCATTTTTAAAACAAAAAAAATTGATGTTTTTGTGTCTCCATAGTCCAAGATCCATAGATTTTTTTATTTTTTGACCGATTGTCTTAGTTAGGGTCTCATTTTTTGCAGGATGAGGCGACTGTTTGATTGGTACTATTTTGGGGGGCATACGCCTTTTTGATCGTTTGGTGTTGCACTTTGTGATGTTAGTTGACAAAAAATGGCTTTTTTGGCACTGTTTTTATTTTTTATTTTTTTACAGTGTTTTTATAGAGCTGTTTGTTACGGACGTGGCAATATCTATTATGTATACTATTTTTTATTTATTGCACTTTAATACAATAATAACATTTTTTAAACAAATAAATTATGTTTTAATGTCTCCATGTTCTGAGAGCTATAGTTTTTTGTTTTTTTTTGAGTGATTTTCTTATGTAGGCGCTCATTTTTTGCGGGAGGAGGCGATGGTTTTATTGGCACCATGTTGTGGGACATACGCCTTTTTGATCACTTGGTGTTGAACTTTTTGTGATGAAGGTGACAGTTTTTTATTTTGATTTTTTCATGGTGTTTATCGGACGGGGTTGATCATGTGATATATTTATAGAGCCGGTCATTATGGATGTGGCAATACCAAATGTCTATTTTATTAATTTTTTTCTGTTTTATCTTTTTTGTTATTACTACATTGGTGATTTTTTATTTATTTTGATGTGATGTTTCATGTGAAACTTTTTTTTTTTTTAAACACGTTATTTTTTTTTATTTTTTTTTATTTTTTTGTTTTACACTTTGCTTCCCCCATAAGCTCATACAAGACCTCTGGGGGACATTTAACTTCAATTATTATTATTTTTTTCTTTTCCACTATTGATTTCTCCTGTAACTGGGGCTGACATAGTAGCCCCAGTTACAGGGGAAATACACCCCTGTATACAGCGATCTAGATGACAAGGACACCTGGGAACTGTCCCTGCCTTCTCTCTGGGTTGCCCTGTTGTCACTGACAGCGGGCCCCCTGCTGATTAGCATGCAACTGCCATCTCTGAATGGACATTCCAAAACATCCATTCAGAGATAAACATACACACATGGGACGTTTATATCCTATGGGCAGATGTGAAGTTGTTAAAGAGCTAACACAAGACTGCTGTTTTAACAGGTCACCAGCTCAGGTCAGAGGTGAGCAGAACAGGTAAGGGTAATGTCCAGTGGGTAGGGATGAATACCGGTCTCTGGCTTTCCCTTTCACATACTGTAAACAAAAAAATAGCAAGCATTACTCTATTAACCACTTCTACCCCAGGCCAGTTTTCACCTTTCTGCCCAGGCCTATTTTTACAAATCTGACATGCATCACTTTATGTGATGGAATGGTTTTACCAATCCAACCGATTTTGAGATTTTCTGGTGACACATTGAATTTTATGTTAGCAGTAAATTTGGGTCACTTTGGAAAAATTCACAATTTTCTAAATTTTAATGTGTCTACTTTTAAGATGGATAGTAATACCTCATAAAATAGTTATCAGTCAACATTCTCCATATGTCTACATTTTGTAAATGTCATTTTTTTTTTAGGATGTTAGTAGGCTTAGAATTTTAGAAGCAATTTTTCAAATTATTCAAGAAAATTTCCAGAGCGTTTTTTAAAAGCACCAATTCAGTTATAAAGTGATTTCTGAGGGGCTTACATAATAGAAACCATCCATTTTAGAAACTACAAAACAGATATTACAAACTTTTAACCATTGAGATGTTCCACAAGAGTTATAGGAAAACGGTGATGAAATTTCAAAATTAAATTTTTTTTTTTTTTGCAGATTTTATTGATAATCCTTCTTTTCCTGCAACACAACAAGGGTTAGCAGCAACATTTTACCTCAATATTTATTTCCCTGATTTTGCAGAAACTACCTGTATGTGGTCATAAACTGCTCTATGGGCACATGGCAGTGATCAGAATGGAAGGAACACCATATGGTTTTTGGAGAGCAAATTTTGTTTTAATGGTTTTTGAGCACCATGTTATATTTGAAGAGACCATGAGCTACCCCAACAGTAGAAACCCCTAAAAAGTGACCCCATTTTTAAACTGCACCCCTCAAGGAATTTAGTAAGGGGTGTTCTGAGCACTTTGATCCCACAGGCGTTTTACAGAATATAGAAACACTTGCCCGTGAAAAAGAAAAATTTAATTTCTTCCAATAAAATAATGCTTTAGCTCCAGATTTAACATTTTCACAAGTGTTAACAGAAAAAAGCACCCCATTATTTAACAGCAATACTCCATATGTGATCATAAACTGCTGTAGAGGCACACTGATGGACTGGTTTACGGTGCCGTGTTGGTATTAAACAGTCTCAGGGGTACTAATACAGCTGTTTTCTGACAACCATAAGTTTTTCTCAGGGTGAGGACTTATTTTTTGCACAATGAGTTACCATCATCGTTCTGTTTTGGGGCACATACAACTTTTGAATTACTTTTTAGTTCACTTTTTTGGAAGCAGGATAAAGAAATGAAACATTTCAGCCCTTGCTTTTTGGGTTTTGTTATTGCGGCATGCACTGTGCAGGAAAAATGACACGTTATCTTTATTCTGCTGGCCAACCCAGAGATACCTAGTTTATATAGTTTTTTTTTATGTTTAACCACTCTAAATTCAAAGCATTTTTATAAAGAAAAATCATCTTTTTGCATCTCCATTTTCTGAAAGCCAGATTTATTTTTATTTTTTGGGTGATTGTCTTGTGGGGGCACATTTTTTTGCAGAATGAGATGACATTTTCATTGTTGATTCATATGTTTTTGGGGTACATATGACTTTTTGTTAGCTTGGTATTACAATTTTTGTGAGGCAAGATGACCAAAACTGCCTCTTTTGGGACATTATTTTAATTTTTTTAAGCATTCAGATCATGTAGATATTTTTTATAGAGCAGGTCATTACGGATGTGGCAATACATAATGTCTTTATTTTTGTTAAGTTTTACACAGTAAAAGCATTTTTGAAAAAACAAAAATCTGAATTTTTTATTTTTTTTGGTGATGGCCTAATTTAGGGGCTCATTTTTTTGCAGGATAAGATGATGGTTTTTATTGGTACCATTTATAGAGCTGGTCATTACGGACACGGCAACACGAATACAGATGTGGCAGAATTACCAGTCACACTTGGCGAGTTATCACATCTAGTTAACGCTTTACGACTTTAACTTGACTGCATCTGTACCTCTCACGCAAGTCAATGCAAGTGCAGCAGAGTTAACAGTCACACTTGGTGAGTTTTCACATCTTGTTAACACGTTATAACTGTGACTGTTAATTCTGCTAGATCTATGTCATGTATTTTTTGCCAATGTCTTATGTAGGCGCTCATTTTTTGTGTGGCGGGATCAGATGACTTTTTGTTTTTTGTACTATTTTGGGGTACATATGGCTTTTTGATAGCTTGGTATAATGGCTGCCTATTTATAGTTTTTTACGGCGTTCACCTTACAGGGTGGGTTATGTGATATTTTTATAGAGAATTTATGGATCTTAAATGCTCCCGTAGGAGGCAAGCCATCGGGCTGCCTTCCCAGCCATCAGGTCCCCTTTACTGCAGCATGGGTACCCGATGGGAATAGAGAGGGTGACGGTATTCTCTGCAAACCACATACATGCCGCGTTCAGCGCTGACCGCGGCATAGAATGAGGTAATGCACAAACATTAGTGTATTCAATGATACTGGCACATACAGCAGGGGCTCAGCTGTCGGGAACAGCGGGGTCTCTACTGCTGATCCAGCAGGCGCAGCTCCTTCACCTGCCGGATCAGAGTGCTGTACATTAGGATTCGCGTCCCCACCTATCCCTTGGTTGGACTTGATGGACTTATGTCTTTTTTCAACCGTATTTAACCTGTATAATTCTTGTTGTCTACGGGTTAAGATATGTAGTGGTTACCTGCAACTACAACTTGATCCAAAGTTATATATACTCCAAATAAATGAAAGTTGCACCACTCCAATGAGAATCCAATGAACAAGTAAAGAGTAATTGGCCCATATCAGCACAAAAACCTTATGTTCACTGGCTTTTTACTGGAGTTATGCAACTTTGTTTCATTTATTTGGAGTATCTTTTACATACTGGAGTTTTTGAATTTTCGCATACTGTAGATAGCCAGAATGATAGGTCCAGTATGCATCATTGTCCTCCACTCTTCTCCCCCCAGCAGACCATACCGCAGTCTAATGGCAGGAAAAGTTAGTTTAGGAGTAATGTCCCACAGACCTGTAACCTTGCCTGACATGTCTTTTTTTTTAGTAAATACTTGCATTCCCATGTAATAACAAATCAGCAACATCTTATGACTTTTGTTGTGTATTCCATTATTTTTCCTGCTACAAATTATGAATGAATTACTAGCAGTTTTTAATGAAGGTCCAGATGTGTGTTACCATTTGAATGTATGTCCCTGCACAGTCTTATACTGGCAGCACTGATTGAATAATGTCATACTGCGCAGGGACAATTCCCTAACTGGTACCGCCCATCTGGACCCAAGTAACAAAGTTCTAGTACTTCATTCATATCTTCTAGCAGGAATACTGAAGGAATGGCAGTGTATAATGTGATAGAAAAATTAATCCAGCAAGCAAAGAAAGCAATATGGATAATAAGACATTAGTAAGTGCCTTATATTAACTTCCTATACATAATAAATGCCACTTGCTTAATTCCTTACATTAATGCATACCTCAGTAAGACCTAGGTAACCTACATTGATAAATGGTATCTATGATCATTGGTTTCGGGAGGTTCAAGGGGTGCTTAGGAGATTTTGGGGATATTTTAAACTCATCAGGATTTGGTGGATGTTTTAACTCATACCTATCCGTCACCTTCAGGAAAGTAAGATCAATATGTTTGGTACCTAGTTTCAAACCAGAAACCAAAACAAAATGATGCCTGGTGCAACCTTAGACCCCTGGTTATCTTTGGATGTAGAGGGTGTATAGGATGCCCCTACATCATGGTTTCTCAATTGAGAAAACTCTGCCCTACATCCATCGTTTAAGAACGTTTAGGAGTGCCTCCACAAACATGGAATATAAGAACTGTAAAACAACTGGATTGGTTGCCTTTTGTACGTGCAGCTGTTCCCTTTACGATGTCGGGAAAACTAATTGAGAACTGAGGCGCAGAATTGGGGATTATCTTGGTGATAAATTCCATAAACTGGATACTCTCATAACGCGCCATGTTTGGAAATATCATGGGGGTAACCCCAAGAGTCTCAAATTTCAGGATATAGAGGTGGCACATCTCTCCCCTAAAGGAGGAGATTGGAACAGGAGTATTCTTCAGAAGGAGGTCCAGTGGATTTACAGGTTACAGACTGTGAAACCGCTGGGCCTCAATGAGGGCTTGTCCTTTGCTTGCTTTATTTAACCTATTTTGTACTGTTCAGTGTTGAAATCAAGATTTCAGATTATGGGAAATCTTATTGGGCCCACATGTACAAACAAGGGGGGTTATTATAGCCTAATAATCTATCTAGATTATGAACACCCCCTTGATATGTGTGAAAGATCCCTAATTTGGGTGCACAGTTGATTCGCATCCCATCTCATATCCTCCATTCTACGTTTTCCTGTGTCCAACCCCTTTGACTGTGGTGCATGTATTTTAATATAAAATGGCCCTGGGAGAATATAATGAAGACTGGGCTTCTATTATAAGTTGTCACAAGGAGATTGTACCTGCTAATTAAGGCTGCTGGCATTGGTGGTAGTCCTGATATTGGATATATGCTCTTGGTGTGGAACGCATGCGCTTGGTGGGCGGACCAAGTATGCGCTCCATGTGGGGGAGGACCGAAGTGTGTGCTTCACCCTGGTAGGAGGGAACCTCATGTGAATAGGGAAGACTGGCGCTTGAGGTTAGCTTTTCCGGTTAGCTGGTAATCAACCTGCCATGGGGCGCATTTATTATTGACTTAACACCTTAAGGACACGGCGATATTTCCTCTTAAGGGCCGGGCCATTTTTTGCAAATCTGACCAGTGTCACTTTGTGTGAATAACTTTAAAACACTTTTAATTATCCAGGCCATTCTGAGTTTTTTCGTCACATATTGTACTTCATGACACTGGTAAAATGGAGTTAAAAAATTAAATTCATTTTTATTTATAAAAAAAATACCAAATTCACCAGACATTTGGAAAAATTATCACCATGAAAGCCACAGTGAGGGGGCGCTTTATGCAACACTCCTCATTTGATAAAAAGTGTAGACAAGCCAAACAGCTCCAACTACAATTACAATTGGTAGAACTACATAGAAAGAACAAATCGGCCTACTCAGCTGACCTGGTCCACAAGATATCCATAGTGCAAGGCGAGCTACATAACTTACATACATATCAGTATGACCTAGCGTTACGACGTCTTCAATTAAAACATTATTGGCACGATAATAAATCAGGAGCCCTATTAGCTCGCCGACTTAAATCTCAAACCTTGAAATCAAGAATCCCATATTTACATGGCCCAAATGTAACCAAAATTATGGATCCAAGGGGAATTGCTAATTCCTTTCCTCGCTACTATAATACCTTATACAACAATGCCACGCACCAACCAACACACTGTGGAATGGTGTCCTTTCTAAACCAAATCTCTTTACCTAGACTGTCCATAACACATGCACAGCAATTATCTGTGGAAATCATTGAACAGTAAAATTTATGAAAATGATTGATTTCTTACCTTTACATAAATCCTCGGATCCAGACGGAATGACTGTTCAATTTTATAAAACTCACAAGCTTCTTATTGCTCCCCATTTGACTAAGGTGTGTAATGATGTATTCAGAACAGACTCCTTCCCATCAGAGTTGTTGAAAGCACAGATTGTCACACTACCTAAACCGTGGAAATCACTGGATACGCCTGCTAACTTTAGGCCTGTTTCACTTCTGAACGTTGACTTAAAATTATATGCAAAGATCTGGGCACATTGACTAACTGACATCCTCCCCACACTAATACATAATGATCAAGTGGCCTTGTAAAAGAGCAATTAAATAAAAAGAAAAATAGAGCTTGAGCGAATCCACCCGGGTAGAATACCCTGGGGTGTAGGCACCAGGAAGGTGGAGGAAGTTGTAGTGAAAGTAGAGTGGAATTAGCTGGCAATAGAGTAAGATTTAGTGGCACCACAAGCTCGGTGTCATTCAGGAGATTAAGGGAAGGCAGCACAAGTGTTGAGGGAACTAGAGGAAGCCCTTTTCATTCCCAGTGACAGAATACAAATGGTGGGTGGACTTGATCTTGTGGTGCTATGGTGAACGAGCACCACTGCGACGTAGTCCAAAAAGAACACTATTAGAGGCGCCACTCCCAAAGGGTGTATAGGTAAAAGAATTGAATCATCCAACGGGGGTCTTGGATGATTCAATTCTTTTACCTATACACCCTTTGGGAGTGGCGCCTCTAATAGTGTTCTTTTTGGACTACTTTGTAAAAGAGCACTAGGCATCAGATGGGACCCATAGATTTTTAAACATCCTGAAGGTGGTGGCTAAACGTTGGATGCCTTCGCTGCTTCTCTCTTTGAACGCAGAGAAGATGTTCGATAGGATTCATTGGGGCTATATTGAGGAGGTCCTTAAGAAATTTGGATTTCCCTCTACTGTTTTTGTCTCCGCTATGGCACTGTACACCGACCCAACTGCAAAAGTTTTTACTTCAGGCTCCATCTCAGACCCATTCAATATCTCCAATCGAGTTAGTCAAGGGTGTCCACTGTCCCCTATCATTTTTGACATGGTCATGGAACCCTTAGCTCAACACATTAGGTGATCACCGGATGTTGAGGGTTTTAGAATCTGTTCAGAAGGCCACAGAATTGGTCTCTTTGCAAACAATGTTCTTATCTGCTTTAGTAAACCAGAAACATCATTACCCCCCCCCCCCCCCCTCGTGATGGATATTCTTTCACAATTTACCAAAGTTAGCTACTATAAGCTCAATACTACAAAATCATTAGAACTGTGGATGGGCATAGATGAGAAGCTACAGGCATGCTTGCAGCAGCAATACCCCTTACCCCTTTACTAATGAGGCAGTTCCATATTTGGGGATAACTTTAACATTCCCTCCCACTATTCTCCAGATCACAAATTACGAGACCTTAATTAAACAATTTGCTACTGACATCAAATCTTTCTCGACTTACCCTATCTCCTGGTTAGGTCATATTGCTGCTGTTAAGATGTTTATTCTCGCTAAGATATTTTATTATTTCCGTTTGTTTACCTATTTTTATCACCCACTAAGTCATTAAACGAATGCAAAGCATATTACTTAATTTCATTTGGGTGAATGGTAGACCGAGAGTACCTGCCTCTACTCTGTTTCTACCTATTAAACATGGAGGCTTGGAATACCCATCAATTCTGATGTACTATAGAACAACCATCTTAGACCAGCTCAAATAATTATGGATAAATAATACTAGTAACCAATTGGTGGGCATGGAGAGCCATTTAGTTGATACTAGGGATGAGCGAATTTCATACTTTGAAGTTCGTGTGCGGGCCTTAAGAGGCATTCCGTTATTTATTCCTTCATAATAGAAGTTTATGGCCTGCATAACGGATCCGTCTGGTTTACGTTATGCTGGAGTCCTCTCCTGCATAACGTTAACCGGACGGAGCCGTTATGCAGGCTATAGACTTCCATTATGACGGAATGAATAACGGAATGCATCTAAAGGCATTCCGTTATGTATTCTGTCATGGAATTGTGTTCTAGTCCGTGGACTGGGTAACTTCTGGAATAGTATAGCTCGTCTGTTGAGACAAGTAATTGGGACTAGATTCCAGTGGGGCTCAGAAGTGGCTTTACTTTTTTTTTAGGGTTAGAGAATTTGTCCATTTGAGGATATGATCTTTGTTTCACGTCCTTACAGTAGCTAGGACATTAATTGCCCAACGCTGGAAAACCACTAACCTACCTTTTTTAGCAGAAGTAATTAGTAAAGTACAGTATAACTACACAATGGAAGAGATTATTGCTAATCAACTTGGTAAGGCTGCCATGACTGCAGAGTGGTGGTAGAAATGAAAGCTATTTATGAGTACATACAAGGCCTGAAGTCCTTTGATTATTATGTGTTTTTTTTTTATCATTATCCCCTTTTCTTGTTCCTAGTTTTATTTTCCTTTCCTAAGCTATGGATATTTAATGTACAAGCCATTTATGTCCTGACATGAAATAAGCGATTCCCAGACTTGGGAGACTAGAAATAGTACGGTATATACTACTATAATTTTACTAGGCAATATATGTTTGCTGTTATATTTCTTTTCCTGGAAATATGATTTTGTTTGTAATGTTTTGAAGCTTTACAAAATCAATAAACAATATGTTCAAAAGAAAAGTAGTAATGCTGAATCTTCAATCGCCCATAGGGGTATGTTTCATGGACAGACTGGGAACTTAAAGTGCCCCTGGAAGAAAAAAAAAAAATAATATATATATATATATATAAGTGGCCCCATGATGTAGGTGGGGCAACACGAATGGGTGGGGTCAGCAATACCATAGTGCAAAATACAATACCAGCAGAACAAAATATCACAGGGCAGCTTAATATACTGCCACTAAAGCTGTCACTCTGGTGGACATCAATAGCCGCCATTTTCTGTCCTCCTCCTTTTGTCTCGGATTACGATATGGAACAGAGGGCTTAGGAGGTGAGAGGTGGGACCCTGCAGTTGAATTTAGGAGGGCTTGTTTGTTCGATGGTCGAGCACATCAGTAACTGATTCTTACAGCATTTATTACTGCCAAGACCTCATAATGTACCCGGACAGAATCAGAGAGAAGGGCTTGGGCAGTCACTGTGCATTGGCCCACCGTGACATTTCTCTGTAATATCTATGGCCAATCTGCACCTGGTATATAAAGAAAACCTCTCCAGGGTTTCTGTCTAGCGCTTTTGGCAGGTTTGCTTGGTCAAAACTTCTAACGGACTCCTTTGTAATGTATTAGCATCAGGGGCGTTGCTATGATCTCAAAAGATCCAGAGCTACAAGCCCCAATGCATATGTCCCAATTCTCTAAGTTACTCTGCCCCCCCACACTGTAGCACTAAAGGCATATTTTTCTTGCTGCGTGGACACAACAAACATACAGGACTGTACAGCACCACATACCTATTACATCCAGTGCCTCACAGTTGACGTCTTCTCTGATGTAGATGTTCTCGTTCATTATTGATCATCTTTTCCATTCGACCCAGACAACATCTTTTAGCTACGTCTTGTCTCTGCAGAGTTTGACACACAGACGTTTTAGGTTCCTCAATTTTCTTATTTTCCTGGCTCTGATGCCACAACAGTGTCATTCTGCTGCTGCCCCCAATGCTGTACTTCCCAATGCCCCCAAATACTATACTGCAGAAATTATACTACCATAAATATAGTCCCCCTATAGTAATATGAAGATCCCACCAATCATAATAATTCTGTCCTAGTGCCCTTATTAGTGAGTGCCCCCAATAGTGAAATAGTGAAATAATAATGCCAACCATAGTGCACCCAGTAGTAATAAGGCATCTCTATATCTCCCTTTTGTTTTAAGAAACCCCTATAGAGCTCCCAGTAGTATTACGTCCCCTTTATAATGCCCTCAGTAGTTATAATGTCCCCTATAATTCCCGACTAGTTATAATGCCCATTATAGTTCCCCCAGTAGTTAAAATTCTCCCTATAGTGCCCCCAGACCTTAGTGCCCCCATACCTTATAGTGCCCTTCTGTAGCGCCCCCAGTCTTTAAACTGTCCCAATAGTGCTCCCAGACCTTACAGTGTCTCCCCCCAGGACCCACATACACCATCCCATCAGAGGCCCTTGAACCTCCATCCACGTGTGCCAAGTCCAGGCAGTTAAGCCGCTGTAGTAACTTCTATGTCATATAAGCCCTGGCCCTGGTCTTGCGGTCCTATGTGCAACCTTCTTGTGGGTTGAGACGTAGGTGTAGTAGTGCTGAAAAGCATAAGCAACAGGGGTAAAAGCAAAAAAGGTATAAGGGTATAAAGGTATCAGGCATTGGGAACTGCTGAGTGCGACGTGCAGCTTCTTGGCGTCATCTTGTTGGAAATGCGGTTGTGCTGCAGATCTCACCCTTTATTGGAAATGGGTGAAATCTGCAGCTAAAACCACAAACATAATTGACATGCTTTTGATTTGGAAATCAGAAAATGTCAGCAATGTGTACATGAGATTTGTGTAATCCCATACCCTTTGCTGGTACTATACTACGCTGCTTTTTTTCCTGCACTGAAAATCTACGTAAAAAAATGCACGTATTATACAACTTGTGTAGTTGGCCATAATGTACATAAGATAGGACTGTAGAATAAGGCCTCTTAAAAAGGTACATTGGTCATTAAGTTTTTAAAAATTTTGTACCATAGCGTTTTCAATAAATTTCTAGTTAACCCCTTAGTGACCACCAATTCACCTTTTTATGGTGGTCACTAAGGGACCTTAGGCTGGGTCCCCCATGCAACGGAGAGTGGGGGCTCGGTTCTCACATGAGATCCACACTCCTGCTCTAACAGTCTGGACCAGCAGGAGTGCCAATTCGGGCTGTTTAACCCCTTACATACCACGGGGAATGATGCCAACCGCATGTAAGCTGTGACAGAGGGAGTTGCCTTCCTCTGTCTCCCATCGGCACCCCGCAAATGTGTTCGTAGGGTGCCGATGTGTGTAAAGGCTGGCTGGGGCCTGATATAGGCCCCAAGTCTGCCTTGAGTGTTTTCCAGCAGGCTGCTGGTCAATATCAGTATAGCACTGACATTAAAATGCAATGCATTTCACGGATAGTGCACTGTATTTTGAAAGCAATCCAAATATTGGCTGCTATTGTCCCCTTATGGGACTATTAAGTGGAGAAAATAAAAACCATTTATTAAATTTAAAAAATTCAGATAAAAAAATATGTTTTTTCCATTGAAAATACGTTTTTCAATGAAATAATTGCAAAAATAAAATCTCCCCCACATGTTTGGTATTGCCACGTCCTAAACGACCCACAGTACACAAATATTATGTAAATTATGTTCTATTGTGAACCCTGTAAAAAAAATGGCAGAATTGCAGATTACTTAACACCAAAAACGATTTAACATTCGATCAAAAAGCGTAATTTACCCCAAAATGATACCAATGAAAACTATAAGTTGTCCCGCAAAAATCAAGCCCTCACACAACTCTATAGAAAGAAAAGTTATTGGTCTTGGGAAACAGCGATGCAAAAAGATTTTCTTTATTTTCAAAAAAAAAAGGGGGTGGGGGTTTATTGCACAAAAGTAATAAAACGTAAATGTATTTGGTATCGCTGTAATCGTACTAACCCAGAAAATAAAGATATTGTTATTTATTCGGAACCATAAATGCTGTAAAATTTATAATGTAAAAACCCAGTGGCAGTATTGCTTTCTTCCTCATCTCCCTCCCAGAAAGAGTTAATAAAACTTAATCAGAATGTTATATGTACCCCAAAATGACACCATTAAAAACTACAACCTGTCCTGCAAAAAATAAGCCCTCATACAGCTACATAGATGGAAAAATACATTACAAGTCTTGAAAGGAGACAATGAAAAAATGTAAAATGCTTTTTTTTTTTTTCAATTACTTTGGAAAATTACACTTTTAGCATTTTCCTTTTTTTTTTTTTTAGTTTGTACATTTCTTTTTCTGTTTCAATGTACTATTTTATCAATGGATGTTTTCCAAAGAATGAGTTATTGTGTAAATTTTAATCTGTTTATACTTCAGACCATTATGAAAGGATGCACTGGTGATTGGTTACTCAGTACAAATGAGAGTGAAAATGTTTGCCTAAATTATGAAACTACTGCTGTGATTCAAGATGTTGATCTATTAGAACACCTGCTCTTAGACTGGAAAATTTGGTCAAAAGCAGAGGTATGAATTTTTATTTTAAATAATGCAATATGTTATTATTATTATGCTTTGCTGAAGAAATGTTTGTTTTTTCAGTGTCAGCGTTTTTAGCAGATGTTGATTCTTAATGAGAACAACTTTTCAGTTAGGGCTCTTTCACACTTGCATATTTGTTTTCCGGCATAGAGTTCCGTCGTCGGGCTCTATGCCAGAAAAATCCTGATCAGGATTATCCCAATGCATTCTGAATGGAGAGAAATCCGTTCAGAATGCATCACGATGTCTTCAGTTCAGGACCGGAACGTTTTTTGGCCGGAGAAAATACCGCAGCATGCTGCGCTTTTTGCTCTGGCCAAAAATCCTGAACACTTGCCGCAAGGCCGGATCCGGAATTAATGCCCATTGAAAGGCATTAATCCGGATCCGGCCTTAACCACCTCAGCCCCCCTAGCTTAAACACCCTTAATGACCAGGCCACTTTTTACAATTCTGCACTACACTACTTTCACCGTTTATTGCTCCGTCATGCAACTTACCACCCAAATGAATTTTACCTCCTTTTCTTCTCACTAATAGAGCTTTTATTTGGTGGTATTTCATTGCTGCTGACATTTTTACTTTTTTTGCTATTAATCAAAAATGACTGACATTTTTGCAAAAAAATGACATTTTTCTCTTTCTGTTGTAAAATCTTTTAAAAAAAATACATTTCTATATAAATTTTTCTCTAAATTTATTATTCTACATGTCTTTGATAAAAAAAAAAATCCAATAAGTGTATATTTATTGGTTTGGGTAAAAGTTATAGCGTTTACAAACTATGGTGCAAAAAAGTGAATTTCCGCATTTTGAAGCAGCTCTGACTTTCTGAGCACCTGTCATGTTTCTTCAGGTGCTAGAATTCCAGGATAGTATAAATACCCCCCAAATGACACCATTTTAGAAAGAAGACACCCCAAAGTATTCGTGGAGGGGCATGGTGAGTTCATGTATCATTTCATTTTTTTTCGCAAGTTAGCGGAAAATGACACTTTCTGAGGAAAAAAAAATTATAATAAAGTTTCCATTTCGGCTAACTTCTGGCAAAAAAAAAAAAAAATCTCCCACGGACTCACTATGCCCCTCAGTGAATACCTTGGGGTGTCTACTTTCTGAAATGGGGAGCGGGGGGGCAGTATACTTACCTCCCGTGTGGCTCCCGGGGCGCTCCAGACTGACACATGGTGGCGCTCTGACGTCATTCTGGAGCGCACCGGGAGCCGCACGGGCGGTAAGTATACTGCTCCCCCGCTCCCCACTACTACTATGGCAACCAGGACTTTAATAGCGTCCTGGCTGCCATAGTAACACTGAAAGCATTTTGACTGATCAGTCTTCAAATGCTTTCAGTTCACTTGCGTTGTTATGGATCCGGCAGGCATTTCTGGTGACGGAAGTGCACGCCGGATCCTAACAACGCAAGTGTGAAAGAGGCCTTAGATGTTCTGGAGTTGTCTATGGAGGTATTGTCTCCCTATATTTATTTTCCTAGATGCTAGGGCTTCCTCTAGACCTGAGGATCATGTTATCTTCCATTGAATCTGAAGAAACTTCAGGTCCTAGTTTACCATTTGTCTTATTTGAGTCATTAAATTTGTATATTGCTTGTGTTATGAGTAATGGGGTTGCCCAGCCTTCACTTTATCACTTGAACTTGAACAGGGGTCGGACACCCTGCATCCTTTCAGATTAGCTGTTTGGGTGTTGCTCTGTTGCCAGGACTAGACAGTATCACCAATCTTGTAGTCGGGGGGAACTTGTTACTAAACTGACTCGTGATTCAAAGGGAGCAGCGCTGTAGTAACAAGCTCCCCCCTCTACAAAGTTGACAGAGCTGTGTAGTTCCAGTACTGACTTCTCGCAACTGAGCTGCACCCAAACAGCCAATTTGAAGTGGTGCAGGGTGCCAGACCCCTGCCAATCCGCTTGAGGCAGGCCATCACTTAGTAAAAGCTAGACAACCCTTTTAATTTTTACATTGTAAGAAATGACAGAATAAATCTTAATAGGTTTAGCTACAACGTAGTTACAGTATATTGTCGCAGTGTCCAGTCACCATGTCTAATGGTATGGGGATCTCATTATTGTCTCCGCTTTCTCACCGTGAAGGTAAGTCACTAAGTAATAGAAGTCTTAAAGCTCTCTCACATGACCAATACGTGTTGCAAATGCATAGTATCTGTACTAAATCCTGACCCATTTATTTTAACTACTTCAGCCCCCCTAGCTTAAACACCCATAGGCCTCATGCACACGAACGTTTTTTTTTGCGAGTGTACGGGCCGTTTTTATGAGTTCCGTATATGGTCCGTATACGGAACCATTCATTTCAATGGGTCCGCAAAAAAAACTGAAGTGTCTCCGTATGCCTTCCGTTTCCGTATTTCCGTTTTTCCGTTCCGTGCAAAGATGGAACATGTCCTATTATTGCCCGCAAATCACGGTCCGTGGCTCCATTCAAGTCAATGGGTCAGCAAAAAAAACGGAACGCATATGGAAATACATCCATATGTCTTCCGTATCCGTTCCGTTTTTGCGGAACCATCTATTGAAAATTTTAAGCCCAGCCCAATTTTTTCTATGTAATTACTGTATACTGTATATGCCATATGGAAAAAAGGAACGGAAACATAACGGATAACAAAAACGAAACAACGGATCCGTAAAAAACGGACCGCAAAACCATACGGTCGTGTGCAATAAGCCTTAATGACCAGGCCACTTTTTACAATTCTGCACTACACTATTTTCACCGTTTATTGCTCCGTCATTCAACTTACCACCCAAATGAATTTTACCTACTTTTCTTCTCACTAATAGAGCTTTCATTTGGTGGTATTTTATTGCTGCTGACATTTTTTACTTTTTTTGCTATTAATCAAAAATGACCGAAATTTTTGCAAAAAAATTACATTTTTCACTTTCTGTTGTAATTTTTTTTTTTAAAAAACTACATTTCTATATAAATTTTTCGCAAAATTTATTGTTCTACATGTCTTTGATAAAACAAAATCCAATAAGTGTATATTTATTGGTTTGGGTAGGAGTTATAGCGTTTACAAACTATGGTGCAAAAAAGTGAATTTCGGCATTTTGAAGCAGCTCTGACTTTCTGAGCACCTGTCATGTTTCTTCAGGTGCTAGAATGCCAGGAAAGTATAAATACCCCCCAAATGACACCATTTTAGTAAGAAGACACCCCAAAGTATTCGCAGAGGGGCATGGTGAGTTCATGTATCATTTCATTTTTTTTCACAAGTTAGCGGAAAATGACACTTTCTGAGGAAAAAAATAAAAATAATAAAGTTTCCATTTCTGCTAACTTCTGGCAAAAAAAAAAAAAAAATCTCCCACGGACTCACTATGCCCCTCAGTGAATACCTTGGGGTGTCTTCTTTCCAAAATGGGGTCATTTGTGGGGTGTTTGTACTGTTCTGGCATTTTGGGCGGGGCTAAATTGTGAGCAACCCTGTAAAACCTAAAGGTACTCGTTGGAATTTGGGCCCCTTTGCGCACCTAGGCTGCAAAAAAGTGTCACACATGTGGTATTGCCGTACTCAGTAAAAGTAGGGCAATGTGTTTTGGGGTGTATTTTTACATATACCCATATTGGGTGAGAGAAATATCTCTGTAAACTGACAACTTTGTATAAAAAAAAATTAAAAAGTTGTCGTTTACAGCGATATTTCTCACACAAAGTACGGGTATATATAAAAATACACCCCAAAATTCATTGCCCTACTTCTCCTGAGTTCGGCAATACCACATGTGTGCCACTTTTTTGCAGCCAAAATGCACAAAGGGGCCCAAATTCCAATGAGTACCTTTAGGATTTCACAGGGCATTTTTACGCATATGGATTCTCACGTTTTAGGGCCCCTAAAATGCCAGGGCAGTATAAATACCCCACATGTGACCCCATTGTGGAAAGAAGACACCCCAAGGTATTCCGTGAGGGGCATGGCAAGTTCACAGAAATTATTTTTTTTTGGCACAAGTTAGCGGAAAGTGATATATTTTTTTTTTTTTTTACAAAGTCTCAAATTTCCACTAACTAGTGACAAAAAATAAAATTTTACATGAACTCACCATACCCAGCACGGAATACCTTGGGGTGTCTTCTTTCTAAAATGGGGTCACATGTGGGGTGTTTGTACTGCCCTGGCATTTGAGGGTCTCCACAATCATTACACGTATGGCCAGCATTAGGAGTTTCTGCAATTCTCCTTATATTGAGCATACGGGTAATGAGATTTTTTTTTTCCGTTCAGCCTCTGGGCTGAAAAAAAAAAATGAACGGCACAGATTTCCTCATTCGCATCGATCAATGTGGATGAAAAAATTTCTGCCAAAAAATGTGAATGGGGCCGGCGGTGATGCGGAGAGCACACTATGTGCTCGCCGCATCAGCATTTGCGGAGCTGCGGCCGCAAACTTCCGGGTTTCGGGCCGCAAACTTCCGGGTTTCGGCCCCCAAACATCCGGCCGCAGCTCCGCAAAAGATAGAGCATGTCCTATTCTTGTCCGCAATTGCGGACAAGAAAAGGCATTTTCTATATAGTTCTGGCAATGTGCGGATCCGCAAAATGCGGAAAGCGCATTGCCGGTGTCTGTGTTTTGCGGATTCGCAAAACACATACGGAAGTCTGAATGAGCCTTACAGGGGGTTGATTAGTGACGGGGTGATCAGGGGGGTGACATGGGGTAATCGGGGATTAATCAGGGGTCCATAGAAGTGAATGGGTCTTGCGTGAAAAAACAGAAGGCATCTGGATGCAATGCGTTTTTCACTGACCGTTGCCAGGAAATGTAGATTATTGTTCTTCAGTTTTTCTTCACACACCTGAAAAACCCATGCAATCTGGATACAATCCGGACAGAAAAAACATGCACACTGAACTCAATTGCAGAAAAAGCTGATAAAACTTGCATGCAAAACCATCAGTTTTTCCCTAATCAAATTCTGACACTATCTGTACCGCTTGTGTGAAAGAGGTTTCCTGAGATTTTTTTTTCATTTATTTTTTTTTTTTCAAGAATTCAATTTGGTTGCTGATGGTTGCTAATGCCACTATGTAATATGGCATAAAATGTAGTGGGAAGCAGGAAAAAAATTCCAAATGGGGTGGAATTAGAAAAAAACTAAATTCTTCCACAGTTTTACGGGTTTAGTTCATATCTTTTGCTGCAAAACTGACCTGTGCTCTTCATTCTCTGGGTCAGTACAATTACAACAATATGTATAGCTTTTTATGTCTACATGGTGTAAAAATACATTTAACCTTTGAGAATTCAAATATTCTTACCCCCATAGGTTTTTTATAGTTATATCTACTGAGCTGTGTGAGAGCAGATTTTTTGGCCGGACAATCTGTAGTCTTTATTGATACCATTTTGGAGTGTGTGACTTTTTGATCACATTTTATTACTTTTTTTTGGGTAAGACAAGAGATCAGAAAATGGCAAATTGGCCATTGTGACCCTTTTTTCCGTCATGCCATTCACCATATTGGAAAAATATTTTTATATTTTAATAGTACTAAATAATATATTTTATATTTTAATAGTACGGGCATTTTTGGTTGCGGTGATACCCATGATGTTTATATTTTTGTTATGTATTTATTTTTTTATTGTACCGAAAGGGGGTTATTTATACTTTATTATATTATTATATATTTTTTTTTTATTCTGTACCATTATTGATTTATTTTAATTTATTTTTTATATTCCTCCTCGCCTGTCACTTGGGCAGGTAACTCACCTAATTCTGTTTAGAATTCCTGGACGTTTATGTCCTCCTGTGCCAGTTCAGCCTCCATAGGGTGCAGTTGGCTGTGAGATGTAAGTGCCATGTCTTCTGTCCCCTCGCCAGTCAGATTTATCAACATCCCTTCCAGGACGTGAAAGATTGGAATGACATCATTCATTCCATAGTCCTGACAACTGACAAAGTGGCCTCCTCAAAGGGCCTGAGAAAACAGCAGATGTCACGCATGAGCTGCCAGTGTTTAACGTCCAAGTTACTCCAGGGGGTAGCTCTGTACATCTGCATCATCATGAAATTGGTCACGAGTTTACTATGCTCGTGCAGTTGGTCCAACACATGGAGCTTTGAGTTCCAATGTGTGAAGACGTTGCATATGAGGCGCTGTAGGGGAACACCATTCTGCCTATGCAGCTGAAGGAGGGTGTGTTTTTCAAGGTTAGAGTGGCTGAAGTGCATGAACAGTTTCCTTTACATTTTCAAGATGTCTTGCAGTTGGGTGGAAGACTTCAGGAACCGGGTGACAAACAGATTGAAGAAGTGCACCATGCAAACAGAATATTCTTTCCATTAACTATGACCATGTTTCCCATGTCCAGTTGGTGAGGAGACAACAAGGATTCGATTTTTTTTTTGCTTGGTGACGCGGAACAGTTTCTCCCCAGTGGGACTCCGTTTACCCAGGCCTGATCAGGTGCAGAACCTCGTGACAACTTAATGGTTTGTCTAGGTAGTATGCAGGAGGACCGGTCTGAACTGTGCCTACAGTGGAACCTGAGGAGAACATTGGGGCAGAAATCCATCGCGGATTACAACACGGAGGCGGCATTGCCATCACCTAGCCAATTTGTTGTGTGCCTGGGCCAGAACCACATTTACCCAGTAGGCTGTAAAGGACATATGTTGTCCTTGACCATAGTTAGAACGTTGGCAAGAACTGTACCAGACACAGACAGGCTTAAGGACTGGGCCACCTTATGCTCAACATACAAGTGTAGGGCTGGTAAAAGTACATAGACCAGCGAGGACATGGGAAGTAGTGGAAGGAGTGCGGCAGAGATCATAGATGTATCACTACTACTTTTGTTATCCCATTCAAATCAGTTTTAGAAAATGAATTTTACATGGCTGTACATGGTGTATACTCCCCTTTCTGCTTCTCCTCCTGGCGCCAATGCTGCACTATGTCCTGACATCACACAGCGCCAGGTCATAGTGTGCTCCTATGTGCAATACGTCCTGGAGCCGTGCGCTGCCAAGACATAGTGCAGCACTAGTGCCACCACAGTATCTTCCCTCATACATTGAGCACCCCCATCCTCCACAGTATCTCCCCTCATACACTGAGCACTTCCATCCTCCACAGTATCTCCGCTCATACACTAAGCACCCCCATCCTCCACAGTATCTCCCCTCATACACTGAGCACTTCCATCCTCCACAGTATCTCCGCTCATACACTAAGCACCCCCATCCTCCACAGTATCTCCACTCATACACTGAGCACCCCCATCCTCCACAGTATTTTCCTTCATACACTGAGCACCCCCATCCTCCACAGCATCTCCCCTCATACACTGAACACCCCCATCCTCCACAGTATCTTCCTTCATACACTGAGCACCCCCATCCTCCACAGCATCTCCCCTCATACACTAAACACCCCCATCCTCCACAGCATCTCCCCTCATACACTGAGCACCCACATCCTCCACAGCATCTCCCCTCATACACTGAGCACCCCCATCCTCCACAGTATCTCCCTTCATACAATGAACACTCATATCCTCCACAGCATCTCCCCTCATACACTGAGCTCCCCTATCCTCCACAGCATCTCCCTTCATACACTGAGCACCCCCATCCTCCACAGCATCTCACCTCATACACTGAGCACCCCCATTGTCCACAGTATCTCACCTCATACACTGAACACCCCCATCCTCCACAGCATCTCCCCTCATACACTGAGCACTTCCATCCTCCACAGCATCTCCACTCATTCACTGAACACCCCCATCTTCCACAGCATCTCCCCTCATACACTGAGCACTTCCATCCTCCACAGCATCTCCACTCATTCACTGAACACCCCCATCTTCCACAGCATCTCCCCTCATACACTGAGCACACCCATCCTCCACAGCATCTCTCCTCATACACTGAGCACCCCCATCCTCCATGGTATCTCCCCTCATACACTGAGCACCCCCATCCTCCATGGTATCTCCCCTCATACACTGAGCACCCCCATCCTCTACGGTATCTCCCCTCATACACTAAACACCCCCTCCTCCTGTCAGCGCAATTCATGCACTTCTCATCTTCTTTGTGTAGTGCCAAATAAATATTGAAGTCTTAGTATGCACGTGCCATACTTCTTCCATAATGAGACCAGACATACAAGTTGGTTCCATTCAAAGCACTTCTGATCCCCCAACAAAAGAGAGCCTTTATTCAAGTTCCATTCACTTAAATAGTAGACATGACATCACATAAGGGGTATTCCTTAAGGAAATGTAATTGGTTCCTTAACTTCATAGGAGTGGTTTCAGCAACTTAAACTCTGAGCTCATAGGTAGATTTGAAACCTGTAACCTAACTCCCCCTCCTCCTTCACAATGACCTTACACACGCATCTGGTTAGCGGCCATCTTGTGGACAAAAATGTGTACTACATGATTTTCAAAAATGCTATCTCTCATAAATCCCTCGTTTTTGCAGGAAATAGACCAAAGGTGAACAGGCAAAGTGAGGTACTCTCCCAACACCCTAAACAGCGAAGAGCTGGACTTTCCTTATTGCTTCACCAGGTCCCCTGAACTCCCTTTCAGGTTTTCCTTCACCTTGTCCTATTTACCCTGCAACCATCAACAAGGTTTTATTTACTTCAGGATGGAATAATCGTCTTTGACAGGGGCACATATACATAGTATGGGTATGGATGTATTAAACATTTCCAAAACAATTTTCCTAACGGAAAACTATACAGCACCCTGTTAAAGCCAAATGCTAAAAACACTGAAGTCACTGAACCAGTTCCCAAAACATTATTCTGATCATGATGTGATTCATTTCAGAATTTTTCCCATCAGTTCATTTCATAAATTCTATAAGTTTTTCAGATCCTTGGTGATCCTTCCATCAGGGGCAGTTTGTCCAGAATGTAGATGCAGCAGGAACTTCCAATGATCTTGTAGATCCCTCCTTTTTCTTCCGTCAAGGACCAATCAGTTCTGTAAAGTCATCACTGAAAAAAGGTTTAGTTGTTTCGCCATTCCCTTCGCAGCATCACAGATGTAATTCACAAATCTCTGTTGATGACAATAGAGATGTTAAGCCAATCTACACATTTTTATTACTACTAATCGTGGGAATTAATGACTCAAATCCTGCAGCTATCTGACTTTTAGCTTTAAATTAGTCAGAAACTCTACTACAGACTCCTGTGGCATCCATGTATACATGTGAGTCAAAGGATGTAGGAAGTGTCCTCCTTAGTCGTGACCGGACATTGTATTCCTTACTGACTTGTTCTCAGTCAGTAGGTGAGAATAGAACAAATGGCATCAGTACTTGAGTAGGGTACATTGGCTACTAAATTCTACCTGCATCCTGGGTCAGAGTTTCAAATCTCCACACAATCACCAGATATCTGTGTTTTGATAATTTTGGTTGATTAACCACCTGTCAGGAACTTTCAGAGTCACTACTTCTCCCATTTAGCTGAATTATACAAGAACAATATCGTGAAGGGAAAACACCAAAGGGATTTCCTGTACAAAATCCTGTCTCTAAGGGTCCTTTCACACTGGTGTTTTTGTTTTCCGGCATAGAGTTCCGTCCTCGGCGCTCTATGCCGGAAAAATCCTGATCAGGATCATCCCCATGCATTCTGAATGGAGAGAAATCCGTTCAGGATGCATCAGGATGTCTTCAGTTCAGGACCGGAACGTTTTTTGGACGCAGCAAATACCGCAGCATGCTGCGCTTTTTGTTACGTTCAAAAATCAGGAACACTTGCCGCAAGGCCGGATCCGGAATTAATGCCCATTGAAATCCGGATCCGGCCTTAAGCTAAACGTCGTTTCGGCGCATCGCCGGATCCGACGTTTAGCTTTTTCTCAATGGTTACCATGGCAGCCAGGACGCTAAAGTCCTGGTTGCCATGGTAAAGTGTAGTGGGGAGCGGGGGAGCAGTATACTTACCATCCGTGCGGCTCCAGAGTGACCTCAAGGCGCCCTACACGCATGGATCACGTGATCCATGCGCGTGGGGCGCTCTGACGTCATTCTGGAGCGCCCCGGGAGCCGCACGGATTGTAAGTATACCGCTCCCCCGCGCCCCTCTCCTACTATGGCAACCAGGACTTTAATAGCGTCCTGGCTGCCATAGTAACCTGAAAGCATTTCGAAGACTGATCAGAATCCTGATCAGTCTTCTAATGTTTTCAGGCGACTTGCGTTCTGACGGATCCAGCGGGACGGAAGTGCCTGCCGGATCCTCAGAACGCAAGTGTGAAAGGACCCTTAGGCCAGTTTGTCTTCATGTTTTTAAATTGGCTTAATATTTAACCCCTTAAGGACCCAGCCTTATTTCACCTTAAGGATCCGGCCATTTCTTGCAAATCTGACCAGTGTCACTTTGTGGTGATAACTTTAAAACGCGTTTACTTATCTAGGCCATTCTGAGACTGTTTTTTTGTCACATATTGTACTTCATGACAGTGGTAAAATGGAGTCGAAAAATTACATTTTTATTTATAACAAAATACCAAATTTACCAAAAATTTTGAAAAATTTGCAATTTTTCAAGTTTCAATTTCTCTACTTCTATAATACATAGTAATACCACCAAAGGAAGTTATTGATTTACATTCCTCATATGTCTACTTCATGTATCGATCATTTTGGGAATGCCATTTCATTTTTGGGGACGTTACAAGGCTTAGAAGTTTAGAAGCAAATTTTGAAATTTTTCAGAAATGTTCAAAAACCCACTTTTTAGGGACCAGTTCAGGTCTGAAGTCACTTTGTGAGGCTTACATAATAGAAACCACCCAAAAATGACCCCATTCTAGAAACTACACCCCTCATGGTATTCAAAACTGATTTTACAAACTTCATTAACCCTTTAGGTTTTCCACAAGAGTTATTGGCAAATGGAGATGAGATTTCAGACTTTACATTTTTTGGAAAATTTTCCATTTTAATCCATTTTTTCCAGTAACAAAGCAAGGGTTAACAGCCAAACAAAATCCAATTTTTATTGCCCTGATTCTTTAGTTTACAGAAACACCCCATATGTGGTCATAAACTGCTGTATGGCCAAATGGCAGGGCACAGTATGAAGGGAACGCCATATGGTTTTTGGAATGTGGATTTTGCTGGACTGTTTTTTTTGACACCATGTCCCATTTGAAGCCCCCCTGATTCACCCCCTAGAGTAGAAACTCCAAAAAAGTGACTCCATCTAAGAAACTACACCCCTCAAGGTATTCAAAACCAGTTTTACAAACTTTGTTAACCCTTTAGGTGTTCAACAAGTTACTGGCAAATGGAGATGAAATTTCCGAGTTTCTATTTTTTGTTACCTTGCCTCAAAAAGAGTGTAATATAGAGCAACCAAAAATCATATTTACCCTAAAATAGTACAAACAAAACTGCCACCTTATCCTGTAGTTTCCAAACTGGGTCACGTTTTAGGAGTTTCTTCTGTAGGGGGGCTTCAAATGGGACATGGTGTTAAAATACCAATCCAGCAAAATCCACCTTCCAAAAACCATATGGCGTTCCCTTCCTTCTATGCCCTGCCGTTTGGCCATACAGCAGTTTACGACCACATATGGGGTGTTTCTGCAAACTACAGAATCAGGGCAATAAATATTGAGTTTTGTTTGGCTGTTAACCCTTGCTTTGTTACTGGAAAAATAGATTCAAATGGAAAATTTGAAAAAAAATTGGTGTTTTGGGACTGTTTTTATTTTTTGTTATTTACATGGTTGAATTTACAGGATAGATTGTGTGCTATTTCTATAGAGCAGGTTGTTATGCACGCGGCAATACAAAATATGACTACTTTTTGGGGGGTTTTGTTTCAGTTTTATAATAATAAAGCAGTTTTGAAAAAAAATATTTTTTAGTGTCTCCACATTCTGAAAGCCATAGTTTATTTTATTTTTTTGGACGATTGTCCTACGTAGGGGCTCATTTTTTGCAGGATGAGATGGTGGTTTGAATGGTACTATTTTGGGGTGCATATGACTTTTCGATCGCTTGCTATTATACTTTTTGTGATGTAAGGTGAGAACAAAATGGCTTTTTTGACGTTTTTATTTTTTATGTTTTAACGACGTTCACCTGAGGGGTTAGGTCATGTTATATTTTTATAGATCAGGTCCTTACGGACGTGGCGATACATAATATGTATACCTTTTATTATTTATTTAGGTTTTACACAATAATATCCTTTTTGAAATTAAAAAAAAACATGTTTGTGTCTCCATAGTCTGAGAGACCATATTTTTTTTCAGTTTTTAGGTGATTGTCTCAGGTTTGGTATAATTTTTGCGGGATGAGGTGGTGGTTAGATTGGCACTATTTTGGGGGTCATATGACTTTTTGATCGCTTGCTATTACACTTTTTGTGATGTAAAGTGACAAAAAAAAGTTATTTAATTTTTTTTACAGTGTTCACTTGAGGGGTTAGGTCATGTGATATTTTTATAGAACAGATTCTTACGGACGTGGAGATACATAATATGTCTACTTGTTAGTTCTTTTTTTACATTTAACACTAAAGCATTTTTGAAACAAAAAAATCATGTTTTAGTCTGAAAGCCATCGTTTTTTTTATTTTTTGTGCAATTATTTTAGGTAGGGGCTAATTTTTTGGGGGATGATATGGCGGTTTGATTGATGCTATTTTGGGAGGCATACGCCTTTTTGATAGCTTTGTATTACACTTTTAGTGATGTAAGGTGCCAAAATATGGCTTATTTACACCATTTTTTTATGGCTTTCACTTGAATGATTCGGTCATGTGATATTTTTATAAAGCAGGTTTTTACGCACGCGGCAATACCGAATATGTATAGTGTATATTATTTTTTTAATTTTTATTCAGTGATATGTGTTTTTTTATTTGTACTTTTTTCACTTATTTTACATTTTTTTGACCCAGACCCACTTGGTTCTTGAAGATCCAGTGGATCTGGTATCTATATAATACAGTACATTACACTATATAGTGTACTGTATTTTGTACTTTACACTGTCTGGTCAGACTTCTGCCTTTAGCAGAAGTCTGATCAGAGTTACTATTACCATGGCAAGCAGGACTGCGGGAATCAGAACCTTTCAGCCGGCATTAGAATCCTCTGATTGGCTAGATTGTACAGACTAGCCAATCAGAGCGATCACTGGCCGGGGACCGCTCTGATTGGTCCCCGGCCGGTTAGCTGAGACCCCTGGCTGAGTGTAACAGCCGGGGTCTCAGCGCTGTCAGCATGTCTGCAGACATGGTGACAGTTTAACTGTAGGACGAGAATGCTCGTCCTATTGAGCTAAGTACTGCTCAGTTAGGACAATCATTCTCGTCCAGGGTCCTGGAGGGGTTAATGCCAATTATAGGTAAGTATGTAGGAGCCAAGGTCTTCCCTTTCCAACATTCTAAATTTGCCTAGGGGATCTTTGTCACTTACACATGCTCCTAAAACATATATCCCTGAATCCTGTTGGATAGGATTTATAATGAACAGGAACACAGGATTACACTCATTATGTTTACAACTGTTTGGTGGTGTTCCCTTCAGGACAGTCATCCTTTGTTACAAACCTTCACTGACTCTAGAGGTGGTTTCCACTGGTTTATATTCCCAACACTTCATATTGGTGTTCCATTCTGTTAATCTCCAATCTCCACAGTTGGTATGGTCATCTCTAAACACAACTACCATAGACCAGGATAGTTCCAGTCACAGGAATGTACTTATCAGACCAAAACCAAGTGTCCTATCTGTCATGTGTCTTACAGTCCACTATACTGAAAAGTCAACTTAGTTGTTCCTGACTCATCTTGTTAATATAACACCGTTGGAATTTGATTTGACTGTGATTTCCCCCTTAGTACAATATGAACCAAACAATACGACATGAAACCAAACATTATGGCTCTTATAGTCCTGGCACTTGATTTCAACATGATCCAATCAGGCTCTCCTTCCAATTCGACAGCAGTGGTGGTGGTTATCAGGACTTGATGTAGACCTTCAAACCGTAGCTCTAGGACTTTCCGCACATGTATCGTTTCATCACCTCCCCAATCTCCTGATTGTAAAGAATGAATATCTTCTATACAGTTTGTATTCTAGAAAACAACTAAAACTTGGAAATACACATTCGTCAATCAATTTGTGCAACAGACA
Source organism: Bufotes viridis (assembly GCA_033119425.1). Classification (NCBI taxonomy): domain Eukaryota; kingdom Metazoa; phylum Chordata; class Amphibia; order Anura; family Bufonidae; genus Bufotes; species Bufotes viridis. The sequence goes on from CM065592.1 coordinate 307,815,106, forward strand.
ACATAATTTGGAAAACTACTATGCTGCATCTGGAGCTGTTGGGGAAAATAGAGACCTAATCTACGGGCATTCCTAAAGAGAACTTCATAAGGACTTAGGCCTTTGTTCCGGTTAGGGGTGTAACGGATGGAGAAAAGCCCCAGGGGTAGGTACTCTCACCTCAGTCAGTACCTTTTGTCTGTAGCCTTTGCTACAGGTCAAATCTCCTAATATCCTGGAAAGAGATCAATATAGACACAGACATATTCACATTGTTCCACCTTTGTCCTGAATGTAGTCAGTCCGCAGTCTCTGAAATGGTAAGATGGTAAGATAACCTTGCGATATGCCTTCCGGGAACTCCCATAGTTCTCCCCTAATTATTACAGCATTCACCTTCAACTAACCCAGTGGCAGCATTGTTGAACCCAAGAGCCATCCACCACAGAACTCAATCACACCTTCTCTCTCTTGATTTGCCCATGTTCTAAATCCATCCTCTTTAAGTAGAGTGCCCTCTGAAGGAAGAGTTTCTTACCAACTCTCCAGAGTCCATTCTCAATCATCACTTCTACCTTTATCCTTTGATGTTTCCTTTCCTGTAGCCTGTATCTGAAAACGTCAAACTTTTTGAAAGTATACTGGCCCTAAGCCATCCCGTATCACACAGACTTCCATGTAGCATAGACTTTAGATAATAGTTCAACCTTTATCTTCTCAGGCAGCATCAGGGCATCAAACATCTTTTATACACTCAGCATTCATTATTGATGAGCTTACCCATGGATTAAACAATCTCTGCTTCACCAGATTAGACCATAATAATGAGTGATATTGTAGTAGCCAGATTAAGTAGGAACAGCATATCCTGTCTGAGATGATCCATCTTCCAGGAACCTGAAATTATCAGAAACTCCAAAATATTGGTTATTAATTCGAGACAATCATGTGAATTTGAATTTTTATTTTTAGAGGTGCTTCAGTACTACTCTCTCCCCCTTCCAGAGGCAGCAGAGTAGTTAGATCTAATTTTGTGCACCTTTGAGGCGGTGAACAGTTGGTAAGAGGAGTAGGAACTGTATTACTATCTACTTCTACACATGTGATACTACCCTTAGCCATGATGAAAGATAATGAAACATGTTTACTATGAGGCAATACAAACAAATCCTAAGGATTGTATAGATAATAGAGATCCAGCATTTGATTCTGGATTGTTGATTCCCTATGGGCGTCGCACTTGAAGGGCTGAACATTTGTAACTCCTCCCATGGGTGAGGAAGTAGGCAAATACATACAGAGTGTTCCTTCTCCCCTTCTTGTGGTGAGGACTCATAGGCAGATAGGCCCACCTTAGGTCTTTGTTCAATTGAACTTCTACAACATGGAGGACTATAGTGAACTGTACTCAGGCCTAGCTAATACTAGACATTTCCAGATGATCCTCAAAACCATCCACAAAGGCAGCACTTATGATTTTCTCATTCATCTCTAAGGTTTGTTCAAAGCCCCTTTCCACCCAACTTTCCTGGAGTCTAATGAAAACTTTCTCCACACTGTCCTGCACTGATGCACATTCAGACAATGTGACAGGCTATTCACTTAAATGCTTCCTCCCCCACCCACTAACAACATGAGAAAACTCTACATTTTTTTTTTTTTTTTACTACAAACCAGCATAGGTTAGTCTTCTGAATTGGTAATTCTACTCATCGGTAAAATTGATGTTACTTCTGGTGATCAAGGGGGCAGCAGATTTCATACATCATAAAATGATGCTAGAAATCTCACATTTTCCTATGATTTAATTTCATTTATATCTTAATAAGGACTAAGAGTCCATGTATGGAGTGGACACTTCCAATTGGCATCATAGGGATAATCTCTGCATGCACATTTTTAACTAGTGACACATACAATTGGGACACACTGGAACCTATAATATGAACACATGTTAGTAACTTCACAGATGCATTACCAATTACCAGCCCCCACCATAAGGGGGTTAAATTCCTGAGGAGGGGGTTTTAGCAGAGCACAGTTGGGTGTTGTAAAGGAAATTAAAATAATCACACAGATGGGAGGAGAGGAGTCCATGCTAGACAGAAGCAAGGTTTTTTTGTAGAACTACAAGGCACAGAAAAACACTGTGTGGGTACAGCAGATGTGGTGGGGGAAGAGATGCCACATGGCAGACTCTTTGTTCTCTATAGGATTCAAAATCCTCCATCTTGCATAGGCATGCTGCTAATGTCATTTCTCCACTTCTTTCAATTTCTATCAATCACTTTCATAGACAATTTTCACGCTAACTGTACCAGCCTATTACTATCCTTCAACCAACTTCTCTTTTCATTCAATACACTTTCCACAATCCTTCATTTAGTCTACCTCCTACTGCACTTTCCTTCTTATGTTGTTTTGATATACAGTCTCTAGGGGGAACTCTTACACAATACTACGTATTTCGGGAAAACACCGGAAATCTCTGCTACATAGTATTATATAATGCTATCAACCTTTTTTTTTTTTTTTTTTTACTCTTAACTGAAACATTTCCTTTTTGCATTAGCTGAGCCGCTGTTAACATCTCCTCATTATATCCTGCATCATTAGAATTTCCCATTATTGTGGGGCTCTACAGCTCAACAATATGCAGATTTTATTAACAACCGCTACTGATCCCACACTACCTTTGGTGAAGACCCCAGGTCTTCTAATCTTAATAACTGCTAATCAAATTGGTGTTTATCCTACTCTCTGTAGGGATACACAATCTTAACCTATCTGTCGGTATTCCTGAGCGTGACTCTGGGTTAATTTTCACTGCCAGGAGCGGTAACCCCGAGTCACGCTTGGGGTAACATTGCAGAACTGTCAGCGGAGTCCCCTTACCTACGCTGAGAGCGCCGGCCGGCATCTGACTCCCTGGTTCTGTTCCCTGCGAGCAGCAGTGGTGCATGGGAGTGGAACTGGGCGGGAAATTTAAGTGACACACACATAGAAGTTATACACTCTGAGAAGATCCCCTCAGATTTGACATTTGCCTGCCATTTGTGCCCATACAATATTTATAACACTGTACAGTGCCCCTTGCCTGCCATTTGTGCCCATAAAATATTTATAATACTGTACAGTGCCCCTTGCCTGCCATTTGTGCCCATAAAATATTTATAACATGGCATCAAAAAAGCGCCACTTTACAAAAAAAAAAACGCTTTTGGTCCAGTTGAGCGACAGTTACACGGAGGTGCTTGCAGAACTCAGCGATAGTGAGTCGTGGGGAGATTTGTCGTCTGACACTGACACGGCAAGTGAAAACGGCGATGATCCTGCACCTGTCCTCAGCGATGTGCGCACTTGGTGCCCTGTTGACTGCGATACGGACCAGGTAGTGCCCCCAAGATAACAGTTTTTTTCCCTCATCATGAAGTATTTCCACTTCACGAACAATGAAGAATTTGATGAGGCCACACATCCTGCGCCCAAACTAAAAAAACATTTTGGGAGGTATACCAAATTATTGTGACCAACTTCCAGCGGACCTACGTGCCAGAAAGAGACGTCAGCGTAGATGAAAGTTTGATGGCCTACAAGGGATGCCTAAGCTGGATACAGTACATTGCATCCAAAAGAGCGTGGTTTGGCATCAAATCCTACATGCTCTGTGAGTCATCCACTGGGTATATCTGGAATTCGGTCATTTACACCGGTAAAGGCACGAAGTTCAACCCCAGGTACAGCGGATATGGGATGGCCACATCATCTGTCCTTACACTGCTGGAACCATTGCTGAACCAGGGATATTGTGTGACCACAGACAATTTCTACACATCTCCGGAACTGTATGAGGTTTTGCTACAAAACAAGACTAACGCATATGGTACTGTTAGGCCTAACTGACGTGACATTCCATCTATGTTTGCCAAGAAAAAACTCAAAACTGGAGAAATGATTGCCTGGCAGAAGGGTAAGATGATGGCAATGCGATGGCGAGACAAGAAGGACGTGTGTCTCATGAGTACTGTGCACAATACCTCTACTGCCATGGTCCACACAAGAGGTGGGAAAGATGTGCTGAAGCCGCAAGTCGTGATAGACTATAATAACACCATGGGAGGTGTCGACAGAGCCAATCAGGCAATGACATTTTATCCGGCTATGCGCAAACAGCAAAAAAAAATATTATAAGAAGATCTTTAGGCATCTTCTGGAACAATGCCTTTGGAATGCATATATCCTGCACAGAGCAAAGAATGACAAGCCTCTTGTTCATTCTGAGTTTATATGGAAGGTCGTTGAGCGGATTTTTGTCACCCACCAGAGTAGCTGTGAACAGACCTGGACGTCGTGCTGTTGACGTTGTCAACCCAGAACGCCTGACTGGTCGTCACTTTATGGACTACATCCCACCAACTTAAAAAAAGGCAGCACCTACCAGGATGTGCGTGGTTTGCTGCTCAAAGAGAGATAGCAATGGAAAGAGGGTCCAAAAAGAAACCAGGTTACATTGTCCTGATTGTGACATCGGACTTTGTGCAGTCCCATGTTTTAAAATTTATCACACTCAGGATGTTTATTGAATTTTCTGTGACAAATTTCATTTTTTTTTTTATTACATTACTGAATAAAATTATATTATTTATTAGATTATAATTATTAATTTTGTGTTTCAAACTTTATCACATCTGGGATGTCTACTAGAGTCTTGTTTGGTGAGGTTTAAGTAAGTAATTACTAAGAACTGCAGGCCTACAATACATAACACCAAATTTCCATGCAAAAAATTGTACTACTTTTGGTAAAAAAAATTCCTGACCTAATCATACCGCCAGGGAGGTTTAATAACTGCAAATCGAATTGGTGTTAATCCTAATAGTCACTCTCCAAGACTCTCGTCAGTGCTTGGCTGGGTTCCAATTCTACGTCACAGGATATGCATCAGCTGTCTAACAACTTCTTTCGCGACAACATTCTATCGCGATAACACCAATTCAACTCTTGAGAATTAACTTGGGCAAAAGATCCAGAGGAAGTTTGTAAGAATTAAAGCTTCTTATCTTGTTTTAACCGGCATGACCTCGTTTAACAGCATCTCCCCTCATACACTGAGCACTTCCATCCTCCACAGCATCTCCCCTCATCCTCCACAGCATCTCCCTTCATACACTGAACACCCCCATCCTCCATAGTATCTCCGCTCATACACCGAACACCCCCATCCTCCACAACATCTCCCCTCATACATTGAGCAACCCCATCCTCCACAGTATCTCCCGTCATGTACTGAGCACCCCCCCTCCCCGGCATCTCCCCTCATGTTCTGAGCACCTCCTCCCCCAGCATCTCCCCTCATGTACTGAGCAACCCCCCCCCCCCCCCATCATACACTGAACATCCCTCATGCACAGGCTCCAGCATATTTACATTATAGTTTGTACTCACTGTAAAGAAAGTTCCTCACAGGTCAGCTGCCTGACTCCTCCCCAGATAAGTTCCTCTTCCTCCCTCATGCTGCTCCACACAGCCCTCAGTGCCTTGTCCTCTTTTCACAATGGCCCCACCTCCTTGCCTGACACGCTCCCACAGGCCCTTCTGACGCCCTCACACACATTCCGCAGGCTGCTCTATACCCAAAAATACTGCAGCCATAGAGAAGCGGGCCAGTGGTGAGTACAGCTAGTGCTGGGAGCGCTGTACTCACTGTTCCTTCAGCCTTCTTTACTAATGAGTGCTTCCACAATGGAAGTGCTCATTAGTTGCATCCTGGCCCTGCTGCTGATCAGCTGTAAACACCAGTGACCAGCGCCCCCTTGTTGATGTGATGCGCCCCGAGAGGTGGCACCCATCGTCCGGCTCTAGAAGCCGTCCTGTACAAATGTATCAGAGGTCAGTACGGAGATCTCTCTCATCTATTTATTCCCAGCACTGTGAAGAGGGGAAAGAGATGTTTCTACACAAATATAGAGAAGGATTCTTTACTGTAAGAGCAGTGAAACTATGGAACTGTCTTTTGGAAGGTGTGTTTATGGATTTCTGGAGAAGGGTCGTTGATCCAGGGAGTTATTCTGATTGCCTAAATGGATACAGTGAATGTCAAAAAAATAATTATTTTATGAGGTGTCAGTATCCGTCTTAAAAGCAGAGAAATTAAAATTACAATTTTTTTTCATATTTTTCATGGATTTTTTTTTTTAATAAGGTAAAACATATTGACTCAAATTTACTATTATCATGAAGTATGAGATGTCACGGGAAAAAAAATTCCCGGAATCGGTTGGATAAGTAAAAGTATTACAAAGTAATTACTGCATAAAGTAACATGTCAGATTTGTAAAAATAGACTCTGTTAACAAGGTGAAAATGTCTGATAGGAAATGGTTATTTTATTTGGTTACACGCTTAAATGGGTTTTCTCACTAAAGCGAATAACATTTATCATGTAGAGAAAGTTAATACAAGCCTACTATACTAATATGAATGTATTTTTATTAACCATATTGCTTCCTTTGCTGGCTGGATTAATTTTTACATCACTTTATACTCTGTTCATTTACATGGTTACATCCACCCTGCAGTCCAGCAGCAGTGGTCTTGCTTGCGCACTATAGGAAAAAACACAGGCCTATGTCTGCTCCAACAGTTTTGGCCGCCAGAGATGGATTGCAAGATGTATAGTCATGGAAAAATGAATCAAACCAGTAAAGGAAGCAATATGGGTACTAACTATTCATTAGTAAGATACTTATAGGGGCGTAGCTATCGGGGATGCCACAGTAGCAGGGCCGCAGCATCAGACTGGAGCGAGGGAGCCTAATTCAGCAGCATGCAGAGGCCGGCTGCTGCTGTCCCCCTTACAAGTTCCTGTTATACAGAGCTTTAAACACGTCTCCTCTTCACTCCGTTCAGCAGAGCAGGACATGCTGCCTGATGAGGAGTGAGACTGCAGCGGCTGGAGCAGCAGTGTGAAGAGATACAGTCTGTGAGTGAGTCTGCACTGTGACTGTCTCTTCTCTGTGGGACAGGATAGGGGGTGGAAGGGATGTTGGGGAACTCTTCAAGCTGCTGATGGTTGCCGTAGACCAGCAGCTTCAAAGCTACCTAGTTGTTTTATTGCCTCATTAAGCAGGCCTCCATAGACTCCCTGACAACTGCCCCTGCATCCCATATGCTGACCTTCTCTTATCTTATCCTCATCGAGCTCTTACTGTTTCCTTTCCTCCCTCATTTATCCAGACCTCCTATTGCCCCCTCCTATCTGCTATTGCTGCCCTGCACATACCTGCTGCCACCTACTTGTTGTATGAATCCCCCTCAGAGCCCCTTCCACCTACTTGCTGTGTTCACCCGTCCTCTCCATACAGAGTCCTAGTCACCTGTCTCTCTCCTCTGCCTCTCATTATGGCAGTGTCTAAACTGCATGCACCATAAGGACCTTCTAACGTCACAGGGTCATGTGACTGTACCCCCCTACCCTGTACTATGCCCCCTTATAACCTGCATTGTGCCCTCTTCCCATACACTCCCAGTCATTCCCTTTGCTATGCCCTTTGCTTTGCTATGCCACCTTTTTAGACTTGGCATGAGCGGGGAAAAGTTGCAGATTACGGAGCAAAGGATGTTTGCGCCACAATCTGTGCCAGAAATATGCCTAATACAGTGGGATGCGAAAGTTTGGGCAACCTTGTTAATCGTCATTATTTTCCTGTATAAATCGTTGGTTGTTACGATAAAAAATGTCAGTTAAATATATGATATAAAAGACACACAGTGATATTTGAGAAGTGAAATGAAGTTTATTAGATTTACAGAAAGTGTGCTATAATTGTTTAAACAAAATTAGGCAGGTGCATAAATTTGGGCACCACAAAAAAGAAATGAAATAAATATTTAGTAGATCCTCCTTTTGCAGAAATTACAGCTTCTAAACGCTTCCTGTAGGTTCCAATGAGAGTCTGGATTCTTTTTGGAGGTATTTTGGACCATTCCTCTTTACAAAACATCTTTAGTTCATTCAGGTTTGATGTCTTCCGAGCATAGACAGCTCTCTTTAAGTCACACCACAGATTTTCAATTATATCCAGGTCTGGGGACTGAGATGGCCATTCCAGAACGTTGTACTTGTTCCTCTGCATAAATGCCTTAGTGGATTTTGAGCAGTGTTTAGGGTCCTTGTCTTGTTCAAAGATCCAGCCCCGGTGCAGCTTCAGCTTTGTCACTGATTCCTGGACATTGGTCTCCAGAATCTGCTGATAATGAGTGGAATCCATGCGTCCCTCAACTTTGACAAGATTCCCAGGCCCTGCACTGGCCACACAGCCCCACAACATGATGCAACCACCACCATATTTTACTGTAGGTAGCAGGTGTTTTTCTTGGAATGCTGTGTTCTTTTTCCTCCATCCATTTGTTATGCCCAAATAACTCAATTTTAGTTTCATCAGTCCACAGCACCTTATTCCAAAATGAAGCTGGCTTGTCCAAATGTGCTTTAGCCCACCTCAAGCGGCACTTTTTGTGCTGTGGGCGGAGAAAAGGCTTCCTTCTGCATCACTCTCGCATACAACATCTCCTTCTGTAAAGTGCGCTGAATGGTTGAACGATGCACAGTGACTCCATCTGCAGCAAGATGATGTTGTAGGTCTTTGGTACTGGTCTGTGGGTTGACTCTGACTATTCTCACCATTCGTCGCTGTTAGGTATATTCATTTCTTCCCCTCTTATTGGTCAAAATTGGTGTCTCTTCTCACCAGATCCGAGGATGACCTTCTCGATCCCGGACATAGCCCCCAGATTGTTAGGAATATTCATTTCTTACCCTCTTATTGGTAGTTGGTACCCCTGGTACTAGACTTCGGTATTCAGCTTGATTTGATTCTTATCTGGCCAGGAGAGCAGCATTCACACAATTAGGTGTTGTTCAATGCCACTCTGACTGGGTTAAGCACACTGCTGTGACTTTTAGTTTCTGGGTACTCTATTGCTTCCAAGAACTCTGCTTCAGCTATGGCGGCTGCCGTTTCCTTCTCTACAGCGAGTCTCTCTAGCTTTGCATCTAAGAGGACTTTTTGCATTTCTATTGAATCCTGTTCTTCTTTCATCTTCATTTCTTGCTCAGCAAAGGCTGCTTTGACCTTTGCTGCTTCTGCCTTTACACGGGCAATGGCGGCTGCGCTGCTAACGGAAGCCGACTTGGAGGAACCATTCCTCTCTGATCTTGTCTTGTAGCTCAATACAGTGCTTCGCGACATGGTATTGGTAAAGACACTTAACTGCGTGTACTGTGGAATGCAGGTCGCTGTGCTTAACCACTTCAGCCCCCCTACCTTAAACACCCTTAATGACCAGGCCGCTTTTTACAATTCCGCACTACACTAGTTTCACGGTTTATTGCTCGGTCATACAACTTACCACCCAAATGAATTTTACCTCCTTTTCTTCTCACTAATAGAGCTTTCATTTGGTGGTATTTCATTGTTGCTGACATTTTTACTTTTTTTGCTATTAATCAAAAATTACCGAAATATTTGCAAAAAAATGACATTTTTCACTTTCTGTTGTAAAATTTTTCAAAAAAAACTACATTTCTATATAAATTTTTCTCTAAATTTATTGTTCTACATGTCTTTGATAAAAAAAAATCCAATAAGTGTATATTTATTGGTTTGGGTAAAAGTTATAGCGTTTACAAACTATGGTGCAAAAAAGTGAATTTCGGCATTTTGAAGCAGCTCTGACTTTCTGAGCGCCTGTCATGTTTCTTCAGGTGCTAGAATGTCAGGATAGTATAAATACCCCCCAAATCACACCATTTTAGAAAGAAGACACCCCAAAGTATTCGCGGAGGGGCTTGGTGAGTTCATCTATCATTTCATTTTTTTTCACAAGTTAGCGGAAAATGACACTTTCTGAGAAGAAAAAAAAAAAAAAAGTTTCAATATCTGATAACTTCTGGCAAAAAAAAAAAAATCTCAGACGGACTCACTATGCCCCTCAGTGAATACCTTGGGGTGTCTACTTTCCGAAATGGGGTCATTTGTGGGGTGTGTTTACTGTTCTGGCATTTTGGACAGGGCTAAATTGTGAGCCGCCATGTAAAACCTAAAGGTACTCGTTGTAATTTGGGCCCCTTTGCGCACCCAGGCTGCAAAAAAGCGGCACTTATGTGGTATCGCCGTACTCAGGAGAAGTAGGACAATGTGTTTTGGGGTGTATTTTTACATATACCCATGTTGGGTGAGAGAAATATCTCTGTAAATTGTCAACTTTGTATAAAATTTTTTAAAAGTTGTCGTTTACAGAGATATTTTTCACACAAAGTATGGGTATATATAAAAATACACCCCAAAACACATTGCCCCACTTCTCCTGAGTACGGCGATACCACATGAGTGACACTTTTGCAGCCTGGGGCGCAAAGAGCCCTAAAACCAATGAGTACCTTTAGTATTTCACAGGGCATTTTTACGCATTTGGATTCCAGACTTCTTCTCACGCTTTAGGGGCCCCTAAAATGCCAGGACAGTATAAATACCCACATGTGACCCCATTTTGGAAAGAAGACACCCCAAGGTATTCTGTGAGGGGTATGGTGAGTTCATGTAAAATTTTATTTTTGTCACAAGTTAGTGGAATATGAGACTTTGTAAAAAACAAAATAAAAAAATAAAAAAACTATTTCCGCTGACTTGTGCCAAAAATAAAAATTCTGTGGACTCACCATGCCCTCACGGAATACCTTGGGGTGTCTTCTTTCCAAAATGGGGTCACATGTGGGGTATTTATACTCACCTGGCATTTTAGGGGCCCCTAAACTGTGAGAATCCAAATGCATAAAATGGCCTGTGAAATCCTAAAGGTACTCATTGGTTTTAGGGCCCTTTGCATCTTGGCTGCAAAAAGTGTCACTCATGTGGTATCGCCGTACTCAGGAGAAGTAGGGCAATGTGTTTTGGGGTGTATTTACATATACCCATGCTGCGTGAGAAATATCGCTGTAAACGACAACTTTTTACATTTTTTATTCAAAGTTGTCAGTTTACAGAGATATTTCTCTCACCCAGCATGGGTATATGTAAAATATCCCTAAACACATTGCCCTACTTCTCCTGAGTACGGTGATACCACATGTGTGACACTTTTGCAGCCAAGATGCAAAGGGCCCAAATTCCAATGAGTACCTTTAGGAGGGCATATTTACGCATTTTTCTTCTCACGCTTTAGGGCCCCTAAAATGCCAGGGCAGTAGAAATACCCCACATGTGACCCCATTTTGGAAAGAAGACACCCCAAGGTATTCCATGAGGGGCATGGCGAGTTCATAGAAGATTTTTTTGGCACAAGTTAGTGGAAATTGATTTTTATTGTTTTTTCTCACAAAGTCTCCCTTTCCGCTAACTTTTGACAAAAGTTTAATTTTTCATGGACTCATTATGCCCCTCAGCGAATACCTTGGGGTGTCTTCTTTCCAAAATGGGGTCACATGTGGGGTTTTATACTGCCCTGGCATTTTAGGGGCCCTAAAGCGTGAGAAGAAAATGCGTAAAAATGCCCTCCTAAAAGGTACTCGTTGGAATTTGGGCCTCTTACGCATCTTGGCTGCAAAAAGTGTCACATGTGGCATCGCCGTACTCAGGAGAAGTAGGGCGATGTGTTTTGGGGTGTATTTTTACATATACCCATGCTGGGTGAGAGAAATATCTCTGTATATTGACAACTTTGAATAAAAAAATGTAAAAAGTTGTCGTTTACAGCGATATTTCTCACACCCAGCATGGGTATATGTAAAAATACACCCCAAAACACATCGCCCTACTTTTCCTGAGTACGGCGATACCACATGTGTGGCACTTTTTTGCAGCCAAGATGCGCAAAGGGGCCCTAAAACCAATGAGTACCTTTAGGATTTCACAGGCCATTTTTACGCATTTGGATTCTCACGCTTTAGCACCCCTAAAATGCCAGGACAGTATAAAAACCCCACAAGTGACCCCATTGTGGAAAGAAGACACCACAAGTTAGCGGAAATTGAATTTTATTTTTTTTTTTACAGTCTCATATTCCACTAACTTGTGACAAAAAATAAAATTTTGCATGAACTCACCATACCCCTCACAGAATACCTTGGGGTGTCTTCTTTCTAAAATGGGGTCACATGTGGGGTATTTACACTGTCCTGGCATTTGAGGGTCTCCGCAATCATTACACGTATGGCCAGCATTAGGAGTTTCTGCGATTCTCCGTATATTGAGCATACGGGTAATGAGATTTTTTTTTTCCGTTCAGCCTCTGCGCTGAAAAAAAAATAAAAATGAACGGCACAGATTTTTTCATTCGCATCGGTCAATGTGGATGAAAAAATCTCTGCCAAAATCAGTGACTGCGGTGCGGTGGGCTGGGCGCTAGCTACCTAACAAGTAGCTAACTAACTGGCGGTGATAAGGGACCCTTATGCCCCATTCACACGTCCGAAATTCTGTTTGCGGAACGGAATTGCGGACCCATTCATTTCTATGGGGACAGACTTTGTCCCGGTCGGATCCGGAATTACGGATCCGCGCTTCCGGGTCTGCACTTCCGTTCCGCAAAAATATAGAACATGTCCTATTCTTGTCCGCAAAAGCATTTTCTATATAGTTCTGGCAATGTGCGGATCTGCAAAATGCGGAAAGCACATTGCTGGTGTCCGTGTTTTGAGGATCTGCGGATCGGATCCACGGATCCGTGAATCCACGGATCCGCAAAACACATATGGACACAAAAAAGGGGTGTGATCAATGACAGGGGGGTGATCAGGGGGTCTAGATGGGGTGATCAAGGGGTTAGTGGTGGGGGGTGGGGGGTTAGTGTAGTGTTTGGTGCAACTTTACTCTCTTACCTGGTCCTCTGGTGGTCGATCCCAGCAAATGGGACCACCAGAGGACCAGGTAGCAGGTATACTAGACGCTGTTCACAAAACAGCGTCTGGTATACATGTTTGATGCGATTTATATCGCATCTACAGCCTGCCAGCGATTGATCATCGCTGGCAGGCTGTAGTATAACTCTCCAGACGCGCGCTCCTCAGGAACTCACGGGTCTCGCGAGAGGACGCGCCGATGCGTCCACTCAGAAGATCCCGGCCGCCCGCAGGACGCAATCCTGCGTACGGCGGTCCGGGACTGGTTAAAGAGCAGTCACGGTATGCAATCAAATATGTCTAAATTGCTTGAAGCAGCTATCCCTTGGTAGCACTGGACTGTATAGAAGTCGCTGTGGTGTCCGTTTGCAGATATTTGCGTGGACCGTAACAGACTTCTGTGTAGTCAGATGTGCCCCTCTTGCTAGAAGTCGTCGTTTAGTGTCCTGTTCTCACAACATGTACCCCCGGGGACTATATGCAGTTCAACAGGCAGATATCACCATTCTAATAGTTAATAAATTGAGACTTGTATCTGTAATCTGTGGCTTTATTAACCGGCAGTAGATAAGGTAAACTGTATAAAAGAGAACATACAAAGGACTGAATGTACAGCATACATGTACACAAAGCTTATAGGAAAACATTAATTAATCCCTTACCGACGATGCTTGAGTAAAGAGGCACATAATGTGCAGCTGTTCCTTCCATGAGGTGAAGGAAAATGGCAGCAGGCTCCAGTCTCTTTCCCACAAAGCCCTGGGAGCAGGAAGTTGTGTCACCTAATTAATATTCATGACTTTAACAAACAGGAGTGTGCTTACAGCGAAAGGTCACTAGGTGGTGCTGCAGGCACATATAGAATACACATTAACAGAAAACTATGCAATGGGTTCTGAAGAGAAGACAGTACACTCCCCGCTTGACATCAACCGATGTCACTATTAGAGTCCTCATCAGATAACAGTAAGACTAGCTCGGAAGTGGGCCTGATAAACAGTTTGGTCTCATTTTGTTTGAAAATCTTGACCTCAACTTTACGGACACATCCGTCTTCACTTGGGAATACTTTAGTAATGAGACCTAAAGGCCAGTAATTTCGTTGAACCTGAGAGTCTTTAACAAGAACAATGTCATCCGGTTTCAGGTTGTGCTTAACTGTGTGCCATTTGGCTCTTGTCTGTAAAGTAGGAAGATATTGCTTCTTCCACCTATCCCAGAAAGTATTGGCAAGAACTTGCACTTGTCTCCACTGGCGTTTGTAAAGGTCTTTGGTGCCAAACTCTCTGGAAGGAGCATTCACTGTTCCAGTCTTTTGGGTAAGTAGAGAGGCAGGCATAAGCAGTATTGGATCCCCTGGGTCATTTGATATCAGAGTCAAGGGTCTGGCATTAATAATGGCTGAGACTTCAGCCATAAAGGTTGTAAGGCTATTGTGGTAATGCTCTACAAATGGCTGAGACTTCAGCCATAAAGGTTGTAAGGCTATTGTGGTAATGCTCTACAAGCAAGGAAGCTAAATGATGATGACCAGGTATTATGATAGGGTGTTTCTCTTTGAACTCTAATTTGGCTTCTTTAAGCCTCCCTCCCACTCTCAGCAGGCCATTCTCATCAAGGACCGGATCAAGCTTCACTAACACACTGTCCTTAGACACAGGTTTTTTGTTGTTGATGCAGTCGAGTTCCCTAGCGAATGTCTCTCGTTGCATGGAACAAATTATTAGGTTTTTCGATTGTTCTAGCTCACTTACTGTGTATCCATTCTTACAATGGTGCCAGCCTTTGCAGTTACTTTCCATAACAGATGGGGTATGCTTGAAAGAATGGGCTATGTGTGCTGAGCAGGTGATAGCTCGCACAAGTGACTTCCAAGTAGAAAACCTGATGAAACGGAGACTACCAAGCTTGTATGAATTTACTGTAAGTAGCACAGATACCTGAGGGCGGATTTCTTTATCAGAATCTGCATCTAACAGCTCATATGGGTCACAGTCAGAAGAATGTTCTGGGTTGTATAGAAAAGCGGGACCTGTGAACCAAACTGTGTCCTTAAGATGACTGGCGGCAACTGACCTGGTTGCTAAGTCTGCTGGATTATGGTCAGTAGGTACAAAGTGCCATTGTTTTGGGGAAGTGGACCTCCTGATTCTTAACACTCTGTTGTTAACGTAGACGTAAAAACGCCTAGTTTGGTTGTAAATGTAGCCCAGGACCACTTTACTGTCTGTATAAAACTCGGTGTCTTGAATCTCAAGATTTATCTCTGAAGTAATTAATTCAGCTAGTTCAACGGCTAGTACGGCAGCACAGAGTTCCAGCCTGGGTATTGTATGTTCGAGAAGTGGTGCAAGTTTTGCTTTGCCCATGACAAACCCTGTGTGGCATTGACCTTTGTTGTCTACAGTTTTAAGATAAGCTACAGCGGCAATAGCTTTGACAGACGCGTCAGAGAATACATAAAGTCTTTTTGTTTTTACTTCTGTGGATGGCACAGGGGCGTAAGATCGTGGAACATGAAGGCTAGATAAAGTCTTCAGGGAGTTTCTCCACTCTATCCATGTGTTCCTTTTTTCAGGGGAAAGTGGGTCATCCCAATCCAATGTCTCCTGAGTTAGGTCTCTAAGCAGTGTTTTACCCTGGATTGTGACGGGAGCTGTGAACCCTAAGGGATCATAAAGACTGTTTATGGCAGACAGGACACCTCTACGGGTAAAGGGCTTCTCTTCCTCACTGATTTGGAAGATAAACGTGTCTGATTTTAGATCCCAGAGGAGACCAAGGCTACGTTGTATAGGAAGGGAGTCAGTCCCTAAGTCTAGGCTCTGCAGGTCATTTGAGTGGTCTTGAGAGGGAAATGCTTCTATCAGCTGCTTACTTTTAGAGGCTATTTTGTGGAGTCTCAGGTTTGAGCATGCAAGCATTTCTTGAGCTCTCTTAAGGAGACTTATTGCATCCTCATCAGTGGGTAGTGATTTTAAACAGTCATCTACATAAAAGTCCCTTTCTACGAATTGTCTGACGTCTGACCCGTATTCTATCTCACCTTCCTGAGCAGAGTGTCTAAGACCATAAATTGCAACTGCAGGAGAGGGACTGTTACCAAAGATATGTACCCGCATGTGGTACTCCGCGATATCTTTTGTGGGGTCATTGTCAATAAACCAAAAAAATCTTAAAAAGTTTCTATGTTCCTCTTTAACGAGAAAACAATGAAACATCTGCTGGATGTCCGCCATGAAGGCAACGGAGTCTTTACGAAAACGAAGCAGTATTCCTAGGAGTCTGTTGTTAACATCAGGACCTGAGAGCAGGACATCATTTAAGGAGACGCCTTCATATTTGGCGCTAGAGTCAAACACTACTCTAATTTGGCCTGGTTTCTTTGGGTGGTAAACCCCGAATATGGGTAAATACCAACATTCCTCTGAGTCTTTAAGGGTGGGGGCTACCTCTGCATGACCATTCTCAAATACTCTCCACATGAAAGTAAAGAAGTGGTCTCTCATTTCTGGCTTCTTGTGGAAGGTACGTCTTAGAGAGACAAAACGCCTGTAGACTTGCTCTCTGTTGTTAGGCAGACGTTGCCTTTGAGGTCTGAAGGGAAGAGGTGCGACCCAACTATTTGTCTCATTCTTAGTGATTTCCTTTTCCATGGTCTCTAAAAACAATCTGTCTTCATGGGACATTGCTACCTGATTGTCCTCCTTGGTCCTTTGGAACACTGAGCAACCTAGGTGGTCTTTGTCACTATCACAAGCTATGTTGTGGTTTAAAGAGCCTATGAAAGAACAAGGCAGGTGAGTACTATGTGGCAATTCCTTTATGAGGAAGTTGTTTTCACATGGTTGGAAGATAGAGGGACGTCCATTTTCTAATGTGCTAGTAAGCATGCTATTAATGGAAGTTGGTTTGTGTATGCTTCCTAAGCAGACATCTCCTATTATGACCCATCCTAGGTCATGTCTCTGGGCATAAGGAGCATGGTGTGGGCCATTAATCTGTTCTCTGGTTTTGTGAACTTGTAAGATATCTCTCCCAAGGAGTAAGATTATCTGAGCGTTAGGATCGAGCTCTGGCAGGAGATGGGCTATACGCTCCAAATGGGGGTGATGCTTAGCTACATCTGGTGTAGGGATCTCATGTCTATTATCAGGGATCTGGTTACATTCGGTAATAGTTGGTAAGGAAAGACATGTCTTACCATCTATGGACTCAATCAGGTAGCCACTAGCTCTCCTCCCCGCTGTTTCTACAGTGCCCGCACAAGTCTTTAGAGAATAAGGAGTGCTGGGCCCTTTAATGTTGAAAATCTCAAAGAAGGTAGATTTGGCTAGGGACGCATTACTTTGGTCATCTAGGATGGTGTATACATTGATGGCTTTGTCTCTGCAGCCCTTTGGGTATACCTTTGCTAGGCAGATCTTTGAGCAGGACCTGCCACCTATGGCTCTCTTGCAGACTTCGGTGCATTGCGAAGTAACTGCTGGTGGGTTGGCTTCAGAGTTTCTTTCCTCCCCGCCATGCTCTCTGGCACTGTTACTCTGTGATAAGGCCCATGAGAAAGGCCCAGGATGTAGAGCCGTGTTGTGATCTGTGTTGTTGCATTCTGTGCATTTTACACTAACCTGACAGTCCTTGGCAATATGTGATGTTGATGAGCAGCACTTGTAGCAAATATGGTTGTCCTTGAGGAAGGCGCTGCGATCTCTCATGGACATTTCTCTAAAGGCTCTGCACTTCAGAAGAGGGTGTGGCTTCTTGTGCAGAGGGCAATGCTTACCAGGATCTTTGACTGTTTCCAGGCTAGAGGAGCTGTAATACCTGTAAGAATCTGCAGGTGAAATGTTAGTTTTGTGCACTGCCACTGATCCTTTGTGAGGTCTGTGGTCAGAGGGAGTGACATAAGACTGTGATAGGTCAAAGCTAGGGTCATTACGGATGTTGGCCTCTAGGCTTACAAAGTCAACAAACACACTGAAGGGAGGGAATGGCACATTGTAGGTATGTTTGTACCTTGACCCATGGGAGATCCATTTCTCTTGCAAGTTGTGAGGAAGCTTTAATACGATCGGCTTGACACCTCTGGCGGTGTCGAGGAAAGCAAGCCCTGGTAAATCCCCCTCGGCTTTGGCAACCTGTAATTCCATCAGTAGATCACTTAAATCCCTAAGTTTCTGGAAACCTTTGCTGGTTATTTTAGGGAATTCGTCAATTCTTTTAAACAACGCATCTTCTATGACTTCTGCGGAACCATAACATTGATCAAGTCTATCCCAGATCATTTTTAGACCAGTCTCTGGGTAGTTTATATTAATGTCTCTAATTCTCTTGGCATGTTCCACAGAGTCTTTTCCTAGCCGATCAACAAGGAAGTCTATCTCCTCCCTACATGACAGGCCTAAGTCTCTCGTAATGTTATAAAAGGAGGACCGCCATGCTCTATAGTTTTCAGGGTGATCACTGAATTTCGCCAGTCCCTTTGTAACTAACTCTCGTTTAGTAAGGAACCTGGCAAAGTCTGTTGTGGCTCGGTTATAACTAGGGTTGGTTGGAGGTGTGGAGTCAAGGTGTGGCTGTGGTGTGCGATCATACCTGTATGGAGTCTCTGATTTAGGCCAGCCCGTGTCATACTGTCTTGTGGGATAAGGTGGCTCTGCAAGCTGGACTGGAAGCTGGCTTCCTTTGGCTGCAGGGAAGTTAGCTCGAGCTTTGTCATGTGGCTCTGTGCTCTCTTGTTTGCAGGATTGGGTTCCATGTGTGACTCTTTCTTTTGGATGGTATGATTTTTCTGTGGCATAGGTGACATCTTTGGTTCCTGGGAATGGATCAGCATTGCTGTTTGGTCTGGAGTGTTGAAGGACGTACTCTGAAGTGCGTCGTGCAGGATCTTGCTGGTCGAGTTCTGGGTTAAGCACACTGCTGTGACTTTTAGTTTCTGGGTACTCTATTGCTTCCAAGAACTCTGCTTCAGCTATGGCGGCTGCCGTTTCCTTCTCTACAGCGAGTCTCTCTAGCTTTGCATCTAAGAGGACTGTTTGCATTTCTATTGAAGCCTGTTCTTCTTTCATCTTCATTTCTTGCTCAGCAAAGGCTGCTTTGACCTTTGCTGCTTCTGCCTTTGCACGGGCAATGGCGGCTGCGCTGCTAACGGAAGCTGACTTGGAGGAACCATTCCTCTCTGATCTTGTCTTGTAGCTCAATACAGTGCTTCGCGACATGGTATTGGTAAAGACACTTAACTGCGTGTACCATGTGGAATGCAGGTCGCTGTGCTTAAAGAGCAGTCACGGTATGCAATCAAATATGTCTAAATTGCTTGAAGCAGCTATCCCTTGGTAGCACTGGACTGTATAGAAGTCACTGTGGTGTCCGTTTGCAGATATTTGCGTGGACCGTAACAGACTTCTGTGTAGTCAGATGTGCCCCTCTTGCTAGAAGTCGTCGTTTACTGTCCTGTTCTCACAACATGTACCCCCGGGGTCTATATGCAGTTCAACAGGCAGATATCACCATTCTAATAGTTAATAAATTGAGACTTGTATCTGTAATCTGTGGCTTTATTAACCGGCAGTAGATAAGGTAAACTGTATAAAAGAGAACATACAAAGGACTGAATGTACAGCATACATGTACACAAAGCTTATAGGAAAACATTAATTAATCCCTTACCGACGATGCTTGAGTAAAGAGGCACATAATGTGCAGCTGTTCCTTCCATGAGGTGAAGGAAAATGGCAGCAGGCTCCAGTCTCTTTCCCACAAAGCCCTGGGAGCAGGAAGTTGTGTCACCTAATTAATATTCATGACTTTAACAAACAGGAGTGTGCTTACAGCGAAAGGTCACTAGGTGGTGCTGCAGGCACATATAGAATACACATTAACAGAAAACTATGCAATGGGTTCTGAAGAGAAGATAGTACATGTTTAAGTTATCCAATCACAGAGCTACACATTTCAGTTATCTTATCTTTAGAGTCAAAGCTATATGTCAGCAAAATAGTTTCTCCCTCCATGTGACTCCTGATATACTAATGCAGGCATCCTCAAACTGCGGCCCTCCAGCTGTTGTAAAACTGCAACTCCCACAATGCCCTGCTGTAGGCTGATACCTGTAGGCTGTTCAGGCATGCTGGGAGTTGTAGTTTTGCAACAGCTGGAGGGCCGCAGTTTGAGGATGCCTGTACTAATGCATATAGACCTTGGACTGCAATATAAACATATTACAGCTACATTACAGTCCAAAGTCCACTCCACACTAATGTATAGATGAATTTAAAAAAGCCCATACAAAATTGATTAGTAATAGAACCCTTCAATCCCCTCTGAAAAACCATCTACATATTTCATTTTTGTTTTTTTCATTTTGTTCCTTTCAAAATATTTCTGTAAATATTGTTGGTAATCCTCTGGAGACCCAGGGTTTTCTTGAGGTACCTGAATGTATGCAGCTTGTGGTGTATCTGGGACTCGCCTACATCTCATAAATGTATTAATGAGGGTATACATTGGATACAGTAACAACACATGTTTGTTTAAGGTCTCGTGGACTCTGTAAATCTTTAAGGCACAATGAGCTAACATTTAGGGCCTTCACTATCCTGATTATACTATTCTGTTCAGAATAAGAGGGGCCAGGAACAACTGGATCTTGCTCCTTAGCTCTTTTAGAGACTGTGTGATTATTTGGTGCACCACATAATAAACTCATCTCCTCTGGATGATAAATACAAGAGGTAAAGAGTCCGATTGGCAAGAAAACACAAAGATTAATAGTCAGCAGCAGACAAACAAATCTTCTAGAATATTGTGGGGTCTTCATCTTCAGCCTGTGGCAAGGCTTCTTCTGAGCTCCCCTCTTTGTCTTCGTTGGACACCGGAGAAGAAACCTCAGGGATCCTTTTCACTCTGCTAGCATGAATCCAGACCGGAGCCTCTTCTGTGAGAATCACTGTTCTAGTGACTGCTACCACCGTGGTAGGGGGTCCGAATGCCAGCTCCTTGGGATCTTTTCCTTTACGTAGTACCCTGACCACCACCGTGTCCCCAGCTTGGAAGGGGTGCGTCAGTTCCTGTGGAAGAGAGGGAGACTTACAAGCAACTTTTTCTTCAGTTTTGTGACATTTTCTTCCCTAATCTGGTCTATGTTGCCTTCCTGTACCACTAGGGGGTGGCTTGCCCAAGGAGTTGGAAAGGGCCTACCCATGAGGATTTCAAAGGGTGACAGTCCTAACCTTTTATTAGGAGTCATTCTTATTTTTGCCAATATAATAGGTAGGGTTTGTTTCCATTTCTCAAAAGTACCTGCTGTGGCATTGCTAAGTTTGTCTTTAACTGTTCGATTCATGCATTCTTCAAAAAATTTGGGCTTGGCTCAAAAGGGTGCATGTTGTTTTGATGCTGTTGTGCTCTACTCTGTAAAAATGTGCTATGAAAAGTGCAGTGCTGTGCTGGGGTATACATGGTTTTCCCTCTTTGCAGACCAATCCAGTGTGTGGATTTTTCTGCAAAACAGGGTAAACCCAGTCTTTTCCTCGAGTATGTGCTTTGCAATGTATAACAGCTATTTGTGAGGGAAGCTGGAGGGTAGCCAACAGATCATCTGTAAGCTGGGAATGTGATTATTTTCTTACTGTCAGCTGTGGTGAAACCCCTGCGTTGCCAGATTACCCCATGGTCCCACACAACCCCGTGTGCATATCTGCTGTCCGTGTATATTGTGACAGGTTTGTTTTTGTGTATTTGGTATGCCCTTATAAGTGCTATTAATTCTGCAGCTTGGGCTGATTGCACATGAACGGGTCGTGACTCAAGGATAATATCTGGCAGCATCACTACTGCATATGCTGCACAGTAGATGGTGTCGAGTGGACGTGCACATGAACCGTCTACAAACACTTCTGGTGCGTCCAGTATGGGGGTGGCTGACAAATCTAGTCTGGGGGAGGTTTCGTATTCTAGTACCTAGACAGTCATGTTTGTCTGGTAAAAAGTCTTCTGTCCCTTTTAGTCCTAGTAATGCATTCAGTATAGGTGCTGGTCCTGCCGTATGTGAGGCATATTTAATCTGTAATGATGGATCACTGAGTAAAAGGACTTCATATCCTGACAATCTTAGTGCTGACATGTGCTGTGTATAAATACCTCTGAGTAGTCCCACTATGTCATGGATAGTATGCAAGACAGTGTGGTGTCCCAGTGTAAAGGGTGTGGCTAATTCCACCATCATCGCACAGGCCGCAAGAGTACATAGACATGCCGGCATCCCTTGTACAGGGACAGGCATTACCTTTGAGAAAAAGGCACAAGGACACAACTTTCCTTCATGTTCTTGAGTGAGTACCCCCGCCATGGTTTTACAGTTTTGTTGTGCAAACATGTGGAATGGTAGGTTATGATCAGGGAGGCCCAATCCTGGGCTACACATCAATGAACATTTCAGAGTATCGAAAGCATTCAACATTTCTTTTGACCATCTTATTAGCTCTGGGGATTCTTCCAGAGTGGCTTGCCTCAAAATATTGTCATATTAAGAACAGTCGGGGATCCATTGTCTACAGTAGTTTATCATACCAAGAAAGGACAGCATTTCCTTTTTGGTGTGTGTGGGGCGACCAGACCCGCAATAGACTGGATTCTCCCGGGACTGATTCTTCTTTCCCCCTGTGTGAGGACAAAGCCCAAGTATTCGACCTGCTATTTGCACCACTGCAGTTTCTTTAACGACACTTTATGACCACATTCTGACAACCATTTCAACAAGGATATACCATCATGTACACTTGCCTCCACTGACATGCTGCACAACAGTAGATTATCAACATACTGTATCAGGATGGAACCTTGGGGGGGGTGCCAGGGTTTCAAAGTGGCTTGGAGGACAATGCTATACACAACTGGTGAATCAGCATACCCCTGTGGCATTCTACCCCAGGTCAGTTGACGTCCCTCAAAGGAAAAAGCAAAATGGTACTCTTATTAAACAGACGGCTTCCACGGGGATGGAGGAAAGGAGAGTTGTGACATCAGGAACCACCGGGGCTATGGGCACAATGAGATTGTTGATTGCCCTCAAATCCTGGACAAAGCCATCTGCCTTTGTCACAGGATTGATAGGGGTGGAGTAAGGTGAAATCACCTCCTCGAGGATTCCTTTTTTCAGAAATTCTTCTATCATTGGCCTTAGCCCCTCAATCTTTTCCTTGGACAGTGGGTATTGCTTTTGATACACTGGTGTGGCACCGGGTTTAAGATTGGCTTGATAAGGTGTGCAATCAATCAGGCCCATGTCATAGTCGCCCTGTGACTATAGTGAAGGGTTTATGTCTCCTAGCTCAGAGTGGTCCTGTAAACTAACAAAAGTACATATAGCCGGGGTCACTATGGGCATGGTGGCTGAGTGAATACAGTCATTTTTTACTGTCACTCTCAAGTCCAACTTCACAAACAAGTCCCTTCCTAATAAACTTACAGGGCAATCTGGTATGATGCTGAAAGTATGGTCCGTGATGTATTCACCGTCCACTGTCTCTATTGGGAGGACACTCGTTTTATATGTTTTAGTTAATACCTCGTTAATTCCCATAGAGGGGTCAGACTTTCTTAAAGGTCCCTCGTACATGTCTTTGTTTAACACACTGGAGGTGGCGCCGCTGTCTACCATGAATCCTACCTTCCTTCACGCAACTTTCAGCAAAATAATCAGTGTATCTTTCCAGTGGGTGGTGACCTGTGTGAAAGCTTGGATGACTCCCTCCGGGCCCCGTCAGTAGGGTTGTTGATGATTCCAATCAATGGGGAACCTGGGCTGAGTCTGCGTACCCTGTCTATCTGTATTCTGTCCCCTTTGTGTCATGAGCTGTTGTTGGCTGTGTGCTCCCCGATTCTGTGTCTCTCTCCTGGGTGTTGTGCACTGTCTAGCCCAATGTCCCTCCTGTCCACAGTTATAACAGTGGTTATTCATGGTTTGGAAGTCTTAATTTCTATCATTTGATCTTTGAAAGTTTACTGCTGTCTTTCGCTTATTTCTCCCGTTACAGGCTTTCTTTAAATAAGCCACTGTGCCAGACGGAGCCACAGTAGGCTTGGGGCAGTGTTTAATAATTTTATTAAGGTCATCTATGCCCAAAGCCTTTTTCATCAGTTGATTACCAACCGTCAAAAAAGGCATGGATGTCTCAGGTCCCCTTATCTCACTATCCTTTTCCTTTAGGGCATTCTGTCTTAGATTTTTGACTACTCCTTATCAAAACTTATTTTCTCACAAAAAGAATTCAAAACAGTAATAGCAAAAAACAAAACCGAATGTTAGTCTTGGGACGACAGCTGTACACTTACGACCCAGCCTGTTACTTCCCCTTATATAAGACAAAACAACTTATAATGCAAACTTCTACAATTATCTTATTAAGAATCAAATCAAGCTGTGAAACCTTCTGTGAAATCAAGCCCTCTGAAGTACACTTTCCTTGTTACTGGACTTTCCTGAGTTCCTAATCTGACAGCTCCCTGAGCTGTGTACAACTCCCTGAGTTGTATTTTATGTGTCCCTGACACAATACTGAGTACTCCCTGAGTACCTATCTTGACAGCTCCCTGAGCTGTGTACAACTCCCTGAGTTGTATCTTGTGTCCCTGACACAATACTGGGTACTCCCTGAGTACTAGGGCTGCACGATATGGGAATTTTGTGCGATTGCGATTAGGGCCCTAAAAATTGCGATAACGATATGCGATGCGATATTTTAAGGGAATTGTGCTAGAGGTCTATCTGCTTGGTTGTTCAAGGTAAAAGCACACACAGATGACTGATAATGTGAAATGTAGTT
Organism: Bufotes viridis; assembly: GCA_033119425.1. Taxonomy (NCBI): domain Eukaryota; kingdom Metazoa; phylum Chordata; class Amphibia; order Anura; family Bufonidae; genus Bufotes; species Bufotes viridis. The sequence continues at coordinate 307,839,811 of CM065592.1, forward strand.
ATGCTGAACTCAAGAACTGAAAAGCGCAGTGTTTTTCAAAATAAAATACATATTTGCATTACTGCAAAAGTTAAAAAAAACAAAAACTTGCCATTTTCTTAATAGCACTGCACATAACAGATAAATAAAATAGATATAAGAACATGTGTTCATTAAAAAAAACACTTTCCACCGGCCCCTCCTCCCTCCCCGCACTGTAACTGATGTATCGCCGGCCGCGCTGTGCAGCATAGCGGCCGGAGATACAGTGTCAGTGTCACGTAGAAAGTCAACCATCACTTTATAAGACGCACTGCTATCCCCCCCCCCCCCACACACACACACTTTTGGGGGGGGAAAAAGTGTGTCTTATAAAGCGAAAAATACGGTAATATAATTGCAGCATTTTTGGGTCAGCAAATTGCGATTGCGATATGGCGATTAATTGCGATTGCGATTGCTTTCGCGATATATTGTGCAGGCCTACTGAGTACCTAATCTGACAGCTCCCTGAGCTGTGTACAACTCCCTGAGTTGTATCTTATGTGTCCCTGACACAATACTGGGTACTCCCTGTGTACCTAATCTGACAGCTCCCTGAGCTGTGTATAACTCCCTGAGTTGTATCTATGTATCCCGGATACAAAACTCTGTACTTACTCCGAGACGTGGCCAGTGCCCTCGGATCGGCCAGAGGACAAAATTGGTGTCTCTTCTCACCAGATCCGAGGATGACCTTCTCGATCCCGGACATAGCCCCCAGATTGTTAGGAATATTCATTTCTTACCCTCTTATTGGTAGTTGGTACCCCTGGTACTAGACTTCGGTATTCAGCTTGATTTGATTCTTATCTGGCCAGGAGAGCAGCATTCACACAATTAGGTGTTGTTCAATGCCACTCTGACTTGTTTATTGCTTACATGAGACATATATAGTTGTAGTCCAATGACATGATGTTTAAGTTATCCAATCACAGAGCTACACATTTCAGTTATCTTATCTTTAGAGTCAAAGCTATATGTCAGCAAAATAGTTTCTCCCTCCATGTGCCTCCTGATATACTAATGCATATAGACCTTGGACTGCAATATAAACATATTACAGCTACATTACAGTCCAAAGTCCACTCCACACTAATGTATAAATGAATTTAAAAAAGCCCATACAAAATTGATTAGTAATAGAACCCTTCAGTCGCTTCTGTCTATCCAATATTTTTCTTGGTCTGCCACTTCGAGCCTTAACTTGAACTGAACCTGTGGTCTTCCATTTCCTCAGTATGTTCCTAACTGTGGAAACAGCTGAAATCTCGGAGACAGTTTTCTGTATCCTTCCCCTAAACCATGATGGTGAACAATATTTGTCTTCAGGTCATTTGAGAGTTGTTTTGAGACCCCCATGTTGCTACTCTTCAGAAAAAATTAAAAGAGGAGGGAAACTTACAATTGACCCCCTTAAATACTGTCTCATAATTGGATTCACCTGTGTATGTAGGTCAGGGGTCACTGAGCTTACCAAGCCAATTTGAGTTCCAATGATTAGTTCTAAAGGTTTTGGAATCAATAAAATGACAACAGTGCCCAAATTTATGCACCTGCCTAATTTTGTTTAAACAATTATAGCACACTTTCTGTAAATCCAATAAACTTCATTTCACTCCTCAAATATCACTGTATGTGTCTCCTATATGATATATTTAACTGAGATTTTTTATCGTAACAACCAACGATTTATACAGGAAAATCATGACGATTAACAAGGTTGCCCAAACTTTCGCATCCCACTGTATAGGTGTATTTCTGTTTAATAAATGACCCCATAATTGTATTCTAATTCCAGGATAGGGCTTAATGTCTTTATAGTACATAGAATCTAGTGTATTATACTGTGCCCTGTATTTCCCGATAGATAAATGATCCTTGGGAAACACAGTCCACACCGCTGCCCACCAGGACCAGGTTGTGCGCTCTGTCAGTACATGGCAGCCTCACCTCTCTGCCCCACTGCTCTGCTGAGTACTAGTGCTTTTTTGGCACACTAAGGCTGGTTTTACATCACATTTTTGCCATCCATTTAAAGAGGACCTTTCACCGGTCCAAAGTTTTAGTCAAAGGTATGTACATGCAGAGCGGCACCCAGGGATGTCCCTGCAGTTACTTGTATCCCTGAGTGCTACTCCGTTCGCCCGCTGTAGCCCCCGATACCGGTGCATGCGCTGCTGCTAGTTTTGCCTTGGGCGGAGACATCCTCTTTTACCCTAGGCGTCTCTTTCTCCCAGGCCGCAGCGCTCAGCTTATATCCAGGAAGGTTGCAGGATGCCATTTGCTGAAGTGACACAAACCCTTTAACTCCTTCAAGGCAGAACCATTTTTTACCTTAAATTTTGGAAATCTGACATATCACTTTATGTGGTAATAACTCTGAAATGCTTTTACTTATACAAGCCATTCTGAGATTGTTTCCTCTGGATAGGTCCTCAATATCAGATCCGTGGGGGTCCGACACCCAGTACCCGATCAGCTGCGTGATAAGACAGCTCGTGCAGTGCGGATGTGCCATCTCCCTTCTCTTTTCCTGCTCATCGCTGCTGTCTATGGCAGAGCAGTGGTAAACAGGAAGAGAGACAGGAGACAGCAAGTGCGCACTGCGCAAGCTGTCTCCTCACACAGCTGATCGGATGCCGGGTGTTGGACCCCTGCTGATCTGATATTGATGACCTATCCTGAGGATAGATCATTAATACAGCAGAGCCTGGAGATCCCCTTTAAACCCACTTTTTGGTGGCAAGTTGACCAATAAATGGCTGTCTTGGCTTTTTTTTTTTTTACAGCATTCAGCTGAGGGGGTAGATCATGTGATATTTTTATAGAGCCACTAGTTATGGACACTGCAATATCTAATATGGCTATTTTTAATAAATTTTCACTTTTACATTAAAAATCACTTGATGCAGGGAAAGGGGCACATTTTTTTTTTGCTGTAAACTTTTATATTTTTATAATTTTTATAAACTCCATCCCTCTGCTATTCTCTTATGTGCCACAGTCAGAGTTGATTGTGGGATGTAAAGGGTTATCTACGGGAAGGGCGGTAATTCAAATTTTTATATTTTTTAAATTTTTATATACATAAATTCTTTATTTAAAACTTTCTTTATGCTATTGTAGTTCATATTTGAGGCTACAAAAATCATCATTATTTATTTATTCTGAACCATCATGGTTCTTATAGATCCATGATTAGAGGAGATTGCTCATTTCCTATGTTGGCCTGCCACCTGCTGGCCAAAATAAGAAGTGCACCATCAATACCTTGCGTCTCTTCAGAGAGATCCAGCTTATCAAATTCAATTACCGGCATCCTCATTGACTGTAAGAAGCCTGGAAGCTTTCGCTTCCGGTTTTATGAGCTTTTAGATGCTGTGATCAGACTTGATCACGCAATCTAAAGGCTTTAATGACCGTGATCGGCATTATCGCTGGTCGCAGTCACTAGCCGCAGGTCTCTGCTGTTTAAAACAGTGGAGACCTGCCGGCCATGGCGCTCGCTGCATTTGCATGTATACCCATTGCGTCAGCGCCGTACATGCACGGCGCTGGTAACTAAAGGGTTAAAGTTTAATGTGGATTGCAAGTCAATATTGCTAGGGACATATCTGGGTGGGGACTTGCCTCTGGCATATTTAGGTAGGGTGGTAAAGAGGGTGCAGTATGAGTGTATCTAAAATTACTGCAGCCATGACTTGATTCAGGCAGCCGCTCTGTAGGGAGTCTGCAGAGAGGCTCTGTTCTCTCCTTACTATAACTGCTGGACTGTGACAGCTCTGCAGGTGAGGGAAGTATGTGTATGAATGTTTGTCACATATATGAAGAGATGTGGTTTGTGTTTAACGTGTATGAAGGTAGGTGTGTTTGTGTAACGTGTATGAAGGTGTGTGTGTAATGGGTTTGAAAATCATCTTGTGTTATGTGCATGTGCGTTTCGTCTATCTGTGTGTGTGTGTACATCAGGGGTGTACAACATTTTTGGGTGAGGGCTGCATTGTCACATTGTTCTATTTAAAGGGTCTGTGATTGGCGCTAGTTTGCATAGGCCTTTTACACAGGCCGATGCAAAGTGAATGGGGAGAAATGATGACTACTACAGTCATTACAGTCATTCCTCCCTCATTCAGTCCTATTGATTCAGTAGCACATCCGTTATTACACAGGGAGATGTGCTGATGATAATCCTACATCTTTCATCTTCATAAAATATGCAAATCAGCTGAAAACCGAGTTATTGCTCATTTGTCATCTGATCAGTGGTTCGATTATACAGGTCAGATATCAGGAATGAGCATTCCTAATGACGTGTAGCACTTCAGTCACCTGTAGCAAATGCAAGTCCACACCAGGAGCACTGCTTAACCCAGCACTGACAATCTTTCAAACATGCAGACTTGTTTGTTCTTTTTAACTCATTGTGCCAATTTTGTATGTGAGTGATCAATAGAAGTCATACCCACAAGTTGCTGGTACAAAACCTTTCGTTTCTTAAAATAAATATTGGCACAATGAAGTAAAAAGAACACACAAGTCTGCATCTTTGAAAGACATTCCTAATGATCATCTGTTCCTTGTTAATGGCTGAATATGGTGCATTGTAATAGGAGCTTAAAGGCATAGCCAGGTAAAAATTATTTTTTAACCCCTTAAGGACACGGCCCTATTTCACCTTAAGGACCAGGCCATTTTTTCAAAATCTGACCAGTGTAACTTTATGTGGTGATAACTTTAAAACGCTTTTTCTTATCCAGGCCATTCTGAGATTGTTTTTTCGTCACATATTGTACTTCATGACAGTGGTAAAATGAAGTCGAAAAATGTCATTTTTATTTCTAAAAAAAATACCAAATTTAACAAAAATTTTGAAAAAGTTGAAAGTTTCAATTTCTCTACTTCTATAATACATAGTAATACAGCCAAAAAAAGTTATTGATTTACATTCACCATATGTCTACTTCATGTATTGATTATTTTGGGAATGCCATTTCATTTTTTGGGGACGTTACAAGGCTTAGAAGTTTAGAAGCAAATCTTTTCAAAAACCCACTTTTTTGGGACCAGTTCAGGTCTGAAGTCACTTTGTGAGGCTTACATAATAGAAACCACCCAAAAATGACCCCATTCTAGAAACTACACCCCTCAAGGTATTCAAAACTGATTTTACAAATGTCATTAACCCTTTAGGTTTTCCACAAGAGTTTATGGCAAATGGAGATAACATTTCAGATTCTATTTTTTGGAAATTTTTCCATTTTAATCCATTTTTTCCAGTAACTAAGCAAGGGTTATTAGCCAAACAAAACTTAATATTTATCCCCCGATTCTGCAGTTTGCACAAACACCCAATATGTGGTCGTAAACTGCTGTATGGCCAAACTGCAGGGCGCAGAAGGAAAGGAACACCATATGGTTTTTGAAAGGCAGATTTTGCTGGACTGTTTTTTTGACACCATGTCCCATTTGAAGCCCCCAGATGCACCCCATAGAGTAGAAACTCCATAAGTGACTCCATCTAAGAAACTACACCCCTCAAGGTATTCAAAACCAGTTTTACAAACTTAGTTAACCCTTTAGGTGTTCCACAAGAGTTATTAGCAAATGAAGATGAAATTTCAGAATTTCTATTTTTTGTTACCTTGTCTCAAAAAAAGTGTAATATAGAGCAACCAAAAATCATATTTACCCTAAAATAGTACCAACAAAACTGACACCTTATCCCGTAGTTTCAAAAATGGGGTCACTTTTTTGGAGTTTCTACTGTAGGGGTGCATCAGGGGGGCTTCAAATGGGACATAGTGTCAAAAAACCAGTCCAGCAAAATCTGCCTTCCAAAAACCATATGGCATTCCCTTCCTTCTGTGCCCTGCCGTTTGGCCATACAGCAGTTTACGACCACATATGGGGTGTTTGTGCAAACAAGAGAATCAGGGCAATAAATATAGAGTTTTGTTTGGCTGTTAACCCTTGCTTTGTTACTGGAAAAATGGATTTAAAATGGAAAATTTCAAAAAATAGCTGTTTTGGGACCGTTTTTATTTTTTGTTATTTACATCATTGAACTGACAGGTTAGATTGTGTGCTATTTATATAGAGCAGGTTGTTACGGACGCGAAAATACCAAATATGACTACTTTTTGGGGTTTTTTGTTTGTTTTACATAATAAAGCATTTTTGAAAAAAATATTTGTGTCTCCACGTTTTTTTTTTTTTTTTGGGCGACTGTCTTCTGTAGGGGCTCATTTTTTGCGGGATGAGATGGCGGTTTGATTGGAACTATCTTGGGGTGCATATGACATTTTGGTCGCTTGCTATTACACTTTTTGTGATGTAAGTTGACAAAAATGGCTTTTGACACCGTATTTTTTTTTTTTTTTTTGCTGTGTTCAGCTGAAGGGTTAGGTCATGTGTTATTTTTATAGAGCAGGTTGTGACGGACGCGGCGATACCTAATATGTATACTTTTTATTTATATAAGTTTTACACAATAATATCATTTTTTAAAACAAAAGAAAAATCATGTTTTAGTGTCTCCATAGTTTAAGAGCCATATTTTTTTATTTTTTTGGGAGAGATTGTCCTAGTTATGCGCTCATTTTTTGCGAGATGAGATGGCGGTTCGAATGGTACTATCTTGGGGTGTATATGACTTTTTGATTGCTTGCTATTACACTTTTTGTGATGTAAGGAAACAAAAAAATGGCGTTTTTATTTTTTATGTTTACGGCGTTCATCTGAGGGGTTAGTTCATGTTATATTTTTATAGAGCAGTTCCTTATGGATGCGGCGATAATATGTATACCTTTTTTATTTATTTTGGTTTTACACAATAATATCCTTTTTGAATTAAAAAAAAACATGTTTAAGTGTCTCCATAGTCTGAGAGCCATATATTTTTAAGTTTTTAGGCAATTGTCTCAGGTTGGGTATAATTTTTGCGGGATGAGGTGATTGTTAGATTGGCACTATTTGGGGGGTCATATGACTTTTTGATCGCTTGCTATTACACTTTTTGTGATGTAAGGTGACAAAAAATGACTTTTTGATAGTTTTTATTTTATTTTTTTTACAGTGTTTACTTGATGGGTTAGGTAATGTGATATTTTTATAGAGCAGATTCTTACGGACGTGGAGATACCCACTATGTCTACTTTTTAGTTTTTTATTTTACATTTAACACTAAAAAGCATTTTTGAAACAAAAAAAATCATGTTTTAGTCTGAGGCATAGTTTTTTTATTTTTTGGCCAGTTGTTTTAGGAAGGGGTTAATTTTTTGCGGGATGAGATGGCAGTTTGATTGGTACTATTTTGGGAGGCATACACCTTTTTGATCACTTTGTATTACACTTTTAGTGATGTAAGGTGCCAAAAAATTGCTTATTTACACCATTTTTTTTTTTATGGCGTTCACCTGAGGAGTTCAGTCGTGACATATTTATAGAGCAGGTTTTTACGGACGCGGCGATCGATAATATGTGTAGTGTATTTTATTTTTTTTAATTTTTATTCAGTGATGTGTTTTTTTCATTTTTTTTGACCCAGACCCACTTGATTCTTGTAGATCCAGTGAATCTGGTGTCTGTATAATACAGTACAGTACACTATATAGTGCACTGTGCTGTATTTTGTACTTTACAAAGTCTGAATAAACCTTTAGCAGGTCTATTCAGACTTTCAGCACCATGGAGAGCAGGACGCTTCAGAAAGCGTCCTGCTTCCATGGCAACCATCACCCGCTGCCATAAGAGAGCAGCGGGTGATGGATAGGCAGTGAGTGGGGCTCCCTCCCTCTGCGATCCCATCCTGTTGGGGGGCTACAAAGGCACAGCAGCCCCCCGAAGGGAGAGGGAGGGAGTTACCTCCCTGTTAAACCTTCCATACTGCGGTCCGTACCGCGGTATGGGAGGGGTTAAACGGCTGGCATCTGATCAAGCACAGATGCCAGCCGTTTCTATCAGAGTGTCAGCAATGGGGGGGGTCACAGGACCCCCCTGGGCATTGTAACATTGTAGCAGGTACCTTGTTCCAATCACTGCCGGCTGAGCAGCAGTGATCGGAACTACTCATGACGTACCGGTACGTCATGAGTCCTTAAGGACTCGGGGAAACATGCCGTACCGGTACGTCATGGGTCCTGAAGGGGTTAACAAGTGCCTGCCGCATAGTCCTGAAACAGAAAATGTATACTTCCCTGCCAACGCCTCCTGCCGCTTCAGTTCTCTGCTCTGCCCCCGCTGTATCTATCTTCTGGTCTCTGCACTGTGTACATCTGACTGGCTGTGGGCATGGTCACATGCACCACTCCCGCCAATAACTGGCTTCGGCAGTGAAATACTGCTTGTGGCTACATCAACGCTGTAGCAGTACATGTGACTATGTCCACAGCCAGCCAGATGTAAACAGTGCAGAGCCTTCTGTTTCAGGGGTATGCTGTGGGAATTTCTCCTATTCATAAATTAATGCCTTCCTTCACTACAGTATAGTAAAACCATAGTACTTAACTGAAACAATTTTTTGTTCGAAGACACCTACCGTAAACAACAATGCACGACCGTAATAGGGTAGAATTTGGTCCTGACGTATGCTAATATCTTCATGAGGAGATTTGAGGAGGTATATGTATATACATCCAGTTTCTGCTGTTAAATCGGGGGCTGGATGAGATATATTGACGATGTGTTCTTTGTCTGGACTGACACAATTGAATGACTGTATAAGTTCCAGCATTACATCAACAGCATCTACAATGAACTCCACTTTGCCTTGGTATTCTCTCACACAGCCTTGCAGTTCTTGGACACCATTGTCTACATGGAAAATGTACGTATGTGTACAGATTTATACACTATACTCAGTAGCAGCACCCTCAGGTGTAACAGTGCACACCCCAAAAACATTAAGGAGTCACCACCCTATAGGCAACTACTCGGGGTTAGACAGATTATGACAGATGATACAAGACTGTACAGCAGACTAGAGGACATGGGCAACAGGTTCTGTGAACGTAGTTATCCTAAAATGATGGTACAGCGGCACTGACATTGAGTATGCGAACTGGACCGCAGCAAACCCCTGGATTATGGTCCAGTAAAACTGCAGGGTTTTGGGTACATTCCCCTTGCACATGCGAGGGGCATGCCCCCACCCAATAGATGGATGATTGCAGCCAAAGTAGTAGGACACATCTGTATGCATGAACGGGTACCATTAATATCCGTGCCGAGCCAACTTAATAGTTAGCCCTTCCTCCCTTTTGGGGAGTTCAACACTAAAAAAGATCAACAGTCAAAGCAGGATATAGCCTATATGCTTTATTTGGTTGCTTTGTTCTCAGATGACACAAAATTGGTAACTGCATACATTAGATTACTATGACAGTTGCCGCTCTGGTAGTCCTCTGGGTTTGTTTTACAACTATGACAGTAAGCAAGCTCTAGACATGCAAAGTACATGCTGGCTGATAAGTTGGCCTATTATCTAGCCAACAGTATTGGGTTTATAACTCCCTGTTGAAGTGCATGCATAGACCTGCAGGACGGAGGATCGCATCCCCGCACGTAGATGAGTCGGCGAATGCACAGTATACCCAAACGCCATGTATAGTTTCTGTCACTCCTGAACGTTGGCAGTGCAAGTGCCTTATGAGCAGGGGGCACTGTGTTTACCGCTCCTCGAGCGTGACAGAACCCTCTATACCAGTGGTGCTCAACCTGCGGCCCGGGGGTCACATGCGGCCCTCGATACCATTCTGTGCGGCCCCTAAACATCTGGTAAAAGACATGTAGGTCTATGTCTTATGGCTTCTTACATATATCTTTCATGTATTCTCCTATTAGATGGGAGTCCTAGAACTGTAACTAGACATTTATAGTATATACTGTATATTCAGTATACCAAAAATACAGTATTTCACTTGGTAATACCCTTTTAACCACATCAGCCCCCCTAGCTTAAACACCCTTAATGACTAGGCCACTTTTTACAATTCTGCACTACACTAATTTCACCGTTTATTGCTCGGTCATACAACTTACCATCCAAATGAATTTTACCTCCTTTTCTTCTTACTAATAGAGCTTTCATTTGGTGGTATTTTATTGCTGCTGACCTTTTTACTTTTTTTGCTATTAATCAAAAATGACTGAAATTTTTTTGCAAAAAAATGACATTTTTCACTTTCTGTTGTAATTTTTTTTTAAAAAAAAAATAGATTTCTATATACATTTTTCTCTAAAGTTATTGTTCTACATGTCTTTGATAAAAAAAAATCCAATAAGTGTATATTTATTGGTTTGGGTAAAAGTTATAGCGTTTACAAACTATGGTGCTAAAAAGTGAATTTCCGCATTTTGAAGGTACTCTGACTTTCTGAGCACCTGTCATGTTTCTTCAGGTGCTAGAATGCCAGGATAGTATAAATACCCCCCAAATGACACCATTTTAGAAAGAAGACACCCCAAAGTATTCGCGGTGGGGCATGGTGAGTTCATGTATCATTTAATTTTTTTTCACAAGTTAGTGGAAAATGACACATTCTGAGGAAAAAATAATAATAATAAAGTTTCCATTTCTGCTAACTTCTGGCAAAAAAAAAATAAAAATCTCCCATGGACTCACTATGCCCCTCAGTGAATACCTTGGGGTGTCTACTTTCCAAAATGGGGTCATTTGTGGGGTGTGTTTACTGTTCTGCCATTTTGGGCGGGGCTAAATTGTGAGCATGCATGTAAAACCTAAAGGTACTCGTTGGAATTTGGGCCCCTTTGCGCACCCAGGCTGCAAGAAAGTGTCACTCATGTGGTATCACCGTACTCAGAAGAAGTAGGGCAATGTGTTTTGGGGTGTATTTTTACATATACCCATGCTGGGTGAGAGAAATATCTTTGTAAATTGTCAACTTTGTATATAAAAATTTAAAAAGTTGTCATTTACAGAGATATTTCTCTCACCCAGCATGGGTATATGTAAAAATACACCCCAAAACACATTGCCCTACTTCTCCTGAGTGCGGCGATACCACATGTGTGACACTTTTTTGCAGCCTGGGTGTGCAAAGGGGCCCAAATTCCAATGAGTACCTTTAGGATTTCACAGGGCATTTTTACGCATTTGGATTCCAGACTTCTTCTCACGCTTTAGAGACCCCTAAAATGCCAGGGCAGTATAAATACCCCACAAGTGACCCCATTTTTGAAAGAAGACACCCCAAGGTATTCCGTGAGGGGTATGGTGAGTTCATGTAAAATTTTATTTTTTGTCACAAGTTAGTGGAATATGAGACTTTGTATGAAAAAAAAATGCCAATTTCCGCTAACTTGTGCCAAAAAAAAATATACCTTGGGGTGTCTTCTTTCCAAAATGGGGTCACATGTGGGATATTTATACTGCCCTGGCATTTTAGGGGCCCTAAAGCGTGAGAAGAAGTCTGGAATCCAAATTTGTAAAAATGCCCTCCTAAAAGGTACTCATTGGTATTTGGGCCCCTTTGCGCATCTTGGCTGCAAAAAAGTGGCACACATGTGGTATCGCCGTACTCAGGAGAAGTAGGGCAATGTGTTTTGGGGTGTTTTTTTTACATATACCCATGCTATGTGTGAGAAATATCTCTGTAAATGACAACTTTTTAAAAAAAAAATTATACAAAGTTGTCAATTTACAGAGATATTTCTCTCATCCAGCGTTGGTATATGTAAAAATTCACCCAAAAACACATTGCCCTACTTTTTGCCCTAAATTTGAATTGCCGACCCTGCTCTCCTGGCTCACAACCATCCGTGGAGCCAGGAGAGCAGCAGCTGCCGTTCTTGCTGCAGTCAGTAAGTTTATTTTGTGCCCCCAGGCACTTGACCTTACTTTAGGGACAGTTAGGGATATTTAGTTAAGGATGTATAGGCAGGGATAGTGAGGGTCAGTTTAGGGAAAGTTGAAGTTTAGATTTTTTTTCCCCTTATTTTAGTTAGCACCCCATAAGTAAGTGTCTGGGGTTCCACAGTCCTCAGGGGTGCTGCAGTATGCCCCCCCCCCCCCCACACACACACACACACACACTTTTGGGACCTTTTTGTTTTTTTGGTTAGTGTTTTTTTTTTTTTTTTTTTTTTTTAAGGAAAAGTACGTGAACACCTGTGCCCCCACACCCCCAATAAAGATTTCCACGCACGCGCACACTCCCCTATGGCCCGCCGGACGTTCTCGGCCAAGGAGGCATATGCTTTTAGTTAGGGAAAAGTACGCGAACACCCGTGCCCCCGCACCCCCGCACCCCCAATTAAGATTTACGCGCACACACACACTCCCCTATGGCCCGCCGGACGTTCTCGGCCAAGGAGGCATATGTCCAGCTTGCCTCTGAGTCCGAGAGCCCCAGTGAGGACGAGGATGACCCCACGTTCCTTTTGTCATTCAGCGGAGACACCGCCAGGCGGATCGAGGGGACCCCCATGCTAGGGACCCTGTGGCCCACCCTAGTACGAACTTCTCTGGGGCTCGTACTAGTTTTAAGGCCCACCAGGTCAGTTTACCTGAGCCCCCTGCAGTTGAACTTGGATGGTGTACCGCAGAGACCTTTGAGCCCGCAATTCCTGACTTTGTTGGTGAATCAGGAATCCAGATTTACACAGTGGGCTTCACTGAATATGACTTTTTTAGTCTTTTTTTCAGTGACCAACTGGTAAATCTAATGGTGGAGCAAACGAATCTGTACGCCCAACAGTTCGTTGCTCAACACCCGGGCTCTTTTTTTGGCTAGGCCCGGTGGCTGGACGCCGGCCAGTGCAGCCGAGATGAGGACGTTTTGGGGCCTCATGCTGCACATGGGCCTAGTCAAGAAACCCAGTGCCAGGCTGTACTGGAGTGGGGACGTCCTCTACCAGACCGCACTCTACAGTGAAGCTGTACAAACTTTGTGAGAGTACCTCAAGGTACACTTACAAGTTTCATGTGTACAAAGACGAGATTCCCGTATTGAACCCCCAGAATGTCCCCCCACTCACTGTGTTAGCCGGAAACTTGTGTGGGACCTTTTGTACCCACTGCTAGATAAGGGTTACCACCTTTACGTGGATAACTTTTATACTAGCATTCCCTTGTTCAAGTCCCTCTCCGCCAGATCCACGCCCGCTTGTGCGACCGTGCGGAAAAATTAGCATGGCCTCCCTGCCTACCCCCTCCAGGTACCGATCCCCAGGAGTGAGACCCATGCCCTTACCAGTGGAAACCTGTTGCTGGTCAGATATAAGGACAAGAGGGATGTCCTTATGCTGACCACAATTCACGGTAACAGCATCTCCCCTGTCACTGTTCGAGGTACCACGGCAACGGTCCTCAAGCCCGATTGTATTGGCGACTACAATCGGTATATGGGAGGAGTTGATCTCTCTGATCAAGTCCTCAAGTCATATAACGCCATGCGCAAAACCCAGACATGGTACAAAAAAGTTGCGGTCTACTTGGTGCAGGTTGCCAAGTACAACTCTTTTGTACTGTTCCAGAGCGCTGGCAACATAGGGACATTCCTTCAGTTCTATGAGGCAGTCATCAAGACCCTGGACCCTGAACTTTTCTGACCGGGAAAGAGCAGGGGGGAGTACCTCGGGAACTGGAAAGAGGGGACGGTCCCCAAAAAATTGCAGTTTGTTTCATAGGAGGGGGATATGGAAGGACACTACCACTCAGTGTGACACGTGCCCCATCATCCGGGCCTCTGCATTGACAGTTGCTTCAGGGAGTACCACACTTCCATGGAGTTCTAAATTTATAATCCCCTTTCCCAATTTAGTCACTGACTATAAAAAACAAAAAAAACTATGGTTCTCAGACTTGAGACACCAAAAAAAAAAATTTATTCCAAAAATGATATTTTGTAAAACTAAAATAAATTTAAAAAAGTAGATATATTGGGTATTGCCACGTCGGTAATCTCTGTAAAAATACCGCATGACCTAACCCCCAGATTAACACGGTAAAAAATAAAAAGGTGCAAAAAAAAATATTTTTGTCACCTTGCATATAAAAAGTCTAATAGCAAGCGATCAAACAGTCATATAGCCCCCAAAATAGTGCCATTAAAACCGTCCCCTCATCCCACAAAAAATGAGCCCCTACCTAATACAATTGGATAAAAAACTTTAAAAAAAATGACTTTTTTTTAATCAAAACATATGGTATAGTCTAAAACCTAAATAATTGTAGAAAAGTAGACTTATTAGGTATCGCCGTATCCGTTATAATCTCCTCTGTAAAAATACCCCATGACCCAACCCCCCAGATTAACAAGGTCCAAAAAAAATGTTTTAAATGGTGCCAAAACAGCTATTTTTGGTACTTTTCCATTTCAATCCGTCTTTTCTGGTAAAAAAGCAAGGGTTTACAGCCAAACAAAAAGGTAAGGGCCGACATGGTTTCTGGAAGGCCGATTTTGATGGCCTTTTTTATTGACACCATGTCCCTTTTGAAGCCCCCCTGATGTACCCCTAGAGTAGAAACTCCCTAAAAGTGAAAAGGAACTACACCCCTCAAGATATTCAAAACTGATCTTACAAACTTTGTTAACCCTTTAGGTGCCCCACAAGAGTTAATGGCAAATGGAGATGAAATTTCAGAATTTCAATTTTTGGTAACCTTACCTCTCAAAAAATGTAATATAGAGCAACCAAAAATCATATGTACCCTAAAAATAGTCCCAACAACACTGCCACCTTATCCCGTAGTTTCCAAAATAGGGTCACTTCTAGGGAGTTTCTACTCTAGGGGTGCATCAGGGGGGCTTGAAATAGGACACGGTGTAAATAAACTGGTCCATAAACACATATGGGGTGTTTCTGTAAATGGCAGAGTCAGGGCAATAAAGATACAGTCCTATTTGGCTGTTAACCCTTGCATTGTTAGTGGAAAAATGGGTTAAAATGGAAAAATTGGCAAAAAAATTAAATTCTAAAATTTCATCTCCATTTGCCAATAACTCTTGTGGAGCACCTAAAGGGTTAGCAACGTTTGTAAAATCAGTTTTCAATACCTTGAGGGGTGTAGTTTCTAGAATAGGCTAATTTTTGGGTGGGTTCTATTATGTAAGCCACACAAAGTGACTTCAAACCTGAACTGGTACCTAAAAAAATGGGTTTTTGAAAATTTCCAAGATTTACTTCTAAGCCTTGTAAAGTCCCCCAAAAATAAAATGGCATTCCCAAAATGATCCAGACATGAAGTATACATATGGGGTATGCAAATGAATAACTATTTTTGTATGTATTACTATGTATTATGAAGTATCGAAATTGAAAGTTGGAAATTTGCTAATTTTTCCCACATTTTTGTAAATTTGGTATTTTTTATAGATAAAAATGTTTTTTTTTAACTTTATATTAAGTACATAAAGTGTCATAAAGTACAATATGTGACCAAAAAAGAATCTCAGAATGGCCTGGATAAGTAAAATCTTTTTAAAGTTATCACCACATAAAGTGACACTGGTCAGATTTGCAAAAAATGTCCGGGTCCTTAAGGTCAAATAAGGCCGTGTCCTTAGGGGGTTAACACTGACCCCGAACCCCCCTAGTGCCCAGCGTTTTTACAATGGGACCTCCACTGCAGCCCATCCCCTTAACGTTGACCTTCACAGCAGCCTGCCCCTTTAACAGTGAGTTTCACAGCACCCCACTCCTTTGACAGTGACCTCCTCAATGTCCTGCCCTCTTAAGTGACCACTACAGCATCCCTCCCCTTAACACTGAACTCCAAAGGGGACTGTCCCCTTATCTGTGTCCTCCACTCCACCTCCACAGCACCCGTGCCTTTAACAGTGACCTCACAGTATCCTGCTGCCTTAACAGTGACCTCCACAGCAGCTGCTCCTTTAATAGTGGCCCCTGCCCTCTTAAGTGACCTCCACAGTGCCCGCCCCATTAACAGCGACCTCCACAGTGCCCGCCCCTTTAAAAGTGACCTCCACAGCAGCTGCCCTTCAATAGTGGCCCCTGCCCCCTTAACAGTGAACTCCACAGCACCCTTCCCCTTTAAGGTTAGGGCTACATGACGACATGTGTCGCTCGACATTTTGTCGTACTAATGTCGCGAAACAGTTTTTTTAATGATAGGCTATGGTGTCGCACTGCGACACCATAGCAACACGACAGTCACAAAAAATCCATCCAAGATGGATGCATGTAGCAATGTAGTTGTGCCCTATGTGTCGTGCAGTCTTAGCCTAAAGCTGACCTACAGCAGTGAAGAAAAATTGCTGGGTTGTTATGGAAACCTGGAGTAAAATTGTGTGTATGTGGAGACTAAAGGCCTGCAAGCTTATATTGGCTGATAAGGGACACGTGACCGTGTTTATTGCAGTTGGGATATGAACACCGACGTAACGACCGGGGTGCCGGGGGAGCCCATACAACTCTAGTTACGCAATTGGATATGAAGAGAAAGACTTGCAGGCTTGTATTGGCTAATGCAGGTCATATTTTGGGAATATCTCAGGAACGGTACATCCTAGAGAGCTGTGGCCCCACAAGATTTCTTTCCAGGTAGCAAGGGATCTGTTTACCAAGTTTCATTGAAATCGATGGTTTTTGAGTGATCGCGGAACATACATACATACACACACACATAAATACGTCCTTCTTTACATATATATAGTCTGTATTAATTCCGGCAGCACTCGCTTTTATAATTTTCAGGTGCACGCGTCTCACCCTTGACATCAGGTATGTATATCCATGAAAAATTAAAAAAAAGGCAGTGTCTTTATTCCCACATGCGACACAAAATAGGCAACGTTTCAATCCCCTTGTGGCATCCTTCTCAAGCCAAGTGTGGCACACTTGGCTTGAGAAGGATCCCGGAAGGGGATTGAAATGTTGCCTATTTTGTGTCACATGTGTGAATAAAGACACTGCGTTTTTTTCATAAGAAGAGTGCTGCATTGATTTTTCATGGATATGCAGCATAGGCGGGTGCAAGCTCAAAAACAGGGTTAAAGCTTACCCAGATAATGCAGTCCAAAAAATCGAGCAGCACTCCACATTTATAGTGAAAGATAGAGAACGTTTATTCACCCATAGATGTTGCAACGTTTCAGTCCCAAACCTAGGACCTTTCTCAAGCAAATAACAAGAAGATTCGTGGCAATGTAGTGCGTCACAATATCTGAACATGTATCAAAATACATCATCTTCATGATCAAAGAATCAAATATAATTCATTTGCAGTCAAACCACCCTTAAATGTGTAATAAATACATAGTGTCATGTGCCATTCCTAAATACTTATTTATATTTTTCACCCCCCTCCCCCCACATATGTCCTTGAAAGACCTTTGGGAGACAGACTTTTTTTTGGTATTTTGCAGTATTCCCCCGTAACTGGAGCTTCCAGAGGAGCCCCAGTTATAGGTGGGACCAGCTTTCCTTGGGGGCTTTGTACAAGGCAGAGCGGATAAGAGTCTACTTAGACCGTGCAGCTCTGCTCTTTCCCCAAGATAGCTGGGTGCAATAAAGGAAGCGTAGTGGTCATTGAGCGGTATATGAGAAGAAAGAAGGTAATAAACCACTTCTATTTTCTCCTCGAGTCCCTTGCTGTCACTGACAGCCGGAAACCTGACCTGCTCCTGCTAGAGTGCAGGAGCTGTAATCCTGCGCCGTGCAGCGCTCAGGGCAGAAACACTGCTGATCACAGGAAAGGGGCCACAAACTGTGACTCTGCAGGCTTCATGTGGCTTACGGGTTGTGCATCCCTGGCGTAGATTAAAGCGGTTCTATGTGTGCGGTTTCAGGTGGATGGATGTGTGTGTTAAATTATTTTTTTGGGTGGAATGTTGGCCTCAATAAAGATATTCCAAGGTAAAACTTTTAAATAGATTCTTTACTTGTTGTCCTTTTATTTTAGGTTGGAGTTTGGCAAACTTTAATGACCTGTCTGGAAATGTTAATCAGAGATACCCATCCGTACAAAGTGTTTAATATAAAGCAGTTATTAAAAGCCAGAGTCGTGCATCACTTCCTGCTTGGTTGCCAGGTGCTACAGGTATGTTATATAATAAACTAAACTGATTATATTTTGATGTTAAATTGATAATTGTTTATATGTTAATATTTTTTTTGCTGGAATCCAGCCTCAAATTATAGCTTGGATGGTGTTGTATACTTAAAAAAAATACCAGCCAAATAAAACCCGAGTTCGGGCAATGTTTCTTTTTACAGTACAAATTAATTTTTAAAGTTATTACCCGAAGTCTCGTGAGACTTCGCAAAGCAATAACTTCGGCTCATTGGAGCCAATACATTCTAATACTAGTATTGGAAAAAAGTTTTATGCGAATCGACTTCGGATGTTTAGAAACTCTAGGATAACATCTCTTAGAAAATCTTCAAACAATGTACCCACAGACCTATGCTTACAGGGGTATTCCCATCTTCATGATCATATTTAATTAGTTTACCCTAATGCCCTAGATCATTTTTGTAATTAGCTTTCATTATCTAAAATTCACCCATTCAGAGATATCCCCTTCCCTCTTACACCCATTGTTGACACTGGTATTCCCATAGATACGGCCACTGCTCCACAGCCACATCTACGGGCCGCGCTTGCGCAGACTGGACAGTATTTTCACCCAGGTGGCCAGTCTTTTACTCAAGAGTGCGCACGGAGAGAGCGGGGTAGAGGCGGAGCTTAGTGCGGAGCTTAGTGCGGGGTGAGGCGGAGCTTAGCGCCAGCATCACTGACAGGACAGAGGAAGAAGATGTAGTGTAAGTGCCTGCTGCACTATACCACCAACACAAGAAGGATTGGGGCTGATGCAGGCATGTGGGGGGCTGATGCAGGCATGTGGGGGGCTGATGCAGGCATGTGGGGGGCTGATGCAGGCGATGGGGCTGATGGAGGCGTGGGGGCTGATGGAGGCGTGTGGGGGGGCTGATGGAGGCGTGTGGGGGGGCTGATGGAGGCATGTGGGGGGGCTGATTCAGGCGTATGGGGGCCTGATTCAGGCGTATGGGGGTCTGATTCAGGAGTATGGGGGGCTGAAGGAGGCACTGGGGGGCTGATGCAGGCGTATGGGGGCTAATGCAGGCGTGTGGGGGGCTAATGCAGGCGTGTGGGGGGCTGATGGAGGCGTATGGGGTGCTGATGCAGGCTTATGGGGGGCTGAAGGAGGCACTCGGGGGCTGATGCAAGCATATGGAGTGCTGATGCAGGCATATGGAGTGCTGATGCAGGCATATGGAGTGCTGATGCAGGCATATGGAGTGCTGATGCAGGCATATGGAGTGCTGAGGCAGGCATATGGAGTGCTGAGGCAGGCATATGGAGTGCTGATGCAGGCATATGGAGTGCTGATGCAGGCATATGGAGTGCTGATGCAGGCATATGGAGTGCTGATGCAGGCATATGGAGTGCTGATGCAGGCATATGGAGTGCTGATGCAGGCATATGGAGTGCTGATGCAGGCATATGGAGTGCTTGATGCAGGCATATGGAGTGCTGATGCAGGCATATGGAGTGCTGATGCAGGCATATGGAGTGCTGATGCAGGCATATGGAGTGCTGATGCAGGCATATGGAGTGCTGATGCAGGCATATGGAGTGCTGATGCAGGCATATGGAGTGCTGATGCAGGCATATGGAGTGCTGATGCAGGCATATGGAGTGCTGATGCAGGCATATGGAGTGCTGATGCAGGCATATGGAGTGCTGATGCAGGCATATGGAGTGCTGATGCAGGCATATGGAGTGCTGATGCAGGCATATGGAGTGCTGATGCAGGCATATGGAGTGCTGATGCAGGCATATGGGTGGCTGATGCAGGCATATGGGTGGCTGATGCAGGCATATGGGTGGCTGATGCAGGCATATGGGTGGCTGATGCAGGCATATGGGTGGCTGATGCAGGCATATGGGTGGCTGATGCAGGCATATGGGTGGCTGATGCAGGCATATGGGTGGCTGATGCAGGCATATGGGTGGCTGATGCAGGCATATGGGTGGCTGATGCAGGCATATGGGTGGCTGATGCAGGCATATGGGTGGCTGATGCAGGCATATGGGTGGCTGATGCAGGCATATGGGTGGCTGATGCAGGCATATGGGTGGCTGATGCAGGCATATGGGTGGCTGATGCAGGCATATGGGTGGCTGATGCAGGCATATGGGTGGCTGATGCAGGCATATGGGTGGCTGATGCAGGCATATGGGTGGCTGATGACGGCACTGCGGTTCTGATGGAGGCGTATGGGGGGCTGATGGAGGCATGCTGTAGCAGAGCTGTATGTGAAGTGATTCAAACACAGTGCTGGTATTGTGCAGTGGAAGCCAGATGTAGCAGAGCTAAATATAGAGAGATTCAGGGAAGAGAGATGAAGCAGCATGTTACTGTCTTAGCTCACTTCCCATTGCTCTCTCAGTTATAATTCTACAGCAGGAAGAAGGGGCCTCACAGACTCTGCAGGCTGCCTGACTGAATACTCATACTATCCACATGAACGAGCACACAAGGACTGAGCTCTGTGTGATGCCATAGGCGTGGCTGGCCTTCACTCAACTGCCTAAGCCCGCGTAGCCTTACATAGTAACATAGTATATAAGACCGAAAAAAGACATTTGTCCACCCAGTTCGGCCTGTTTCCAAAAAGTTGATCCAGAGGAAGGCAAAAACAACCCTGTGAGGCAGAAGCCAATTTTAGTGCCACTTAAGGGGAAAAAAATTCCTTCCCGACTCCAATCAGGCAATCAGAATAACTCCCTGGATCAACAACCCCTCTCTAGTAGCTATAGCCTGTAATATTATTTCACTCCAGAAATACATCCAGTCCCCTCTTGAATTCCTTTATTGTACTCATCATTACCACCTCCTCAGGCAGAGAGTTCCATAGTCCCACTGCTCTTACCGCGAATAATCCTTTTCTATCTTTGTGTACAAACAGGGGCGTAGCTAACGGCTGATGGGCCCTGATGCAAAAGTTCAGCTTGGGCCCCCCTTCCCTCAGTGCTTTGTGTGTCTTCTTATGTGGCACAAAGGTCTTTGGGCCCCCTCAGGCTCCTGGGCCCGGTTACGACTTCCACCTCTGCACCCCTTATAGCTACCCCCCTGTGTACAAACCTTCTTTCCTCCAGACGCAGAGTATGTCCCCTCAACACAGTCCTGGGGATAAATAGATGATGGGAGAGATCTCTGTACTGACCCCTGATATATTTATACATAGTTATTAGATCTACCCTCAGTCGTCTTTTTTCTAAAGTGAATAACCCTAATTTTGATACCCTTTCAGGGTACTGTAGTTGCCCCATTCCAGTAAATAATTTACTCCTCCGAACCCTCTCCAGCTCTGTTATGTCTGCCTTGTTCACAGGAGCCCAGAACTGTACACAGTACTCCATGTGTGGTCTGACAAGTGATTTGTAAAGTGGTAGGACTATGTTCTCATCACGGGCATCTATGCCCCTTTTGATGCAACCCATTATCTTATTGGCCTTGGCAGTAGCTGGCTGACACTGGTTTTTACAGCTTAGTTTGCTGTTTATTAAAATTCCTAGATCCTTTTCCATGTCAGTGTTACCAAGTGTTTTACCATTTAGTATGTACGGGTGACTTGCATTATTCCTTCCCATGTGCATAACTTTACATTTGTCAGTGTTAAACCTCATCTGCCATTTTTCTGCCCAAGCCTCCAATCTATCCAGATCCATCTGTAGCAGAAAACTGTCCTCCTCTTCAGTGTTAATTACTTTACACAGTTTAGTATCATCTGCAAAAATTGATATTTTACTGTGCAAGCCTTCTACAAGATCATTAATAAATATATTGAAGAGAATTGACCCCTGAGGTACCCCACTAGTGACAGTGACCCAATCAGAGTGTGTACCGTTAATAACCACCCTCTGTTTTCTTATACTCAGCCAGTTACTTACCAACTGTAACGGGGCCCTTATAACCCAAATGAGTAGCTCCGTGCTGTCCCAATATCATATGATTTGGACATCCAGAACCATTCGATCCTAATGTCCCCTTTTCCTCAGAAGAAACCACACATCTCTGGTTTATGGGAACTCAGAACATAAACTGATTTATTGAGGTAAAGCAACAGTTTTCATATCCCCCTCCCCAAGATGAGGCATAACAACAGTTTTGAATCCCCCCTCTCTCATGGCAGGTCACATGACATTATCACATTCCATTGCCCTTATAAGGCTTTACAGGTAAACAACATTAAGTATAGCTGTTAATCTGTTGTTGCCGGCAGAGTTTCCGCAGGGGATGGTGGACACAGTTACAGCCCTCATTCTGCATAGGGGAAGAGATGATAGGATTTCTGCACAGTTCATGAAACACAACCATGGCACTTTCTCTCTTGATGTAACACCGACACACAGACATTTTTTCCCAGTCCGAGCATTCTCATTTTATATACTAACCTTTTGTGTGGTAGTGTCAAATGCTTTGGAGAAGTCCAGATATATGACATCAACTGACTCACCCCGGTCAAGCCTAGAACTTACCTCCTCATAGAAACAGATTAAATTAGTTTGGCATGACCGATCCCTCATGGAGCCATGCTGATATGGCGTTATTTGCCTATTTTCATTGAGATACTCCAAGATAGCATCTCTCAGTTTATTTTCCTCAGTGAATATAGTGGAGAAAAAAAGATTTAATAGTTTTGCTTTATCCTCATCACTCTTTGCAACACCCCCCTCATTTCTGTGTAGAGGGTCGAGAGATTTATATTTTTTACCATTTATATAATTGAAGAACATTTTAGACTTAGTTTTACTCTCTTTGGCAATTAATCTCTCGGTCTCTAGTGCGGCAGTTTTTATTAGTTTTTTACATATTCTATTTTTTTCCTTATAGTTTATCAGTGCTTCCTGGCTCCCCTACTGTTTTAGTGATTTATATGTTTTCTTTTTGCCATTTATTGCTTTCTTTACGGTTCTATTTATCCACATTGGTTTCTTATTGTTTCTTAGCCTTTTATTCCTATACGGTATGTAACTTTCACAATTAGATGTTACAATGCTTTTAAAAATCTCCCATTTTGTGGTTGTATTTTCATTTTTGTGGGCTATGTCCCAGTTAGTTAGGCCTATGGCCTCTCTTAGTTGGCTAAATTTAGCTTTTTTGAAGTTTGCTCCACCATGATCAGTGGCTTTAAACCACTGATCATCGTTGTTCAACACTGCTCCTCCCTTTAGAAACTCTCGTTTGAAGGATGATTGGAAGGTTATTACTTTATGGTCACTATTTCCTAGATGTCCCCCAACTTGCACATCAGTTTTTTTATCAGGTCTATTGGTTAATACTAATTCAAGTATGGCCGTCCCTCTAGTTGGGTCCTGAACCAGTTGGTAAAGGTAATTTTCTTTGGCTATTGCCAAGAACCTTTTTCCTTTACCCTGGGTTCACACCTGAGCGTTTTACAGCGCGTTCAAACGCGCTGTAAAACGCTCAAGACATGAAAGCCAATGCTTTCCTATGGCCCTGGTTCTCACTTGAGCGTTTTACAGCGCGTTTGAACGCGCTGTAAAACGCCCAACGCATAAACAAGTACTTGAGCTTTTTTTTGGGCGTTTGTCGTGCGTTTTGTGATTGACACCACAGTAGTCAATCACAAGAACGCGCGTACAAACGCGCGTTTCCGATTTGCAAAAACGCGCTAAAAAACGCGCATCAAAAACGTTTTTAGAACGCTCAGGTCTGAACCCAGGGTTATGGGATGTACAGCTTTCAGTTTCCCAGTCTAGGTAGTTGAAATCCCCCATAATAATGACTTCATGATGATTTGCTGCCTCGTCTTACTCCTTTTGTAACACCCCCTGTGCTGTACACACTCCCTTTGACCAGGCTAGACACCAGCATGGTGAGGGCAGAGCTGTGTCCTAGCATGTTCTGTATTTTCTGGCGTATAATACTACTTTTTAACACATGAAAATCTTCTCAAAAGTCAGGGGTCGTCTTATACGCCGGTATACTGCGTGCTGAAACTTGAGGACCTTTTACTGGTCCAAAGATTGTTAGATAATGATATGTATGTGTAGAGTGGTGCCCAAGGATCTCCCTGCACTTACTATTATCCCTGGGCGCCGCTCTACACGTACTTTACATATCATTATCTAACAATTGTTGGACCAGTGAAAGGTCCTTTTTAATTCTAAGCTGGACTGGAGAAGCTGTCCTTCTCCAGCTTCAGGGACAGACGCCCTCTAGCTGAGCCACCGTGCGCTGTATCCTGCTCAGTCGCTCTTGAAGCAGCCCCCTCTTCCTGCTCTCAGTGGTTTTCTCATGCTCGGATTGTCTGTTTAATTTTTATTTCGTGTGCATTGGAAGAGGGGCAGTCTTATATGGCAAGTATAGGCCTAACCCCATATTTTAACAGGAAAAGTAAATCTCAGATTTTTTTTTTCCCCAATATTTTTCTTCCACCCTTATTTAAAAGACTATAGCCTTATCAAATTGAAAATGTTTTTTTTATGCTTAGAGAACTAATACTTTCAGGCAGGGGTGCACCTAAGCTATCTGCTGCCTGAGGCGTACACAGAAATAGTGCCCCCATTCTGTTTAAAGCCATAGAGGCATTGACAAGGGACTTGTCTGTTCTTAGTGCAGCCACGGCTGGCTTTAAACCACTGATCATCGTTGTTCAACACTGCCTCCCATTGAAATGTATGGGCTACTGAAACCATGTGTCCATCCACAAGATTTTGATGCATGTATCCACGCCAAAGTTCCACTGCCAAAAAAACGCTGTGGGAACGAGCCCTAAGAGTGTGTTATGTGCAGAAATACCATGTATTTTCACAGTAGGCCACTGCAGGCACTGTATACAGCACAGTATTTTTATTTATTTTCAAACAGTGGTTGATGAATTCCACTATATGGCCACACAGTATGGCAATTGATGGTGATGTTTTATTACTAACAGTGTTTATATGCATGTGTATATATATATATATTGTAAGAGGGTGCAAGGTACCGTGGTCGATGGCAGGTACGTGTCACCGAGGTTCCTGGCCTCGGTGAGGTGAGAGCCGGGTTTTCGTGTGTCAGCAGCAGCTAGTGCTGTTTGACACCTTATTTTTTAGTTTGGCTGCAAAGCCAATCCGGGCCGGCTCTTACTGGGAGTAGGCAAAGAGTTGGGTGGGTGCCTACTCCCCACGGTCCAGGCCGGACTTTGCTGGGCTTTAAAAGGCAGCCACATCAGCAGCTGAGGGTGATTGTCCTGGAGCTGCTGTGATGCTGTGGAATCACTTGAATTTGGGAGTGCTGATCCATGCTCTGTTGTGTGGTGTTCTCTGGGCTGGAAGCAAGACCCCAAGCAAGGAGGAGTGCAGATGGCCTGGAAGCCAGAGGTCGATCGCCTTGCGGCTGGACTGACAGCCAGGTGCGAACCTGCACCTAAAGCCTCCCAGGTGACTGGAACCTGTTTTGGACTATTTTGTTTTGCTGCACGTTTTCTGTTGGGTGTGAACTAACACCAAGTGACTGTTTGCTGTGTATTTGCTACAAGTGTGAATTAAACACTGTTTGCTACACTTTCTGGACTCCGTTTTGCCTCTATACTGCACCCGCACTGCTACCTACCAGAGCCACTCCCCACAATATATATAGATATATATATATAAACACACATATTCAGTCTATTCACACATTAATATATTCACACTTGTGTATATTATATAAATCATATATATGTGTGTGCATTTATATAAATGTGAATGTATCTTTAAAAGATATTCACACTGTCACACACATACATACTGTATATATTATGCACATTTATACAGTACATATAAACACACACACACACACTGAGGGGGAAGATAGGTCAGTACACATACTCACCAGATCTTTGCCCCTTATCTCTTCCTAACGAGCCTATCTGCGCTGTTATGTTGGAGGGACCGCTGCAACCTCCCAGGAACTACTCAGTTGTACTAGCTTTTGCAGAACCCCAAATTCTCACAGCCCATGTGCCTTACTTTATAAATGGCTTTGGTGTGCTATTTTTTCTACAGCATGTTGGTGATCTTGCTGCCTTTCTCTTCTTACTAGGTGGCGCCGCCTGAGGCGATAGCTTCACATTGCCGAATAGCAGATTCGGCCCTGCATACAAGTGCATATCAATAAATTAGAATACTTCAAAAAATTTAATTTATTTTGGGGGGTGGCGCTAGCCACTGAGCGAGACAGACCTGGTTGTGAGGAGCTCCTGTCTCATTCATCTAAATTCCCTGCCATACACCAACCTGCTGTTGCGAGCCACCTTTGTTCCCCGACACGCACCTTGCGGTAATTAAAGCCTTTAGATTCCGTGATAAAGTGAGATCACTGCATCTAAAGTGTCAAAAACACGGAAGCTCGCGCTTGGCATACTCTGTGGCCAATGAGGATACCGCTAATTGATTTAAATGCGCTCAGCCTCGCAGAAGAGGCCGACTTCATTCATGCTGCAATTTTTTATTTTGGCCACCAGGTGGCAGGCCAAGATAAGAAAGTAGCAATAGTCAGTAATAAATGCATTTTAAAAATCCATGATTGTTAAAAATTAAAAATGTATTTTGTACGCTCATATAAGAGCTTCAAAATCATTACAAAAAGTTAAAAATAACTTCCAATTTATAAAATAAAATTTAAAAATATTTAAATCACACCCCTTTCCATATAATAAAAAAAATACCTACATTACAAAAAATATAAACATCATGGGTATCACCGCTTCCAATTCTACTTCATTTGGTATTTTTTTACCGCTTCCCACTAGATTGTGTGGCATTAAAAAGTACAGCAAAAAATAAGCCCTCATGTGAATGGAAATATAAAAGGTTATGGCTCAAGGAAGATAAACAAAAAAAACCTCCGGTATCCTAAGGGTTAAAGAGTTAACCTCAAAACTTATGTAGGCCAAAATAGAAACAAAGTTGGAACCCTAGAAACAACCCAAGCAGACCTACAGTGGATATAAAAAGTCTACACACCCCTGTTAAAATGTCAGGTTTCTGTGCTGTAAAAAAAATGAGACAAAGATAAATAATTTCAGAACTTTTTCCACCTTTAATGTGACCTATAAACTGTACAACTCAATTGAAAAACAAACTGAAATATTTAAGGTAGAGGGAAGAAAAAATATAAAAATAAAATAATATGGTTGCATAGGTTGGGCCCCCCCCCCTCCCAAACTAATACTTTGAAGCACCTCTTGATTGTATTACAGCACTCAGTCTTTTTGGGTATAAGTCTATCAGCATGGCTCTTCTTTGCAAAAACACTCCAAATCTGTCAGATTGTGAGGGCATCTCCTGTGCACAGCCCTCTTCAGATCACCCCACATATTTTCAATCGCATTCAGGTCTGGGCTCTGGATGGGCCATTCCAAAACTTTAATCTTCTTCTGGTGAAGCCATTTCTTTGTTGATTTGGATGTATTCTTTGGGTTGTTGTCATGCTGAAAGATGAAGTTCCTCTTCATGTTTAGCTTTCTAGCAGAAGCCTGTTGTGCCAATATTGACTGGTATTTGGAACTGTTCATAATTCCCTCTATCGTAAAGGGGTTATCCGAGTTATATAAATGTATGCTAAGGAGTATTATATTACTATATTAAACTCTTTTCTAAATCACTTACACAATTTTTATTCCGCCGCTTCTCCTTTTCAGATTTGGGTCATATGACCCCCGATGTCATTAACCCTGCTGAAGCCATGACGTCTTGTTTACAAGATTGTCCCTGCTTGAGGGAGTGGTCCTGCTCTGTAAACTAGACGTCAGAGCCTTTTGTGCCGCCCCCTCCCTCTACCTGTATCTCCTCACCACTCCGGCAGCCTTGTGAAACAGCATCTCCCTTATCCACTGCAGTGCCCTCCCCCCTCCCTCTGAACTTCAACGGAGTCTCCTGCTATCTGTGCAGACAGCCTGTGTAAACACCAGAGCCCTGATCCCGGACCTTCAAGCCACGCCCCTTGAAGCTGACAAAGATCAAAGGCACAAGCTGTGAGGGATGAGATTCAAACGTGACAGCGTTAGAGGTTTGTTTTCAGAGTAGCAGAGCTGTGAAATGTAGCAGCGATGTAGCAGTGTTGATTTTGTCACATATAGTGGCTTTCAGATCTTTATGTGTGGTGCAGAGATGCAGTAGAGTGGACTTTGTCAAATGAGTTTGTCAGCTGAGCTTGTCAAATGTAATGTAGGCGAGCTGAGATATAGTGGAGATGTAGCAGACCGGAGTTAGTCAAATGTAGTGGTATTCAGTTCTTTTCACATAGTGCTGAGTTCTACATATGTAGCAGTGCTTGGTTTGTCAGGTGTAGTAGAGATGTAACAAGACAGAGGCCCAAAAATGGGACAATCTGGAGTTTTATTTCAGAGTAGTACAGCAAAATGTGTCACCTGTAGTAAAATGAGTTCTTCCAGTGTAGGAGATTGATATGCAGTAGAGCTGGGTTTGTTAGATGTAAGAAAGCTCAGATGTATAAGGGCTGTGTTAGTTGAATGAATGTATCAAATTAAGTGTAGATGAGCTGAGATATAGCAGTGCTGACTTTGTCAAATGTAGCAGAATTCAGTTTTTCTGATGTAGCAGTGCTTATTGTATATACACTCAGGCCCATAAATATTGGGACATTGACACAATTCTAACATTTGTGGCTCTATACACCACCACAATGGATTTGAAATAAAAACGAACAAGGTGTGCTTTAACTGCAGACTGTCAGCTTTAATTTGAGGGTATTAACATCCAAATCAAGTGAGTGTTGTAGGAATTGAAACAGTTTGCATATGTACTTCCCACTTGTTAAGGGACCAAAAGTAACGGTACAATTGGCTTCTCAGCTGTTCCATGGCCAGGTGTGTGTTATTCCCTTATTATCCCAATTACAATGAGCAGATAAAAGGTCCAGAATTCATTTCAAGTGTGCTATTTGCATTTGGAATCTGTTGTTGTCAACTCTCAAGATGAGATCCAAAGAGCTGTCCCTATCAGTGAAGCAAGCCACCATTTGGCTGAAAAAAACAAAACAAACCCATCAGAGAGATAGCAAAAACATTAGGCGTGACCAAAACAACCGTTTGGAACATTCTTAAAAAGAAGGAACGCATCGGTGAGTTCAGCAACACCAAAAGACCCGGAAGACCACGGAAAACAACTGTGGTGGATGACCAAAGAATTCTTTCCCTGGTGAAGAAAACACCCTTCACAACAGTTGGCCAGATCAAGAACACTCTCTAGGAGGTAGGTGTATGTGTGTCAAAGTCAACAATCAAGAGAAGACTTCACCAGAGTGAATACAGAGGGTTCACCACAAGATGTAAACCATTGGTGAGCCTCAAAAACAGGAAGGCCAGATTAGAGTTTGCCAAACAACATCTAAAAAAGCCTTCACAGTTCTGGAACAACATCCTATGGACAGATGAGACAAAGATCAACTTGTACCAGAGTGATGGGAAGAGAAGAGTATGGAGAAGGAAAGGAACTGCTGATGATCCTAAGCATACCACCTCATCAGTGAAGCATCGTGGTGGTAGTGTCATGGTGTGGGCATGTATGGGCTGCAATGGAACTCGTTCTCTTGTATTTATTGATGATGTGACTGCTGAGAAAAGCAGCAGGATGAATTCTGAAGTGTTTAGGGCAATATTATCTGCTTATATTCAGCCAAATGCTTCAGAGCTCATTGGACGGCGCTTCACAGTGCAGATGGACAATGACCCAAAGCATACTGCAAAAGCAACCAAAGAGTTTTTTAAGGGAAAGAAGTGGAATGTAATGCAATGGCCAAGTCAATCACCTGACCTGAATCCGACTGAGCATGCATTTCACTTGACTACAAAGGATTTGCAACCAAGTATTCAAAAGCGAAAGTTTGATTTGATTATTGTGTCCAATTACTTTTGGCCCCATTAACAAATGGGGGCGCATATGCAAACTGTTGTAATTCCTACACTGTTAACCTGATTTGGATGTAAAAACCCTCAAATTAAAGCTCACAGTCTGCAGTTAAAGCATATCTTGTTCATTTCATTTCAAATCCATTGTGGTGGTGTATAGACCCTCAAATGTTAGAATCGTGTCGATATCCCAATATTTATGGACCCGACTGTAAATTATATATATATATTTATATAGATTGTGTGTGTATATATATATATAATATATATAGTGTGATATAGATCTGTAAATGAATATTCTATAAATATATATATATATATATATATAGATATGTCTCATCTATATAACAAAAAGGTTGGGAAAACGTGATACACTCAGGGAACCATTACTGGTCTAACAGCAGGCAATCATAGCCAAGTGATAAAATCCAGTCCAATATGGTGGATCTTCCCATGCTTGTGATGTATATGAGGCAGCGTGTGATGTATGTAGTGCAGATACTCTGCCTGTATGAACTAGGAGATGATCATGATCAGGTCCTATACGCGGAATAGGCCGTCGCGTAGAGCGCCCCTTGGGAAGGGGCGCCGCTAGGAGCGCCGGCCGCCCCTCATGCTGCAGCCGCCCGAGCACTCTGAATTGAGCCTCTGGCGGCTGCAGCACTGCCCGGGCTGGCGCGTCCATGAGGGCGCACCACCCAGGCGCACCAAGAGGAGAGGAGCTGACAGGAGGGAAGCGCTCAGCGCTTCCTCCTGTCACTCCATTGTAGCGAAGCTCTTTATGGCCGCGGGTACAGGGAGCATCTGTCTCCTGTACCCGGCCAGACTGACATGAAGTGCGCACACAGTGTGCACTTCCTGTCAGTCCCCTCGGGTACAGGAAACAAAAGCTCCTGTATCCGTGGGACCATACAGAGCTCGGGGGAGTGAATGACAAGGGAGGGGAGAGAGAATGACAAGGGAGGGGAGAGAGAGAACTGGCGTTAGTTAAAGGGGTTCTGCAGTTTATTTAAACTGATCGTCAGGGGTCCAACACCCGGGACCCCCGCCGATCAGCTGTTTGAGAAGGCAGCGGCGCTGGCAGTAGCGCCTCGGCCTTCTTGCTGTTTACCGCAGGTGCAGTGATGTCACTACTAGTATCACTGGCCTTGGCGGGGTTAAGCTCTGTTCACTTGAATGAAGCTTAGCCCACCCAGGCCAATGATACTAGTTGTGACGTCACTGCGAGAAGGCTGAGGCGCTACTGCAGCGCCGCTGCCTTCTCAAACAGCTGATTGGCGGGGGTCCCGGGTGTCGGACCCCTGCCGATCAGTTTAAATAAACTTCAGAACCCCTTTAATATGGCAGATCATATGGGTGGGGCATTGTGATGTCACATGGGGTGGGCGGCAATAATCCTTGCACCGGCCCTGATCATGATCATGTAACGGTTTGTATGATGGATCAGGTTGTGCAGTGCAGGGGGCGGGGAAAGGCAGCTTATTCACACCCACAAATATTCATGAGGGAGAACTGAGTCATTGTTACACACCCCCTCAGCTTTATTGCAGCATTTCTCCAGTTGATGCGCCTTTCTGCATCCCTATAGAAGATTCATCACTTCTATTCATCACTTCTATTCTAAATACTAGCCCTCCTCTAGGATAAAGTCTCCGAAGTCGAAGAGGCAGGCTCCAAAAGGCACACCTCCATGAACATGTATGAGTTTCAAGAAGGATATTTGTTTTCCCAGTCCAGCTAGGATCCTACGTACTTGCTTTTAGAGCTAAGTCAGGTCTTCTTAGGGGTATTGTTGGTGGGGTGGAGGGGGGTTGGAGGAAGGAGACAACATGATTTACCTACAGTTGTGTTCAAAGTTATTCAACCCCCACTGAAATTGAGTGTTTTGGCCAGTTTGATTTTGATCATTTCAGTCATCTTGTTTACAATTAAATCAAAGAGGCACTTGTAAGTCAGACAAATATAACATAACATTTATAATGAAATAACCACAAATGTCTTTTCTGTGCTCACATCATTATCTGTTTTATTCAACCCCCAAGTTACATTCAATCTTAGTACTAAGTACAACATCCTTTTCCAGTTATAACAGCTTTTAAACATGAAGCATAGCTTGACACAAGTGTCTTGCAGCGATCTACGGGAATCTTCGCCCATTCTTAATGGGCAAAAGCCTCCAGTTCAGTCACATTCTTGCGCGCTGCAATTGCTTTCTTTAAGTCCCACTAGAGCAGTGATGGGCAAAGTGCGGCTCTCCAGCTGTTGCTAAACTACAACTCCCACCATGCCCTGCAGTAGGCTGATAGCTATAGACAGGCTTTGCATGCTGGGAGTTGTAGTTCTGCAAGAGCTGGAGAGCTCACGTTGCCCATCACTGCACTAGAGGTTCTCAATCAGATTTAAGTCTGGTGACTGTGATGGCCACTTCAAAATGTCCCAGCCTTTAATCTGCAACCATGCTCTAGTGGACTTGGAGGTATGCTTGGGATCATTGTCCTGTTGAAAGGTCCAACGTCTCCCAAGCCTCAGGTTTGTGACGGACTGCATCACATTTTCATCCAATATCTCCTGGTACTGAAGAGAATTCATGGTACCTTGAACACGCTGAAGCTTCCCTGTACCTGTAGAAGCAAAACAGCCCCAAAGCATGATTGACCCCCCGCCATGCTTCACAGTAGGCAAGGTGTTCTTTTCTTCATAGGCCTTGTTCTTCCTCCTCCAAACATAGCATTTATCCATGGGCACAAACAGTTCTAATTTTGTTTCATCAGTCCACAGAACACTATCCCAAAACTTTTGTGGTTTGTCCACCTGACTTTTGGCATACTGCAGTCGACTTTTCTTCTTCTTTGGAGACAGCAAGGGGGTGCGCCTGGGAGTTCTGACATGGAGGCCTTCATTACGCAGTGTGCGCCTTATTGTCTGAGCTGAAACTTCAGGACCCGCATCTGACAAATCTTTTTTCAGTTCCTCAGCAGTCACACGGGGACTTTTCTCCACTTTGCGCTTCAGGTAGCGCATAGCAGTCGAAGTCAGCATCTTCTTTCTGCCACGACCAGGTAGCGTTTCAACAGTGCCCTTTGCCTTGAATTTGCGAATGATGCTTCCTATGGTGTCTCTTGGTATGTTTAACATCTTTGCAATCTTCTTATAGCCATTGCCCTTCCTGTGAAGAGAAATCACCTCTTCTCTTGTCTTCCTGGACCATTCTCTTGACTTCACCATGTTAGTAAACACACCAGTAAATGTCTAGAAGGAGCTGAGTATCACAGTCATTTTAAATCTGCCTAATTGGTGCTTATTATGCTTCATTGCTGCTCCTTGACATCCAGAGGTGT
Organism: Bufotes viridis; assembly: GCA_033119425.1. NCBI lineage: Eukaryota > Metazoa > Chordata > Amphibia > Anura > Bufonidae > Bufotes > Bufotes viridis. Next base: position 307,873,044 of record CM065592.1, read on the forward strand.
TTTCAATACCTAATCGAAAACACTTGAATGAACCTCTGTTACTAAGAGTGGTAGTCTTTAAGGGGTTGAATAATTGTGTCAATGAAGAAATCACAAAAAAAACATTTAATACTATATTACAAAAACAATTGATGTCATTTTAGTTGCATTTGGTTCTTTAAAAAGTCCTTGTAAGATTTCATTCTGAACACAATTACAAATGTACACTAAATTCACTAAAACCCATTACAGCATTGGGGGTTGAATAATTTTGAACACAACTGTATATGTAGGGCTACAGCAAACGGTTATTTTCGGAATCGAGTATTCTACCGATTTATTTTTATGAATAATTGTGTACTCTAATAAGAAAAAAAATATTAATAGACTGTTTTCATTTATAAAAACTCATCAGACCCCTGCCATCAGTCCCCAACACCCTTTAGTCTCCCCTGTGCGATCAGCCCAAGTGCAACAGTTTCCCCCAGTGGCATTAGCTCCTCTATCCCCTAGTGCCATCAGCTCCACTATCCCCCAGTGCCATCAGCTCCACTTTCCCCCAGTGCCATCAGCTCCACTTTCCCCCAGTGCCATCAGCTCCACTTTCCCCCAGTGCCATCAGCTCCACTATCCCCCAGTGCCATCAGCTCCACTATCCCCCAGTGCCATCAGCTCCACTATCCCCCAGTGCCATCAGCTCCACTATCCCCCAGTGCCATCAGCTCCACTATCCCCCAGTGCCATCAGCTCCACTATCCCCCAGTGCCATCAGCTCCACTCCCCCAGTGCCATCAGCACCCTCCATGCCATCCATTGCCATGTCCCCCAGTGCCTCCATGCCATCCATTGCCTTGTGATGTCCCCCACTGGTATCAGATCAGCCCCTCCATGCCATGACCCCCACTCCCCCAGTGCCATCAGATAAGCTCCTCCATGCCATGTCTTCCTTTCCCCTAGTGTCATTAGCCCCTCCATACCATCCATTTACATGCCCCCCAATCCCCCAGTGCCTCCATGCCATCCATTACCAATTGCCATGTCCCCCAGTGCCATCAGATCAGCCCCTCCATGCCATGTTCCCCACTCCCCCAGTGCCATCAGATCAGCCCCTCTATGACATGTCCCCCAGTACCATCAGATATCATCAGCCCCTCCATGCCATTGCCATCCATGTACCCAGCACCATCAGCCCATTTAAATCACAGGTGCCCCCTTCAAATCACCAACATCTGCCCCCCTTCCCCTCCCGCGCCAGATTCATGCCCCTGCTAGTGCTAACTTGCCTTTCCTGGCAGTGCGCTGACATGGAGGCCACAGGAGACGGACCGCCTTGATGTGTGCACGCAAGCCCTTGAAGCGCGGTGCCGACGTGATGCCACAGAGAGGTGACTGAAAGGCTGCACTTCACTCACGCTCTGTCACGTGATCGTTTTTTTTTTTTTTTGCAAATTTTATGGCAGACCTGACAACTCTACTCTAAATACGAATGTTCTTATCATGTTCACTGGTTTCCTCTTAACTTCCTTCTTACCCCTCTCCTCTGCCTTCCCTTGTCTTCCCTTTCTCTTGCATCTGTACTATGTACTACACTTGTATATCTTGGCTTCAACCAACCATGCTTTAGACTTCAGTCTTATGCATAAATGCATTGTATAAAGTAGTATCCTATAATGCAAAGGGGTTAAACTCTCCTAATAGAGATCCCACATTCTTTTACTATTGAAATAAAGATAAAGCGGAAATTGTCCTGTTAGAAGAAACCTATTTTAAGAGACACTAAATCCCTTAAATGTCACAAAAAGTCTACTCTCAATGGTTCCATAATATACATGCCTCCTCTGGCTCTAGATGTGTAAGTATCTTCTTACATTTAAACCTTTCACGTTGATTCAGCATCAAAAATATAGTGATGGGCGACTTCTATTTATTAAAGTGTTGTAGAAATTTCCTTACCCCGTGCTTACAAGCATGTGTATGAAGCTCCTTTTGTGTAAGGACAGGCCCCAATATTCCAGTAATCAGATAAGAGTCTTCATGGTTGAGATCTGGTGAGCATGCCCTCTTGCCCAGATTGCTTCTTTATTTACATAGACAAAAGGGATAACAATAGGAAGGGGCAGGCCCAACACCTGACTGCTCCCTTCATGTACAGTACAAACATACAGGAAGTGATGACAAACAACATTTCTCTCAATCACCACTAGGGGAGTCTTGTTCAACACCGATCAGTGATCAATGCTTAACAAGGCTCACCAGGATTCTTATGTGGGCCTACTTAGAGGAACAGCGTCACTATCTCCAGTGGTTGATCAGGCACACTGGAAATAACAAATGCACGTTCCTTTCCGTATATTGTTCTCTTAATAAATGCATCCACACCAAGCCAATAAATCCACTCTTTGGCCGGGGCCCTAGCTGGCACACATACATTTCCCAAGACAACACTGCTCTGCAGCGCATCAGTCTTCCCCTGGCTCACAACCCAGTGCATAGCACATAGACTGTTTGCCAGTGGAGACCTCTGCGCCTGGCATCTGATTGTTCTCTACATCCACAGTAAGATATCCTCACTGAGAGACATAATGACAATACATGACATATTAAAAACATATCCTAATAAAATTTCCACAACAAAAGGTAGCATAGTCTTAAATAGTGACAATGGCAAATATTTGCGTCCCACCCCTAACTAAAGTCAAATCCCATTGCTTCTGGATGCCTTGGAAACTCAATCAGTTTTCAGAAGGACTGGTTATTTTGGGGTTGGAATTCAACATAACCTTAGACCCCTGTCTCGATAACTCTACATCCACCTCAGCGATACCAATTTCCAAACTAGGAGATTCTCTGTCCACCTTAGATCTTTTAGATGTTTGGAGACTCCATTATCCTCAAGATCGAGACTACCTCTTTTACTGCCAAGTATTTTTCTCCTACTAGTGATTTAGACTGTTTCTTCCCAGGTCTCACTTAGGGCTCATGCACACGGCCGTAGCAGTTTTTCTGTTCCCGCAATTTGCGGACCCTCAAACACTGATACTGGCCGAGAACCTGTTGCCATTTTTTTTCACCTTAAGAAATGACCTAGCCTTGTCTGCAAAACGGACAAAAATAGGATTTTTTTTTTGCTGGGCCGTAGAACAACGAATGGGTCCGCATTCGATCTGCAAAAAGAAAGCATATCAGATGCAGACCAAAACCACGGTTATTTGCATGAGCCCTTAAAGAGAATTTCTGGTACTTCTATAGGCTTTAGGACCTTGTCTGACAATGCACCGGTTTCAGTAGTTTTATCATTTCAACAACTAGCTAAACGAGATTGGTCTTGGCGCCTCAACGAGACACTTTTTGATACCCCGACATAGGGATGATTTAGAAAAAGAGTCCTTCTTTGAGATAGATACTACACCTGATAGCAGCTTTCCCTCTAGTTTGAGAAACACATATGGCATTTATTAGGGGTCACTCTATTGCTTTGGGGACGAATATAAAGAGGGTTAGGGAACAAGAGATTAATTCTCTTCGGAAGCAGATTGCTACAATAGGACATGAGTGAAAGATAAACTCTCTTCCTGATGACCTGACACTGCTAAGAAATAAACCGGAGGGTTTCCTGAATGCACTTTCGGCCAAATTGTATTTGTATTATAAACATAAAATATACGCCCATGTGGATAAGAGTGGGAAACTCATGTCAGCATTAAAAAGGAAGCTAGCCATTCAATCCCCTATTAAAGGGGTTGTCCGAGTTATTTTTTTGTTCTTTGTAAGTAAGAGCTTTACAATGCACTTAATTTATCTGCAGTGGCTCCTTTCTCAGATATCACTTAAGGTCACATGACCTGTGATGTCCGCTTCTCTTCTTGCTCTGATGATTCGTGCACAAGCCTGAAAGAGCTGATCTGTGTCTGTACTAAGGTTGTCACAATACCAACATTTTGATTTGATTTCAATATCATAAAAAAGTATTGCTATATTTGATACCACGGGAAAAAATAAAACACCAAAAAAATTTGCGTACGTTCTGCATTTTATGGAACAACAGGCCCATAATTGAACAGTCCTTTCCTACTTTTTGGTGGGACAAGGTGACGAAAAAAATGGCGAATCTCGCAGTTTTTATTTTTTTTTCATATTTTAATAGTTTGGACTTTTCGGACGTAGCGATATGTAATGTTTATTTATTGTTTATATATTTTATATGTAAAATTGAGAAAGGGGGTGATTTATACTTAATATTTTGGGTTTTTTTTTTAACACTCTATTTAACCACTTCAGCCCCCCTAGCTTAAACACCCTTAATGACCAGGCCACTTTTTACAATTCCGCACTACACTACTTTCACCGTTTATTGCTACATCATACAACTTACCACCCAAATGAATTTTACCTCCTTTTCTTCTCACTAATAGAGCTTTCATTTAGTGGTATTTCATTGCTGCTGACATTTTAACTTTTTTTGCTATTAATCAAAAATGACCGAAATTTTTGCAAAAAAATGACATTTTTCACTTTCTGTTGTAAATTTTTTTTAAAAAAACTACATTTCTATATAAATTTTTCTCTAAATTTATTGTTCTACATGTCTTTGATAAAAAAAATCCAATAAGTGTATATTTATTGGTTTGGGTAAAAGTTATAGCGTTTACAAACTATGGTGCAAAAAAGTGAATTTCGGCATTTTGAAGCAGCTCTGACTTTCTGAGCACCTGTCATGTTTCTTCAGGTGCTAGAATGTCAGAATAGTATAAATACCCCCCAAATGACACCATTTTAGATAGAAGACACCCCAAAGTATTCGCGGAGGGGCATGGTGACTTCATGTATCATTTCATTTTTTTTCACAAGTTAGCGGAAAATGACACTTTCTGAGGAAAAAAAATAAATAAATAAAGTTTCCATTTCTGCTAACTTCTGGCAAAAAAATAAAAAATCTCAGACGGACTCACTATGCCCCTCAGTGAATACCTTGGGGTGTCTACTTACCAAAATGGGGTCATTTGTGGGGTGTGTTTACTGTTCTGGCATTTTGGGCGGGGCTAAATTGTGAGCAGCCATGTAAAAGCTAAAGGTACTCGTTGGAATTTGGGCCCCTTTGCGCACCCAGGCTGCAAAAAAGTGTCACTCATGTGGTATCGCCGTACTCAGGGGAAGTAGGGCAATGAGTTTTGGGGTATATTTTTACATATACCCATGTTGGGTGAGAGAAATATCTCTGTAAACTGACAACTTTGTATAAAAAATTTAAAAAGTTGTCGTTTACAGAGATATTTCTCACACCCAGCATGGTTATATGTAAAAATACACCCAAAACTCATTGCCCTACTTCTCCTGAGTACGGCGATACCACATGTGTGACACTTTTTTGCAGCCTGGGTGCACAAAGGGGCCCTTATTCCCATGAGTACCTTTAGGATTTCACAGGGCATTTTTACGCATTTGGATTCCAGACTTCTTCTCACGCTTTAGGGGCCCCTAAAATGCCAGGGCAGTAGAAATACCCCAAATGTGACCCCATTTTGGAAAGAAGACACCCCAAGGTATTCCGTGAGGGGTATGGTGAGTTCATGTAAAATTTTATTTTTTTGTCACAAGTTAGTGGAATATGAGACTTTAAAAAAAAAAAATAAAAAAAAAAAAATATTAATTTCCGCTAACTTGTGCCAAAAAATAAAAATTCTGTGAACTTGCCATGCCCCTCACAGAATACCTTGGGGTGTCTTCTTTCCAAAATGGGGTCACATGTGGGGTATTTATACTGTCCTGGCATTTTAGTGGCCCTAAAGGGTGAGAATCCAAATGCGTAAAAATGCCCTGTGAAATCCCAAAGGTACTCATTGGAATTAGGGCCCCTTTGCGCATCTTGGCTGCAAAAAAGTGTCACACATGTGGTATCGCCGTACTCAGGAGAAGTAGGGCAATGTGTTTTGGGGTGTATTTTTAAATATACTCATGCTGGGTGAGAGAAATATCGCTGTAAACGACAACTTTTTACATTTTTTTACATTTTTAAGGAGGAGATTCGGCGGACGCAGGCGGTGCTGGGCTCGTTCACATGGGGGCGTGGCTGGGCACCAGTAGGGTTAGTACCGCCCCTTGAGCACCTTCCCGGGTTAATTTGCATATCAATAAAATCATTTTTTAAAGAAAGTAAAAGCACCCAGAGCTATTCTACTGCTATATTGTGGACATGCTAGCGACGATCTAGCGTGCATGTCCGCAGCTCTATAGGGTCAAATGCCGTGACAGAATCCCTTTAAATCGTGATTTAAATCAGTTTGATTTAAATCAAATCCACCCTGGCCCTGTGCATAGTGCACACAGCAGCAGGGAGCTTACTATGACAGCCAGGGCTTCAGTAGCATCCTGGCTGCCATGGTAACCGATTGGAGCCCTGCAATTACACTGCTGGGGCTCTGATCAGAACTGCACCACCAATGAAGAGGAAGGGAGGGGACCAGAGGTCGCACTACATTTTTTCCAGAAGATTAAAAATGCTCCTCTTAACAATTTTGAGGAGTATTTTTAGCCAAGGAGTACGAATTTTGCTGTCATTCATATATATAATGCATAGCCCCACATAATGTTATGAGGCTGATATTCCTGCAGGGAAACCATTGCTAGTCTCCCATACAGAAATAAATGTAGACAATTTTGCATTTATTCAACATCATACACTAAACATAAGACCACTGCTGCCATACGCAGTGCCCACCTGACGCTGCCATACACAGCGCCCACCTGACGCTGCCATACACAGTGCCCACCTGACTCTGCCATACACAGTGCCCACCTGACTGTGCCATACACAGTGCCCACCTGACTGTGCCATACACAGTGCCCACCTGACGCTGCCATACACAGTGCCCACCTGGTGCAGCCATAGACAGTGCCCACCTGGCGCTGCCATACACAGTGCCCACCTGGCGCTGCCATAGACAGTGCTCACCTGGCGCTGCCATCCACGGCTGCTATCCACAGTTCTGCTACATGTCCATTACACAGATAGAACTACTGTGTGCACATTACACACAGAAAACTGTACAATAGACTGGTTACACTGACATAGCCCTGCTTTATAAACGCCTTCCATACATAAAGTACCTCAGCATTCTCCACCAACACATTCACACACATAGCCTGTGTTCCCCTAACTCCTTCCACACACATGGCTGATCACATGACTGTGACATCACCACAGGTCCTGTAACCACAATGTAGTGATAAGTCCAGACTCCTGGAGCTGCTCCAGGGAAGGGGCTTCATGTGTGCTGGACCTGGCAGCACTGCACCACCAATGTTTTTAAAACTGTGGGTGGGGGGTCACTGCGCCACCTATGAAGATATTTAGTGTTTAATACAGATACAGGAGGCAGGTGCCGGCGGCAGAATCAAATAGCCGGCACCTGACTTCTATGGCAGCACCTGTCATAGAGGCACCTGAGGGGTTAACTGCCACTGGTCGCAGCTCCCTGTCATAGAGGTCAGGTGCCTGCTATGTGATTCTGCCACCGACACCTGCCTCCTGTATCTGTATTAAATGCTAATTATCTTCATAGGTCGCACAGTGGCCACAGTCCCTCTCTCCTCTCATTGGTTGCAGCTGAGAGAATATGGCACGCGCAGAGAGCAGCGCGTGCCATGTTCAGTGATGCGCAGCCTAGTATCGGTAAAAGGCAAATCCCACTCTGTAAATGGGCCACTATGTTTACTCCTCATGCGGTTGCCACCTCACCACTCTGTGACTGGGCCATTATATTGACTCCTCATGCGGTTACCACCCTCCCCATCCCCATTCTGTGACGGGGAAACTAGTGTCCTTGTTTGGACTTGTTGACATCATCATTTATTTTACCCTACTTCTGATCTGTCAGAAGGATGGAAAAATGAAAAACACAACGGATCCGGTCTTTGGAGCATCGGTAGAGATGAGCGAACACCTGGAAGTTCGGGTTCGGGAAGTTCGGCCGAACTTCCCGAAAATGTTCGGGTTCGGGATCCGAACTCGACCCGAACTTTATCCCGAACCCGAACCCCATTGAAGTCAATGAGGACCCGAACTTTTAGGCACTAAAAAGTCTGTAAAATAGTCCAGGAAAGGGCTAGAGGGCTGCAAAAGGCAGCAAATTGTAGGTAAATCCCCTGCAAACAAATATGGATAGGGAAATTAATTAAAATAAAATAAATAAAAATTAACCAATATCAATTGGAGAGAGGTCCCACAGCAAGGAATCATGCGTCATATCACCCACCACTGGAGAAGGCCACTTTCAGTTATTTCGGCCCAGCACCCAGACAGAGGAGAGAGGTCCCACAGCAAGGAATACGTCGTCATATCACCCACCACTGGAGAAGGCCACTTTCAGTTATTTCGGCCCCAGCACCCAGACAGAGGAGAGGTTCATTCAACTTTGGGTTGCACCGCAAGATCATGGTAAAGTTAAAAAAATGAGGATTCAATAAAGAAGTTCCCCGGAGTACAAGAATACATGGTTGAGGGGGAGGCAGTTATAAATGTCTATTCTGCACAAGGGAGGGACAGGTCCTGTGGGATCCATGCCTGGTTCATTTTTATGAACGTCCGCTTGTCCATGTTGGCTGTGGACAGGCGGCTGCGTTTGTCAGTAATGACGCCCCCTGCTGTGCCGAATACACGTTCAGACAAAACGCTGGCCGCCGGGCAGGCCAGCACCTCCAAGGCATAAAATGCTAACTCTGGCCACGTGGACAATTTGGAGACCCAGAAGTTGAATGGCGCCGAACCATCAGTCAGTACGTGGAGGGGTGTGCAGACGTACTGTTCAACCATGTTAGTGAAATGCTGCCTCCTGCTAACACGTTCCGTATCAGGTGGTGGTGCAGTTAGCTGTGGCGTGGAGACAAAACTTTTCCACATTTCTGCCATGCTAACCCTGCCCTCAGAGGAGCTGGCCGTGACACAAATGCGTTGGCGACCTCTTGCTCCTCCTCTGCCTTCGCCTTGGGCCTCCACCTGTTCCCCTTTGACATTTGGGAATGCTCTCAGGAGCGCGTCTACCAGCGTGCGGTTGTACTTGCGCATCTTCCTATCACGCTCCAGTGCAGGAAGTAAGGTGGGCACATTGTCTTTGTACCGGGGATCCAGCAGGGTGGCAACCCAGTAGTCCGCACACGTTAAAATGTGGGCAACTCTGCTGTCGTTGCGCAGGCACTGCAGCATGTAGTCGCTCATGTGTGCCAGGCTCCCGAGAGGTAAGGGCAAGCTGTCCTCTGTGGGAGGCGTATCGTCATCGTCCTCCGTATCCCCCCAGCCACGCACCAGTGATGGGCCTGAGCTGTGTCGGATGCCACCCCGCTGTGAACCTGCTTCATCCTCATCCTCCTCCACCTACTCCTCATCCTCCTCGTCCTCCAGTAGTGGGCCCTGGCTGGCCACATTTGTACCTGGCCTCTGCTGTTGCAAAAAACCTCCCTCTGAGCCACTTCTAACAGACTGGCCTGAAAGTGCTAAAAATGACCCCTCATCATCCTCCTCCTCCTCCTCCTGGGCCACCTCCTCTTCCATCATCGCCCTAAGCGTTTTCTCAAGGAGACATAGAAGTGGTAGCGTAACGCTGATAACGGTGTCATCGCCACTGGCCATGTTGGTGGAGTACTCGAAACAGCGCAACAGGGCACACAAGTTTCGCATGGAGGCCCAATCATTGGTGGTGAAGTGGTGCTGTTCCGCAGTGCGACTGACGCGTGTGTGCTGCAGCTGAAACTCCACTATGGCCTGCTGCTGCTCGCACAGTCTCTCCAGCATGTGCAAGGTGGAGTTCCACCTGGTAGGCACGTCGCATATGAGGCGATGAGCGGGAAGGCCGAAGTTACGCTGTAGCGCAGACAGGCGAGCAGCGGCAGGATGTGAACGCCGGAAGCTCGCACAGACGTCCCGCACTTTATGCAGCAGCTCTGACATGTCGGGGTAGTTGTGAATGAACTTCTGCACCACCAAATTCAGCACATGCGCCAGGCAAGGGATGTGCGTCAAACCGGCTAGTCCCAGAGCTGCAACGAGATTTTGCCCATTATCGCACACCACCAGGCCGGGCTTGAGGCCCATCAGCAGAAACCACTCGTCGGTCTGTTGTTCAATACCCCGCCACAACTCCTGCGTGGTGTGGGGCCTTTCCCCCAAACATATGAGTTTCAGAATGGCCTGCTGACGTTTACCCCGGGCTGTGCTGAAGTTGGTGGTAAAGGTGTGTGGCTGACTGGATGAGCTGGTGGAAGCAGAGGAGGAGGAAGCTGAGTAGGAGGTGGAGGCTACAGGAGGCAAAGAATGATGCCCTGCGATCCTTGGCGGAAGCACGTGCGCCAAGGAACTCTCCGCCTGGGGCACAGCTGCCACTACATTTACCCAGTGTGCAGTTAGGGAGATATAGCATCCCTGGCCGTGCTTACTGGTCCACGTATCTGTGGTTAGGTGGACCTTGCCACAGATGCCGTTGCGCAGTGCACACTTGATTTTATCGGATACTTGGTTGTTCAGGGAAGGCACGGCTGTCTTGGAGAAGTAGTGGCGGCTGGGAACAACATACTGTGGGACAGCCATGGACATCAGCTGTTTGAAGCTGTCTGTGTCCACCAGCCTTAATGACCGCATGTCAAAGGCCAGTAGTTTAGAAAGGCTGGCATTCAGGCCCAAGGCTCGAGGGTGGCTAGGTGGGAATTTACGCTTTCTCTCCAAGGTTTGTGAGATGGAGAGCTGAACGCTGCCATGTGACATGGTGGAGATGCTTGGTGACGCAGGTGGTGGTGTCGGTGGCACATCCTCTGTTTGGTGGGCGGCAGGTGCCAACGTTCCTCCCGAGGCGGAGAAACAGGCCGAGGCAGCAGCAGAAGAGGGAGCAGGGGGAGCCTGAGTGAGTTCCTTGTTTTTAAGGTGTTTACTCCACTGCAGTTCATGCTTTGCATGTAGATGCCTGGTCATGCAGGTTGTGCTAAAGTTCAGAACGTTAATGCCTCGCTTCAGGATCTGATGGCACAGCGTGCAAACCACTCGGGTCTTGTCGTCAGCACATTGTTTAAAGAAGTGCCATGCCAGGGAACCCCTTGAAGCTGCCTTTAGGACCTCATCATCCCCTGCATCGTCTTCCTCCCTGACCTCCTGTTCGGTCTGCACACTGCAGAAAGACACAGCAGTTGGCACCTATGTTTTTTCATCATCAGAGACGTGCGGACTCCGATGAGGTGGTATTCCCATGTCCTCATCATCAGGAAACATCAGTGGTTGTGCATCAGTGCATTCTATGTCTTCCACCACTGGGGAAGGGCTAGGTGGATTCCCTTGGGAAACCCTGCCAGCAGAGTCTTCAAACAGCATAAGAGACTGCTGCATAACTTGAGGCTCAGACAGTTTCCCTGATATGCATGGGGGTGATGTGACAGACTGATTTGCTTGGTTTTCAGGCGCCACCTGTGTGCTTTCTGGGTTGGAGATAATGTTGTGAACGTGCTGGATCCACTGTCGGCCACCCAATTGACTAGCGCCTGTACCTGCTCCGGCCTTACCATCCTTAGAATGGCATTGGGCCCCACCAAATATCGCTGTAAATTCTGGCGGGTACTTGAACCTGAGGTAGTTGGTTCACTAGGACGTGTGGCTGTGGCAGAATGGCCACGTCCTCTCCCAGCACCAGAGGGTCCACTAACACCACCACGACCACGTACCTTACTAGATGTTTTCCTCATTGTTACCGTTCACCAAGCACCTCAATAATAAAAAAAATATTTGGCCCAATGTATTGATTTCAAATTCAGGCCTTTTTTTTACAGGCACCTAACACTATCTGCCTATTTATTTATGTAGCGTATTACACTAATCCAGGCACAGCAGTAACCACTGATATAGGGGAATATGTCTTTTAGCGCTAGTATTTCGGCCCTGGATGAAAGGTATCCTTTTATGGACAGATTTACACTTGGCCTGCAACAGCTGGAACACCAGATTCAGGGTATTGCTATTTTGGCAATTGAATTTCACCCCAGAACAAAATATATGTTTTTGCGGACACTATGAAGCTTGGCCAGCAACAGCTGAAACCACTGATTTATGGTATTGCTATTTTGGCAATTGAATTTCACCCCAGAACAAAATATACCGTTACAGAAAGATTTAAACTAGGCCTGCAACAGCTGGAACACCAGATTCAGGGTATTGCTATTTTGGCAATTGAATTTCACCCCAGAACAAAATATATCCTTTGCAGAACACTATGAAACTTGGCCAGCCACAGCTGAAACCACTGATTTATGGTATTGCTATTTTGGCAATTGAATTTCACCCCAGAACAAAATATATGTTTTTGCGGACACTATGAAACTTGGCCAGCCACAGCTGAAACCACTGATTTATGGTATTTCTATTTTGGCAATTGAATTTCACCCCAGAACAAAATATACCGTTACGGAAAGATTTAAACTAGGCCTGCAACAGCTGGAACACCAGATTCAGGGTATTGCTATTTTGGCAATTGAATTTCACCCCAGAACAAAATATATCCTTTGCAGGACACTATGAAACTTGGCCAGCCACAGCTGAAACCACTGATTTATGGTATTGCTATTTTGGCAATTGAATTTCACCCCAGAACAAAATATACCCTTTACGGACAGATTAACACTTGGCCTGCAACAGCTGGGACACCAGATTCAGGGTATTGCTATTTTGGCAATTGAATTTCACCCCAGAACAAAATATATGTTTTTGCGGACACTATTATAGTTTGCCAGCCACAGCTGTGACACCAGATTTATGGTATTGCTATTTTGGCAATTGAATTTCACCCCAGAACAAAATATATGTTTTGGCGGACACTATTATAGTTTGCCAGCCAGTGCTGGGACACCAGATTTATGGTATTGCTATTTTGGCAATTGAATTTCACCCCAGAACAAAATATAACGTTACGGAAAGATTTAAACTAGGCCTGCAACAGCTGGAACACCAGATTCAGGGTATTGCTATTTTGGCAATTGAATTTCACCCCAGAACAAAATATATCCTTTGCAGGACACTATGAAACTTGGCCAGCCACAACTGAAACCACTGATTTATGGTATTGCTATTTTGGCAATTGAATTTCACCCCAGAACAAAATATATAATTTGCAGGACATTATGAAACTTGGCCAGCCACAGCTGAAACCACTGATTTATGGTATTGCTATTTTGGCAATTGAATTTCACCCCAGAACAAAATATATGTTTTTGCAGACACTATTATAGTTTGCCAGCCAGTGCTGGGACACCAGATTTAGGGGATTGCTATTTTGACAATTGAATTTCACTACAGAAAATAATCTATCCTTTGCCAGACAGCAGACAGTATTATACTTGGCTAGCCAAAGCTGGAACACCAGATTTAGCGGATTGGGGCAATTGTATTTAACCCCTTAATAAAATATAGAAATTGCTATCCTGAGTTTCTAGGGGTGACAATTAGCACAGCCAAGCCCCTGATGTAGTATATAGCAAAAAAAAACTAGTATTGATGGATTGATGGACTTGGTGGCAGCTTGTTCTGGTGCACCACAAGTCACAAAATGGCCGCCGATCACCCCAGAAAATAAGTGACAGAAAAACGCTCTGTGCAGCCTAAAAACCAGTGAGCAAGTAACTAACAGAAGTTCAATCATTCACAACTGTAGATCGATCACTTCATTAGGTGCTTTTGCTGACTTTTTCCTGCCTAATCTCGCCCTCACAGCAGCTGCGTCCTCTCCCTACACTAATCAGAGCAGTGTGACGTGCGGCGCTACGTGACTCCAGCTTAAATAGAGGCTGGGTCACATACTGCACTTGGCCAATCACAGCCATGCCATTAGTAGGCATGGCTGTGATGGGCTCTTAGGGCAAGAAGTAAAACGCTAGCTGATTGGCTGCTGTGCAGACCTTCAGAAAGCTGGAAGTAATCGCCGAACAACAAACCCGAACCCAAACTTTTTTGAAAATGTTCGGGTTCGGGTCCGTGTCTCGAACACCCCAAAATTCGGTACGAACCCGAACTATTCTCGAACTGTTCGCTCAACACTAAGCATCGGTAAGGGAACTTTTACACTTGCGGCAGGACGGATCCGGCAGGCTATCCAGCCTTCCGCATCCGTCCTGCTGCAATTGGCCGTGCTGCCTCTCCGTCCCCATTGACTATAGTGGGGCAGGGGGCGGAGCTATGGCACTGCACGGCCGGAGATCGCCGGACTAAAATTCGGACATGCAGTACTTTTAGTCCTGCGATCTCCGGCCGTGTAGTGCCGCGCTGCGCCGTAGCTCTGCCCCCCGCCCCATTATAGTCAATGGGGACGGAGCGGCAGCAAGGCAGTGCACGGCCACTTGCGGCAGGACGGATGCGGCAGGCTGACCAGCCTGCCGGATCCGTCCTGCCGCAAGTGTAAAAGTACCCTAAGGCCTGTATCACACATTTTCTGTTTTGCCTCAGGACACAGAAACTTGTTCAAAGCTACATTATTGTATGGCTGTATGATCTCTCTCTTGTTTCAGATAGCCGCTTCTGCTTTATATTTGTGTACTAGTTTCACTTGCATTGTGTATTATTGTGAAATTAACCTGTTTTGTTTTTTTGTTGTTTTTTTTAAACTCAGGAGCACAAGGAGAGCCATATAACATCCATCCCTCAAGTGGTTTGTGGATCGTATATAAAAATTATTGAAGAAGTACTTGGATCACCTCCAGAGTTGGACCTTCTGAAGTTAATCTTCAGTTTCCTATTGGCAGTCCACCCACCTACAAACACTTTTGTTTGTCATAATCCCAATAGTTTTTTCTTTTCTTTACATAAAGGTGAGATTCTCTTTATTTCTAGGTAGATTTAATTTTCTTTTAGATGACAAATTGCTTAAAGGGAATCTGTCACCTGCCTATCATCATTTTTTTCTGCCACATTATCTATGTGTAATAAAGTACCTCATATCCGGATCTGTTCTTTTTTTCTTTGTCACTTGTCATTTTGATAAAAAAACGTATTTTACTTTATGCTAATTAGGGTCCATGGTGCCCAGAGGGGCGTTTTTTCCCAGCTCAGGAGCCCAGTAACGCCCCCCTAATGTGCCCAGCCCGCCTTAATTTAAATCCCCAAGCACGCCTACAGCTACAGAAACCGCTTCCCAGAGGCGAGGCTAATGGCTCCGCCCCCGGCTACCTCCGCTTTCAGGCCACAATAATGCCCCAATCTTCATCTCGCCCACTGCCGGAATTCTAGCGCAGGAGCGGTGCTGCCGATTGCCTGCGCTTGCGCGATCCTAAGCCAACTGAGGGCAACAGCGTTCTGAAAACGTCACTGGGCTCGGCGCATGCCCAGTGACACTATTGAGGCTGTTGCCCTCAGTTGGCTTAGAATCGCGCAGGCAATCGGCGGCACTGCGCCTGCGCGAGAATTCCGGCGGCCGGTGAGATGAAGATCGGGTGTTATTGTGGCCTGAAAGCGGAGGTTGCCGGGGGTTGAGCCATTAGCCTTGCCCCTGGGCACCTTGCACCCTAATTAGCATAAAGGGAAATTCGGTTTTTTATCAAAATGACAAGTGACAAAGAAAAAAGAACAACAGATCCGGATATAACGTTCTTTATTACACATAGATAATGTGACAGAAAAAAATGATGATAGGCAGGTAACAGATTCCCTTTAACCAGTTCAAAACCAGTCAATTTACCTTATTGATCAAAATTATTTTCCATATTATTTTTTTTTAGTAAATGTGACTTTTACTTTCATTTGATTATTTTATTTTATTTTATTTGGGAATATGTAAAAAGGAAAACAATAGCTTAATAGGTTTTCAGTTTTTTTCAATAGCACAAAGTAAGACTAAAATGTTTTAATTTTGTCCCATTTAGTCATTTTCCATGGGGAATATAAAGTTTACAGCCAACGTGGGTGGGACTAGAAGTTGTACTGTGGGCTAGTGGTGGTGTTTGCTTTATTTTATTTTGGCATTTTACATTGATTTTATTATAATATTATTATTATTATTACTACTGATTTTTTAATGGAGCTTTCTTATGTTTTACCATTTTTTTTTCCAAATTGCTTTTTGGTGCCATTTTGGTAACTACAGTACAAAATGTTTTCACATGGAATGTTGGCTGTCCTCATTTTTAGCATTTTTTTTATTTTTTTAAAGCTTACATTTTAACAAATAATTTTTGAGTTAGTGTATTTTTTGTTTGACATGACTATCTTTCTTTAGATGATAAGATATTTCAAGAGAAACTTAAATCAGTAATAAATCAAAGACATTCTTCAATTGGAGGCAAATCTGCAGCCAGTCCAGTGTTTTCAAGTAAAGGTTAGTTAGAATTTTTATGCAGTATATACTATAAGGCCTATATCTGATGACCTAAATCTCCATCTGTGTGCTATCCAGGCTGCACTGGCATAGCATACGGGCATATATAATTCACTTTCAGTAGCAGCATTCTGTATTCTTGCCTGTTAATGCATGTGAAGCATGGAAATTGATGCACACAGAACTGTTTTGTAAAGTGAAATTGTAACTTCTGTCTTAATATGTCCTAAAAAGTTTAATAGGTAACTAAGACCTTTACTGAAACCACAACAGTGCAGTAGTGCTTCTCAGAGTGTCTATGGAAAGCATATTGTTATATACTCAATCTGCCTGCTGGTGCATCATGAAAGTCTAAGGTGCAGAGTGCATCCTGGTATATTTAAAGATTTAGTTACCCCTTAAAATGTATTAAAATGCGATAATTTAGAGTCATTTCAGTTTATAGGGACATATCAAACGTATTGATAGGCAGGGTTCCTAGCTTGTAGCCCTCCACCAATCTCTCGAACAAAGATTGAGAAGCACTCAGCTTAGTCCTGCTTCTCCTCGCTGAGTGTGAGACACTAGACCAGATCGAGTTGGGAACCATTTTTCTGCCGAGGGCAACTCTATGCAAACTTCTCAACTTAAAAATTTGACTGCTATATTTGGTAAAACATATAAATAACTTAGTGGTAAGTTAAAGAAATTGCGCTTTAATTAAAATAAAAATCCAGAGTGCTGTATTTTTGCAGCACAAATATATATATATATATATATATATATATATATATAATAAATATTTAACGGTATATATAGAGTGCAGGCACCATTTTGGGCAAATATAGCAGTCTAATTTTTTAATTGAGAATATTAATTATTTCTTTGGCATTAGTGGCAGCCAAGCTCATCCCCGGGGTCCAGAGAGGGGTTCACCCAGCTTCCACTCTCCCTGCCTCTGCCTTCGCTACTGTCCCTGCCTCTGTCCCTTTCTCAGCCTCCGATTAGCCCCCTCCCCCAGCTCCATCGGCCTCAAATTAGCAGTCCATCAGATCTCCCAGCCTACGTCAACCTCATATCAGACCCCGCCCAGCCTCAGATCAGCCATCCATTAGATCCCCCAGCCTTCATCAACCTCATAACAAACCCCCTAAGCCTCTGATCAGACCCCCAAGCCTCAGATCAGCCCCCAACAACCCCCCCTGTCTCGATTAGACCCCCCAGCCTCCAATATCTTCAGATTAGACCCCAATCAGATGTTTAAAACAAAACCTTACCTCTCAAGCTGGTCGTCTTCCCTTTAAGCTGTACTGTGACCTGACAGCACACAGTTTCAGTTCATAGTGTGGGCCTACGTGCGCTGTATGTGTCAGGACACAGAGAGAGGCACAGAAGACGACCAGGGAAGGTGAGTACAGCTAGTGCAGAGTTGTTCTAACCTTCCTGTGCCTCCCGCATGCTAAGGACTGCATCCATAATGGAAGCAGCCATTAGCATTCAGACTTTATGCTCTGGCAGGGGTCAGGGGCCACACCAAATAATTGGAGGTTCCTTACTCCTGCTGTAGACGATCATATAGACTTTCTGTTAAAACTGTCTACAGGCTCGCAACGGTGTACTAAGGGGGGGGGGGTACGGGCGGTCCTCTCAGGGGCTGCCAGAGGCAATGAGCGCTTCCATCAATACAGATGGAAGCGCTCATTGCTTGAGCACAGCGCTCTCCTCTCCTTCTTCAGGTAAGCGGTGCTCTAAATGGTGAAGCAGGAAGCCTTCTCTCTGCCTCACCATTCAGCCTGCAGACACAGATCGTGCTGCCAGCCTGTGTGGGCGGAGCCTGCAGCCCAGACATCTGCATAAGCTCTGCCCACACACTGCTGCAGAGTGATCTGTGCCTGCAGGGAAGAGAGGACTGTGAGCTTCAGGAACGGGAGAAGGTGAGTAGTTAGTGTTTTTTTTTTTTATACAGAAGGGGCACAGATGACTTTATTATTGAGTGGGCATAGAGGACTTTATTATTGAGTGGGTACAGAGGACTTTATTATTGAGTGGGCACAGAGGACTTTATTATTGAGTGGGCACAGAGGTCTTTATTACTATGGAGGGCGCACAGAGGTCTTTATTACTATGGAGTGGGCACAGAGGACTTTATCATTATGGAGTGGGCACAGAGGACTTTATTATTGAGTGGGCACAGAGGACTTTATTATTGAGTGGGCACAGAGGTCTTTATTATTGAGTGGGCACAGAGGTCTTTATTACTATGGAGGGCGCACAGAGGTCTTTATTACTATGGAGGGGGCACAGAGGACTTTATCATTATGGAGGGGGCACAGAGGACTTTATTATTATGGAGGGGGCACAGAGGACTTTATTATTATGGAGTGGGCACAGAGGACTTTATTATTATGGAGTGGGCACAGAGGACTTTATTATTATGGAGTGGGCACAGAGGACTTTATTATTATGGAGTGGGCACAGAGGACTTTATTATTATGGAGTGGGCACAGAGGACTTTATTATTATGGAGTGGGCACAGAGGACTTTATTAATATGGAGTGGGCACAGAGGACTTTATTATTGAGTGGGCACAGAGGACTTTATTATTGAGTGGGCACAGAGGACTTTATTATTGAGTGGGCACAGAGGACATTGTTACTATGGAGGGCGCACAGAGGTCTCTATTACTATGAAGGGGGCACAGAGGACTTTATTACTATGGAGGGGGAACAGCGGACTTTATTACTGTGGAGGGGGCACAGAGGACTTTATTATTGTGAAAGTGGCACAGAGGGCATTACTAATGTGAAGGGGTCACTGGGCATTTCTACAGTGGCCATTACTGCTATTTAGAGGGCACAGTGGGGATTATTACTGTGAAGGGGGCACAAATAGGGCATTGCAACTGTGAAAGGGGCACATAGAGGGCATAACTACTGTGAATCAACCCTATTAAACTAGATATACTGCCTGGTAGGGTTTATGCTGATTAAAATTATACCTTCCTTTGTCTGTATGTTTAAAGAGGTTGTCCAAGTTATGGAAAAAAATATATAGCACTGTAAATCTGATGGTCAGCGATGTATAACTAAGTTAAGCAAGTTTTAGGCAAAAAAATATCTATTTTCTAATTTCCTCGGTTCTCTTCTGGCCTGTGTTTACTTGCAATAACAACAATCTCTGCCGCTCCCCCTGCACCGCTAAGGGAGTGGATACAAGTCCTGCCCTGAGTGACATGTCTGGCTGCAGGGAGACTCAGCAGCATGTTTTATGTGTGGAACTACAAGTCCTAGCTGTACAATGAGACTGCTAATACATACAGGATCTTCCCCTTACCTGCAATGCTCTGCAAAACTTCAATTTCAGCTCCTGTGCCCTACATTTGTCTCCTTACTGCCTGCAGCTACACAGTAAACACTTCAGCCCTGAGACTGTGCAGCTGAAGGGGTTAAGAATCCTGGAAGAGAGCAATAAGCAGCAGCTGGCAGTGAAGGGGGCGTGGTCGTGTACAGTCTTGTGCACAAACATTATCAGAGCAGGGAGAGAAGCTGACATCACAGGTCATGTGACGCTCAGTGAAATCTGAGAAACCAGCCACCGGAA
This sequence comes from Bufotes viridis, assembly GCA_033119425.1. Classification (NCBI taxonomy): domain Eukaryota; kingdom Metazoa; phylum Chordata; class Amphibia; order Anura; family Bufonidae; genus Bufotes; species Bufotes viridis. The sequence goes on from CM065592.1 coordinate 307,892,927, forward strand.
ATAACCTAAGTTAATTGGAAAGCTGTTACATTTGCCTAGTTAGAAACATAGAAAAAAAAATAAATAAATTACTCCGACAACCCTTTTAACAGCTGCATTTTTTTATATGCAAATTAGGAATTGGAGCACATGGAGCTGGGGCTGAATCGTTTGAGCACTGCCTTTTAACACCCCCTGTGTTCTGCACATTCCCCCTCCCATTGATTGACAGGGCAAGACATCTGCATACTGAAGGCAGAGCTGGGTCCAAGAGCCTTGTGCTAGCATGTAAATATCATATACTCTATGTACTATTGCTTCACCACACTGAGATCTATAAGCATACAAAAAAACATGCACCAGTATGTGGTAATGCTATAGCTTATTGAAAAGTTGTCTATCATGCATTTAGAGATCCTAAGTTAAAGTCCCCAGAGAGATTTTTATAAACTTTATTTTTCTGTTTTATTATTTTTTCTCTTTTATTTAACCCATAATAGGCTATATTATAATAAATAATATATAATCATATCATTATATTAAAAAAGGCCTTACTATATTGAGAATAGTGTTTTTTGTAACCGAACAGCCACTCCCAGGATTCAAACCTGGGTTCTCTAGATGCAAAACAAAATCATTACCACCAAGTCATAGTATTACCACATAGAAAAGCACATATTACTGGTGTCTTTATAATCCTATATTGTGCTTGTGAACAAAGCAGTAAAATGTAGATTAGCTTTCTGAGCAGATTTCAGTGTGCTAAAACTATAGTACGTAGAGTATATGATATTGCTAACACATGGCTCTTGGACACAGCTCTGCCCTCAGCATATCTTGCCCTGTAAATCAAGGGGCGAGGGGAGTGTGCGGAGCACAGGGGGTGTTACAAATCAGTGGTCAAATGATGCAGCCCTTCCTCCTGGCTCTCCGATTGCTTATTTACATATTAATAAAAATGTAGTTATGCAGCTGTTTAGCATACAGACAAAAGAAAGGTATAGTATTAATCAGCATCATTAGCCCTACCAGGCAGTATGACTGCTTTAATAGGGTTAATCCTGGTGACAGAGCAACTCTAAAGGGGTTATCAAGTGAAATATAATTGTTTTTAAAATTACAGTTATAAAAATACTATGCAGGTGTCTTATGTACCTCGATCAAAAATTGTCTAGCCTTCTATCACTTGTAGCTCAGAAACTCTTGTTCGCATAGGAAACTTCAACCCCTGCTTCTTAGTCATCATGAGCAAAGGGGTTTGGCTTTCTTCGCCGGGTTGTAAAACTGAACCCTTTAGCCCTGCTTCTAGAGTCACTTTACTCTCCCCATAACCCCCTCCCATCAGTGTCGGTGTATTGAGCAGTGCCTGGTTTCCTCCAAACCAAGTTCAATCTTGGTTTCATCAGACCAGAAAATCTTGTTTCTCAAGTCCTATGGGTGCTTTTTTTTTGGCCAAGTGTAATGTGTCTTTGAGGCTACCTTCACACTAGCGTTTTTGCTGAATCCAGCAGGAGTCAGCAAAAACGCTTCCGTTACTGATAATACAACCATCTGCATTATGGACGGAACCGGTTGTATTATCTTTAACATACCCAAGACGGATCTGTCATGAACTCCATTGAAAGTCAATGGGGGATGGATCACTTTTCTATTGTGTCAGAGAAATCAGATCCGTCCCCATTGACTTGCAGTGTTGGTCAAGACGGATTCGTCTTTCTCCGCATCCCAGGACGGAACGTAAACCGGAGCATGCTTCTGTTTGCTCTCCGTTATGGGAATGGAACAGAATGCATTTTGGAGCATTTTGTGCTGCTCAGTTATGTTTTGTCCCCATTTACAATGATTGGGGACAAAACGGAAACATTTTTTTCCAGTATTGAGACCCTATGAAAATATTAAAGCTAGTGTAAAAGTAGCCTTACTGAAGAGAGGCCTCATTCTGGTCACTCTGCCGTGAAGCCCAGATTGGAGAAATTCTGCAGTTTTGGTTGACCTTCTTCAGGTTTCTCCCATCTGCGCACAGGATATTGTCGGAATTATAATAATTCAATTAAGAATTATTAATTATGGTCATAAAAATAATTAACCAGGGATTTTTCATAACTTCTAGAAATCATGACCTTGTGTATTGTAGATAACCCAATCGATACAATTCACATCTGAGGCCGACTATTTCCTCAGATAATAAGTTCTTTTCATGTGAGATGACATTAATGCTAAAGATATAGTTTTGACATTAAATAATAATACGCATGTATTATAAAAACATGCAGATTTATTGGTTACAAGGTTCTTAATATAAATAAACACAATTATAAATGCAAATCAATATATACGGAGTTGATATAAAGCATTACAAGCTTAAAATAAGTAAATAAACACAATTATATAATCGATATAAAGCAATATAAGCTTAGCAATACATGTGGGTAGAAGTAACTTGTCACATTATAACAAAGCTATTATTTGGTTAGGATATCAAAACAAGAAGTTAAATTATATACATCACTTCTGTTCAGAGGAAACCTCATGATATCATGATGGGCATGTCTAATCCTAGACACCAATGTCGAATGCTAACTACATTCTGCCCCCTCTAACCAACTACATCTCACATGACTTCAGGAATGGGCAAATCCATCCAAGGATATAACTTAGAAGAGATAACTGTATCCTTCCGCCCCATCCTGGACTATTTTTACTTGTATGACTTGGTAAGACTATTAAGACACACAACATAAATGGGAAGAACTTGGAACAATTCTTTCCACTGGGAATTTATCACCTAGCTTGGCGAAGAATGCTACTATCAATATATATATCTATGCAATCATTTAATACTTTGCTAGATTATGAGTCTTGATTCTTCTGCAGGTAGAATGAAGCCTCACAATATCCAAAGACTACATCTCAATATGGAGATGATCAATTAATTAATGTGTTTGTTTTCGCCAATCTGGGTGATATGATTTCACCCACATTATCCAATTAGTCTTCATAAAATGAAATATCATTCTTTATGTCCCTTACCAAGTCCTAGCAGGAATCACACTTCTGCTCCTAGGAAAGCTGGGTGGTCAATCATCGCATGTCTCACCATGACTTTCATATTGATAGACCCCTCTCTCTTGGGTGTTCTGGCTATGATGATGATCCTGATGCTCTATCCTGGAATGTTCTTTGCTCTTTGCTTGTTGCTTGTTGGAATTTCCCTTATTCCAACAGTAATTATTCCAATCCTTATCTCATGTCACATCCTCCTGGATTAAGATCTTCCAATCATACGCTCATATTGTAATGATCCTATGAGATCATATTTACCCATAATGCAACTGTGGAGGATGGTATCCTGATATCCATCTGTCTCCAGGAGGCACTGTTGTGCAAGCTTATTAGCACCATACTATAAAGAATTAACTATGGCACTCTTGTATTATATACATTTGACCCTCGTCGTGGTAAATCAGAGATAAGGATTAACTTGGACACTGAAATAACTAAAGATAGACCTCTAGGCGTCTCTCTGAATGTTTCTCACACTGTTGATCTAATGACCATAATGATATGAATGGGCCTTGTTTTCTTCAGACGGACATGTCTGGAGAATCCAGTATACTCCCAAGAAATAAGACCACATCTGTGGCAATAACTTTTTAAAATGCAATGTTCTTTGTATTTAGTATAAACTTTTACACAGACTGAACTCCGTGTGACCTCAAATCTTGGCCTGTTCCAGCCATGTATCAAAACTTTGGTGCAGCCTGTCTCTTAAAGACAATGAGCATCTATTTTGGACTATAATATGATCAGGTATCATATACACTCATGAAAATGCCCGACAATCTTTGAGGCTAGCCAGAGTGACCATTAGGTTTTTGGTCACTTCACTTACCAAGGCCCCTTTTCCCATATTACTTACTTTGGAGAGTTGGCCAGCTCTAGGAAGATTCCTGGTTGTTTCAAACGTCTTGATTTAAGAATCAAGAAAGTCCCTTGGGATGAAGTTTTCTTTCCTGCAAGCTTTCTTTCCTGCACCCCATATTAACTCCCTGATCACCCTGTCACCCCCCTGTCATTGATCACCCCCCTGTAATGCTCCATCCAGACGTCCGTATGTGTTTTGCGGATCCGCAAAACACGGACACCGGCAATGTGCTTTCTGCATTTTGTGGATCCGCACATTGCCAGAACTATATAGAAAATGCCTTTTCTTGTCCGCATTTGCGGACAAGAATAGGACATGTTCTATATTTTTGAGGACCCAGTAGTGCGGACCCGCAATTCCGGATCCGAGCGGGACAAAGTCTGTCCCCATAGAATTGAATGGGTCCGCAATTCCGTTGCACAAAATGCGGAACAGAATTGCGGATGTGTGAATAGGGCCTAAGGGTCCCTTATCACCGCCAGTTAGTTAGCTACTTGTTAGGTAGTTAGCTCCCAGCCCACCGCACCGCAGTCACTGATTAGTCACTGATTAGTCGCTGATTAGCGTCATCGTTGTCTCTAATCAGCACTAGTACTATATAGTATCTGTGAGTGATCAAGACTGATCGCAATCAGATCTATATCAGTACATTAGGGTCACCTTAGGCTCTACAAAAAACAGTGTTCGCCCGATCAGGCCTGATCTTGTGCCCACACTTGCGTTCAGTCCGCCCCACCGCAGTGACAGAATTTTTTTTCTTCTGATCACTGCAAAAACACCGTAAAATCGCTGCGTCGCTATAAAGATCACTTTTGAGCTTTTTGGATCTTTATTAGCGATCGCAGCTTTAGGGTCCATTCACACGTCCGTGGTGTGCTGCGGACCCGCAAATTGCGGAACCGCAGCACACCATGCCGGCACTCTCCATAAAGATTCCTTTTCTTGTCCGCAGGCTGCGGACAAGAATAGGACATGCTCTAACTTTTGTGGAGCTGCGGCCGGATGTTTCGGGGCCGAAACCTGGAAGTTCTCGGCCGCAGCTCCGCAAATGCTGATGCGGAGAGCACATGCTCTCCGCATCACCGCCGGCCCCATTCACACTGAATGGGTCCACAGCTATTCCGCAGAATTGCGGAATAGATGCGGACATTTTTGCGGATGTGTAAATGGGGACTTACTTCGCAAGCACTCATGTCCTTTCCCCTCTTTTTTTTTTTTTTGCACATTTTTGGGCAGAAATTTTTTCATCCACATTGATCTATGCGAATGAAGAAATCTGTGCCATTCATTTTTTCTTTCAGCCCAGAGGCTGAACGGAAAAAAAAAAATCTCATTATCCATATGCTCAAAATATAAGGAGAATAGCAGAAACTCCTAATGCTGGCCATACATGTAATGATTGCGGAGACCCTCAAATGCCAGGGCAGTACAAACACCCCACAAATTACCCCATTTTGGAAAGAAGAAACCCCAAGGTATTCGCTGAGGGGCATATTGAGTCCATGAAAGATTGAACTTTTTGTCACAAGTTAGCAGAAAGGGAGACTTTGTAAGAAAAAACAAAAAAAAATCAACTTGTGCCAAAAAAAAAAGATCTTCTATGAACTCGCCATGACCCTCACTGAATACCTTGGGGTGTCTTCTTTCCAAAATGGGTTCACATGTGCGGTATTTATACTGCCGTGGCTGCAAAAAAGTGTCACACGTGGTATCGCCGTACTCAGGAGAAGTAGGGCAATGTGTTTTGAGGTGTCTTTTCACACATAACCATCCTGTGTGTGAGAAATATCTCTGTAAATGACAACTTATTCCACAAAGTTTATACAAAGTTGTCAATTTACAGAGATATTTCTCTCACCTAGCATGGGTGTATGTAAAAATACACCCCAAAACACATTGCCCTACTTCTCCTGAGTACGGCGATACCTCATGAGTGACACTTTTTTGCAGCCAAGATGCGCAAAGGGGCCCAAATTCCAATGAGTACTTTTAGGATTTCACAGGGCATTTTTACGCACTTGAATTCCAAACTACTTCTCACGCTTTAGGGCCCCTAAAATGCCAGGGCAGTATAAATACCCCACAAGTGACCCCATTTTGGAAAGAAGACACCCCAGGGTATTCCGTGAGGGGAATGACGAGTTCATAGAAGATTTATTTTTTTGGCATAAGTTAGCGGAAATTGATATTTTTTTTTGTTTTTTCTTACAAAGTCTCATATTCCACTAACTTGTGACAAAAAATTTAAATCTTACATAAACTCACCATACCCCTCACAGAATACCTGGGTATGTCTTCTTTCTAAAATGGGGTCACTTTTGGGGTATTTATACTTCCCTGGCATTTTAGGGGCCCTAATGCAAGAGAAGTAGTTTGGAATCCAAATGCGTAAAAATGCCCTGTGAAATCCTAAAGGTACTCATTGGAATTTGGGCCCCTTTGTGCACCTAGGCTGCAAAAAAGTGTCACACATGTGGTATCGCCGTACTCAGAAGAAGTAGTGCAATGTGTTTTGGGGTGTATTTTTACATATACGCATACTGTGTGTGAGAAATAGCTCTGTAAATGACAACTTTTTAAATTTTTTAATACAAAGTTGACAATTTACAGAGATATTTCTCTCACCCAACATGGGTATATGTAAAAATACACCCCAAAACACATTGCCCTACCTCTCCTGAGTACGGCGATACCACATGTGACATTTTTTTTGCAGCCTAGGTGCGTAAAGGGGCCGTAAGTCCAACGAGTACCTTTAGGCTTTACAGGGTTGCTAACAATTTAGCCCCACCCAAAATGCCAGAACAGTAAACACATCCCGCAAATGACCCCATTTCGGAAAGTAGACACCCCAAGGTATTCACTGAGAGGCATAGTGAGTTTGTGGGAGATTTTTTTTTTTTTTGCCAGAAGTTAGCAGAAATGGAAACTTTATTATTATTATTTTTCCCTCAGAAAGTGTCATTTTCCGCTAACTTGTGAAAAAAAATTTAATCATACATGAACTCACCATGCCCCTCCGCAAATACTTTGGGGTGTCTTCTTTCCAAAATGGGGTCATTTGGGGGTAGTATTTATACTATCCTGGCATTCTAGCACCTCAAGAAAGATGACAGGTGCTCAGAAAGTCAGAGCTGCTTCAAAATGCGGAAATTCACTTTTTTGTACCATAGTTTGTAAACGCTATAACTTTTGTGTAAACCAATAAATATACACTTATTGGATTATTTTTCATCAAAGACATGCTGCACAATAAATTCTGACACAAACTTGTATAGAAATGTAATTATATTTGAACAATTTTACCAGAAAAAGTTAAAAATACACTTTTTTTTAGAAAAGTGCGGTTTTTTTTTATTATCAGAAAAACTAAAAATGTCAGCAGCAATCAAATATACCAAAAGAAAGCTGTATTTGTGAGAAGAAAAGGAGGTAAAATTAATTTGGGTGCCAAGTTGCATGACCGAGCAATAAACCGTTAAAGTTGTGAAGTGCCGATTTGTAAAAAAGGGCCTGGTCACTAGGGGGGTATAAACCTGTGGTCCTTAAATGGTTAATCCCTAAGGGACTTTAACTCAAGAATCCTAAACTGCACACCTACAACACCACTGCACACCTAACAAAAAGCTTGTGGTACAGGACTTATTAAAGGATGTAGAAGGTTGTTCCATGTCTTCTACTTCTCCAATAAAAACAATCCAAATGGACATGCACTTGCTATAAAGCAAACTTATGTGTAACAATGTTATGCAACTATTTCATAGTCCAAAAAAAAAAAATTCTACAGATATCAACTTAAAACAGGATGAGTGGTATTCACACACCAATTGAGTATAATCCAAAGCTGACAGTATGGAGTGGAACATCCAACAGGACTCCACTAAAGTCAGCTGTGTCATTAAACTGTCATCATACAAATGTGGAACTCAAGGTGGTCTCCAGAGGACTCAAATTCTGTCCTCCTAAACATTTTGACAAAACTGAACTCTGTAGTGGAATGGAATATTTCAGGTGATTGACTAAAAGATTTCTAACATGACAAAGAAGAGTGAGAAATTTTAAGCAATCAAACACAATTTGGACAAGTGGAAAATAAGCAGTGGACACAGCCTGGTTGCAGTAACATTTTGGATCAGTACATTGACCATTTTAGAACAGCCTGCAATACTAGGGAAAGTAAAAAAAAATGCAACATCAGCAGGCAGGAAAGAAGGACAATTTAAATCTTAAAAAAACAACCCCATTAAACTTTTAGATAAAAGTGGTGCTATAGTCCTTTTGAACAATTTGGACTATGTAAAAGAAGCATGACCGTTTACAGACATGTGATACTGCATCAAAATGGATGAGGACCAAACTTAAAAATGTTTGATAGAGTTGATAAAGGTCATTAGAGGTCTTACTGCAGTATCCACAAATCTTTTAGACTTGGTACCTGAGAATCCCAGGATTCAAGTGTTTTTCATGCGACTCAAAATACATCCAGAGATGGCTCCTTTTCCTTAAAAACCAATGCTTTATTCTTTTACATTTTTATTTAAAATCCATGTGTACAAATAAAGAAACTGTAGTAGAATGTGAAGTATTTCAGGCCACTTGCATATGGGCCCTTTATTCAGACATGTACAACTGACTAAAAACAAAATTTTTATACTCGGAGTTCACCCTCTCCTGACGTGGATGCGGTGTGGGGGAGGGTAAATCCCCAAACCAGTCAACAGGTGACTGTTTCTCTGAATGAACATAGTGATGTATGGTCTACTAAAGATGCATGATACTATACTATACAATTTGATCAATGATCATGAGTTCTCTCTCAAAACAAGCCTACCAAAACCAGTTATTTATATTGTAAGGTGAGGTCGTGTTTCTTGTTTAAACATTTTGGTATACATGTATCTAAGCAGAACATCCAGTAGGTCTCCCTACTTAGTAGTTTCTTCCTGTGATCCCCTCCTCTTTTATAGGCATAAAAATCCTTTCTAGCCCTTGCACTGCGAACGCTGAAGTGTCCCCGCTGTGAACTGTTACAAAATGCAAAGACGCAGTGGATGCATTTCGTGTCAAAGCATGTGGAATATCACTGAGATCTTTTATTATCCTGACCTTTAATGCATTCGTTGTGCACCCCACACATTGAAGTTCACATCGTTGGCATGTTATTATTTATACTACATATTCAGTTATATAGTACCATAGTATATAAGACCGAAAAAAGACATTTGTCCATCCAGTTCGGCCTGTTTCCTACAAGTTGATCCAGAGGAAGGCAAAAAAAACCTGTGAGGCAGAAGCCAATTTTCCCCACTTAAGGGGAAAAAAATTCCTTCCCGACTCCAATCAGGCAATCAGAATAACTCCCTGGATCAACAACCCCTCTCTAGTAGCTGTAGCTTGTAATATTATTACACTCCAGAAATGCATCCAGTCCCCTCTTGAATTCCTTTATTGTACTCACCATCACCACCTCCTCAGGCAGAGAGTTCCATAGTCTCACTGCTCTTACAGTGAAGAATCCTTTTCTATGTTTGTGTACGAACCTTCTTTCCTCCAGACGGAGAGGATGTCCCCTCGTCAGAGTCACAGTCCTGGGGATAAATAGATGATGGGACAGATCTCTGTACTGACCCCTGATATATTTATACATAGTTATTAGATCTCCCCTCAGTCGTCTTTTTTCTAAAGTGAATAACCCTAATTTTGATAACCTTTAAGGGTACTGTAGATCTCTCATTCCAGTTATTACTTTAGTTGCCCTCCTCTGGACCCTCTCCAGCTCTGCTATGTCTGTCTTGTTCACAGGATCCCAGAACTGCACACAGTACTCCATGTGTGGTCTGACTAGTGATTTGTAAAGTGGTAGGACTATGTTCTGATCACGGGCATCTATGCCCCTTTTGATGCAACCCATTAACTTATTGGCCTTGGCAGCAGCTGCCTGACACTGGTTTTTGCATCTTAATTTGCTGTTTATTAAAATTCCTAGATCCTTTTCCATGTCAGTGTTCCCCAGTGTTTTACCATTTAATATGTACGGGTGACTTGCATTATTCCTTCCCATGTGCATAACTTTACATTTGTCAGTGTTAAACCTCATCTGCCATTTTTCTGCCCAAGCCTCCAATCTATCCAGATCCCTCTGTAGCAGAAAACTGTCCTCTTCAGTGTTAATTACTTTACACAGTTTAGTGTCATCTGCAAAAATAGATATTTTACTGTGCAGGCCTTCTACAAGATCATTAATAAATATATTGAAGAGAATAGGGCCCAATACTGACCCCGGAGGTACCCCACTAGTTACAGTGACCCAATCTGAGTATCTACCGTTAATAACCACCCTCTGTTTTCTGTCACTTAGCCAGTTACTTACCCACATACAGACATTTTCTCCCAGTCCGAGCAACCTCATTTTATATACTAACCTTTTATGAGGTACGGTGTCAAATGCTTTGGAGAAGTCCAGATATATGACATCCATTGATTCGCCGCTGTCAAGTCTAGAACTTACCTCCTCATAGAAGCTGATTAAATTCGTATGGCATGACCGATCCCTCATGAAGCCATGCTGATATGGCGTTATTTGCTTATTTTCATTGAGATACTCCAAAATAGCATATCTTAGAATCCCTTTTTACCGGCCTATAATTTCCAGGCTCTGTTTTTGGACCCTTTTTGAATATTGGCACCACATTTGCTATGCTCCAATCCTGTGGAACATTCCCTGTCAGTATAGAGTCCGTAAATATCAGAAATAAAGGTCTGGCTATGATATCACTTAATTCCCTTAGGATACGGGGGTGTATGCCATCCGGTCCTGGCGATTTGTCTATTTTAATCTTTTTAAGTCGCTGTTGTGTCGCTTCCTGGGTCAGACAGGGCACTTTTAATGGGGAATTTACTTTTACATTCTGCATTTCATCTGACAGTTTATTTTCCTCAGTGAATATAGTGGAGAAAAAGATATTTAATAGTTTTGCTTTATCCTCGTCGCTCTCTGCAACACCGCCCTCATTGCTATGTAGAGGGCCGACTCCTTCAGATTTATATTTTTTACTATTTATATAATTGAAGAACATTTTAGGGTTAGTTTTACTCTCTTTGGCAATTAATCTCTCGGTCTCTAGTTTGGCAAATTTTATTAGTTTTTTACATATTCTATTTTTTTCCTTATAGTTTATCAGTGCTTCCTGACTCCCCTCCTGTTTTAGTGATTTATATGCTTTCTTTTTGTCATTTATTGCTTTTTTTACGGTTCCATTTATCCACATTGGTTTCTTATTGTTCCTTAGCCTTTTATTCCTATAAGGTATGTACCTCTCACAATTAGATGTTACAATGCTTTTAAAAATCTCCCATTTTATGGTTGTATTTTTACTTTTGAGGACTTTGTCCCAGTTAGTTAGGCCTATGGCCTCGCTTAGTTGGCTAAATTTAGCTTTTTTGAAGTTTGGTATTTTTGTTCCTCCCTTTAGAAACTCTCGTTTGAAGGATAATTGGAAGGTTATAACTTTATGGTCACTATTTCTCAGGTGTCCTCCAACCTGCACATCTGTTGTTCTATCAGGTCTATTGGTTAATACTAAGTCCAGTATGGCCATCCCTCTAGTGGGGTCCTGAACCAGTTGGGAAAGGAAATTGTTTTTGGCTATTGGCAAGAACCTGTTTCCTTTTTGGGATGTACAGCTTTCAGTTTCCCAGTCTATATCTGGGTAGTTGAAGTCCCCCATGATAACGACTTCATTATGATTTGCCACCTCGTCTATCTCGTTTAGTAAAAGATTTTCTGTGGACTCTGGTATATTAGGTGGTTTATAATACACTCCTATTAGTATTTTGTTATTGTATTTTGCTCCATGTATTTCTACCCACAGTGACTCCACATGTTCATGTCCCTCAGAGATGTATTCTCGAATTAGGGGATTTAGACACGACTTCACATAGAGGCAGACCCCTCCACCTCTCCGGTTTTGACGATCCTTTCTAAAAAGATTGTAACTTTTTATATTAACTGCCCCGTCATAGCTATTATCCAGCCATGTCTTAGTTATTCCCACTATGTCATAGTATTACATAGTATTACAATTAATATACTGTTTCATAGTATATATATTCTTGTTTTGCTCTTGACATGATGTTATTGCCTATCCGCATATAGCGGCAGCAAATACATCCACAAGTGAAACCAGTGGTTGCAGAAAGGAATCGGTCCACTCGGAGAGTCTCTCGGAGTAGGATCCGATTCCCACTACTATGGGACACAGTGGAAGAGGGAGAGGCAAATCATGGAAAATTGTAGTAATAGCTGTTGTCGCTAAAGTGCAGGAACTGTAGGATGGTCTCAAATCGTGTCCTGGACATGGCAGCAGAGTACATGGGCATGTGATGAATTGGGTTCGTGGACCAATATGACCGCAATTCATGTTTTTTTGTCAGGCCCATGTTGAGGAGAAGGCCCAGAAAAGTTTTAAATTCGGAAACTTGGACTGGTTTCCACCAGAAAGGCTGGGCATAGAAGCTTCCCGGGTTGGCGGTTATAAATTGAGTGGCATACCAGTTTGTTTCTGCCACGACTAGGTCAAAGAGCTCCACAGTGAAGAACATCTCAAAAAACCCCAGTGCCGATCCGATCTGAGCTGTCTCCACCCGACCTCCTGACTGGGCGGTGAAAGGGTGAACTAATGGTGCGGATGAAGATGGGGGCTGCCAATCAGGGTTTGCCAGCACCTCAGGGACTCTAAGGGCTCTACGGGCCTGTCTGCGCGGTGGCTGCGACGGTGGAACTACTGCACGTGCCACCGTACCAGCTTCAACTGCCCTTCTGGTGCTCGCTACTTCACCATGTTCTACGGCAGCGCTGGCACTAGGTCCAGGATGGGCTGCGCTGCTGGTGTATGCCTCACACCACATAATCCGACAGCGCCAGCCCCACTCTGCTGGCCTTGAAACGGATCATGCGCAACCTGTGGTCTAGCGACACGGGGCTGGGTATGCCTTGTGGTATCAGGGACCTCAACCTCCTTGTCCGAACTTTGGGTCAGACTGCCACTGCTTTCTACAGGTTCATATTCTGACCCGCTAGATTCGTCAGATGAGGGTTCCCATTCCTCATCCGACTGGGTCAGAATCCTGTAGGCCTCTTAAGGTTAATACCCCTTATTTGACATTTGGACAACTAAATTTAGGGGGTATTCCCTGAGACTACCCAAGAAAAAGAGCAAGCCTGTCTTACAAATGGGAGGCTAGCGAAGTACAGGAAGCCGCAGCGCTTGTGAAGTGATTGTGCAGTGATTACAAAAAAAAATACATATTTTTGTCACTGCAGGGGTGTTCAGGGTTGCCTGATTGGGCAAACACTGCGTTTTGGGTGGGGGGCGAACTAAGGTGACACTAATACTATTATAGATCTGACTGTGATCAGTTCTGATCACTTACAGATACTATAAAAGTACAAATGCTGATTAGCGCTATGCTAATCAGCGAATCAGTGACTGCGGTGGGCTGGGTGCTAACGGAAGCTAACTACCTACCAAAGGGGCCTAAACTAAACTAAACCTAGCAGTCAATACTGGTGGAAAAAAAAGTGACAATTTACACTGATCACTTTTTTTCCTTTCACTAGTGATTGACAGGTGATTGATAGGGGGTGATCAAGGGGTTAATTGGGGTGATGGGGGGTGATCTGGGCCTGTGTGTCTGTTGCTTGGTGTACTCACTGTGACATGTGCTTTGTGCTGGGTCCAACCGATGTAAAGGACCCAGCACAGAGCACAAAAGCCATTTAATGCATTATATTTATAAATATACTGCATTATATGGCTTTTGATTCGTTTTTTTTAAAAGTTACCAGCCTGCCAGCGCAGATCATTGGGTGGCAGGCTGGTGATGAACTTGTCCTGCGCCTTCTCCGATATTCTGTGTGCCTGTGCAGGCGCACAGATTGTGTCATCTCGCCTTTAGCGAGATGACGCGCCTGCGCGTCAACGAGGAGTAACTGAGCCGCCGAGATCACGCGATCCTGCGTGCGGCGGTCCAGAGGCGGTTAAATTGTGAGTATATTTAGTATGCTTTACTTTTTCTTTCAAAACACATAAATCCTTAATGATTAGATCCTGAAACGTGTCAAGTGCCTCAGACCTCGATTGCACAGGATAAAAATCCTTATTCATGACCTTAAATTTTCCAGAGCTGGTACCTGAGAATTTTATTTTAGCGATGCTAATTGCACCAGTTCTGAAAAGTCAAATAAGCCCCTTTATCTCAGTGTTTTCTACAGCCTCTGGCCTAGTACTCAAATAACATGCAGGTGTATATTTTCTGTGACCTCTAGCATAGACCTCAATTTACATATGGGTGTAACTGTGTTTTCCTCAACCTCTAACATAGGATTCAATTCACATATTGGTGTGGCTATGTTTTCTACAGCCCCTGACATGTTATATTCACCAGCCTCCAATGTAACCTCTGGTACAGAGCTTGAAGTATTTTCTAATTGATCCTCAACAGAAAAATGTTTTCTAAGTGTCAAATTTCTGTCAAGCTTGTTAATATCAATGATTGTACGGTATAGGTCAAAATGGCAGGACGGAGAGAAAGTCAAACCTTTACTTTAACACCCTCTCTTGTGTCGTAGAAATGATCTGAGAGGAAAGGCTGACTACCTGAATATTCAGCACTATTATTTTCGGCGTGTTGGACAGGGCTGGCGAGTCGGAGTCAGAGGCAATTTTGGGTACCTGGAGTCGGCAAAAATGAACCGACTCAGACTCCTACTAAATTTAAATTGGAATAAAAAGAAAAAAAGGAAGTTTAAATGTCCCAAAATGTTACAAAAAGTTAGCATTAATTACTTTTGTACTGTATGAATAAAGGCCAATGTTGTTTTCCGCTGTTACAGGGAACGTAACGTGCATGGTTAACCTAGCCTCTGACTGATAACTGATTAAGTAAATATGTTTTTTTGCAGGACTAGACACACTTGAATAAGTAAGGAAAAAAGAGTTTTTGCTCAATGGCTCTCCCGTCAGATTCTATGGAGTGGGTGCTCACACTCTGCTGGGCAACACCCTTGCCTCAAAGGAAATTCAAATATAATTCTGTGTCTAGAGGGGCACTCCCATATTTGGATCAGAATATTAGAAACATTTTTTTTTTTTAATTAATTTATTTGAAAATGCTCAGATAAAAAGAATAAATAATATAATAAAATAGACATACAACAGTGTATACACTGTACGTACAGTTTTCAGTGAGATATTTGCAGTACTTGCTTGTATATAGTACTTGTTGCAATATTGACCACTGGTGTTTATAGTCACTGAATGCTGTGCACAATCTATATTTATAGAAAGGTACACAGTATTAGGGTATCTTATTTCCTATACCCTCTTCATATTACTTTTACTTAATGTCCTTGTTAGTATAAGTTCATGCGTAGTGAAATTTGGCTAATTTGACCCTTCTTTGATCTCTATTGTGTCCAAGAACCTCTGCTGTTCAGCCGTAGGTATGGAATAAAAATAAGGTGTCTTTGCTCCTAATAATAGCCAGCAGATTAGATGTAAAGTTTTTTAAAAATTTTAATAGTTCGCAATATGTAAGGTAGTTGCCGCACTGGCTACGTTACCCGGCCTCAGCGGCTGCTGAGTCCCTGTGTCGGCTTCGGGTACGCGCGCTCTTTGCTGGTATCCTCCGGTGTACGGCTCTATTCCTCTGATTCCCGGCGTTGGACGTGGCGTCCCACGTGATCTTTGAGGTTTCGTCCGGTATGTGAAATTATTGCGCGCTTGTATTTCTTGTATATTCCAAGGCTGGTGTTCTCCTTTGTGCCCAGACGCGTTTCGGGACGCAGTCCCTTCTTCAGTGGGTACCAGCCTTTTGGAAAGTCACCCTTTTTATAATAGGGGAAAAAAACTAATAAGCCGCTGACGTCAGGCGTGATGTCATTCAAGGGGGCAGAGTTACAAATTCTCCCGTTTAACCCTTCAGTATCTCACTTGAAAAAAATATGGCTGTAAAATGTTCTCTATACTATTTCTTGTATATCATCAAAGGATTTTTCTATATAATAATATCATCTGGACAGAGTAGAAATGAGGTAGTGTAGTAAAATAATAACAAAATTCTTGGTTAATAGCATTAAAAAGTTTTTTTTAATATTAAAAAAATCTAAAAATATATAGAAATATAAAAAATATAAAAAATTAAAAAATGATAAAGGTGTTCAATGGCACTAGGATTGAGTTTTATCAATCTAAAATTTAAGCTATACTCCGCATGTCAGTCTGATTATGAATTCACATCTCTTACTATATGATACTGGATTGTGGGAGTGTTGATTCTCTTTCTATACAGTGAACTAGATTGTGGGGATATTAAGTCTCTACAGATCAGTATGTCCGTTCATGTACAGTGGCTGAGTCAATATTGCTTTTCATGTGAATGATAGTGTTTTGTAATAGTGAAAATCATTCATAGTAGTGGGGGTCATATTGGTGAAAAAGTGTTCGGGGGTACTATATTGCCCAGTTTGTGATTCTTATTTCTCTGAAGTGTTAATGTCAAATATATTTTATACTTTCATGTGTCCGATGTTGGCTCAGGATAATGGGAAACATTTTTGTTTGTGTCTTGATAGTCGTGAAAGACATATTGGTGCTCACAGGGGTTGCTTTGATGGTGTTTTGGGGTGTTTTGGGGTGTCGGCCGACAGGGGAGGGAGGGTCGACGCGCTGGTAAACAGCCTGGCAGTCGACCCTTCATCCCCCAAGAATTTTGTTATTATTTTACTACACTACCTCATTTCTACTCTGTCCAGATGATGATATTATATAGAAAAATCCTTTGATGATATACAAGAAATAGTATAGAGAACATTTTACAGCCATATTTTTTTCAAGTGAGATACTGAAGGGTTAAACGGGAGAATTTGTAACTCTGCCCCCTTGAATGACATCACGCCTGACGTCAGCGGCTTATTAGTTTTTTTCCCCTATTATAAAAAGGGTGACTTTCCAAAAGGCTGGTACCCACTGAAGAAGGGACTGCGTCCCGAAACGCGTCTGGGCACAAAGGAGAACACCAGCCTTGGAATATACAAGAAATACAAGCGCGCAATAATTTCACATACCGGACGAAACCTCAAAGATCACGTGGGACGCCACGTGCAACGCCGGGAATCAGAGGAATAGAGCCGCATAACCGGAGGATACCAGCTAAGAGCGCGCGCACCGAAGCCGACACAGGGACTCAGCAGCCGCTGAGGCCGGGTAACGTAGCCAGTGCGGCAACTACCTTACATATTGCGAACTATTAAAATTTTTAAAAAACTTTACATCTAATCTGCTGGCTATTATTAGGAGCAAAGACACCTTATTTTTATTCCATACCTACGGCTGAGCAGCAGAGGTTCTTGGACACAATAGAGATCAAAGAAGGGTCAAATTAGCCAAATTTCACTGCGCATGAACTTATACAAACAAGGACATTAAGTAAAAATATGAAGAGGGTATAGGAAATAAGATACCCTAATACTGTGTACCTTTCTATAAATATAGATTGTGCACAGCATTCAGTGATATAAACACCAGTGGTCAATATTGCAACAAGTACTATATACAAGCAAGTACTGCAAATATCTCACTGAAAACTGTACGTACAGTGTATACACTGTTGTATGTCTATTTTATTATATTATTTATTCTTTTTATCTGAGCATTTTCAAATAAATTAATTTTTTAAAAAATGTTTCTAATATTCTGATCCAAATATGGGAGTGCCCCTCTAGACACAGAATTATACTTGAATAAGTGAAGGGAATGGATAGTCAATAGTTCAAGACTGAAGCTGTAAACCATTTGAAAAACTGCTGTCATTCAGCTAAGGCTATAAAAACTTGTAAACTCAGATTGGTAGCTTAAACTTTAACTACTACAGGACCGCCTAACGCAGGGATGCGTCCTGCGGGCGGTCCTGTAGCTCTGTGTGGACGCATCAGCGCGTCATCTCGCGAGAGGCGAGATTTCCTGTGAACGCGCGTGCGCTCACAGGGAAGCGCGGCACATCAGTTCGGCTACAGCCTGCCAGCGATGATCCATCGCTGGCAGGCTGTAGATGCGAATAAAATCGCATCAAACTGCTATATCAGACGCTGTTTTATGAACAGCGTCTGATATAGCTGCTACCTGGTCCTCTGGTGGTCCCATTTGCTGGGATCGACCACCAGAGGATCAGGTAACACAGTAAAGTTGCACCAAACACTACACTAACCCCCCCCCCCCTCACCTATTAACCCCTTGATCACCCCATCTAGACCCCCTGATCACCCCCCTGTCATTGATCACACCCCTTGTAAGGCTCCATTCAGACGTCCATATGTGTTTTGCGGATCCGTGGATTCACGGATCCGCGGATCCGATCCGCGGATCCGATCCGCAGATCCTCAAAACACGGAAACCGGCAATGTGCTTTCCGCATTTTGCAGATCCGCACATTGCCAGAACTATATAGAAAATGCTTTTTCTTGTCCGCAATTGCGGACAAGAATAGGACATGTTCTATATTTTTGCAGAACGGAAGTGCAGACCCGGAAGCGCGGATCCGTAATTCCGGATCCGAGCGGGACAAAGTCTGTCATCATAGAAATGAATGGGTCCGCAATTCCGTTCCGCAAACAGAATTTCGGACGTGTGAATGGGGCATAAGGGTCCCCTTTTACCGCCAGTTACCTGGCTACTTGTTAGGTAGCTAGCGCCCAGCCCACCGCACCGCAGTCACTGATTTTGGCAGAGATTTTTTCATCCACATTGACCGATGCGAATGAAAAATCTGTGCCGTTCATTTTTTTTTTTTCAGCGCAGAGGCTGAACGGAAAAAATCTCATTACCCGTATGCTCAATATACGGAGAATCGCAGAAACTCCTAATGCTGGCCATACGTGTAATGATTATGGAGACCCTCAAATGCCAGGGCAGTACAAAACCCCACATGTGACCCCATTTTAGAAAGAAGACACCCCAAGGTATTCCGTGAGGGGTATGGCGAGTTCATGTAAAAAATTTTTGTCACAAGTTAGTGGAATATGAGACTGTAAAAAAAAAAAAAAAAAAACAATTTCCGCTAACTTGTGCCAATTTTTTTTCTGTGAACTCGCCATACCCCTCACAGAATACCTTGGGGTGTCTTCATTCCAAAATAGGGTCACATGTGGGGTATTTATACTGCCCTGGCAATTTAGGGGTCCTAAAGCGTGAGAATCCAAATGCGTAAAAATGGCCTGCGAAATCCTAAAGGTACTCATTGGTTTTAGGCCCCTTTGCGCATCTTGGCTGCAAAAGTGTCACTCATGTGGTATCGCCGTACTCAGGAGAAGTAGGGCAATGTGTTTTGGGTGTATTTTACATATACCCATACTGGGTGAGAGAAATATCTCTGTAAATTGACAACTTTGAATAAAAAATTTAAAAGTTGTCGTTTACAGCTGATATTTCTCACACGCAGCATGGTATATGTAAAAATACACCCTAAACCACATTGCCCTACTTCTCCTGAGTACGGCGATCACATGAGTGACACTTTTTGCAGCCTGAGTGCGCAAAGGGCCCTAAAACCAATGAGTACCTTAGGATTTCAGGCCATTTTTATGCATTTGGATTCTCACACTTTAGGGGCCCCTAAAATGCCAGGTGAGTATAAATACCTCACATGTGACCCCATTTTGGAAAGAAGACACCCTAGGTATTCTGTGAGGGGCATGGTGAGTCCACAGAATTTTATTTTTGGCACAAGTCAGCGGATATTTTTTTTTTTGTTTATTTTTACAAAGTCTCAT
Source organism: Bufotes viridis (assembly GCA_033119425.1). Lineage (NCBI taxonomy): Eukaryota > Metazoa > Chordata > Amphibia > Anura > Bufonidae > Bufotes > Bufotes viridis. The sequence continues at coordinate 307,912,657 of CM065592.1, forward strand.
ATTCCACTAACTTGTGACAAAAATAAAATTTTACATGAACTCACCATACCCCTCACAGAATACCTTGGGTGTCTTCTTCCAAAATGTGGTCACATGTGGGTATTATACTGTCCTGGCATTTAGGGGCCCCTAAAGCGTGAGAAGAAGTCTGGAACCAAATGCGTAAAAATGGCCTCGTGAAATCCTAAAGGTACTCATTGGTTTTAGGGCCCTTTGCGATCTTGGCTGCAAAAGTGGCACCATGTAGTATCGCCGTAGTCAGGAGAAGTAGGGCAATGTAGTTTTGGGTGTATTTACATATACCCATACTTGTGTGAGAGAAATATCTCTGTAAACTGACAACTTTGAATAAAAATTTTATACAAAGTTGTCAATTTACAGAGATATTTCTCACACGCAACATGGGTATATGTAAAATACACCCTAAAACTCATTGCCCTACTTCTCCTGAGTACGGCGATACCACATGAGTGACACTTTTTGCAGCCTGGTGCGCAGAGGGCCCTAAAACCAATGAGTACCTTTAGGATTTACAGGCCATTTTTATGCATTTGGTTCTCACACTTTAGGGCCCCTAAATGCCAGGTGAGTATAAATACCCCACATGTGACCCCATTTTGGAAAGAAGACACCCCTAGGTATTCTGTGAGGGGCATGGTGAGTCCACAGAATTTTTATTTTTTGGCACAAGTCAGCGGATATTTTTTTTTTTTTTTTTTACAAAGTCTCATATTCCACTAACTTGTGACAAAAATAAAATTTTACATGAACTCACCATACCCCTCACAGAATACCTTGGGGTGTCTTCTTTCCAAAATGTGGTCACATGTGGGGTATTTATACTGTCCTGGCATTTTAGGGGCCCCTAAAGCGTGAGAAGAAGTCTGGAATCCAAATGCGTAAAAATGCCCTAGAAATCCTAAAGGTACTCATTGGTTTAGGGCCTTTGCACTAAGCTGCAAAAGTGGACACATGTGGTATCGCCAGTATCAGAGAAGTAGGTCAAGTTTGGGGTGTATTTTTATATATACCCATTACTTTGTGTGAAAAATATCTCTGTAAACGACAACTTTTAAAAAATTTTATACAAAGTTGTCAATTTACAGAGATATTTCTCTCACCCAACATGGGTATATGTAAAAATACACCCCAAAACTCATTGCCCTACTTCTCCTGAGTACGGCGATACCACATGAGTGACACTTTTTTGCAGCCTGGGTGCGCAAAGGGGCCCAAATTCCAACGAGTACCTTTAGGTTTTACATGGCTGCTCACAATTTAGCCCCGCCCAAAATGACAGAACAGTAAACACACCCCACAAATGACCCCATTTCGGAAAGTAGACACCCCAAGGTATTCACTGAGGGGCATAGTGAGTCCGTCTGAGATTTTTATTTTTTTTTGCCAGAAGTTATCAGAAATTAAAACTTTTTTTTTTTTTTCTCAGAAAGTGTCATTTTCCGCTAACTTGTGAAAAAAAATGAAATGATACATGAACTCACCAAGCCCCTCCGCAAATACTTTGGGGTGTCTTCTTTCTAAAATGGTGTGATTTGGGTGGTATTTATACTATCCTGACATTCTAGCATCTGAAGAAACATGACAGGTTCTCAGAAAGTCAGAGCTGCTTCAAAATGCCCAAATTCACTTTTTTGCACCATAGTTTGTAAACGCTATAACTTTTACCCAAACCAATAAATATACACTTATTGGACTTTTTTTTAATCAAAGACATGTAGAACAATAAATTTAGAGAAAAATTTATATAGAAATGTAGTTTTTTTTGAAAAATTTTACAACAGAAAGTGAAAAATGTCATTTTTTTGCAAAAATTTCGGTCATTTTTGATTAATAGCAAAAAAAGTAAAAATGTCAGCAGCAATGAAATACCACCAAATGAAAGCTCTATTAGTGAGAAGAAAAGGAGGTAAAATTCATTTGGGTGGTAAGTTGCATGACGGAGCAATAAACGGTGAAAGTAGTGTAGTGCGGAATTGTAAAAAGTGGCCTGGTCATTAAGGGTGTTTAAGCTAGGGGGGCTGATGTGGTTAAACATGACTATTGGACTCTACTAGGGAAATGTATAAAATACATTTGCATATTAAATACAGAGAAGTCGTAAATACCAAAATCTGAGGAGTCGGAGTCGAAGCATTTATCTACCGATTCCACAACCCTGGTGTTGGATATCGCCGAATTTTTTTCAATGCTTTCTCCCCGCCCTGCGTTTTTTGACCTTTTTATATCAACCGTTTCCTGTTCATGGATTGTAGCTTCAACAGACTGCACACTTCTCGAGCGCACAGGTGAGCCTGCAGACGAATCACCAGAATCTTGTTCCGTGGAACTAAAAGAGACCCGGGCACCCCTTCTATTATGAGTATGCAGTAATTTTTTCAAAATAGAGCGTGGAGTGCCCAGTTTAACAATAGACCATGTATAAACAACAACATTGTTATAATCCATAACATCCCTGTTGTATTTCTCCTGTTTAAGGTTCATGAGAGTTTCCTCCAGTTCATTTAAATTGTCCTTTAACTTCTGGTCCAAGTCCAAAAAGTTTGGTTGTAACTCCTTTTGTGCTGTTTTTATTTCCCCGTGGAATTCATTCAAAGTAGTTTCCTCATGCTCTATAAAGGGGATGTGTCAGTTCAGCAAATTGCATTTATTACATAGAGAAAGTGTTGACTTGTTTGTTGCTGCGTGATGCTTGATTTTATTTGTGCATGAACCATCTGATTGTAAAAAGCTGCGCAAGATGTTAGTGCTATAAAAATAAAGATAATTATAGTTCTTTAAAAGCACTATTGAATTTCCTCATATTCTTATATTTATAGTTCTTCAAAAACACTGTATAGAAAATTTTTCATATTCTATTTTATTATAGCATTATATTAAATTTTTTATGTTTTACTATTTATAGTGCTTGATCTAATAATCCTATATTTTATTAGTGCTTGAAAAGCACTGTTTATTTTTTGTTCCTGTTATTATATATTTAAAATGGTGCCTGGATTGTTCCTTATATTCTTATATTTTATTTATTTATATATTTAATCTATTTAATTTAATGTTTGTGTGTGTCATTAAAAGATGTCGACAGTATCACCCATACCAGTGACCTCTACAGCACCTCACCCCTTTAACCCCTTAAGGACACGGCCCTATTTCACCTTAAGGACCAGGCCATTTTTTCTAAATCTGACCAGTGTCACTTTATGTGGTGATAACTTTAAAACGCTTTTTCTTATCCAGGCCATTCTGAGATTGTTTTTTCGTCACATATTGTACTTCATGACACTGGTAAAATGAAGTTGAAAAATTTCATTTTTATTTATAAAAAAATAAAAAATTTACCAAAAATTTTGAAACATTTTCAATTTTCCAAGTTTCAATTTCTCTACTTCTATAATACATAGTAATACCGCCAAAAAAAGTTATTGATTTACATTCCCCATATGTCTACTTCATGTATCGATCATTTTAGGAATGACATTTTATTTTTTGGGGACATTACAAGGCTTAGAAGTTTAGAAGCAAATCTTGAAATTTTTCAGAAATTTTCAAAAACCCACTTTTTAGGGACCAGTTCAGGTCTGAAGTCACTTTGTGAGGCTTACATAATAAAACCACCCAAAAATGACCCCATTCTAGAAACTACACCCCTCAAGGTATTCAAAACTGATTTTACAAATGTCATTAACCCTTTAGGTTTTCCACAAAAGTTAATGGCAAATGGAGATAAAATTTCTGAATTTCTATTTTTTTGGAAAATTTTCCATTTTAATCCATTTTTTCCAGTAACAAAGCAAGGGTTAACAGCCAAACAAAACTCAATATTTATTGTCTGAACAATTTTTATAATGATAGGCTATGGTGTCGCACTGCAATATGCTGTGACACGACATCCAAGATGTTTTTTTATGCGACTGTTCGCATGTCACATTTTGCAGTGCAACACCAATGTCGCACGACAGATGTAGCAGTGTAGTTGTGCCCTATGTTTAAGCACATCACCTACCACAGTGAAGAAAAATGGCTTGGTTGTTATTGAAACCTGGAGTAAAACTGTGTGTATGTGGAGACTAAGGGTCTGTGAGCTTCTATTGGCTGATTAGGGACATGTGACCATGTGTATGGCAGTTGGGATATGTATAGAAAGACTTGCAAGCTTGTATTGGCTAATGCAGGTCATTTTTTGGAAATATATCAGGAACAGTACGTCCTAGAGAGCTGTGACCCCCACAAGATTTCTTTCCAGGCAGCAAGGGATGTGTATATCAAGTTTTGTTGAAATCGATGAGTTTTTCAGTGAACGCGGAACATACATACACTCACACATATATACGTCCTTCTTTATAAATATATATATATATATATATATATATATATATATATATATATAATTCTTCTCCGGTTTTCTGCAATGATGCAGCCTGAACTGCTTCACATACAGACTGAGAGGTGTGCTATAGATTTTTGGAGTCAATAAGATTTGATTTAACATAAAAATTCTCAATTGAAATCAATAGCAGAATTCTGCGATCGATTAATACAACATGAATTGCAGACTGCTCTAACTGCATTTCAAAGCTCTCAGTGTTTATAGGTGTGCTATGTATTTTTGGAGTTGATTTGTCATTTTTAATACATATTTAATTAAAACAAAACAAAAATCCGATAGAAATGAATGGAAGAGTTCCGCAATTATTATAGCCCGAAGCTCTTAATGTATAGACTCCATTAAAACTGTGTTTGTAAGCTTCCAACGCTGAGAGATGGGCTATGTATTTTTGGAGTCGATCAGATTTGTTGTTTTTTGTAAATTTACATTTAAAAATATGCCATAGAAATGAATGGTAGAAGTATATATCATACTTTTTCACATGACATTTAAAATAATACAAATTGATTATTTTTTTTTAGCTGTGCAATAAGAACTGTATACTTTAAAATGTGCCAGTATTCACAACAATTCTATATTTTGGAAACTACGATTTAGATACACTTGATATCAATATACATTGCACCTTTAGTATTCATTATGTTCCACATAAAATACATAATCCACCATATTATGCAGAGATTAATATATGCTTTGAACTGTGCTGTTAAATTTTACAATGGTAGATACTACAATTCGGACACATTTGGTGTCAATATATACTGCACTTTTTGATAATTTTTTGACTGCAGTCATTACCGTATACTTTGAACTGGGCCTTTATTTACTACAAGTCTATATTCCATATACTATGATTTAAATACTATTGGTGTTAGTATGCTCTGTACCTCTATTATTATATTCAAAATAATACACAGCAACCAGAGTATTTTGCATAGATTACTGTATACTTTAAACTGTGCCATTACATGTTTTTACTCTTGTGTGTGTGTGTGTGTGTATGTGTATATATATATATATATATATATATATATATATATATATATATATATATACACACAAACTTTCAGCTCCGTTCAAGCTCTATATCTACTTCCTTCATGAAATGCACATCTAGTTATTTTATTATTATTCTCCTGTTTGCAGTTGTTAAAGCCGGACAGCCTAACGCACGCACTGTTTTGTCTCTTCTGTGTTTCGATTCGGTGTGGAGAAGTTTTCTAAGTGTTTTTGGAGCTGACCGGATCTCTAGTTCTTAATGAATTTACATTTAAAAATAAAAAAATTCACATAAAAATGAATGGCAGAAGCATGCGATTAATACAGCCCAAACCACGTCACGTACAGACTCCTTTTATGCTCACTGTGCTGTGAGGTGTGCTATGTATATTTGGAGTCTATCGGAATTGTTATTTTTAATAAGTTTACAAATAATAAATACCCCTAGAGATTAATGGAGGCATGTTCAGAGGTTCAAATTTTAACTGCCATAGATGATTTTACGGTAAGTCTAGCTTCCACCCAGTGTCACAGACACAGCTAAAAGTTTTTTTTTTTTTTTTTCCGTTTGGTGTTGGTATGATAGAAAACAAAATAAAGAGCTACAAAAAATTCCCATAAAAATGTATTTATTAAATACTCATGGTAACACATACAAACTTATGTTCCCCACCAAGAAACAAAATAATATACTGGAAACAGGTTACCAATAACCACGAGAGCAGAAAACTCTGAACAACCGGGTATTTCAGTTATCTGTAATTGCACTTAGATAGCACTATTATTAACAAACAAATAATAGTATAGGCCTAAGGCAGCTCAAAGTCATGTAAATTGGGACAACTGAATCCAACTACAGTCATGTGAAAAAATTAGGACACCCTTTGAAAGCATGTGGTTTTTTGTAACATTTTTAATAAATAGTTATTTCATCTCCGTTTCAACAATACAGAGAGATTAAAGTAATCCAACTAAACAAAGAAAACTGAAGAAAAGTCTTTTCAAGATCTTCTGTAAATGTCATTCTACAAAAATGCCTATTCTAACTGAGGAAAAAGATAGGACACCCTCACATGTATTCCCTCTTAAATTGGCTCAGATCTCACACAGGTATATCACACCAGGTGCACATAATTAGTAGATCGTTACTCTGCATGTTGAATGAGGCTTGCCCTATTTAAACCTCAGACATTTAGTTTGGTGTGCTCCTGACTGTTGAAGTGAGAGTGAGCACCATGGTGAGAGCAAAAGAGCTGTCAGAGGACTTCAGAAAAAAGATTGTAGCAGCCTATGAGTCTGGGAAGGGATTTAAAAAGATCTCAAAAGATTTTGAAATCAGCCATTCCACTGTCCGGAAGATAGTCTACAAGTGGAGGGCTTTCAAAACAACTGCCAACATGCCCAGGACTGGTCGCCCCAGCAAGTTCACCCCAAGAGCAGACCGCAAGATGCTAAAAGAGGTCTCCAAAAACCCTAAAGTGTCATCTCGAGAACTACAGCAGGCTCTGGCTACTGTTGATGTAGAAGTACATGCCTCTACAATCAGAAAGAGACTGTACAAGTTTAACTTGCATGGGAGGTGTGCAAGGAGGAAACCTTTGCTTTCCAAGAGAAACATCGAGGCCAGACTGACATTTGCCAGAGATAAAGTTGACAAAGACCAGGACTTCTGGAATAATGTTCTTTGGACAGATGAGTCCAAAATTGAATTATTTGGACACAACAGCAGAGGACATGTTTGGCGTAAACCAAACACAGCATTCCAAGAAAAGAACCTCATACCAACTGTGAAGCATGGAGGTGGAAGTGTCATGGTTTGGGGCTGCTTTGCTGCAGCAGGACCTGGTCAGCTCACCATCATAGAATCCACGATGAATTCTACTGTGTATCAGAAGGTGCTTGAAGAACATGTGAGACCATCAGTTAGAAAATTAAAGCTGAAGCGGAACTGGACCATGCAACATGACAATGACCCAAAACATACTAGTAAATCAACCAAAGATTGGCTGAAAAAGAAGAAATGGAGAGTCCTGGAATGGCCAAGTCAAAGTCCAGATTTGAATCCCATTGAGATGCTGTGGGGTGAATTGAAAAGGGCTGTACGTGCAAGAAACCCCTCAAACATCTCACAGCTGAAAAAGTTCTGCATTGAGGAGTGGGGTAAAATTTCCTCAGACCGATGTCGAAGACTGGTAGATGGCTACAAGAACCGTCTCACTGCAGTTATTTCAGCCAAAGGAGGTAACACTCGCTATTAGGGGCAAGGGTGTCCTATCTTTTTCCTCAGTTAGAATAGGCATTTTTGTAGAATGACATTTACAGAAGATCTTGAAAAGACTTTTCTTCAGTTTTCTTTGTTTAGTCGGATTACTTTAATCTCTCTGTATTGTTGAAACGGAGATGAAATAACCATTTATTAAAAATGTTACAAAAAACCACATGCTTTCAAAGGGTGTCCTAATTTTTTCACATGACTGTATGCTTTGTCTGCGCTAATATTCCCAGCAACCAAATGTAGACCCAGGCAACAAAAAACCTGACATATTAGTCTAACCTCATAATACTGATGTAGGGGTGGCCCCTATGAACACATAATCAATATTGAGCCATTAATATTGTGCTTGAATGAAGCTTACCCCAAAAGGGTAACTGGTCTCAGCAGAACCTCGACACACGTTTAGTGTGTAGTATGCTTCGTCAGGAGGATCTCCTTTTCCCTCTCACATACAACCACCCATACTCAAACTTTCAGCTCTTTGTAAGCGCTATGTATTTCCTTCAGGAAATTCAAATCTATTAGTTTCGTATCTTTATATAATTCATTTACATATAATATAGCATTCTCAGCTTTAAATGACTACTTAGATACTTATAATAATTATTCACATTTAAAGGATTACATATTGAGAATTATTGTATATTTAATGAAATTCAACAATTTTTCTCTATGGAGGCTAAATATTCCTAATTGCTTGCCAATTTGGTGATGGCAATACACTTTTGTTCACACTGGATAACCCTTATATTAAGCATTTTCACTTGTATGGCAGATACATTTGATGTCCTATTTATTTGGGAGGGAGATTTATCTGCCATACCAGTATTTTTATAATAATTTATTTAATTTACATTTTACTTATTTACAATATTTGGTATTCATTTCCTTTCTAGATTTCAATCTGACAGGTATAGTAGATAATATTAGAACTGTCAGTTTTTGTAAAGAAAATGCAAGTAACGGCATCTTGCACAACAGCCATCATCCTTTTTGTACTACTAAATTAATCACTGTGGCAGAAATGATCAGGGCTAGAAGGAACAGTAATCTTTATACATGTGTGTGGTTACCTAGTGTCAGTGGCATAGCGTTGGTTGCCAGCACCCGGGGCAAGCCATGTATTGCGCCCCCCCCCCCCCAACCTGTGGGCACGCCCCTTTTTACAGATAACATAGTGGATGTCACTTGCAGTCCTATGTAACACTACAGATAACACAGTGATAGCTCTCTGAGAACAGATAATGTAGTAGATGGGTGTGAACCCCCAAAATTCAGAACACACACAGTGTGACTTGAAGTCTGGGGCCAGGATATGGCATGGTGGGCCACCGTCTTCATTCGGAAATTAGAACGTCATGACACCTTTTATCAGCCACGTCTCGTCTCTGCAGAGTTTCACAGAAAACATTTTTGAATTCCTCACTTTACTATCATCCTCTTCTATCATTATACACAGGGGCAATTATATATCCTAATAATACAGAGGCGCCAATATATCCTAATAATACAGAGGGGGCCAGTATATATCCTAATAATACAGAGGGGGCCAGTATATATTATATTAATACAGAGGGGCTATTATATACTAATAATACTGTGGGGCATTATATACTAATAATACAGATCTCTGCTGTCCATATACCAGGCCTACCAGTATTACCCCTTCATTTACCGCCTGGTCAGGGTGACTAGGCGCTATATGAAGGGGTAATATTGGTGGTAGGCCTGGTATATGGATAGCAGAGATGGCATCCTCTGAGCAGTACTGTCTCTGGTCATCCTTTACCAGCACCCTGACTGCCACCTGCGTAGCCTTTGACACTGACTGTCACTCACTGATAGCTAAGGGTACTTTCACACTAGCGTTCGTGTGATCCGGCAGGCAGTTCCATTGTCGGAGCTGCCTGCCGGATCTGTCGTTCAGTGTGACAACTGACAGCATTTGTAGTCGGATCCGGGTGCGGATCCGTCTACAAATGCATTGCAAGAACGGATCCGTCCCTCCGCTTGCGGATGGACGGATCCGTCCTGCAGTCTTTTTCACAGTTTTCCCGGTCTGCGCATGCGCAGACCGGATGGACGGATCTGTCCTTCAGTTGTTTCACAATGCCGGATCCGGCACTTATGCAAGTCAATGTAAATTAATGCCGGCATTCCGGCGACTGATCAGGCATTTTGGACGGACATAATACCGCAGCATGCTGCGGTATTATGTCCGGCCAAAACGCCTGACAGTGACTGAATGTGAGGCATACTGATGCAAACTGAACGGATTTCTCTCCATTCAGATTGCATGGGAATATGCCTGATCAGTTCTTTTCCGGCATAGAGCCCTTTTGACGGAACTCTATGCCGGAAAAGAGTAACGCAAGTGTGAAAGTACCCTAAGCAGCAGGCAGTGAAGTGCCATGAGAGCCAGGCTACGCAGGTGGCAGTCAGGGTGCTGGTGAAGGATGACCAGAGACAGTACTGCCCAGAGGATGCCATCTCTGCTCATCTCAACTATACCAGGCCTACCACCAGTATTACCCCTTCATATACCGCCTGGTCACCCTTACCAGATGAGCAGGTGGTGTATGAAGGGGTAATACTGGTAGGCCTGGTATATGGACTCCAGTACTGTCTCTGGCCATCCTTCACCAGCACCCTGACTGCCACCTGCTTGCCCTGGCTCTCAGTGTCACAGTGTGAATAAGTCACCCCACACCTAACACTCAGGGAGTGATTCAGTCACACTGTGACACTGAGAGCCAGGGCAAGCAGGTGGCAGTCAGGAATCTGCTGGTGAAGGATGGCCAGAGACAGTACTGCCCAAAGGATGTCACCTCTGGTGTCCATATTCCAGGCCTACCACCAGTATTACCCTTAATATACCGCCTGCCCACCTCACACCTAACACTCTGGGAGCTGCTGTGGGCGGAGCTTCGTACTGCCGTGGTGATTAATCAGCGCACGCTTGTTCTGTTGATACTGCTCTTCACTCTGTGGCGCCGCGCTCAGTTAGCAACTTCATAGATTTTTTTTGTGCAAACGGCTGCCAGCGCCCCCTGCAGTCTGGCGCCCGGGGCAACGCCCCCCCTGCCCCCCCCCCCCACGCTACGCCCCTGCCTAGTGTGGTTATTGAAGTGAACATTTAACATTGCAGCAAATAGAAATGGCAAATAACTGATTTTGGGGAATCATAAAAATAAGAGCTGTAATAAATATAATGTGAATAGTATAAATAAAAAAGATATTTTGATCCTGGTACTCAAATCCAGTAGACAATTTTCTCAGATTAAAAAGTCCATTAATACTAATAATAATAACTATTATAAATAATACTTACTGATTTTGATGGATAATAAGAAGGCACACATTCTTTCTGGAGGTTGTAGTGTGGTCATGTACTTTCCCCTCCCTTTTTCTCTTCTGTCCAAAGCAAAAAACATTGTTACATCAAAATTGTGGTACCTACCCTTGTAAAACATGCCTTCGTGTTACACAATAACTGATAATACTTTAATAATGCAAATCACAACGTGAATTTTCCCATTAAACAATATATTAATTGTACCTCTGTTTGTGATCTATAAAATTAACTGCATAGCTTGTCATCTCATGTATATAGACACAGATTATGTCAGTCAAACATTTTATTCAATGCCACAACTGATTAGCTTAACATTATAAAAGGCATCTTTCTCACCAATGGGGGCTTACCCTAGATGCCTTCAGCAACCAAGCGCACATGCAACAGATCAGCCAGGTTCATAGGTACAACTCTATACGAGATGTCCTAAAGGTCTGAATAAAAAAAAGGCTGTAAGGCCCCATTCACAAAAGGGTCTGCATCCGTTCCGCAATTCTGCGGAACGGGTGTGGACCCATTCATTCTATATGTGGCTGGATGTGAAGCGGAGAGCCCACTTTGTGCTCTCCGCTTCCGCATTTGAGTAGCGCGACCCCGAACTTCTGGGCTTTGGACCCGAACTTCCGGTCCGCGGCTCCGCAAAAGATAGACCGTGTCTTATTCTTGTCTGCAGCTGCGGACTATAATAGGCATTTCCATGGGGGTGCAACACACCACGGACGTGTGAACGGACCCTAAGGTTGTTAATTATTTGTATCTGCCTCTGGTGTCCAGTGGTTACACACCTCCTCAGTATATAGCACTGTTTGCTGCTCTAATCTTGGTGGTGCACAACTTGGCTGGCTGAAGCTCAATCCAGGGACCCTGCTACAACCAGGAATAAGTGTGAGGTCATTAATACTTAGTCTTAGACTGGTAAGAAGTAACTACATACAGTTGCAAGAAAAAGTATGTGAACCCTTTGGAATAATATGGATTTCAGCACAAATTGGTCATAAAATGTGATCTGATCTTCATCTAAGTCACACCAATAGATAATCAGTGTGCTTAAACTAATAACACACAAATAATTAAATGTTACCATGTTTTTATTGAACACACCATGTGAACCTCCACAGTACAGGTGCAAAAAGTACGCGAACCCTTGGATTTTTTTTAACTGGTTGAACCTCTTTTGGCAGCAATAACTTCAACCAAACGTTTCCTGTAGTTGCAGATCAGACGTGCACAACGGTCAGGAGTAATTCTTAACCATTCAAATTTACAGAACTGTTTCAGCTCAGCAATATTCTTGGGATATCTGGTATGAATCACTTTCTTGAGGTCATGCCACAGTATCTCAATCAGGTTGAGGTCAGGACTCTGACTGGGCCACTCCAGAAAACGTATTTTCTTCTGTTTAACCCCTTATGGACCGGGCTCATTTTCACCCTAAGGACCAGGCCATTTTTTGCAAATCTGACCAGTGTCACTTTGTGTGAATAACGATAAAATGCTTTTACTTATCCAGACCATTCTGAGATCGTTTTTTTTGTTACATATTGTACTTCTTGACACTGGCAAAATGGAGTAAAAAAAAAACATTTTTATTTATAAAAAAATACCAAATTTACCAAAAATTTTGAAAAAATTGCAATTTTCCAAGTTTCAGTTTCTCTATTTCTATAATACATAGTAATACCGCCAAAAAAGTTGTTAATTTACATTCCCCTTATGTCTAATTCATGTTTGTGGTCGGATCGGCTATCAGAAAGGTACCTAACCTATCTAACCTTATCTACAACAAGCAGTGGAGTTATGCCATAACTGCTGTGGTAGGGCAGCCTAAAGGGGGCCACCCTAATGTGAAGTGACTGTAAGATGGTGTGGGTGGGTGAAATCAGCTGAATCAGCGTCAGTCTGGGCCCACAGGTGCCTATAAATAGCCTAGTGATCAGCCAGCCTGGGCCCACAGGTGCATATATATAGCCTTGCAATCAGCCTCCCCTCCCACAAATACAGCAAAGATATTGCATTATACTTGTGGTCGGATCGGCTATCAGAAAGGTGTACCTACCCTATCTAACCCTATCTACAACAAGCAGTGGAGTTATGCCACATCTGCTGTGGTAGGGCAGCCTAAAGGGGCCAAAAAGAGCACACCTTAGTTTAGAGCAAAAAATATACATACTGTTACTACACCCACTTTTGAACGTAAAAGACATTTCCCGATGAAGGTGCGGAATATACCTTGCATATCACAGTGACTTCCATCTACCTTACGTCTTTGTCATGTGCAACGGCACATCATTCTTGGACATGGCTAATGCTGATGCAATTGAAGGGGTGGTCGGTAATCAGAAACAATTTACTCCTATGTATATTAACAACGTATGAACATATTCAGAGAAGGTCTGAATCCTGAGAGCTGCAGACTGAAACAAACAACGGTGAATCTGTTGGAACGCCTGATGAATTCCAAGCTTTCGCCTAGGGCCCTGACTGGACACCAACTGTTTCTGGTTGCAAACTACTACACCTCTACTTATTCCCCAGGCCACACCTTTTTATATATAAAGGGCCCAAAAGTTAAAACATGGCGTATGCCGTCTTTTTCTAGTAGTAGATTAAGCGGAATGTGTAAACTCACCAGGCCTGGGGAACCATCAATACGAATACATGGCTATTTCAATAACGAGCTAATGTTGCCTGTGATGAGGACAGAGAACGTACACACCATACCTGCAGTTGTGACAGGAAACAAGCTTAAGGACGTGAAAACTATGTATGCTGCGCCTGTAGTCGTGATAGGACTTGTCTTGTCTGTAGACGTGAGAGTTTGTAAATTGCGCCTTATTACTGTACCTCCTACTTGAAGATGGACCAATACCCAGGACTTGGGCCCGACACCACCACCCTCAGCCCAAGTGGCGAAAAAAAAACATGCAACCTTACCTGTGGTGGGGCCACGTGGCCAACCTCGATTTGTGGAGTTGAGTGTAAATTTAACGGAGAGACTCTAATGGCGAGTCATATGCGTAACACTTAATCGGAGAAGCCATGCGTGAGAGACTCTAATGGCGGAGCCATGCGTGAGAGACTCTAATGGCGGAGTCATATGGCAGATTTTTTTTACCACTTATGCAGCACCAGTATGACTTGGGGATTCGCGTAACCATGATCCCCTCTGACAGAGAACCTAAGACACTAAACAGCCTACAACCATATTGCAACCCTAACGAACAACATGAGGAACGGTCAAAGGGCCTCATCATCATCGCTAGATGATGAGGAGGACGCGGATGACAAAAGGAAAGTGGGGTCATCCTCGTCCTCACTGGGGCTCTCAGACTCAGAGGCAAACTAGACGTATGCCTCCTTGGCCGATAACGTCCGGCGGGCCATAGGGGAGTGTGTGGGTGCGTGATAAACTTTATTTGGTGTGCGTGTGTGGGGGCACGGGTGTTCAAGAACTTACTAAACCTAACAGACAAAAAAATAAAAATAATTTAAAAAAAAGCCCCCAAAAAATAAAATAAATTTAAACTCGCTGATCAACTGTCCGAAGTTGATCAGCGGTGGGGTGTGCCATGCGCTAACAGTGGCCGGGCGCTAAGAGTGCCGGCCACAGTCAGCGTACGCAGAAAAAGAAAATGCTTGTGCCCCAAAAACAGTTGTGGGGGGAGGGGATTTTTTTCCACTAACTTCCCCTGAATATCCCTGCCTAACCTAACCTGTCCCTAATCTTTCCCTAAATACCTGGGTAAAGGTGGTGCTGGGCACAGATGGGGGTGCTGGAGCCCAGATGGTGGTGCTGGCTGATGATCCCTGCAGCTCTGGAGATAGTCGTGCAGTAATTTGAATGGCCCGTCTGCCAAGCCGACCAATGAGAGCTGATCCTGAGAGGTGATGTCACCATCACCTCTCAGGATCGCAGGATGGTGATTGGTGGTGTATCATCACACTACCGATCACCATCCTGTTCCAGGTTATCTGGTCCCCAGAGACCCGAATATCCCGGAAACGCAGTAAACCGCAGGTCTGAATTGACCTGCGGTTTGCTGCTATCGCCGACACGGAAGGGGGGGGGGGGTCACAGGACCCCCCTGGGCATTGACCCAAGGTGCCTGCTCAATAACTTGAGCACGCACCCAGTTCCGATCACCACCCGACGGGGGGTGATGATTGGAACTATACTTGACGTACCGGTACGTCATGTGTCTGGAAGAGGTTAAGCCATTCTGTTGATTTACTTCTATGCTTTGGGTCGTTGTCCTGTTGCAACACCCATCTTCTGTTGAGCTTAAGCTTGTGGACAGATGGCCTTAGGTTCTCCTGCAAAATGTCTTGATAATCTTGGGAATTTATTTTTCCTTCGATGATAGCAATCCATCCAGGCTCTGACGCAGCAAAGCAGCCCTAAACCATGATGCCCCCACCACGATACTTCACAGTTGGGATGAGTTTTTGATGTTGGTGTGCTGTGCCTCTTTTTTTCCACACATAGTGTTGTGTGTTTCTTCCAAACAACTCAGCTTTGGTTTCATCTGTCCATAGAATATTTTGCCAGTACTGCTGTGGAACATCCAGGTGCTCTTGTGCAAACTGTAAACATGCAGCAATGTTTTTTTTGACAGCAGTGGTTTCCTCTGTCGTATCCATTCTTGTTTAGTGTTTTACATATCGTAGATTCGCTAACAGGGATGCATATGCCAGAGACTTTCGTAAGTCTTTAGGGTTTCTTTTTCACCTCATTGAGCAGTCTGCGCTGTGCTCTTGAAGTCATCTTTACAGGATGGCCACTCCTAGGGAGAGTAGCAGCAGTGCTGATCTTTCTCCATTTATAGACAACTTGTCTTACCGTGGACTGATGAACAGCAAGGCTTTTGGAGATACTTTTATAACCCTTTCCAGCTTTATGCAAGTCAACAATTTTTAATCGTAGGTCTTCTGAGAGCTCTTTTGTGCGAGGCATCATTCACATCAGGCAATGCTTCTTTGGAAAAGCAAACCCTGAACTGGTGTGTGTTTTTTATAGGGCAGGACAGCTATAATCAACACCTCCAATCTCATCTCATTGATTGGACTCCAGTTGGCTAATACCTCAATCCAATTAGCTCTTTGAGATGTCATTAGTCTAGGGAAGGGATCAGCAACCTTGGGCACTCCAGTTGTTGCCTACCCCTGGTCTAGGGGTTCACATACTTTTTCCACCTGCACTGTAAATGTTTACATGGTGTGTTCAATAAAAACATGGTAACATTTAATTATTTGTGTGTTAGTTTAGGCAGACTGTGATTGTCTATTGTGGTGACTTAGATAAAGATCAGATCACATTTTATGACCAATTTGTGCAGCAATCCATATTATTCTAAAGGGTTCACATACTTTTTCTTGCAACTCTATACAGAATATATACACAGATATATACACAATATACACACATATAGTGTGTATGTGTATATATATATCTATCACACTCACACATACAGTACACAACATAAACAGACACACATATAGACAGCATCCAACATTTACTATATTTACTACTTGAATCAGGGAGATTCCAGTGCACAGAATGTGTTGGGTAATGTTCTATGCCAGCCATTTACATATACACCAAACATTGCTAACTTCAAGGGGTTATCCCATGACTAATGTAAAGTATGAAAATCAGATATATAGTCATCATACATCATATAGTTAATGACAACCTCTTTATAACAAAGCTAGAACCAACCCTGTACCTTATATGGATACAGAGATCTCCCCATTCATTGCTCTGCTAGATTTATATCAAGCTTAACCACCTCAGCGCCCCTAGCTTAAACACCCTTAATGACCAGGCCACTTTTTACAATTCTTCACTACACTACTTTGACCGTTTATTGCTCGGTCATGCAACTTATCACCCAAATGAATTTTACCGCCTTTTCTTCTCACTAATAGAGCTTTCATTTGGTGGTATTTCATTGCTGCTGACATTTTTACTTTTTTTGATATTTTACTTTTTTTGACGAAATTTTTGCAAAAAAATATTTTTCACTTTCTGTTGGAAAATTTGCCAAATAAAACTACATTTCTCTATAAACTTTTCTCTGACTTTATTGTTCTACATGTCTTTGATAAAAAAAAATGCAATAAGTGTATATGTATTGGTTTGGGTAAAAGTTATAGCGTTTACAAACTATGGTGCAAAAAAGTGAATTTCCGCACTTTGACTTTCTGAGCACCTGTCCTGTTTCCTGAGGTACTACAATGCCCAGACAATAGAAACACCCCATAAATGACCCCATTTCGGAAAGTAGACACCCTAAGGTATTCACTGAGGGTCATAGTGAGTTCATGAAAGTTTTTATTTTTTGTCACGTTAGCGGAAATTGATTTTTTTTTCAAAAAAATTCATTTTCCGCTAACTTGTGACAAAAAATAAAAACTTTCATTAGCTCACTATGCCCATCAGCGAATACCTTAGGGTGTTTACTTTCCGAAATGGGGTCACTTGTGGGGTATTTATACTGCCCTGGCATTTTAGGGGCCCCTAAAGCGTGAGAAGAAGTCTGGAATCCAAATGCATAAAAATGCCCTGTGAAATCCTAAAGGTACTCATTGGATTTAGAGCCCCTTTGCGCATCTTGGCTGCAAAAAAGTGGCACACATGTGGTATCACCGAACAGTGTTTTGGGATGTATTTTTACATATACCCATACTGTGTGTGAAAAATATCTCTGTAAATGACAACTTTTTCCATTTTTTATACAAAGTTGTAAATTTACAGAGATATTTCTCTCACCCAGCATGGGTATATGTAAAAATACACCCCAAAACACATTGCCCTACTTCTCCTGAGTACGGGGATACCACATGTGTGCCACATTTTTGCAGCCAAGATGCGCAAAGGGGCCCTAAAACCAATGGGTACCTTTAGGATTTCACAGGGCAATTTTACGCAATTGGATTCCAAACTACTTCTCACGCTTTAGGGGCCCCTAAAATACCAGGACAGTAAAAATACCACACAAGTGACCCCATTCCGGAAAGTAGACACCCTAAGGTAGTCGCTGATAGGCATAGTGAGTTCATGGAAGTTTTAATTTTTTGTCACAAGTTAGCGGAAATGGATTTTTTTTTTTTTTTTCTTTTTTTTTACAAAGTCTCATATTCCACTAACTTGTGACAAAAAATAACATTTTTCATGATCTAACCATGCCCCTCACGGAATACCTTGGGGTGTTTACTTTCTAAAATTTGGTCACTTGTGTGGTATTTTTACTGCCCTGGCATTTTAGGGGCCCCAAAGCGTGAGAAGAAGTCTGGAATCCAAATGCGTAAAATTGCCCTGTGAAATCCTAAAGGTACTCATTGGATTTAGGGCCCCTTTGCGCATCTTGGCTGCAAAAAAGTGGCACACATGTGGTATCGCCGTACTCAGGAGAAGTAGGGCAATGTGTTTTGGGGTGTAATTTTACATATACCCATACTATGTGTGAAAAATATCTCTGTAAATGACAACTTTTTCCATTTTTTTTATACAAAGCTGTCAATTTACAGAGATATTTTTCACACCCAGCATGGGTATATGTAAAAATACACCCCAAAACACATTGCCCTACTTCTCCTCAGTACGGCGATACCACATGTGTGCCACTTTTTTGCAGCCAAGATGCGCGAAGGGGCCCTAATTCCAATGAGTACCTTTTAGGAGGGCATTTTAACGCATTTTTCTTCTCACGCTTTAGGGGCAGTATAAATACCCCAAATGTGACCCCATTTTAGAAAGAAGACACCCCAATGTATTCTGTGAGGGGCATGGCGAGTTCAGAGAAGATTTAGCGGAATTAGATTTTTTTTGTTTTTTCTCACAAAGTCTCCCTTTCCGCTAACTTGTGACAAAAAGTTCAATCTTTCATGGACTCAATATGCCCCTTAGCGAATACCTTGGGGTGTCTTCTTTCCAAAATGGGGTCACATGTGATGTGTTTGTACTGCCATGGCATTTGAGGTTCTCCCAAAATCATTACATGTATGGCCAGCATTAGGAGTTTCTGCTATTCTCCTTATATGGAACATACGGGTAATGAGATTTTTTTTCTGTTGAGCCTCTGAGCTGAAAGAAAAAATGAACGGCACAGATTTCTTCATTTGCATCGATCGATGTGTATGAAAAAATCTCTGCCAAAAAATATGCAAGAAAAAAAAGAGGGGCCTGGCGATTGCCAAGACATAGGGGCTCTGCCCAAACATTCATACCCACTTCAGCTCCTATGTCCTGGCAAACGTGATTTCTCCATTCACATCGATCAATCGATCGTTCGTTGTGGAGGAAGACATCTTTGCCAGATTTTTTATACAAAGTGTTTGCCAAAGCATATGAACTCCAACACCTCTCCTCAGCTCATATGCCTGGGCAAACGTACCTGTACTGCAGAGGAGAAATCTCGTCTTGCAGCGCCGCATACAACAACTTCACGTGTCTTCTGACAGCAGCGCAATGCTTCTCTCAGAATGCACATCAGTGCTGCAGCATTTTCGTCGGTTGGTCCGTTGGTCTACCTGGAAAATAAAGGATGGTTAGGGGGAAAAAAAAGAGAAGAAAAAACAGGCAGCAGTCTCATAAACTTGAACGTTACAAACTTTTTAAAACCTGAAGATAAAACGTTTTTTTTTTATAAAACCTGAACTTCAAAACTTTTAAAACCTGAACTAACTCAAGATTTCTTTTTCTTGCTACCTGTTTGATCTTATTATTTTTTTTTTTTTTACCATTTCACTCTTTATTTTCTTAGCAGAAACCCCTCCTTTCCCATGGGACAATGTGTAAAGTGTAAATCACACAGAGATGGTGCGAAATACATTATGCACTTTATCCCAAGTGAAAGGAGAGGTTTCTACCGTTTCACATTTCTGCTGTAGCACACCAGCACCCCTATGTGTTAAGGTCTCTCAAAACCTAGCTTCCTGAGAGACCCTAGAGCCTGATTGTAAAAACTACCAGTGTTGTGCTGTCCCTACGTCCCTAAGTGTACCTGAGTGTGGTACTTCCGGAAACACTCCCCTAGGCATAGGGCAGGGTGGTCAGGACAATCAGAACAGAAATAATGGGTGTCACGCCTTATTCCACTCCTGCTACAGACACAACATCTTTTTTGGGGTGGCGGTTGGGTTGAGGTACCAGCAACAACATTGTGGAAATGTCGCTCGTGTAGACGGCTCACTACACTGGGGTTTGGGGCCACGGAACCTCCTGGATACAGGAGGTTCTCGATGATCTCTTCCTGAAATTTGAGGAAGGATCCTGTTCTCCCAGCCTTACTGTAGAGAACATAACTATTGTACATAGCCAATTGAAATAAATATACAGACACCTTCTTATACCAGCGTCTGGTGCGTCGGGAAATCAAATATGGGGCCAACATCTGGTCATTGAAGTCCTCCCTTCCCATGTGGAGGTTATAGTCGTGGACTGAGAGGGGCTTTTCAACGACACTGGTTGCCCGTTCAATTTGTATTGTCGTGTCTGCGTGAATGGAGGAGAGCATGTAAACGTCACGCTTGTCTCTCGATTTCACCGTGTGCAGTTCTTGGTTACACAAGGCAGCCCTCTCCCCCCTTGCAAGACGGGTGGTAACGAGCCATTGGGAGAAGCCCCGGCGACTAGGTCGCACGGTGCCACAGCAGCCAATCTGTTCTAGGAACAAATGCCTGAAGAGGGCCACATTGTGTAGAAATTGTCCACATAAAGATGGTACCCCTTGCCAAATAAGGGTGACACCAAGTCCCAGACTATCTTCCCACTGCTCCCCAGGTAGTCAGGGCAACCGACCGGCTCCAGGGTCTGATCTTTTCCCTCATAGATCCGAAATTTGTGTGTATAGCCTGTGGCCCTTTCACAGAGCTTATACAATTTGACCCCATACTGGGCGCACTTGCTTGGGATGTACTGTTTGAAGCCAAGGTGCCTGGTAAAATGTATCAGGGACTCGTCTACGCAGATGTTTTGTGCAGGGGTATACAAATCTGCAGATTTCAGGTTGAAGTGGTCTATGAGGGGCTGAATTTTGTGGAGCCGGTCAAAAGCTGGGTGGCCTCTGGGATGGGAGATGGTGTTGTCGCTAAAGTGCAGGAAACGCAGGATGGTCTCAACTCGTGTCCTGGACATGGCAGCAGAGTACATGGGCATGTGATGAATTGGGTTCGTGGACCAATATGACCGCAATTCATGTTTTTTTGTCAGGCCCATGTTGAGGAGAAGGCCCAGAAAAGTTTTACAGTCGGAAACCTCGACTGGTTTCCACCGGAAAGGCTGGGCATAGAAGCTTTCCGGGTTGGCGTTTATAAATTGAGTGGCATACCAATTTGTTTCTGCCACGACTAGGTCAAAGAGCTCCCCAGTGTCGATCCAATCTGAGCTGTCTCCACCCGAACTCCTGACTGGGCGGTGAAAGGGGGAACTAATGGTGCGGCTGAAGATGGGGGCTGCCAATCAGGATTTGCCAGCACCTCAGGGATTCTAAGGGCTCTAAGGGCCTGTCTGTGCGGTGGCTGCGACGGGGGAACTACTGCACTTGCCACCGTGCCAGCTTCAACTGCCCTTCGGGTGCTCGCCACTTCACCATGTTGTATGGCAGTGCTGGTAGTAGGTCCAGGATGGACTGCGCTGCTGGTGTATGCCTCACCACATAATCCGGCAGTGCCAGCCCCGCTCTACTGTCCTTGAAACGGATCCTGCGCTACCTGTGGTCTAGCGACACGGGGCTGGGTACACCTGGTGATATCAGGGACCTCAACCTCCTCGTCCGAACTTTGGGTCAGACTGCCACTGCTTTCTACAGGTTCATATTCTGATCCGCTATATTCGTCAGATGAGGGTTCCCATTCCTTATCCTACTGGGTCAGAATCCTGTAGGCCTCTTCAGGAGAATACCCCTTATTTGACATTTGGACGACTAAATTTAGGGGGTATTCCCTGAGACTACCCAAGAAAAAAAGGAAGCCTGTCTTACAAATTGGAGGGTAGCGAAGTAAAGAAGCCGTTGCGGTTGATAAAAAAATATCAAAACTGATTTTTTTATCGCCGCAGTGATTACAAAAAAAATAAAAAAATGTTGTCACTGCGGCGGGGCAGGTGTGGGTGAACGCACGTGTGGGCAACCAGTCAGGCCTGATCAGGCAAACACTGTGGTGACTGCGGTGACAGTGACTGCGGTGCGGTGGGCTGGGCGCTAACGCTAACTACCTACCAAAGAGGCCTAAACTAAATCTAAACCTAGCAGTCAATACTAGTGGGAAAAAAAAGTGACAGTTTACACTGATCACTTTTTTCCCTTTCACTAGTGATTGACAGATGATTGAAAGGGGTGATCAAGGGGTTAATTGGGGTGATGGGGGATGATCAGGGCCTATGTGAAGTGTGCTTGGTGTTCTTACAGTAGAGGTGTGCTCTCTCCTGGGTCCAACCGACGAAAAGGACCCAGGAGAGGGCACAGAAGCCATTTAATGCATTATATTTATAAATATAATGCATTATATGGCTTGTGATTCGTTTTTTTGAACATCACCAGCCTGCCAGCGCCTATCATTGGCTGGCAGGCTGGTGACGCACTTCTCCTGAGCAGCTCCCGACAGTCTGTGCGCCTATTCAGGCGCACAGATCGCGTCATCTCGCCTCTCGCGTCAAGGAGGAACAGAAGGACCGCCGAGATCACACGATCCTCCGTGCGGCGGTCCTAAAGAGGTTAAGGGAGTGTCTTTTCTGCTGCAGCTAAGGAGCGTGTCTCAGCTCTCCCTTTCACATCTCAGGAGGAAGTTGAATGATAAAAATCAGCATGTGCGCGCTCTCAGTGAGCAGGTCAAAGAAATCAGAAAAAAACAAAGCAGGTGGCATTATACAGATATATTTTATTCAATAACTCAATGGCTATGCTAAATTTTTATTTACGTGCAGTTACAAATGTATTCAGATCCACGTGCTGGTTTGAAAACCGTAGAATATTTTTTGTGGGAAAACCCCTTTAATCAGAAGCATTGATCACAACTACTACACCCCAAATTGAATTTAGACTCCAGACCAGATTATTCATACACAAACCCCAGAGTAAATACAGACCTCAGACCCCAAAACAAATACAGACACTAAAGCAAATACCGACCAGACCCCAGTCTGGTCAATATCCTAATAATTCATCAATCAATCAATCAACTGCAAAAAATATGGGTCATCCATGATTTTTGGTTCGGACATAAACCCTGACCTATTTTAAAGACAATGACCCCATATCACCCTCTCGACATGGCCGGTGCCTGTATATTGTGGAACTGCCATTTTCAGTCCGTAATATGCGCATGGACGGGTTAGTGTGTTCAAATAGAAGGTTAGTAGAACTCTGGGTGTGAACTCTGAGTGTGCTGGATGCCAAAACGTCCAGTAGTATGATGAATCTCCTAAATATCAGAATAGGTTCATTTGGTAAAATCTCTTTTAACCCCTTCAGGACCCTGCCATTTTTCACCTTAAGTACCAGGCAAATTTTTGCAAATCTGAATATGTCACTTTATGTGGTGATAACTTTAAAATGCTTTTACTTATCCAAGCCATTCTGAGATTGTTTTCTCATCACATATTATACTTCATGACAGTGGTAAATTTGAGTCAAAATATTTCATTTATTTATAAAAAAAATTAAAAAATTACCAAACATTTGGAAAAATTTGCAATTTTCAAAATTTCTATTTCTTTGCTTTTAAAACAGATAGTAATACCTCCTAAAATAGTTATTATTTTACTTTTCCCATATGTATATTCATTTTTGGATTATTTTGTAAATAACATTTTCTTTCTTTGGGACATTAGAAGGCTTAGAAGTTTAGAAACCCACTTTTTAAGCACCATTTCATGTCTGAAGTCACTTTGAGAGGCTTACATAATAGAAACCACCCATAAATGGCCCCATTTTAGAAACTACACCCCTTAAGGTATTTAAAACTGATTTTACAAACTTTGTTAACCCTTTAGGTGTTCCACAAGAATAAAACGGAAATATAGATGAGAATTCAGCATTTCACTTTTTTGGCAGATTTTCAATTCTTTCCCCTAACAAAGAAAGGCTTAACAGCCAAACAAAACTCAATATTTATTACTCTGATTCTGTAGTTTACAGAAACACCCCACATGTGGTTGTAAACTGCTGTACGGGCACACGGCAGGGAGCATAAGGAAAGAAACGCCATATGATTTTTGTAGAGCAGATTTCACTGGGATAATTTTAAGTTGCCATGTTACATTTGAAGACCCCCTAATGCACCCCTAGAGTAGAAACTACAAATAAGTGACCCTATTTTGGAAAATACACCCCTCAGGGTATGCAAAACTGATTTTATAAACTTTGGTAACCCTTTAAGTGTTCCACAAGAATTAAAGGAAAATGTAGATGGAATTTCAGAATTTCACTTTTTTGGCAGATTTTCCATTTTAATCCATTTTTTTCCAGTAATAAAGCAAGGCTTGACAGCCAAACAAAACTCAAAATTTATTACACTGATTTTGTAGTTTACAGAAACACCCCATATGTGGTCGTAAACTGCTGTATGGGCACATGGCAGGTCGCAGAAGGAAAAGAACGCCATATGGTTTTTGGAGGGCAGATTTCACTGGGATTATTTTAAGTTTCCATGTCACATTTGAAGACCCCCTAGACCCCTAGAGTAGAAACTCCAAAAATAACTATTGGATAAGGTGGCAGTTTTGTTGGTACTATTTTAAGGTAGATATGATTTTTGGTTGCTCTATATTAGACTTTTTGTGAGGCAAGGTAACAAAAAATTGCTGTTTTGGCACCGTTTTATTTTTTGTTATTTACAATGTTCATCTGACAGGTTGGATCATGTGGTATTTTTATAGAGCAGGTTGTTACGGACGCGACAATTTCAAAATAGGATTACTTTTTTTGCTTGTTTGTTTCAGTTTTACATAAAACATTTTTTTTTTTTAATATTTTTTAGTGTCTAAATATTCTGAAAGCCATAGTTTATTTATATTTTTTGGGTGATTGTCTTAGGTAGGATCTCATTTTTTGCGGGATGAGGAGACTGTCAGATTGGTACTATTTTGGGGGCATATGCCTTTTTGATCGCTTTGTTTTGCACTTTTAATGATGTGAGGTGACAAAAAATTTTTAGCACAGTTTTTATTATATTTTTCCCTATTGTTTTTTTTTAAATACTTTATTTTGGGAAAATGGCTTTTTTCCCTTGAAACTTTAATTTTTTTTGTAAAACTTTATTTTTTTACTTCCTTTTTCACTTTATTTTTTTCCCACTCTGGGACTTCAACTTTTGGGGGTCTGATCGTCTTTACAATGCATTACAATACTTCTGTATTGTAATACATTGGCTGTAGGTGTATTACACAGGCTATTTTTATAAAAGTTCTGTAGTGACCACAAAATCCCTTTAGGGGTCCCAATTAACATTTTCTATAAAACTTCACTTTTATTTATTATTCTTAAAACCCATAAGGCATACTCAACCAATTATTAAATCTATCAGGGTATGTATCAGGGTTAATTTACTCCCAGCTCACAATTCCAGTGCCAGTCAAAACTGTTTGTTTATTTTATGCTGAGTACATTAGTTATATTTGGTGGTCTCAAGTGTGTTTCATTTATTGTTGAGTCTATCAATATACATTTACGAGTGTATACAAGTCCACAGACTACCATTAAGAACACGGATCTATGAGGTGTGGTTTGTTACTTTTGTTTATATATTCGCAAGGCGCCAGTTATATAGATGTGATTTCCTGCAGAACACTCTATTGACATTTATTAGTTACATTTATAACTGCCTCAGCGTCCCGTTTTATTCAGGGATCTCACATGGCAGCATGTAACTCATTAACTCCTTTTGGATACATGATGTGTGAAATTACTGCAGTGCTTCTTTTTAATCACAAGCCACAACAACATCCTTGTCTACACGGATGAGCACTATTATTGTCCTATAGGCTTAACCTCACACTTGCTCAGAGCCCATCAATCAATCAACATGCATTCACTAGCTGGCGCTGACCCTGTCATTTAGTTATTGAGCTGGGAACTCCCTGATGCCTGCCCTGGCTAAAAGCTTTCACACTATCACCCCTCCCGATTAAGTGCACAGCCGTGTAGACAAGGATCCTGTTGTGGCTTGGGATTAAAGAGAAGCTTTGCAGTAATTTCACACATCATGTATCCAAAAGGAGTTAATGTGTTACATGCTGCCATGTGAGATCCCTGAATAAAATAGGACTCTGAGGCGTTTATAAATGTAACTAATGACTGTCAATAAAGTGTTCTTCAGGAAATCACATCTATATAACTGGCGCCTTGTCAATATATAAACAAAAGTAACAAACCACACCTCATAGATCCGTGTTCTTAATGGTAGTCTGTGGACTTGTATATACCCGTGAATGTATCTTGATAGACTCAACAATAAATGAAACACACTTGAGACCACCAAATATAACTAATGTACTCAGCATAAAATAAACAAACAGTTTGGACTAGCTCTGGAATTGTGAGCTGGGAGTAAATTAACCCTGGTACATACCCTGATAGTTTTAATAATTGGTTGGGTATGCCTTATGGGTTTTAGGAATAATAAATAAAAGTGAAGTTTTATAGAAAACTGGTAGTTGGGACCCCTAAAGGGATTTTATGGTCACTACAGACCTTTAGTAAAAATTGATTGTCTTCCCGAGGGCCTCAATTTGGGCACCGGTTTGTAACTACTACACAGGCTGTCACGGAGGCAGCCATGATGCCTACGGAAGCCATCGGGCTGCCTTCCCTTCCATTGGGTCCTCATCACAGCAGCGCGGGGACCCGATGGCCACCCGGCAGTATACCACATGTGCCGCAGTCAGCACTGATCGCGGCTGTGCAAAGGTTAATGCGCCAGCATCGGTGTTTTCACCAATGCCGGCGTATGCAGCAGGGTCCTGGCTGTAAGTGACTGCCGGGTCTGTGCCGCTGATGGGGCAGGGGCAGCTCCTGCACCCGCTCGATCACCATGCAGTACATGTACATCGCTGGTCCTTAAGTTACGACCAGATATGACGTACATGTACGTCATGGGTCTTCATGGGGTTAAGATATGGATCACCCAGAAGGAATCGATGTTGGCTACAGAAAATCACATTGTGTCAAGACAGAGACCTTAGTAAAGGTCTTTTTATTAAGACTCTTTGAATAGTGCTTGTCAATAAACCTCTAGATTAGGATCTCAGCCTGTTCCAATTAAACAAAAAAAATGGTTGTCAGTACAATTTTTCCTTATATGCTTAAATCTGCCAAATTTATTGTGCACATGCATATGATATTCAAACTAGGGTTGTTTCGGGTATTGAACTTTCGATACCCAATCGATACTTTTATGCCAGTATCGATTCGGTATCGTGATGTTCGTTTTTTCGATACTAGACCGCGCTACTGCGCAGTCTAGTATCTCCTGTTATGGGAGGACACAGCGTGTGCAGCCCTCGGCACACACTGTGTTCCCTCAGGCCATAGATAGTGGAGAAGGAGGGAGGTATCCCTCCCTCCTATGACGCGGCCGCCGGTGATTGGTGCGGGAGGAGGGACATGGGAGGAGAGAACTGCTGCGCCGGGCGAACGGCAGCTGCCTCCTCCTCAGTGTCCTGTGCCCTCCTCCTGTGTGCTCCTCCGCCTGCAAGAAGTACATGTCCTCCCGCTCTGCTCCCGCCGCTCTGCCCCCGCTCCTGCCGTCCTGCCGCTCTGGCCCCGGTCCTGCCCACAAAATGATTGTTAACCTTTAATACAGATACAGGAGGTGGGTGCCGGCGGTATCCGCCTCCTGTATATGTATTAAAGGTTAATTATTGTGTGGGCAGTGCACCCCCCACCCCGTACTAAACTCAATGGGTGGGCAGGGCGCCCTCAATCCCGCCCCCCCTCCCAGTATTAAAGTATTTAGTTCATTGGTGGCAGTGGCCACAGGGTCCCCTCCATTGGTGGCAGTTCCCCATGGCAGCCAGGGCTTCAGTAGCGTCCTGGCTGCCATGGTAACCGATCGGAGCCCTACATTGCGATCGGTTACCATGGCAGCCAGGACGCTACTGAAGCCCTGGCTGCCATGGGGGCTCCCTCTGCTGTGTGCACAAAGCACAGGGAAATGTGAAGTCCTATTCACCCTGATAGAGATCTATTAGGGGGAATAGGACAAGGGATGAAAAGATCCCAGGTCCTACCCCTAAGGGGGGAATAGTAAATAAAAATTAAATAAAAAATAATAATAAAAATAAAAAAAAAATAATAAAAATAAAAAAAACACACACACCTAAATATTAATTATAAATTGCCGCCTTTTCCAATTTTACATCTAAAATATATAGATAAACATATAACATTGCCATATCTAAAGTCCGACTCCAAAGTGTTAAAAATAAAATAAAACCTATGCTGTGAACGTTGTAACAGAAAAGTTAAAAAAAAATGCGCAATTCCCAATTTTTTTGGGGGGGAGTTTTTTTTTTTTTTTCGCGTGGTATCGAATGGAATCGAGTATCACAATACTTTTTTATGGTATCGATACCGAATCAAAATTTTGGTATCGAAACATCTCTAATTCAAACCATATAAGACAAGCTGACTAGTGCCTTGACAAAAACAACTCCACCAGCCCATTACAGTTAAATCAACTGTGAGCACATTCAGCTATTTTTGGACACCCTATAGAAGTGAGTGGACAGTGCACCACACATGCATGGCCTCCTCTCTTTTCACCTCTACGGTACTGTCGGAAATAGCCCAGCCGTCTCTTGGCTATTTTAGAAATTGTCATAAGGTGTCGTCCGCCAATCTGTTACTCGATCACTTATAATAATAATCTTTATATTGCGGCAACATATTTGTACTTTACAATCAGGGGATTCATTTACACACACAGTCATATGTTACATAGCAACAAACATGTCAACAATTAAAACAAAAGGAGTGAGGGCCCTGCTCACAAGAGCTTTCAATCTATAGGGAGATAGGAGTCATACTGCAGTGTCCCACTCGTGATCGTCGGCACAGCAAACTGGTTTTACTATGTTTTATTGTCATATATTATGTCTGTATGCCGTACTTCATCTCATGTCATATTCTCCCATGTCACTATGTGATTCTATGTAAGATCCTTTCATACAGGCCAGTTAGATTGCACTACACTAGTCTTACCTCTAGATGGGGGCAGTGTGACAGTGTATTTATAGCTTAGCTCGGGCCTAGTCAGACAGTTAGAGAAGAGAAGTTTACTCAGTGTGCAGCCAAGATGTAGCTGCCTGCTAGAGATGGCCGTGGAGCCATCTCCCGGCCCAGGGTTAAAGCCTACAAGATTCAGCCTAGATGTGAGAAATCTACTTCTATAGCTTGCCCCTTGGGAGTAACCAGTGACAAGCTGCAAACAGCAAGTTTCAAGGGGTCAGTATATTTATTCAAGTCAAGGGATAGCAAACAGCCGTACTAGAGGGCTTCCAAGCCACCTTTGCAATTAGGTGTAGGACACAGCTTCCGGCATCCACACCTCCAGTTTAAATCCTGAGGACAGTTAGGCCAACTGTCAGAAAAGCACTGGAAATAGAGGTTCAAGGATTCTGAAAACCACCTTTAATCAAGGTTAGAATAAGGTGAGAGTTAATACCAGCCTAAGACTTTTTATACTTCAAAAGCCTAGTCTGAAACAGTAGCTTTCATATATATAAAAGACAAAGAGCCTGCTTTCCCTGAGTACTTACAATTCCCTAACTCTGTATGCATGAGAGACAGTATTTCATATCTGGATGTACTAGAGACTGTTTTATACTTGGATGTAACCGTTACCAGGAGCAATGTTCAGTAAAAGTTATAAGTTGGATTGCACCATCCTTGTTTCCGTTTTCAATTCCTCAACTAATACTACTATAAGTGTTTGTACCACCACAAAAGGTACTGGCGTCACGACAACAAGGGACCTTGCCATAGGCACATTAATACAGACCACCAAGGGCACCTCAAACCACCATCTGGCCTGTGTCCCTCTATCAGAGCGTGCCCCAGAGAATCATTGTGCCGTTCTCCTTGTCACTTATGCAAGCCTGCCCAGGGACGACATAACTGTTAGTAACCAGAACTGTGTTTACCTTGGCCCACTTAATACTTACACCGTGACCTCATATACAATTCCCCCCTGTCGGTCTGGCTCACCGCAATACAAAAGGAAAAAAAGTGCTTTTTGTACCATGGTCCAGCCATCTTAACAAAATAGGGGAGAAGATGACAGCTGATAGAAGTCTTATGCAGCTTTATATTTGTAGTGCTTTTGAGTGCTTGGGATGTGGTGGATAGTACCAGTTTAATGGATAGTAATAAGACACACTGGGTTTCTGTTTCACCAACCAGGGTGCTCTCAGTAGTTTCACCCCATTACCTTGTAAATTGACTTGAAAAAGGGTTTAAAAACCGGGCACACCTGAGATTACCTGGAAACCACACGCTAATAATTTTATTAGTAAAAAAAAAAAAAAAAGTATCTAAAAACACATTCAGACTAAATGTATATCGTATAACAACCATATAGTAATCAAATGACATCAATATGCAGCATTGCTGAATAATCTATGTAAAAGATAGCGCCCGATTAATGAAAGATGGTTTGCTAGATCCTAATGTTAGAATAGTTCTAATGGTTCCCAGTTCATATATCGCAATATTGTATATAGCAGTGTTTGTCTATATAGCAGCAATAGGTAGGTGTAGCAGCAGTGATAACGATAATAGCAGTGGTGAAATCCAAATTCATGAACTTAAAAGCTAGTTCCAAATTAGCAGCAAAGATCAAAGAAGGATTTTTTCATGCCCATATTCCATGCAATGGCAACCTTGAACATTCAACTATTGTAAAAGTCACTGAGTCAATCACTATGTCTAGAGCAGTATCGCCCAGATCATGTGCAGCAGGTCCCGCTGTACCACTCGCTCAGCGGCGTCCCGCTGAAGTTAGATACTGTAACTGTAGTAGTTAAGCCGGCATATATATCGGAACAATCTTACCAGGGATCCCGACCTCTGCCGCCTTACAGCTGCGGACTTCAGTGAAATGTTGTTCTTGTGTCCTGCAAGCGGTCTGTTCTTTGCCAATCTGGTGGATTACTGCACATGAGCCTGGTGGTTTGGATACAGACTCCATGTTGGTGCCACCTCTCATGCGGTCTTATAAAATCGTATTCGGCAATGGTCTTTCACATATCTCAAAAACTGTGCTTCATTCAGTAATGAGTTATTACAAATTAATCTGACCACAGACCTCTCTGATGTATCCTTGGTAACCAATGGTGTGTCAGTACTTCAATATTCCACATTAGGGTGGACGTTCAGCATAGATCATTCTTTATGTCTTGACCTCACTATCCTACCTGTTGAACAAGACTTTTGTTTATTCTAGACCAATGGTGGCAAACACGCTGCCCAAAGATGGCCCCCTCAAGGAATTATATCCATCTTGCAACCTGCCTCTAAGGGAATTTAGTAGTTTAAAAAAGGCCTTGGGAGCATATGGCTGCTTTCCTTGCCAATAAACCTTATTAGCTTCAGTCCACTCGGCCTGAAGCCTGTGAAGCAGTAGAATGGCACAGGAGGTTGCAGTGATGTCACTGTGAGAACGGTACTAAGGTACTATTTTCTTTATATCATACTAGCAGAAGGACCTGGCTTCGCACTGGTATATTTCATCTATTTTACTTAAAGTTTGTGTGCGTCGTTAAAAGATATCGACAGTATCCCCCATAATGGTGAACTCCACAGCCCACCCACACCTTAACACTGCCCCTCCCACAGTGCCCAGGCTTCTTAAAACCTCCACAGCAGCCTAGCCTCTTAACTTTGACCTTTACAGCAGCCCGCCCCTTTAACAGTGATTTTCACAGCACCTCACTCCCTTGTCATTGACCTCCTCACGGGCCCACCCCCTTAACAGTGACATACACAGCAGCTGCCCCTTCAATAGTGACCTCCACAGTGCCCGCCCCAGTGCCCACCCCTTTAAGGGACCTCCACACAGGGCCGGTGCAAGGATTTTTGCCGCCCTAGGCAAGATAAAAATTGCCCCCCCCCCCCCTTTATTAGATGATCATTAGATGCCCATATCATGACATCACATATGTTCCACCCCTTTCTCAGCATTTAAATTAAAAGAGAGTTATATGTTGCAATAAAGCCCCCTATTAAGAATGGTGGAGAATAACTACCATAACTTAAGCCATAGCTAAAGAGACAAGCCTATGTATTAGATTGTTTACTTACTCGTAAATCGCACGATTTACGCCGTGCGCTTCTTGCCGTCGTTACAGTACTGTAATACAATAGTATAGATCATACCAGTGTATTACAGTACTGTAGCGGTGGCACGAAGCGCACAGTGTCATAGCAACCAATGACGCTGTGCACTTCTGTTCTCTGCAGGATTTCAGGCCGGGATACCATGGACCGCTCACGGCCGTGTGCATCTGCGGCCTAACCCTCAGCATGCCCTGACAGCAACAGATTATAAGAGAATGCTGAGGATTGTAGTATCACAGGGATATAGCCTGCCCAGTGGCCCCAAATGGCCAGAATGACCTCATATAAGATCTATGACTGCTCCATCTACCATGTTTACTGCTCCTATATCCCTATGATACTACAATCCTCAGCATTCTCTTATAATCTGTTGCTGAGCCTTTCAGGGCATGTTGAGGGTTATAGCTTTGCAACTCTTTAGGTCCTGGCTAGGCAGCAAGGCCTAGGCTATATGCCTGCAACTATTATATATTGATGTATGTTGATGTATAATGATCCATCAGACAGACTCTAGTTGAACAACTTAGTAGTTCCAATCCTACCAGCTGTCCTTGTCTTGTCCTGAGTTGCTGCTGGGCAGCTACTAGCTTCTACTTCTTCCCTCTCTGTCTGACTGCTGGTGAGTGTCAGAGAGTGAGATCGCATCACCTCAGGCGCTCTAGGCTAGCTGCCCCTGCTCTTCCCGATTCCCGCCGCCCTGAGCCCAGCCCATCATGTGACCGTCCGGGTCCGGCCGTGTTGCTGGGTCAGTGAGCGGCCGGCATGCTCACACGCAAGCGCAGCAGCCGGCCGCCGGGACGGATTCTTAGAGTGCTCAGGCGGCACAGCATGAAAGCGGGGCGCCGCGCCAGCCGCCAGTGTAAGTTCCCTTCCAACCAGGTTTGGGTTCTGGCGGCGCCCCCTGCTAAATTGTGCCCTAGGCGGTTGCCTAGGTCACCTTACAGGTGGCGCCGGCTCTGCCTTCACAGTGCCCGCCCCTTAATAGAGAGCTACAGTGAACTCCCCTTTAACAGTGACTTCCACAGTGCCCGCCCCCTTAACAGCTTCCCTTTCAATAGTGGCCCCTGCCCCCTTATTAGTGTCATCCATAGTGCCCTGCCCCTTTAAAGCTTACCTGCAGCAGTGAAGAAAAATGGCTGGGTGGTTATGGAAACCTGGAGTAAAACTGTGTGTATGTGGAGACTAAGGGCCTGCAAGCTTCTATTGGCAGATAAGGGATATGTGACCGTGTGTATAGCAGTTGGGATATGAAGAGAGAGACTACCAGGCTTGTATTGGCTAATGCAGGTCATTTTTTGGGAATATCTCAGGAATGGTACGTTCTAGAGAGCTGAGACCCCCACAAGATTTCTTTCCAAGTAGCAATGGATGTGTATACCAAGTTTCGTTGAATTCAATGGTTGCATTTTTTAGTGATCTTGGAACATACACACATACATACATATATACGTCCTTCTTTATATATATATATATATATATATATATATATATATATAGACTAGCAGCAGTGAAGAAAAATGGCTGGGTTGTTATGGAAACCTGGAGTAAAGCTTTGTGTATGTGGAGACTAAGGCCTACAATCTTCTATTGGCTGATGAGGGACATGTGACCGTGTGTATGGCACTTGGGATAGGAGTGAAAGACTTGCAGGCTTGTGTTGGCTAACACAGGTCGTATTTTGGGAGTATCTCAGGAACGGTATACGTCTGAGATTGCTGATACCCCCACAAGATTTCTTTCCAGGTAGCAAGGGATGTGTATACCAAGTTTTGTTGAAATCGATGGTTGCGTTTTTGAGTGATCGCGGAACATACATTCACACACACATACATACATATATACGTCCTTCGTTATTTTTATATATATATATATATATATATATATAGTGCAAAAGAGATGTCTCCAATGGCGGCACTCAACCGAGTGGGATGGAGTTCCCGCGGTCAAAAGGCCTGGACTAGGCCACATACAAACGAAGGAAGAAGACTGCGAAATAATAGTGAAATAAGGTGGATCCTTTATTCACCCTAGTGCATGCAACGTTTCGATCCTCTCAATGGGATCCGTATCAAGCAATGAATTACATGTGATTCAACGTATAAATAGACAGTCAAATAATTTGCATACATAATTGAAAAAGTGATAAAAGTTCATAATAGAAATATACAAAACATCGTGACCTGATTCTATGCCTTAATTATAAGGTGACAACAGTGATAAGATTAAAATGATCTCTTTAAAGTGCTAAGTGTCCATTAAAAACGTGAAAAATTGATAATGGTATTCAAATGACATCATGGCTGGAGGCGGGGATAAACAGAGCGTAATGAAGACCTCGAGGAATTCAAAGATGGCGAAGGCCATATCGGAGCGGCGTATCACAGGGCAGAGTGCGCATGTCAACCTACGGGCGGTCACGTGAATAATCACATGACTCATCATAGCAACAGTAGTCGACCCAAACAAACATGTAGGTCAATGTGGAAGGTCCTTAAAGCCCTCGGATCTACGGAATAGGGAATGCGTCGCACTCTGCCCTGTGATACGCCGCTCCGATATGGCCTTCGCCATCTTTGAATTCCTCGAGGTCTTCATTACGCTGTGTTTATCCCCGCCTCCAGCCATGATGTCATTTGAATACCATTATCAATTTTTCACGTTTTTAATGGACACTTAGCACTTTAAAGAGATCATTTTAATCTTATCACTGTTGTCACCTTATAATTAAGGCATAGAATCATGTCACGATGTTTTGTATATTTCTATTATGAACTTTTATCACTTTTTCAATTATGTATGCAAATTATTTGACTGTCTATTTATACGTTGAATCACATGTAATTCATTGCTTGATACGGATCCCATTGAGAGGATCGAAACGTCGCATGCACTAGGGTGAATAAAGGATCCACCTTATTTCACTATTCAGCGGTGCCGCAGTCTTCTTCCTTCGTTCGTATATATATATATATATATATATATATATATAGGCACTGTGGGGGGCATTATAATGCAGTTGCTTACTACAGTGGGGCATTATAATACAGAGTGCACGACGGAGTGGTGGGGTTATAATTGAAGGAGGGCATTAGAGCTACAGGAGCGCTGTTATAACTGCAGGGGCCGCTGTAGGGAGGTGATAAAATACTTGGTGCACTACAGGAGGTTTTATAAATACTGTGGCTAAAAACAGGGTACATTATAACTTCTACATTGGGCATAATAAATATTGAGGCCACTTTAGAGGGCTTTATTATTTCTGTGGGCTCTATGTGTGTGCTTTATAGATCATTCTTAATACTACTGGGGGCTCTAAAGGATGCATTATAGAGTGTCCTTTTTAATGTTGTGGCCGCTATAGGGGGGGGGGGGCTTATTGCTACTTGGGGTACTACTTGTTATTGTTACTACTGAGGGTACTGTGAGGGTACTGTGATGGCATTACTACTAATGTGGACACACTTGGTGAGCATTATTTCTATTTGGGGTAACGTAGAAGGTACTATTACTATTGAGAGCTCGGAGCACTATAACTAAGGGGGGACTATCTGTATGGCACTATTATTTTTATAGTATAGTGTTTGTGGTAATTGGGGGCATAGCAAACTTAATATTGGATGTAGCAGCAAGATGACAATTAGGGATGAGCGAATCGTCTTCGGATGAAACATTCCAATACTGTACGGAGCAGGAGCTCACATTTTTGTAAATATTTTATTATATCTTTTCATGGGACAGTACTGAAGATATGACCCTCAACACACAGCCATTAATGTTTAAACCGCCGGCAACAAAAGTGAGTACACCCCTCAGTGAAAATGGCCAAATTGTGCCCAAAGTGTCAATATTTTGTGTGGCCACCATTATTTTCCAGCACTGCCTTAACTCTATTTAGACATGGAGATCACTAGAACTTCACAGGTTGCCACTAGAATCCTTTTCCACTCCTCCATGATGACATGATGGAGCTGGTGGATGTTAGAATCCTTGCGCTCCTCCACCTCCCATTCGAGGGTGCCCCACAGATGGTCAATAGGGTTTAGGTCTAGAGACATGCTTGGCCAGTCCAGCAGCTTTACCCTCAGTTTCTTTAGCAATTCAGTGGTCGTCTTGGAGGTGTGTTTGGGGTCAGTATCATATTGTAGTGTTGCCCTACAGCTCAGTTTCCGAAGGAAGGGGATCATGGTCTGCTTCAGTACATGTTGGCATTCATGTTTCCCTCAATGAACTGTAGCTCCCCACCGCCGGCAGCACTCATGTAGACCCAAACCGTGACACCCCCACCACCATGCTTGATTGTAGGCAAGACACACTTGCTTGACACCATCTGAACCAAATAAGTTTATTTTGGTCTCATCAGACCACAGGGCATGGTTCTATTATCCCATGTTCTTAGTCTGCTTGTTTTCATCAAACTGTTTGCGGGCTTTCTTTTGCATCATTATTAGAAGAGGCTTTTATTTGGAACGACAGCCATGCCGACCAATTTGATGCAGTATGCGGCGTATGATCTGGGCACAGACAGGCTAACCCCCCCCCCCCAACCCTTTAACCACTGCAGCAATGCTGGCAGCACTCATACATATAATTTGAAAAGAGATCCTCTGGATATGATGAGCGAATCGACTTAGGATGAGCATCTGAAGTCGATTCGCATAAAACTTAATTTCAATACTGTACGGAGCGAGCGTACTGTACCACTTGGAACCAAACGCGAGTTAAGGAAATGTTTTTTTACAGTATAAATCAATTTCTGAAGTTATTATGCGAAGTCTCATCGGAGCCAATACATTCTAATACTGTACGGAGCGCCCACTCCGCTCAGTATTAAAATAAAGTTTTATGCGATTCGACTTAGGATGCTCATCCTAAGTCGATTCGCTCATCCCTAGATAGGATGCCAAGCACGTGCACTCAACTTCTTTGGTCGACCATGGTGAGGCCTGTTCTGAGTGGAATCTGTCTTGTTTAACCGCTGTATGGTCTTGGCCACCGTGCTGCAGCTCAGTTTGTGTTTTAATTTACTTATTTTATTTAATAGCTTGTACTACTCTGATTCTATTCCAATTTAATTAATACTTTTGACTCATGATTGTAATTTTAAAGAGGACTTTTCACTGGTCCACAGTTTATTAGGCAAAGGTGTGTACATGGAGAGCGGCACCCAGGGATGTCCCTGCACTTACTTGTATCCCTGGGTTCCTGTATCCGTTCGTCCTCTGTAGCCCTCGGTACAGGCTTGTGCTTCTCCAATTTTGCCTGGGCCAAAATTGGAGAAGCACGAGCACCGGTACCGGGGGCTACAGAGGACGAACGGAGCGGCACCCAGGGATACAAGTAAGTTCAGGGACATCCCTGGGTGCCGCTCTCCATGTACACACCTTTGCCTAATAAACTGTGGACCAGTGAAAGGTCCTCTTTAACCACTTCAGCCCCCCTAGCTTAAACACCCTTAATGACAAGGCCACTTTTTACAATTCTGCACTACACTACTTTCACCGTTTATTGCTCCATCATGCAACTTACTACCCAAATGAATTTTACCTCCTTTTCTTCTCACTAACAGAGCTTTCATTTAGTGGTATTTCATTGCTGCTGACATTTTTACTTTTTTTGCTATTAATCAAAAATGACCGAAATTTTTGCAAAAAATGAAATTTTTCACTTTCTGTTGTAATTTTTTTTTTTTTTAAACTACATTTCTATATACATTTTTCGCAAAATTTATTGTTCTACATATCTTTGATAAAAAAAGAATCCAATAAGTGTATATTT
The DNA here is from genome assembly GCA_033119425.1 of Bufotes viridis. Lineage (NCBI taxonomy): Eukaryota > Metazoa > Chordata > Amphibia > Anura > Bufonidae > Bufotes > Bufotes viridis. The sequence continues at coordinate 307,950,801 of CM065592.1, forward strand.
ATTTGGTTTTGGTAAAAGTTATAGCGTTTACAAACTATGGTGCAAAAAAGTGAATTTCGGCATTTTGAAGCAGCTCTGACTTTCTGAGCACCTGTCATGTTTCTTCAGGTGCTAGAATGCCAGGATAGTATAAATACCCCCCAAATTACACCATTTTAGAAAGACACCCCAAAGTATTCGCGGAGGGGCATGGTGAGTTCATGTATCATTTCATTTTTTTTTCACAAGTTAGCGGAAAATGACACTTTCTGAGGAAAAAAATAAAAATAATAAAGTTTCCATTTCTGCTAACTTCTGGCAAAAAAAAATAAATCTCCCAGGGACTCACTATGCCCCTCAGTGAATACCTTGGGGTGTCAAAGGGGCCCAAATTCCAATGAGTACCTTTAGGATTTCACAGGGCATTTTTACACATTTAGATTCCAGACTTCTTCTCACGTTTTAGGGCCCCTAAAATGCCAGGGCAGTAAAAATACTCCACATGTGACCCCATTGTGGAAAGAAGACACCCCAAGGTATTCCGTGAGGGGCATGGCAAGTTCACAGAAAAAAATTTTTGGCACAAGTTAGCGGAAATTGATTAGTGGAAATTTGAGACTGTAAAAAAAAAAAGAAAACCAATTTCCGCTAACTTGTGCCAAAAATTTTTTTTTTTCTGTGAACTTGCCATGTGGGGTGTCTTCTGGGGTGTCTTCTTTCTAAAATGGGGTCACATGTGAGGTGTTTGTACTGCCATGGCATTTGAGGGTCTCCGCAATCATTACACGTATGGCCAGCATTAGGAGTTTCTGCGATTCTCCTTATATTGAGCATACGGGTAATGAGATTTCTTTTCGCGTTCAGCCTCTGGGCTGAAAAAAAAAAAAATGAACGACACAGATTTCTTCATTCGCATCGATCAATGTGGATGAAAAAATCTCTGCCAAAAAATGTGCAAAAAAAAAAGTAGTAAGGCCCCATTCACACGTCCTCAAAAATGTCCGCATCTATTCCGCAATTCTGCGGAATAGATGCGGACCCGTTCAGGGGGTGATCAGGGGGGTGACATGGGGTGATCAGGGGTTAATCGGTGACGGGGGGGATGGATGGGGGGGGGGTCTGTGTGGTGATTGGTGCACTTACAAAAGATTCCAAACAGCGTCTGATATGCCATTTTTTTTTAACTTCTACAGCCTGCCAGCGCACGATCAGCGCTGGCAGGCTGTAGTTTAACTTCTCCCCGATACGCACACGCGTTCACAGGAAATCTCGCGTCTCGCGAGATGACGCCCCGGCGCGTCCAGGAGGAATAAACCGACCGCCCGCAGGATGCAATCCTGCGTACGGCGGTCGGGAACTGGTTAAGGCTATTAGTTATTTACCTGTTATAGAGAAATTGGGGGTCATTTATTAAGACCGCCATTTCAGACATATTACATAACTTTGGTCGATCCACCAAAGTTATGTAGAGGTGCTGGCTTCCTTATTGGCGTAGATCTAGAACATTTTCTACGCCTAAAACAGATGTAGAAAATAATAAATGAGTCAGGGCCTGTGTTTTGTTTTGTTTTTTTAGACTTGGTGTGAGTCGGGAAAAGTTGCAGAGGTTATTTGTGCTGCAATCTGTGACAGATGTACTCCATGGAGTTTGTACTTATTTGTAATTATTTTTTTTATTTTTATTTGACAAATACTAGCAGAAAATGAAAACACCTGGAAAGCCTGATTGAATCTAATTGAACTGAGAATGAGAGTGTAAACTGCTACAGTAGTGCTTGGTCAAAGATCACATAATCAAGGTGATGCACTCTTTATTTTCTGCTCTTCAGCAGGGTATATATTGGGTTAGGGTCACATTAAAGAAGTTTTTAGTAACATGAGTATCTGATCGGTAGTGTCTGACACCCGGGACCCTCGCCGATCAGCTGTCTGAGAAGGCAGCGGTGCTCCTCTGTTCGCCATGGCCTTCTCACAGCTATTACTATGCCAGTGACAACACGTTGACCGATCACGTGGACTAGTAGCAACTCTGCCCCATTCAAGTGAATGGGGCTGAGCACAATACCAAGCACAGCACTATACAAAGTACATAATTGCGCTTGGTAAGCTGCAAGAAGGCAGCAGCACTCACAGGAGTGCCAGTGTGTTCTCAAACAGCTAATGGGTTTCAGGTGTTGAACCCCCACTAATCAGACACTGATGACCTATCCTGAGGGTAGGTCATCAATATAAAAATATAAAAAAACACTTTTAACATTGGATGGAATTCCCCTTTGCTGCGATTCAGGCTCCTCTCTGGCATAACGGTCATATAGATGCTGCATATTTTGCTGTTCACACATGGACAAAATTGTTGGTACGTTTCCGTTAAAGAAAAAAAAAACACAATGGTCAGTGAAATAACTTAAAACTAACAAAAGTAATAATAAATACAAATTTACAGAAAATTGGCTAATGAAAATCACACACTGCTTTTGTGTTGTGGTTCACCTGAATAATTTAGAAAACAAACTAATGAAACTGTCCTGGTCAAAATGATAGTATCTTTGACTTAATGTTTTGTTGCACAACCTTTTGAGGCAATCACTGCAATCATTTGATTTCTGTAACTCTGCATGAGACTAATGCACCGCAATTGTGTGTCATTTCATTTCCTATATTAAAAAAAAAAATGCAGTAAGTCTGATTCCATGATGTCCTGGATGTACTGAAGGCTGGTCAGTGTTACCTCCATTAATACCATATGGGAACAGGCATGGTATCTAATGGCACCCCAAACCATGACACCTGGTGTTGGTCCTATGTGTCTCTTCACTATGCTTAATAGCAGTTAGTGCTTTCCAGCCCTGCTGTTAATTTCTGATGCGGCCATAGTTAGTACAAAGGCAGCACCTGCCTTCGTCATTGAACACTTGTCATTCTTGGGTCTAGTGAGCTCTCTCATGGCACCAGTGCAGGCTCTCTTGCCAGTGATGAGAAGTCAATGGCAAAAAAGCTAGTGGATTGTGTGAAAACTGTGCACCTTTTTAAGTAGATGGCCTCTTATGGTCTAGGTGGTTACTGCAGGGGCTACAGCATAACCGATTTATGATGCCATGGCTGTCATTGAGATATAGCACCTCTTATTATATGGCGATAGTGGCATGATTCTGTCTGTCTTCACTACCTAGAACCCTTTCTATATATGTGAGTGCCCTCCTTACCACTGTCAACACCACTAATGCCCTACAGAAACTTCCTGTCCAACTCTTTCCAAGATTTAACAGATAGACCATTCAGCTTCTTGAAGTTCCACTATTCAGCCCTTTGCAAAGTATGCTAATTGCTCAAGTGGTGCACACCTTACTTTAGCATGCATATTGAACACTTCAACAATGCCCAATTAACAATCCTGTATGAGAAAAGATGAAAAACAATTGTGTCAGAGAAAACAAAAGTGAAGCCTGACAAAAAAAAGTAGAAGCATCTATATGTGAAATAAGGATCTTGGAACTTTGATACCTTCATGTGACACCCTCCAGCATTGCCATATTGTAAAATAGTATTTTAATCTTAACTCCTTCGAGGTGTTCTTTTTTTTATTTTCTTTTTTATATATTTTATATGTTTTATCTAATTTATATTGTCTTGTTGGCAACTTTCAGTTAAAGTGGGGAGAAAGTGGCTATTGCAGAGAAACCGATGCCTCTACATGTAACTGCAAAGCCCTCATTGCTCCTAGAGTCATTTGCATATATTAAAACTTCATTTATCTCAGCAATGCAGGGACATATGAACATGGGACCTACATAGATGCAGGGCAGCCAATTTCATAGGCACAAATCTGCTGACAGATGCCCTTTACGTAATATACTTGATAGACCCTTATTTAAAGCGCATCTTGTCATCATTTACCAGTAGGTGAAACTTTCAGCTGCTGTAGTTTGGTGCTGGTCTGCCGAGTCTGATGATACCTCTGGTATCTCCATATCGAACAATCTGTAGAAAAATAGCTTTTTATTACAATGCAAATTACCCCCTTGGTGCAGCAAAGGTAGTCCCGTTTAACCGAGAGTCTCTGCTCCCTGTCTACTATGCCGCTCTCCAACCGCTATGACATTCAGGCCAGGCAGTGAAAACATATTCATACCCTTTAAGGGGCCTCAGTTATGAGGAAAGATTTTTAAAAATTACATTTTTGTAGGCTTGAGAAGAGACTTCTAAGGGAGGACTTGAGTAATATATATAAACCAAAAAAGGGCCCACACAAATTAAGCCAGTTTCTGATGAACCGATTAAGGATTCATGCACACAACCATTGTTTGTTTGCGCGTCCGTTCTGTTTTTTTTTTTCACGGATGGGATGCTTCCCCATTGATTTCAATGGGTCCGTCAAAAATTGCGGATGGTCATCCGTGGTCCATGTTTACATTCCATTAAAAAAATAGAGCATGTCCTATTTTTTTCACGTTTGCAGACAAGGATAGGCATTATTACAATGGATTTGCCAAAAAACGTATCCGCCAAATAAAACGGTCCGTCATCCGTTTTGTTTGGTGGACGCTTAGGGTCCATTCACATGTCCGTAGAATGGGTCCGCATCCGTTCCGCAATTCTGCGGAATGGGTGCGGACCCATTCATTCTCAATTGTGCTGTCTGCATCCGCATTTCCGATCCGCGGCTCCGTACTTTCGGTCCACGGCTCCCGAAAAAAATAGAAAATGTTCTGTTCTTGTCTACAATAGCTGACAAGAATAGGCATTTCTATAGGGGTGCCGGCCCGGTGTATTGCGGATCCGCAATACACCGCAGACATGTGAATGGACCCTAATACTGTGTATTGGTAGTGGGAATCCCCCTTTAACTTATTAACATGTTTTTAAAGAAGTATTCTCATATCATACATCAATGGCATATCATTAGGATATGCAAAATAAATGTGGAGCCCCAGTTATGGGTCTACAACACAATGAAAGCCAGATATCCCTCAAAGGAAGGAAAACCGAGCAAAGGGGTGTCTCCATTACAGAGATTACCAAATCCACCATATTAAGTGGCCCCTATGTCAAGATCCCGCTTTTTTACAAGCTTTAAGGATGTGACCGGGAAAACCTAAGCCGATTATCCATCCACAGACAGCTGTTTCGGGGTGTTGCCCCTCATCAGTGCGGAGTAGGATTCTGGCTAACCGGGAGCAATGCCTCGGAAACTACTCAAACACAACAATAGCTGATCTCAGGGAGACCAGCTACAAAAAACAGGGAGCTTTGCACTTCGGATTGCTGTGTTGAGACTCTTAAGTGAGGCTCCACAGTGTTTTTTGTAGTTGGTCTCCCTGAGATCAGCTATTGTTGTGTTTGAGATATCATTAGGATATGCCATCAATGTCAAATAATTGCGGGTCCTACCACTGGTACCCACTTCTATCTTCAGAACGGACCACCCAAAGTGGAGGAGAATGCACTATTTAAGCACAGCATCCCTCCATTCATTATGGGACCTCTGAAAATAGCTGTGTGCACTTGCTCGGCCATTTTCGGAACTCCCATAAAAGGAATAGAGAGCATGCTGCACATGCTCAGTGTGCTTTTCCTCACTTTGCAGGTCTTGTTCTGGACATAAAAGCAAGTCCCAGAGGTGAGACCCACAATTATCTGTCATTGATGGCATATCCTTGTGACAATATGCTAAGGGTACAACCAATTAGAGCAGCAGTCGGTGCGCCTAAACAGAAATCTATGACAGCTCAGAGCTTCTATAGATTTGTCTTCATTTGCACCAGAAAACTGGCATAAATGTATATAAATTTGGCTCCGCTGTCAGCCGTATCTCTTCTCTGGCCTTGCCGCAACCTTTTTGGAAAAGTGGTGAGGGTGGCATAAAAAATGGCACTCGTGACTTTTAAAAAAAAATTTTTTTTCAAAAAGTCACAAACACACAGCTTGCGACTTTTTAAGGCCACTTTTCTGGCACAAGAGAAATGATAAATCTCTTCCTGTGTTCTTATCAAGCAAATCCACAGATGTGGCTTGATAGGAACGTTGTGGGACTGAATGCTTTGGAGCCTTCAGGCAACTCAAGATTTCCATATAAACTGAACTCCTCCAACAAGCCATTCAGTCACCTTGAGTGCAACACTTCCTGAAAATGACCACTCAGAATCCATGGTTGCAATTGACCAAAGCGTCTGGTTTAAAGTCTGTGATCGGCGGTGTGTGTAACAGAAGGCACTCTGCAGCTATGGTGCAAGCGGCATCTTTAAAAACCTGGCATCCTCCGTACATGTGTGGTGGATGTTTGAAAGGTGTTCAAGTTGGCTTGTACAAGTGTTTCTCTTGCTTTATGGCTGCTGCTGATGTAATTATGGAAACTAAAAGAAGTGCAAAAAGTGCTAAAAAAAAATTAGACACACCTAGGTTTTAGAGGAGGACAAAAAGAAAAAATACCTAAGGTCAGACCAGCAATCAGACCCCAAATATTAATCAGACCTCAGCTGACAGCCCCAAATCAGACCCCCCAATGTTAATAAGACCCCAATAAAATCTCAGATCAAACCCCCAATCAGATCTCAGCTCAGACCCCAAAGTGTACGACCCCCAATCAGACCTCCAAAAAGAGCCCCAATATAAATAAGACCCCCATTCAGACCTTAGATAGGTCCCAATGCCTCTTATCATGAGTCTCCATGCCTCTTATCAGCCCCCTAGCCTCTTATCAGCCCCCTAGCCTCTCATCAGCCCCCAGCCTCTCATCAGCCCCCCATCCTCTCATCAGCCCTCATACCTCCGTACACAGGAGCAGGCAATGTGAAGACTTAGAGGCGGAGCAGGCATGTGTGGCAGGAAAGCCTGCTCTGCCCCTCATCTGCCTTCTTCCTCACTCCCACCAACGTTCCCACTGCCGGCCGGTCCCTATCAACCAGCCCCAAACAGGGCCGGCTGGTCTCTATCAGCGGACACCAACTACCGTACACCCGATGCCCCAGCGCACGCTGCGACCGGTCCGCATCAACGAGCATGCACTGCAGCCGCCGCGCTCTCCTTCTCTCTCCAGGTATGTCTGGTACATCGCAGGCTGCTGTTCTAATGCATTGCAGCCTGCGATGTACCGAGCATAACCAATACACTGCACAATTTAAATGTCTTTACCCTGTGTTCACCCCATAAGACACATTAGCGTTCCCCCCATTTTAGGGTGCAAAAGTGCTTCTTATGGGGCAAAAAATACGGTAAGTAAATTATTAAGAATTACTGTACTATATTTTTTTTCTTTTGCTGTATTAGGTGTTCTTTCAGCTGTTTTGTCTTTCAATGAATAGTTTGTATTATTAATAGTAGTAGTAGTTACTTAAATAAAAATTTTTTTGTTTTTTCTGAATAAACAGGGCAGATTTTAAAATGTGTTTATTTTCTTTAATGTAGGAGCGGAAGGTTTTGTATTTTCATCACCGCTGCATGTACAGCTTCCTGTGGTTGAGAGGTCTCGTTCCAAGAGTTTGCCAGTATCCCCTTCTTGTTCACCCAGAGTGCAGCCAGAAAGGTTAGAAGGAAGCTTTAGTAAGAGTATCGTTGATTTGACAGACAAGCAACCGAAGGAAAATGCTGTGTGTAAATCTGACCACAGATTAGAAGTTTTGCTAAAAGATCGAAATGTCAGCAGTTGTGAGTCAGCCCAGACAGTATGTGAATCCGGTAATCTTCCTGACTGTATCACAATTACAGAGCCACCTAAAGAAGATTCGGACAATTTCACTCTAAACGATGAGTCAAGCATACTAACCTCTCAAGAAAGCACTGGCAAGGACACAGTTTTGAGGAGGCCTGATAAACTAAAAGGAATTTACTCGCCTAAAGGACAAGGCAGTATTGCAAGCATTAGTCTAGATTTTCCTTCAGTTGCATCTTTTCCCAATGTAAGTTGGGCAGATGATCCTGAGAAGAAAAAATTGGAAGATTGGAAGAACTTTTCTTTCTCCCCAGTAGTTGGTCTTGCTCATACAGATTCAGTCAATATGGAAGAGAGGTACTGTATTCTTTTTATGGCAAATTTACACACTTTCAGAATACAAGGAAAATGTACATAGATTAGTTCTTTAAGGCTGAATGCACACGATCAGGATTGCGTGCGGATTTTCCGCGCGGATTTGCGTGCGGAAAATCCGCACCGTACATCTTGTACATTGTATTGTATGAGAATTTGAAATTCTCAATGCACACGATGCGGATTTTTTCAGCGCGGATTTTGACCTGCGGTGCGGATTTTAAAATCCGCAGCATGTCAATTCTTTTTTTTTTTCCTGTCCGGATATCTTGCGGATTTTCTCAATTCACTTCAATGTGGAGGATAAAATCCGGATGGTGCACGCACACAGTGCGGATTTTGATGCGGATCCGCATGCGGAAAATCCGCATGCAAATCCGCATGCAAATCCGCACCTATTGATGCGGATTTACCGCACGGATTTGCCTGCGAACACCGACGGATTTCAGTGCGGATTCTCCGCACATGAATCCTGGACGTGTGCATGTAGCCTAAAGCAACCCTCCGATTCAATCATATATATTCACATTAACTGGGTAACGAACAAAACGCCTACACGTGACCTGCTTTTCAGCTTTCCTGGGCTCCTCTTCTGTCATTTAAGATGGTCACATGGCTTCTCAGACTTCCTGAAGGACACTTAATTTCTTAGTCCAAAACACTTCCTGCTTGTCTGTTCCTAACTTTGGGTTGGCCAGCACTGCACACATGAGCAATTGCTGGCAAAACTGAGGGCATCAGCAAGTGTCTTGGACTAACTACTGCACAATATGCATCTTGGATGACAGAAGAAGAGTCTGGGAATTGGCAGACCTGCAGCTAAAAAAGATAAAAAAAAGAGGACACTGGGTAATGCCCTGTTTGTTCCCCAGTTAAAGGAAATGTTTCACAGAAAGTTAACTATTGTTTAAAGAGTTCCTTTCACTGGTCCACAGTTTGAGGCAAATGTATATACATGCAGAGCGGCACCCAGGGATGACCCTGCACTTACTTGTATCCCTGGGTGCCGCTCTGTTCGTCCTCTGCAGCCCCCGGTACCGGAGCACGCGCTTCTCCTATTTTTGCCTAGGGCGGAGACATCTTTTTTTGCCCTGGGCGTCTCCTTCTCCAAGTCTGGAGCGCTAGCCAATCGCAGTGCTGAGCTCATATTCTGGATATGAGCTGAGCGCTGCGATTGGCCAGCGCTCCAGGCTTGGAGAAGGAGACGCCCAGGGCAAAAGAAGATGTCTCCGCCCCAGGCAAAAATAGGAGAAGCGCACGCGCCGGTACCGGGGGCTACAGAGAACGAACGGAGCGGCACCCAGGGATACAAGTAAGTGCAGGGTCATCCCTGGGTGCCGCTCTGCATGTATATACATTTGCCTCATAAACTGTGGACCAGTGAAATGTCCTCTTTAAATAAAATTTATATGTTTACATATAATACAAATTTTAGTTGTTAACTTTAATTTTCCATGTTTATATCGTTTTGGAAAAGAAACGAACATAAAATCATGCAGGTTTCACACTGGCTACTAAGTCTTATAATCAGTGCCACTTGGTTTATACATGTCAGTTTAATGCAGTTATATATTATTCTAAACCTGCTAAGGAGATATTACCTTTGTGTACAGATAAGACAGGATCCACCATTCACAATAGGCGATTGTCAAAGGTTATCTATTCTTTACTTGTACAATGGCCTCTGCACAGGTCACAGAGTATACCTAGAAAACTCTCCTATAGAAGTCAATGAGGTCCCCTTGACTATTGTGTTAATGGCCCATATGGCTGCAATAAAGCAATTTTCTAAATGCTGTTAAAACAGTTTAGGCAAGATGGCAGCCTTCATAATGTTCTGTAAAGAAAATAAAAAAAAAACTCTGCAATCAGGAAATAAAGAGAGATTACAAAACAAGGATGTATGTTACTATAAGGAAATGTGTCACTATTTTTTATGCCAGTTAAAACCAGATAAGTATAAATATAATTTCGCTTTTAATATTTTGGGACATATATTGTTTTATTGTAATAGGTTTTATTAGAGAATTATGGAAACTTGAAAGGGAGCCTCTGCTCTCTTTGCCCTGGCCCCTGCCTCTACAAGTGTCTATAGTATATTTTACTTTAGCACTTTTCATTGTTCAATTTTTACAAAATTTGTAAGTTTTCATGAGCTGTCAGGAATTTAGACATAAGGGCTACACATGAGCCATCAGGGCTATCTGAAAGCCTGCTACTCTGTAAATACACAAAAACTAACATCTGAACAGAGAAAGGGTCCAATTGAAAAATGATTTTTAGCACAAAATAAAGAGAATGCAATACTAAAAATATTACCCTAAATGTGTTGATATATTTTAAAGTAGAAGTTCTCTCTGTATAGGCTGAACTGGATGGACAGATGTCTTTTTTCGGCCTTATAAACTATGTTACCATGTTAGTACTATGTTACAATGTATATGAGAATCTCTAGCAGAATGTTGTATTTAATATTGTGTCTGAAAAAAGTGTTGGCAAAGATATTCAACAGTTTCTTGGAATTATATAAATGTTATGCAGCAGTGTTTTATAATTTTTTTAACATTTCTTTGCACTTTCAATAGTGAACATTCCACAATCTTCTTAACCCCTTCATGACACAGCCATTTTTCACCTTAAAGGGGTTATCCGAGTTATGGGGGAAAAAAAAAAAACACTATAAAACTCATCAGGACTTACATATACATTAGTTAAGCTTGATTTCTTGGAAAAAAAAATATATACTTACACCTTTGCATAGTTCTGTTACTCCTGCTGTGTTTACATGCTGCAGTAAAGCTGAGGGGATGTGTAACAACAATGACTCAGTTCTCCCTCATGAATATTTGTGGGTGTGAATAATCTGCCTTTCCCCGCCCCCTGCAATGCACAACCTGACCTATCTTACAAACAGTCACATGATCATCTCCTAGTTTATACATGCAGAAGATCTGCCCCACACACATCGCACGCTGCCCCACACACATCGCACGCTGCCCCACACACATCGCACGCTGCCCCACACACATCGCACGCTGCCCCACACACATCGCACGCTGCCCCACACACATCGCACGCTGCCCCACACACATCGCACGCTGCCCCACACACATCGCACGCTGCTCTCACACATCGCACGCTGCCCCACACACATCGCACGCTGCCCCACACACATATCACACGCTGCCCCACACACATCACACGCTGCCCCACACACATCACACGCTGCCCCACACACATCACACGCTGCCCCACACACATCACACGCTGCCCCACACACACATCACACGCTGCCCCACACACATCACACGCTGCCCCACACACATCACACGCTGCCCCACACACATCACACGCTGCCTCACACACATCACACGCTGCCCCACACACATCACACGCTGCCCCACACACATCACACGCTGCCCCACACACACATCACACGCTGCCCCACACACACATCACACGCTGCCCCACACACACATCACACGCTGCCCCACACACACATCACACGCTGCCCCACACACACATCACACGCTGCCCCACACACACATCACACGCTGCCCCACACACATCACACGCTGCCCCACACACATCACACGCTGCCCCACACACATCACACGCTGCCCACACACATCACACGCTGCCCACACACACATCACACGCTGCCCCACACACATCACACGCTGCCCCACACACATCACACGCTGCCCCACACACACATCACACGCTGCCCCACACACACATCACACGCTGCCCCACACACACATCACACGCTGCCCCACACACACATCACACGCTGCCCCACACACACATCACACGCTGCCCCACACACATCACACGCATGTATGTGGTGCAGTATGTAGTGAATGCAGACAGACTATTATAGCCAAGTGATGAAGTACAGGGAAGATCCGCCATATTGGACTGGACTTTATCACTTGGCTATGATTGCCTACTGTTAGACCAGTAATGGTTCCCTGCATAAATCCCCATATTTTAGTCCCCATTCACACCAGCCCTATTTATTTCTGTTGTTCTTCTCATCTAATGGAGTACTTTTTTTGGTACTTTGCAGGATGGGAAAGTTTAGTGTATCACTTTTTTCCAACCTGCAAAGTTTTTTGTTTTTTTTCGCTATATAGATGATGCTACATCAGAAAATCAGAATTCTGCTACATTTGACAAAGTCAGTACTACTATATGTCAGCTCACCTACACGTCATTTGATAAATTCAGTTGTCAAACTCATTCAACTAACACAGCCCTCATACATCTAAGATTTTTTACATCTGAGAAACCCAGCTCTATTGCATATCAATCTCCTACATTGGAAGGAGTGTTAACACAGGCTGCCTGCACAGATAGCAGGAGCCTCCGGTGAAGTACAGAGGTAGGGGGGCGGCACTACAGTGGATAAGGTAGATGCTGGTTCACAAGGCTGCCGGAGTGGCGAGGAGATACAGGTTGAGGGAGGGGGCGGCACAAAAGGCTGTGACGTCTCGTTTACAGAGCCGGGCCACTCCCTCAAGCAGGGAGAAGCTTATAAATGAGACATCACGGCTTCAGCAGGGTTGATGACGTCAGGGGTTACATGACCCAAATCTGAAAAGAAGAAACTGCGCAATAAAAATAGTGTAAGTGATTTAGAAAAGAGTTTAATATAGTAATATAATACTCCTTACCATACATTTATATAACTCGGATAACCCCTTTAATGGCCAGACCATTTTTTGCAAATCTGACATGTCACTTTATGTGGTGATAACTTTGAAACGCTTTTACTTATCCAAGCTATTCTGAGATTGTTTTCTCGTCACATATTGTACTTAATGACAGTGGTAAATTTGAGTCAAAATATTTTATTTTTATTTATAAAAAATAAATAAATTTACAAAAAATGTGGAAAAAGTAGCAATTTTCAAAATTTCAATTTATCGGCTTTTAAAATAGTGATACCTCATATAATAGTTATTACTTTACATTCCCCATATGTCTACTACATGTTTGGATCATTTTGTAAATTACATTTTCTATTTTTGAGACGTTAGAAGGCTTAGAAGTTTAGAAGCAAATCTTAAAGGGATTCTGTCACCAGGTTATAGCCTATATAGATGCGGACATGCACGGCTAGATTGCCACTAGCATGTCCGCACTATATCTGTGCCATAGCGCTGCGCTTTTTTTATTCAGTGTAAAAAATGATTTTATTGATATGTAAATCAGGGTGTTAATGTGCCTAAGGGGCGGTACGAACTTTTCTTGTGCCCAGCCATGCCCCCCTTTGAAGAAGCCCAGCTCCGCCTCCGTTTTAACAATCTCCTCCTTGCTCACAGTTATATCGCCACTGCGCATGCGCGATCTCGTGCGTCGCGAGATTAACAGCGATATAACTGTGAGTAAGTAGGAGATTGGTAAAACGGAGGCGGTGCTGGGCACAAGAAAGGTTCGTACCGCCCCTTGGGCACATTAACACCCTGATTTACATATCAATAAAATAATTTTTTACACTGAATAAAAAAGCGCAGCACTATGGCACAGATATAGTGCGGACATGTTAACGGCGATCTAGCCATGCATGTCCGCATCTATACATCCATTTTTTCTTCTAACATAGAAAGGGTTAACAGTCAAACAAAACTCTATTTATTGCCCTGATTCTGTAGTTTACAGAAACACCCCATATGTAGTCATAAACTGCTGTATAGCTACACGTCAGGGCACAGAAAGATAGAAGCACCATGTGGTTTTTGGAAGGCAGATTTCACTCGGATAACTTTAAATTGTCAAGTCCCATTTGAAGACCCCCTGATGCATTCCTAGAGTAGAAACTAAAAAAAAAAAAAAACTTCATTTTGGAAACTACGGGTTAAGGTGTCAGTTTTGCCGGTACTATTTTAGGGTACATATAATTTTTGCTTGCTCTACAGTATATCATACTTTTTGTGAGGCAAGGTAACAAAGAATAGCTATTTTGGCACCGTTTTTATTTTTGTTACTTACAATGTTCACCTGACAGGTTAGATCATGTTGTATTTTTTATAGAGCAGGTTGTTACGGACGCGACAATACCAAATATGATTTTTTTTGTTTCTCCTTATTCTGAAAGCCATCTTTTTTTGAAATTTTTTGGCCGATAGTCTTATGTAGGGGCTTATTTTTTGCGGTATGAGATGACTGTTTGATTGGTACTATTTTAGGGTGCATATGACTTTTTGATTGCTTGGTATTACACTTTTTGTGATGTAAGGTGACAAAAAATGGCTTTTTTGGCACACTTTATTTTTTTATGGTGTTCACCTGAGGGGTTAGGTCATGTGATATTTTTATAGAGCAGGTTCTTGAAGATCCAGTGGGTCTGATGCCTATATATTACACTTCAAGCCACTTGGATTGAAGAGGGTTTAGTGAGGGGACCGAAACGTCGCCTTTTTCACATGTGTGAATACATTTTGATATTTTTTTTTCACTTACTTTGGAGTGCTGCATATTTTCTGGAAAAAAAAATAAATAAAAAAAAAAAAATATATATATATATATATATATATATATATATGTATATATATACACACACACACACACAGTGCTGCCCATACTTATTCATACCCCTGGCAAATTTTGACTTAGTTACTTTTATTCAACTAGCAAATAATTTTTTGACTGGAAAATATAATAAGACTATGTACAAGAGGCATTATTGTGAAAAAACAAACAAACAATTTCTCAGCTTTTATTTACATTTGAGCAAAAAGTGTCTAGTCCAAAATTATTCATACTCTTCACAAACTGTCACAGTCTGTGGGAAAATCCAAAGTTCTACACCATTCCAAATAGTCCAAACTGTTCTAAAACATCCTATTTACCCTGATTAATTGGGAACAGCTGCAGTTGGTTTGTGGACAGTCATAGCTAAGACAAAGGAGCTCAGTGAGGACCTGCGGCTGCGCATTCTGGCTGCTCACAAGTAAGGAAAGGGCTACAAGGCCATTTCTAAATGTTTTCAAGTTCCAGTGGCTGCAGTGCAAAGTATTATTAAAAATTACAGGATGTTCCGCACCGTGTAAAATCTCAGAGGACGTGGTCCGAAGCGAAAAGTGACACCTGTGCTGGCCAGGAGGATAGTTAGAGAGTTGAAAAAGAATCCAAGGATTACCACCAAGGCCATTCTGGTGAATCTGGACTCTGCTGGTGGCAATGTTTCAATGCAGACAATCCAATGGACACTGCACACTGCTGGCTTCCACGGATGCAGACCAAGGAGGACGCCACTTCTCCAGATAAGGCACACAAAAGCTCGCTTAGTCTTTGCAAAAACTCATCTGGACAAAGACGACGACTTCTGGTCTTCTGTGTTATGGTCAGATGAAACAAAAATTGAATTGGTTGGTCACAATGATGTTTCCTTCATTTGGCGAAAAAAGGAGAAGCCTTCAACCCAAAGAACACCATCCCCACTGTCAAACATGGTGGTGGGAACCTAATGCTTTGGGGGTGTTTTTCAGCTATTGGACGAGGGAACCTAATCACAGTAAACTGCACCGTGAAAAAAGAGTAATACATAGCAGAGCTGGAGAGGGTTCAGAGGAGGGCAACTACAGTACCCTGAAAGGTTATCAAAATTAGGGTTATTTACTTTAGAAAAAAGACAACTGAGGGGAGATCTAATAACTATGTATAAATATATCAGGGGTCAGTACAGAGATCTCTCCCATCATCTGTTTATCCCCAGGACTGTGACTGTGACTGTGACAAGGGGAAATCCTCTGCGTCTGGAGGAAAGAAGGTTTGTACACAAACATAGAAAAGGATTCTTCACGGTAAGAGCAGTGAGACTATGGAACTCTCTGCCTGAGAAGGTGGTGATGGTGAGTACAATAAAGGAATTCAAGATGGGACTGGATGTATTTCTGGAGTGTAATAATATTACAGGTCATAGCTACTAGAGAGGGGTCGTTGATCCAGTGTCAAGCATGGAGGACAGTTAGCAGGAACTGATAAATAACAACGGACTGGCTTGATCCCAAACTAAGGAAAACATAGGAGGGCCCTATAAATCCCTAAGAACTCTCCCAAACTACTGTGCACATGTACAAGTCCCGGTGGTAGACATATACATGCCCTCATACCTATAACTAAGTGACACCTGGATTCCCTATAGTAGTGAGGGGAACGGCCACCAGCTCCCTGCACTTAATACGGAGTCAGGGTCACCTAGAATCAAGCCAGCAAACAAAAACAAAACACAAAGTAAACGGAATGTACTTATCTTAGAGCAAAACAACTGCAGCCTCCAGCAGCACACACTTCATCCAGGAAGTAATATAAACTGCAAGGAGGAGCAGTAAGGGAGAGAATATAAAGCAAACCAATTAATCAAAGATAAGAGGCAGCTGAGGGAGAGAAAGGAACTGAGCAAAGTGAAACCAAAACAAAGAACGTCATACACAAGACAGGGAGGAACATCTGACCGACCGCCTCCCAGAACCGGCGGTGACATCCAGGGAGTTATTCTGATTGCCTGATTGGAGTCGGGAAGGAATTATTTCCCCTTAAGTGGGGAAAATTGGCTTCTGCCTCACAGGGTTTTTTGCCTTCCTCTGGATCAACTTGTAGGAAACAGGCCGAACTGGATGGACAAATTTCTTTTTTCGGTCTTATATACTTTCTTACTATGTTACATGAGGATTCTCAACGACAACATCGGGCAGTCTGCAGAGAAACTTGGCCTTGGGCACCAGTGGACATTTCAGCATGACAATGACCCAAAACACACAGCAAAAGTGGTGAAGATATGGCTAGCAGACAACATCATTAAGATAAGATAATTTTATTGATCCCACAGTGGGGATGTTATAACATCTCCAAAGGCATTAAGTGCAAAGAATGGAAATCTACTATGTGCAATTCTTAGAGGTAAAAAGTATTTAGAACTACACTTGTTAACAATACATATATACTATACAGTTGTGTTCAAAATTATTCAACCCCCAATGCTGTAAAGTGTTTTAGGGAATTTAGTGTACATTTGTAATTGTGTTCAGAATGAAATCTTACAAGGACTTTTTAAAGAACCAAATGCAACTAAAATGACATCAATTGTTTTTGTAATGCAGTATTAAATGTTCTTTTTGTGATTTCTTCATTGACACAATTATTCAACCCCTTAAAGACGACCGCTCTTAAGAACAGAGGTTCATTCAAGTGTTTTCGATCAGGTATTGAAAACACCTCTGGATGTCAAGGAGCAGCAATCAAGCATAATAAGCACCAATTAGGCAGATGTAAAATGACTGTGATACTCAGCTCCTTCTAGACATTTACTGGTGTGTTTACAGACATGGTGAAGTCAAGAGAATGGTCCAGGAAGACAAGAGAAGAGGTGATTTCTCTTCACAGGAAGGGCAATGGCTCTAAGAAGATTGCAAAGATATTAAACATACCAAGAGACACCATAGGAAGCATCATTCGCAAATTCAAGGCAAAGGGCACTGTTGAAACGCTACCTGGTCGTGGCAGAAAGAAGATGCTGACTTCGACTGCTATGCGCTACCTGAAGCGCAAAGTGGAGAAAAGTCCCCGTGTGACTGCTGAGGAACTGAAAAAAGATTTGTCAGATGTGGGTACTGAAGTTTCCGCTCAGACAATAAGGCGCACACTGCGTAATGAAGGCCTCCATGCCAGACATCCCAGGCGCACCCCCTTGCTGTCTCCAAAGAATAAGAAGAGTCGACTGCAGTATGCCAAAAGTCATGTGGACAAACCACAAAAGTTTTGGGATAGTGTATTGTGGACTGATGAAACAAAATTAGAACTGTTTGGGTCCATGGATCAACGCTATGTTTGGAGGAGGCCTTTGAAGAAAAGAACACCTTGCCTACTGTGAAGCATGGCGGGGGGTCAATCATGCTTTGGGGCTGTTTTGCTTCTACAGGTACAGGGAAGCTTCAGCGTGTGCAAGGTACCATGAATTCTCTTCAGTACCAGGAGATATTGGATGAAAATGTGATGCAATCTGTCACAAACCTGAGGCTTGGGAGACGTTGGACCTTTCAACGGGACAATGATCCCAAGCATACCTCCAAGTCCACTAGAGCATGGTTGCAGATTAAAGGCTGGAACATTTTGAAGTGGCCATCGCAGTCACCAGACTTAAATCCGATTGAGAACCTCTGGTGGGACTTAAAGAAAGCAGTTGCAGCGCGCAAGCCTAAGAATGTGACTGAACTGGAGGCTTTTGCCCATGAAGAATGGGCGAAGATACCCGTAGATCGCTGCAAGACACTTGTGTCAAGCGATGCTTCACGTTTAAAAGCTGTGATAACTGGAAAAGGATGTTGTACTAAGTACTAAGATTGAATGTCACTTGGGGGTTGAATAAAACTGATAATGATGTCAGCACAGAAAAGACATTTGTGGTTATTTCATTATAAATGTTATCTTATATTTGTCTGACTTACAAGTGCCTCTTTGATTTAATTGTAAACAAGATGACTGAAATTATCAAAATCAATGTCAAACTGGCCAAAACACTCAATTTCAGTGGGGGTTGAATAATTTTGAACACAACTGTACATAGCCAACCTAACAGTATCCGTGGTACAGTAGCAGTGAATGTATTATGAACAGTTACCATTATTTGCGACTGTAGTTAGACTGTAAAGTTGAACAGTCTAACAGCGGTTGGAATGAGTGACTTGCAATACAACTCCTTCCTACACAGGGGGTGTAATAGCCTGCAACTGGAGGAGCTGCTCAGCGCCATCACTGATGTAGTGGATGAGAGGGATTGCCCATGATGGATGTCAGTTTTGCCAACATCCTCTTTTCAATCACCACCTCAACCGGGTCTAGTGGATAGCCCAAGACAGAACTTGCCCTGTTGACCAGCTTGTTTAGTCTTTGTCACGGTCCGCTCTGCCTGCACCCCAGCAGACCACCACGTAGTGGATAACAGAGGCTACCATACAGTCGTAGAATGTCCTTAAGAGAGGCCTACACACTCCAAAAGACCTCAGCCTCCTCAGAAGGTGGAGGCGACTTTGGCCCTTCTTGTACAGGGCATCAGTGTTTTCGGACCAGTCCAGTTTATTGTTAAGATAAACACCCAGGTACTTAAAGCTGTCCACAATCTCAATGTCCGATCCCTGGATGCACACCTGTGTGTGTTGTGGTGCCCTCCTTTGGTAGTCTATCACCATTTCTTTCCTTTTACCGGCGTTTAAGCACAATTGGTTGCGCTCACACCAGTCCACATAGTCACTGATGACTGACCTGGGACTATTATGGGCGGCACTGTATATATATTCTAAGCAAGTTTTAGGGGGGGAAAAAAATGTTACTCATTTCCCCAGTTCTGTTGTCTCTTTGACATGCAGTTGCAAAGCTGTGTGGCATATAACAACAATCTCTGAGATTTACCTCATGAATATTAGTGGGTATAAACAAAGACTGCCTTTCTACTCTCCCGGCTCTGCAAAGTGAGTGAATACAATTGCTGCCCTGCCAGCAGTCTGTGACTGCTGGGATACTCAGCAGCATGATGTATGTGTGGGACTATAAGTCCCAGCTTTACATTACAATTAAATTGCTGATATACAGGATTTTCCTCTTACTCCCTACATGTTGTTGTACAATCCTCTGCAGATGCTTCTTTTTTTGGCTATCATAAGAGCACAGAGGAGAGAACTCCTTTAGTCCTTGTCAACTCTGTGTTCCAGGGGTGAGGAGGTAGGATCCTGTGCACAGCATTTGTCTTTTTAGTGCCTGGACAAATCTTCTCGTAACCCTTCTCTTGTAGGGAGAAGAGGAAGCCTTGCAGCTGCCACTACAGAGCCTCCAACCCTGAGTCTGTTCTGTTTATGGTAGAATCCAGTAGGAGAGGACACACAGGGCAAACAGCTAAGTCAGCAGATCAAGGGGCATGTCTTGTCGCTTCAACCAGCCCAGCTTACAGTAATGCTCCGTGCACAGGGCAGACCTGCTCTTTCTTGCAGCCCAGACTTGTGCACGAAACGTCATCAGAGCAGAGATCATGTGACAGTCGGCTAACTAGAAGAACAGGGCCACTGTAGATAAAGTCAGTGAATTGACAATCCTTAAAATTTGTTTAGTTAGAAATAGAGTTGAGCGAACCCGAACTGTATAGTTCGGGTTCGTACCGAATTTTGGAGTGTTCGGGACTCGGACCCGAACATTTTCAAAAAACGTCGGGTTTGGGTCCGTTTTTAGGCGATTTCTAACCCACTTTCTGAAGGGCTGCACAGCAGCCAGTCAGCTAGCGTTTTACTTCTTGCCCTAAGAAGCCATCACAGCCATGCCTACTAATGGCATGGCTGTGATTTGGCCAAGTGCAGCATGTGACCCAGCCTCTATTTAGGCTGGAGTCACGTAGTGCAGCACGTCACTCTGCTCTGATTAGTGTAGGGATAGGATGCAGCTGCTGTGAGGGCGAGATTAGGCAGGGAAAACTCAGCAAAAACACCTAATGAAGTGATCGATCTACAGCTATGAATCATTCAACTTCTGCTAGTTAATTGCTCACTGTTTTTTAGGCTGCCCTTTTTCTGGGGTGATCGGCGGCCATTTTGTGTCTTGTGGTGCACCAGCACAAGCTGCCACCAAGTCCATCAATCCATCAATAGTAGTTTTTTTTGCTATATCCTACATCAGGAGCTTGGCTGTGCTTATTGTCACCCCTAGAAACTCAGGATAGAAATTTCTATATTTTATTGAGGAGTGAAATTCAATTGCCAAAATAGCAAAATCCCCTAAATCAGTGGTTTTAGCTGTGGCTGGCCAAGTTTAATAGTGTCCGGCAAAGGATAGATTTTGTTCTGGGGTGAAATTCAATTGCCAAAATAGCAATCCCCTAAATCTGGTGTCCCAGCAGTGGCTGGCCAAGTTTAACCACTACAGGACCGCCTAATGGCCGACGGTCCTGTTGCTCTGGCTGGGCGCATCCGTGCTTCTTCTCGCGAGACGCGAGATTTCCTGTGAACGCGGGCGTCTCACCAGATATGCTGCAGCCTGCCAGCGAGTTCACAGATTTTTTTTTTTGGCACTAACTTGTGACAAAAAATAAAATTTTACATGAACTCACCATACCCCTCACGGAATACCTTGGGGTGTCTCCTTTCTAAAATGGGGTCACATGTGGGGTATTTATACTGTCCTGGCATTTTAGGGGCCCCTAAAGCGTGAGAAGAAGTCTGGAATCCAAATGCGTAAAAATGCCCTGTGAAATCCTAAAGGTACTCTTTGGAATTTGGGCCCCTTTACGCACCCAGGCTGCAAAAAAGTGTCACACATGTGGTATCGCCGTACTCAGGAGAAGTAGGGCAATGTGTTTTGGGGTGTATTTCTATATATACCCATACTTTGTGTGAGAAATATATACATACTTTGTGTGAGAAATAAACGACAACTTTTTAATTTTTTTTATACAAAGTTGACAATTTACAGAGATATTTCTCTCACCCAGCATGGGTATATGTAAAAATAGACCCCCAAACACATTGCCCTACTTCTCCTGAGTACCGTGATACCACATGAGTGACACTTTTTTGCAGCCTGGGTGCGCAAAGGGGCCCAAATTCCAAAGAGTACCTTTAGGTTTTACATGGCTGCTCACAATTTAGCCCCGCCCAAAATGCCAGAACAGTAAACACACCCCACAAATGACCCCATTTCGGAAAGTAGACACCCCAAGGTATTCACTGAGGGGCATAGTGAGTCCGTAGGAGATTTTATTTTTTTTGCCAGAAGTTAGCAGAAATGGAAACTTTATTATTATTATTTTTTTCCTCAGAAAGTGTCATTTTCCGCTAACTTGTGAAAAAAAATTAAATGACACATGAACTCACCATGCCCCTCTGCGAATACTTCTTTCTAAAATGGTGTAATTTGGGGGGTATTTATACTATCCTGGCATTCTAGCACCTGAAGAAACATGACAGGTGCTCAGAAAGTCAGAGCTGCTTCAAAATGCCGAAATTCACTTTTTTGCACCATAGTTTGTAAACGCTATAACTTTTACCCAAACCAATAAATATGCACTTATTGGATTATTTTTTTTATCAAAGACATGTAGAACAATACATTTATAGAAAAATGTATATAGAAATTTAGTTTTTTTTTTTTTAATTTTACAACAGAAAGTGAAAAATGTCATTTTTCTGCAAAAATTTCGGTCATTTTTGATTAATAGCAAAAAAAGTTAAAATGTCAGCAGCAATGAAATACCACCAAATGAAAGCTCTATTAGTGAGAAGAAAAGGAGGTAAAATTCATTTGGGTGGTAAGTTGCATGACCGAGCAATAAACGGTGAAGTAGTGTAGTGCAGAATTGTAAAAAGCGGCCTGGTCATTAAAGGTGTTTAAGCTAGGGGGGCTGAGGTGGTTAATAGTGTCCGGCAAAGGATATATTTTTTTCTGGGTGAGAAATTCAGTAAATCAGTGGTTTCAGCTGTGTCTGGCGAAGTTTAATACTGTCCGGCAAAGGATAGATTTTAAATTGTTGGGTGAAATATTACCATTTTTGCCAGGTACAAACCCCTGCACTGCATAACTGACAGGGAACTTACAATTGGCGGTTACATTCTTGCATGAAATAAAGCTTTTTTGGGCTGTGAAGCCAAAGGTAGTCTCCAATAACAGTTTTTTTCTTTTTAATTTTTTTTTATTAAATTAGTGTAGTTAAATTAGTCCCAAAACATTGGGAAAATATAAAAAATAAAACAAAGTGTAAGTGCACAGTAGTATAACAATGGTTGGGTGAGGCCGGTTTACATGTCTATTCTGCATAAGGTACAAACAAGTTTTGTGGGATCCATTCCTGGTTCTTTTTAATAAACGAAAGCTTGCCCACATTGTCTGCGGACAGGCAGCTGCGTTTCTCTGTGATAACACCCCCTGCCGTGCTAAACACACGTTCAGACAATACAGTGGCTGTAGGGTAGGCCAACACCTCCAAGGCGTAAAGGGCAACCTCAGGACATGTGCCCAATTTGATGACCTAGAAGTTGAATGGGGCAGACCCAGTGGCGTAGCTAGAAATGATTGGGCACCACAGCAAATTTTTGAATGGGGCCTCCCTCCCCCAGTAATTTTTGCACAAACCCCTTCCTTTCATGCCACCATGCCTGTGGCTACTAAAGATCGCTCTCTAAGACCAGGCCCAGCAGCTGTTCCATTCGCTTTCTAAACTGTCTATACTGCCACTGTATATAATTTCATTGTATAATACTGTTAAGGGGGCCCTGACAAAGTCCTTTAGTCCTCCTCCTCCTGGATGGGCCCTTTCTAGGTTACGGCCCCAAAGCAGTTGCTTCCCCTGCTTCCCCTGTACCTATTCACCTAGGCAGACCCATCAGTCAGTACGTGTACTGTTCCACCATGTTGCTGAAATGCTGCCTCCTGCTAAGATGTTCCAGATCTGCTGGTGGTGCAGGTTGTTGTGGCGTGATGACAAAGCTTTTCCACATTTTGCCCATGATAACCCTGCCTTCTGAGGTGTTGGTGGTGACCCAGCTGCACTGGCAAATTATTCCTCCTCTGCCTTCACCTTGTGCTTCCACTGATTCCCTGGTGTCAGGTGTGAATGCCATCAGCAGCGTGTCTACTAGCGGGCTCATCTTCCTATCACACTCCAGTGAGGGAATTAAGGACGGGACGTTGTCCTTGTAACGGGGATGCAGCAGAGTGGCCACCCAGTAATCAGCACAAGTTAGAATGTGGCAGTAACTGGGCGGTCGTTGAGCAGGCACTGCAGCATGTAGTCGCTCATGTCTGCCAGGCTGTCCAGAGGCAAGGACAAGCTATCCTCTTTGAGGGAGGTATATCGTCTGTGTCCTCTGTATCCCCCAGCGTTCCTCCTACTCCTCTTCCTCATCCTCCAGAACTGTGCCCTGACTGGTCAATTGTGTTCCAGGCCAGGGCCTATGTTGGTGCAGATACCCACCCTCCGAGCCACTTGTATTTGGTTGGCCTTAAGTTAAGGATAAGGCGTGTATATAGTTTTGTTTCTTTATATGGTTAGTTTAGCTGCCTTATAGTTATTTTAATATGTTTTTAAGTAAATTTGTAAATAGTTTGTTAATGGTTTGAGGGAAAGGGGGGTGGGGGTGTTGAGTGTGTAGGGTGTGTGGCTGTTTGGGTTTATTTTCCATCCGCTTTCTACACTGTCTATACTGCCACTGTATATAATTTCATTGTATAATACTGTTGAGAGGGCCCTGACAAAGTCTTTTAGTCCTCCTCTTCCTGGATGGGCCCCTTCTAGGTCAGAGACCCAAAACAGTAGCTTCCCATGCTTCCCTGTAGCTATGCCCCTGGCATCAGTCATTACGTGTACTCTTCCACCATGTTGCTGAAATGCTGCCTCCTGCTAAGACGTTCCAGATCTGCTGGTGGTGCAGGTTGTTGTGGCGTGATGACAAAGCTTTCCCACATTTCGCCAATGCTAACCCAGCCTTCTGAGGTGCTGATGGTGACCCAGCTGCCCGTGAGTTAACTTGGGTGCCACCCTGCTGAGAACACGGTTCCTCCTACTCCTCCTCATCCTACTTATCCTCCTTATCCTCCAGAACTGTTCCCTGGCTGGACAATTGTGTTCCAGGCCAGGGACGATGTTGGTGCAGGAACCCACCCTTCGAGCCACTTG
The DNA here is from genome assembly GCA_033119425.1 of Bufotes viridis. NCBI lineage: Eukaryota > Metazoa > Chordata > Amphibia > Anura > Bufonidae > Bufotes > Bufotes viridis. Next base: position 307,975,454 of record CM065592.1, read on the forward strand.
GATGTCACTGGCCTTAAGTTAATAATAAGGCGTGGATATAGTTTTGTTTGTTTATATAGTAAGTTTAGCTGCATTATAGTTATTTTAATATCTTTTTAAGAAAATTTGTAAATAGTTTGTTAATGGTTTGAGTGAAAAGGGGGGTGGGGGTGTTGTGTGTGTTCGATTAACTGAATTGATTTTCACTGTCTGGTGTTATGAATTTCTGCACCCCAAATTCAGCTCATGTGGCAGGCAGGGGATGTGCGTCAAACCGGCTAGACCTGCTGTCGTTTCCCCCTGGCTGTGCTGCTGTGGGTGGTGAAGGATTTATGCTGAGTGGATGAGGAGGTGGTAGAGGAGAAGGATGCCGAATAGGAGGAGGAGTAGGAAGAGGAGGTAACAGGATACAAAGAGAAATGCCAATCCTCAGGGGCGAAAGGACATTCGCAAAAATGCTATCCGCCTCTGGGCCAGCCGCTACATTTACCCACTGTGTTGTTGGTTATGTGGACGTTGCCACAGATAGTGTTGCACAGTGCACACTTGATTTTGTCCGCCACTTGGTTGTGCAGGGAAGGGATGGCTCGCCTTCAAAAGTAGCGGCGGCTGGGATACACGTACTGTGGGACAGCCACCGCCATTAGGTTTTTAAAACTGTCCACCAGACAGAATGACAGCATTTCAAAGGACCAGGAAGTTTGAAATAAGGCATTCAGAGCCATGGGTCCCCCTGTACTTCCTCTTCGTATTTCTTTTTCTCTCCAGTGTTTGGGAGATGGACAGCTGATAGCTTAATACTTCCATGGGATTTGGTGGAGATGCTTGGTGACAATGACAGATGTGGTGGCTTTGCTGCCACATCCTCTGTTTGCTGGGTGACAGGTGCCACTGTCCCACACTTGGGCTCAAGTTTATAATGTTTTATTTATTATTTTTCTGTATTTTATTTTAATTCATTTCCCTATCCACATATGTTTGCAGGACATTTACCTACATTTTTCTGCCTTTTGCAGCCCTCTAGCCCTTTCCAGGGCTATTTTACATCCATTTAAGTGCCTAAAAGTTCGGGTCCCTATTGACTTCAATGGGGTTCGGGATGAAGTTCGGGTCGAGTTTGGACTCCGAACCCGAACATTTTTGTGAAGTTCGGCCGAACTTCTCGAACTCGAACATCCAGGTGCTTCCCTCAACTGTAGTTAGAAACATACCAAGGAAAAAAGTTATTTGAAAACTCCTTCAACCCCTAAACGCCCAGCGCCGTACATGTTATGCGGCAGGGGTCCGGCAGTCACTACCGCTAAAAATGAGACCCTATCTAAGACAATCACCCTCAGAATATGGAGCCACTAAAAGATGATTTAAAAAAAAAATGCTTTATTATGTAAAACTGAAGCAAACAGCCAAAAAAGTATACATATTTGGTATTGTCGCATCGATAACAACCTGCTCTATAAAAAATCCCACATGATCTAACCTGTCAGATTAACATTGTAAATAACAAAAAATAAAAACTATGCCAAAACAGCTATTTTTTGTTACGTTGCCTCACTAAAAGTGTAATTTAGAGCAACCAAAAATCATATGTACCTTAACCACTACAGGACCGCCTAACGCACGGATGCGTCCGGCGGGCGGTCCTGTAGTTCTGATCGGACGCATCGGTGCGTCATCTCGCGAGAGGCGAGATTTCCTGTGTCCCAAGGTATTCGCTCAAGGTACTCATGGGAATTTGGGCCCCTTTGCGCACCCAGGCTGCAAAAAAGTGTCACTCATGTGGTATCGCCGTACTCAGGAGAAGTAGGGCAATGTGTTTTGGGGTGTATTTTTACATATACTCATGCTGGGTGAGAGAAATATCGCTGTAAACGACAACTTTTTAAATTTTTTATACAAAGTTGTCAGTTTACAGAGATATTTCTCTCACCCAACATGGGTATATATAAAAATACACCCCAAAACTCATTGCCCTACTTCTCCTGAGTACGGCGATACCACATGAGTGACACTTTTTTGCAGCCTGGGTGCGCAAAGGGGCCCAAATTCCAACGAGTATCTTTAGCTTTTACATGGCTGCTCACAATTTAGCCCCGCCCAAAATGCCAGAATAGTACAAACACCCCACAAATGACCCCATTTTGGAAAGTAGACACCCCAAGGTATTCACTGAGGGGCATAGTGAGTCCGTCTGAGATTTTTTATTTTTTTGCCAGAAGTTAGCAGAAATGGAAACTTTATTTTATTTTTATTTTTTCTCAGAAAGTGTCATTTTCCGCTAACTTGTGAAAAAAAATGAAATGATACATGAACTCACCATGCCCCTCCGCGAATACTTTGGGGTGTCTTCTATCTAAAATGGTGTCATTTGGGGGGTATTTATACTATTCTGACATTCTAGCACCTGAAGAAACATGACAGGTGCTCAGAAAGTCAGAGCAGCTTCAAAATGCCGAAATTCACTTTTTTGCACCATAGTTTGTAAACGCTATAACTTTTACCCAAACCAATAAATATACACTTATTGGATTTTTTTTTTATCAAAGACATGTAGAACAATACATTTATAGAAAAATTTATATAGAAATGTAGTTTTTTTAAAAAAAAATTTACAACAGAGAGTGAAAAATTGCATTTTTTTGCAAAAATTTCGGTCATTTTTGATTAATAGCAAACAAAGTAAAAATGTCAGCAGCAATGAAATACCACCAATAAACGGTGAAAGTAGTGTAGTGCGGAATTGTAAAAAGTGGCGTGGTCATTAAGGGTGTTTAAGCTAGGGGGGCTGAAGTGGTTAAAATAGTACCAACAAAACTGCCACCTTATCTTGTAGTTTCCAAAATGGGGTAATTTTTTGGGGGAGTTTCTACTCTAGGGGTGCATCAGCGGGTCTTCAAATGTGACATGGAAACTTAAAATTATCCCAGTGAAATCTGCCTTCAAAAAACCATACGGCGTTCCTTTCCTTCTGCGCCCTGCTGTGTGCCCTTACAGCAGTTTACAGCCACATATGGGGTGTTTCTGTAAACTACAGAATCAGGGCAATAAATATTGAGTTTTGTTTGGCTGTTAACCCTTGCTTTGTTACTGGGAAAAATAGATTAAAATTGAAAATCTGCCAAAAAAGTGAAATTCTGAAATTTCATCTCCATTTTCCATTAATTCTTGTGGAACACCGAAAGGGTTAACAAAGTTTGTAAAATCAGTTTTGAACAACATGAGGGGTGTAGTTTCTAAAATGGGGTCATTTTTGGGTGGTTTCTATTATATAAGCCTCACAAAGTGACTTCAGACATGAGCTGGTATTTAAAATGTGGGTTTTGGAAATTCTCGGAAAAATGTCAAGATTTTCTTATAAATTTCTAAGCCTCTAACGTCCCCAAATAATAAAATGTCTATCACAAAATGATACAAACATGAAGTATACATTTGGGGAGTTTTTGGTAAATTTTGTATTTTTTTATAAATCAAAATGTCAGAATGGCCTGGATAAGTAAAAGCATTTTAAAGTTATGTCCACATAAAGTGACACATGTCAGATTTGCTAAAAATGGCCTGGGCAGAAAGGTGAAAAATAGCTTGGTCCTTAAAGGGTTAATACTAGATTAGGATATTTTTTGTTTACAGGCTTTGCAATTTTGACAGTTGTTTTTATGATGTGCTAAGCAGATTGTACTTATGAAATGTTTTATAAGAAGTCTTGATATTTTTTTTTCTGTTAGACCATTGGATGAATGTATGCACCTTGTGTGCTGCGGGCTTTATAGCCTTTTATGTGGAGTGGTAATCACTATGCCCGATATCATGGTAGCTGATGTTTTCAAAGAAATCATACAAGCTGATGTCCTTATAGTGTTGGTCAATCATCCATCTTCACTTATTCAACAAGGAGTCCTAAAAGTAAGATTTTATCTTTCTTCATTGTAAGTTTATCACTCTTATTGTGCATGGCTTGAAGAACCCCTGACCATGAAATCCAGTGCTATATGCAGGTATCATGTTCTAGAACAGCAGAATCTGCACAGATTGATAGTTTTGTTGAAAAATATTCAACTAAACTTAGTCTAAACCTCTTCTTTCTCTGAGTTAATTTTTACACAAGTGCTGTCTTATCAGTGACGGACAGCAATCTCTATATACACACTTACGCATATAATGCTATCAATTGCATAAGACTGTCCATATGGCAATTGAGCTCAGAAAGATCAAAGATGAATTTAATTACAAGTTAAGATGAGTTATTCCCCACAAAACTATGTATCAATCTGCTCAGCTCTTCCTGCTCTATGACATGCTATTTGTAGATTGCAGTACATTTTATTGTTTATAGCTCTATTTAAATCTCTGCTTTCTAAATTCTTATCAGTGACCAAGGGTGGACTGGGAAGTTAGTGGCCCTGGGGGGGGAAAAAAACCCCTAAAAGTAGCCCCTTGTTGTGGGTCCAAACTGACAGAAAGCAGGGCATCACATTTAGGCATGGGCAACAGAAGAAGGCAGGGCTGTCACAGCAGAACCAAATACTACAGTGCAGCACAAAATACTGACTCTGCATAGCCAAATACCATAGTGCAGCACGAAACACAAAATATTGCTGTATAAACTCTTTCACCTAGAAGGTTATTTGTCACTGAAAATATGTCATTTTGTACAATGAAGCACAGAACAGAGATTTAAATGTATAACTTACAAGCTTTATTATAATATACTAGCAGAAGGACCCGGCTTCGCACGGGTATATTTCATCTATTTCACTTAATGTTTGTGTGTGTCGTTAAAAGATATCAACAGTATTCCCCATAACAGCGAACTCCACAGCCCCCCCACCCCTTAACACTGACCCCCCACAGTACCCAACCTTCTTAAAATGTGACCTTCACAGCAGCCATTCCCTTAACTTTGACCATCACAGCAGCCATCTATTTTAACAGTGAGTTTTACAGCACCCCACTCCCTTCACAGTGACCTTCTCAGGGCCTCGCCCCCTTAACAGTGACCTCTACAGCACCCTGCCCCTCAACACTGAACTCCATTGGGGAAGTCTCCTTATTTGTGTCCTCCACTATTCCCTGCCCTCTTAACAGAGACCGCGACAGTACACTGCTGCCTAACAGTGACCTCCACAGCAGCTGCTCTTTTAATAGTGGCACCTGCCCCCTTAACAGTGACGTCCACAGTGCCCGCCCCTTTAACAGTGACCTTCACAGCAGCTGCCCCTTCAATAGTGGCCCCTGCCCCCTTAACAGTGACCTCCACAGTGCACGCCTCTTTAACAGTGACCTTCACAATGCCCGCTTCTTTAGCAGTGACCTCCACAGTGCCCGCCCCTTTAACAGTGACCTCCACAGCAGCTGCCCCTTCAATAGTGGTCCCTGCCCCATTTAACAGTGAACTCCACAGCGCCTTGCCCCTTTAATAGTGTCCCCTTTCCCCTTAACAGAGACCCTCACAGAGTCTGCCCATTTAAAAGTGACCTCCACAGTACCCGCCCCTCTAACAGTGTCCTCCAAGACGCCCCACCCCTTTAATAGTTGCCCCTGTCCCCTTAACAGTGAGCTCCATAGTGAACGCCCCTTTAAGGCTCGGACTACATGACGACAGATGGTTAAGGCCCACTACTTCTGATCACTGACAACCTAGCCTTTACCTTTGTTTATTCCATCATCTGAGTTTGTCAGAAATAAATACATTTTTAGCCAGCATTAACCATTAATTAAAGGAATGTTTACCCGGCCATTTTTCAGTTTTAACAATGGGCTATCTAACTGCAAATAACAAATTCATTCTGAGCTAACTTATATGTATTTGATACTTTTCACAGGACATCTTAGACCTTTGGTTTGTGCCATTAATTGACAGATATATATTAAGAAAAAAAAATGGTAAAAAGTATGAAATATGTATATTTTTGTTTATCAATTTTTTCTATTTGTTACAAAAGATTTTAATAGCAAACATTTCTAAAACCATAACCATATAGTTGTACTGTGAAAATGCATGCTATTTGTGTAATTTCTCTACTGGCTGGGCCTATCGTATAGCTTCAAATGATTGGATGGCATTTTGGATTTTGGCAGCCAGTTTTATGTTGCTAGTTCTTTGGCACCAAACTTCCAGTACAGATGTTGTGCATCACCAAAACATTAGAAACTCCTTCAAAGTGACTTATGTTGATCCCTATTGTTTTTTTAAATGTAAGAAAATATACCTGCAATTGTATGTTTTCCGGACACAAAAAAAACCACTATACTAAATATAGTTAAAACTAATACATTTTTAGGGAAACAAATGTGTATACGTATATTTTACTCCAAAAGTCTGCTAAAACGATTATATATTCTTAATTTTATTTCTTAATGAAAGGAAATGGGGGAAAATGTCTGTGTCTGCTGTACTATTGCTAAAACTCATAGGAGTTATAGTTTTTTTTTTTCTTTTTCACTTTTAATTATTTCTGTATTTATATATTTTTTAATTTTTTATGAATCCTGAAGCCTCTTGTTGCATGTAGCACATCTTTTAGGCTTATTTTTGGGTTTCATCTTATGGGTGCTCTCTTTATCCCCCTAGATAGATACAATGGACTTGCCCTTAAAAATATAACCCCAGTATACAAAAAAGGACAGGGATAAGCAAGTTAACTTACATGTACTTGGAACAGGATACTCTGGGGATTGCTCACTCGACCAGAGCTAGGGGCATCCATGGTAGAGGGAAACTGCTAGTGTATCTAACCCAGTTTAAATACCCCCGGTTCACTTACCTTCTCCCGCCCCCCCGTTGCCACTTTGCTCCTCCTTTCTTCTCCTCGGACTCATCCTAGGAGAGTCTACCGCATGGAGTGTGAGGCTGGAATACCTGGTCTCCAGCGCTCCCCTACTCCTGGTTTCCAGACCCTTTGTGCTGAGCTGGAAATGACATCAGATGCTGCCCGTGCTTCTTTCTGAGCCGCTGTCTGCATGAGGGCCCAAAGCAGCAGAAGAATCCCTGTGGAGGAGGATTCCGGCGCCCAGAGCCCCCATGAGGATGCTGCAACCAGCTCCCCAGACCGTTGCAGTGCTTCTTAGGACACTGGTTGGTGAGGGTGGCTGGTAGCTTTTAACCTCTGTCTATTCCTGTGTCAGCAGTGGGTGGGGAGAAATCACCCATGTAGTGCTGTCATGGAGAATGTTCTGGAAAGTGAATTAATCCCCTTTCTGCTACAGTAAAGTACATTCCAGTCCTTTTATATATCTCCATACCAGCTCCCGACCCCTTCACATCATTGGCTCCTGTTTTGCTCCTGGTGGTGGAACAATCTTTTTCTTCTTGTATACTACATATTACAACCTGTTCTCACACTCCCTAATAGCTCAGTGTGTCTTTAGGTTGATTCCAAAGCAAAAGATCACTGGTTCGAATCCAGAAGCAGCCATGAAGAAGATTTCCCAATAAAAGAGAAACCGCATGATCCAGCTCATGTGAGTGCCATGACATTTGGAAGAATACAAAGTAAAGTCTTTCCATCCAAGTCGGCTGATCACAATATCTATCATTTCTGGCGCATCAAACACGACAGTGGAGGTGACTCCTATGCTTCATAATAGTGAGATCACAGACTTCCATGCAAGTACCCTGAAACGTGTATTAGACATGTCTTGAATGCTGGTCTGAAAAAAGAATCTACGACTTTAATATTGTTATTACAAGTAATAGCTTGATTTTGCTAAAAAGTACCAAAAGTGGACAGTAGAAGTTTGGAAACAGTTGATTTGGAGCGATGAGATGAAAGTCAATAGACTGGGCTCTGATGAAAGCAAATGGGTCTGGAAGAAACCAGCAAAAATGGGGCTAACAGATCGATTAATTGAAGGAACTGTCAAGTTCGGTGGAGGAAGACTGATGATATGGGGTTGTTTCACAGCCAAAGGTGTTGGATACTTGACCAGGATCGATGGTGGTCTCATTGCTGAGCTATATGTGAGAATCATACAAGATGAGTTACTTCATACACTTGAGTACTATGGGTATGAAAAGGACAACATAGTGTTCAAGCAGGACAACAACCCGAAGCATAGTTCGAGATTGGCGAAGAAATGGTTCAGTGACAATGATGTAGAGGTGCTGGATTGGCCCCCAGACCTCAACCCAATCAAACACTTGTGGGTAACATAGTAACATAGTATATAAGACCGAAAAAAGACATTTGTCCACCCAGTTCGGCCTGTTAACAAAAAGTTGATCCAGAGGAAGGCAAAAACAACCCTGTGAGGCAGAAGCCAATTTTAGTGCCACTTAAGGGGAAAAAAATTCCTTCCCGACTCCAATCAGGCAATCAGAATAACTCCCTGGATCAACGACCCATCTCTAGTAGCTGTAGCCTGTAATATTATTACACTCCAGAAATACATCCAGTCCCCTCTTGAATTTCTTTATTGTACTCACCATCACCTCAGTTGAAGAAAAAGCTGTATTCAGACGTAAGTGAGTCGACCAGTATGCACCAACATTGGGAACATCTAGAAAATACCTGGGAACAGAGCATGCCCAGAAGGATTCAGGCAGTGTTGAAAGCCAAAGGTGGATGTACAAAATGCTAACAAAATTATAAAAATGTAGAATTTCGGGGCAAAACGTTAACAATGCGATTTACATGACAAGATTTGGATATCTAATCATATGCAAGTCCAGTTTATGTATGAAATAGCCATGATGCTTTTCTATGAAATGATGGTAGTCTTATGTTAGAACTTGTAGTGGATGGCGAGATATGGAGCCTGAAAGTCAAAACAAAGTTAAGACAAATAAACATAGGTCAGGATTAGTGATGAGCAAACCTGGAGCGCCACGTTTGGTACTGATCCGGACATTTTGGTTTCCGGGTACCGATCCCGAACACTGATTTTGAAGCCAAAGTCTGTGTCCAGGTTCGTAGTTTAAATAAATCTTGTTGAAAGGCTGTAGTGCAGCCAGTCAACAAGCGTTTAAGCTGTGGACACTTGGAAGCCATTACAGTCATGCCTATTATTGGCATGGCTGTGATTGGTCAGCGCACCATATGACCATGAATGCATAAATGCTAGATCACATGGTGCGTGGCCATTCTGCTCTGACTAATGTAGCGTCAGGACGCTGCTGCAGACAGGTAGAGTGATAGTGCTTTATTATTTTTAAAAAGTGTGCTGGTGACCTGTAGGCATTATTGATTGGTGCAATACAGCTCCTTTGCATCAGTGAGACAGAAATACCATACTTAATTTGTGCTGTTCAGTCTGCGGGTGACTTGTTGGCATTTTTGTTAGGTGTAATTTAGGGCTGAAACGATTACTAAGTTTGAGTAATTCGACACAAAAAAATCATTGATGCAAATTTTTTGCATCGATAATTCGTTTGTGTCGCTTGACCATGGAGCGGGAGTGAAGAACTTGCTATTCTGGCCCGCAATGCACTCGGAATGCTTACCTTTCCAGCAGGGGGCCTCCGGACACTCCACAGCACGTCCATGGTCCCGCGCTGCTCTGCGCCTGATGTCACACAGCATGTCAGGTCATGCCGCGCGTACATCAGGAGGTCAGGTCAGGTCAGGTCAGGTCAGGTCAGGTCAGGTCAGTGCAGTGCGGGACCATGGACATGCTGTGGAGTGTCCGGAGGCCCTTCTGGAAACGTGAGCGTTCCAAGTTTGGACCGATGGAATGTCGGCGGTGCCCCTGCAGGAAAAGTAAGTTGGTGAAACCGGGGGGTGGGGGCGCGACTAAGGATACTTTCACACTTGCGTTGGTGCGGATCCGTCTGTTTATTTGCACAGACGGATCCGCACCTATAATGCAAACGTTTGTATCCAAACGGATCCGTTTGCATTCGTTTTAAAGAAAAATGACAGTCCAAAACGGATCCGTTTTGAATTACATTGACAGTCAATGGGGAACGGATCCGTTAGGCTCCGCCTCTTCAGACGGACACCAAAATGCTGCATGCTGCGTTTTGGTCTCCGTCTCCAAAACGGAATAGAGGCGGAACGGAGCCTAACTGATGCATTCTGAACGGATCCTTATCCATTCAGAATGCATTGGTGCTTAACTGATCCGTTTTGGACCGTTTGTGAGAGCCCTGAAACGGATCTCACAAGCGGAATCCAAAACGCTAGTGTGAAAGTACCCTAAGGTCGGGCGCCCGGAGTGCACAGCGTCATAGCAACCAATGATGCTGTACACTCCCGGTGTCAGGAGGAGCAGGACAGCAGAGATGATGGCACAGAGGGGGGACATATGATGGCACAGAGGGGGGTCATGTGATGGCACAGAGGGGGGACATATGATGGCACAGAGGGGGGACATATGATGGCACAGAGGGGGAACATTTGGCACAGAGGAGGGACATATGATGGCACAGAGGGGGGACATATGATGGCACAGAGGGTGGACAAATGATGGCACAGAGGGGGGGGAGAGCTAATTGCACTAGGATGGGGTGGAGGTGATGCCACTGGGGTGGGATGGGGTGGAGGTGATGGCACTGAGGTGGGGTGGAGGTGATGGCACTGGGCTGAGGGAGAGGTGATGGCACTGGGGTGGGGGACAGCTCATGGCACTGGGGGAGAGGAGTTGAAGGCACTGGGGGAATGGAACTGATGGCACAGAGGGGGGAGTTGAGGACACTGGGGGATAGTGGAGCTGGGGGAGAACTGAGCTGATCGCACAGGGGGGGAACGAAGGGTGTTGGGGACTGATGGCAGGGAGTCTGATGAGTTTTTATAAAGGAAAACAGTCTATTAATTCATTTTTTCTTATTAGATTACTCGATTAATCGTAAAAAATATTCAATAGAATACTCTATTACTGAAATAATCGTTTACTGCTGCTCTAGTGTAATCCTATTCTTTTGCACCAGTGACAGTGAAATATAATAATCAGTCTGTTAATTGTGTGAGTCAGACCGACCTAGTTTTTTTTAGGTGAAAAAGCCTTTACTTGCCATTGTCACAGGGAAATATAATAGTTAATCTTCCTTTTAATTGGGTCGGTGAGTAGGGTTGCATCGGGTATCGAATTTTCGCTAACCAATCAATAGTTTTGCACCTGGTTCGATCAAATACCAGAATTTGCTATTTTCTACCCCTGTATAATATTCATTGGTGCCATGGCAAGCTGCCATGGCAAGCTCCCTAGTGCTGTGTGCACAAAGCACAGGGCAGCAGGGACAGTGTAAAATCATATTCACCCTAATAGAGCTCTATTAAGGTGAATAGGTCAAGGGTTCTTGCCTCTAAGGGGGCTAATAGTTAAAGAAAAAGTAAAAAAAAAAAACTAAAATATTAAAAGTTTAAATCACCCTGTTTCCTAATTTTACATATGAAACTATAAAAACAATAGTGTCCAAAAAAGTCTGAACTATTAAAATATTAAAAAAATATCTTCTATGTGGTGAACGCCGTAACAGGAAAAAAAAAATAACCATGTGATTTGCCATTTTTTCGTCACCTTGTCCCCCCAAAAAATTGGATGGGACTATTCTATTATGGCCGGACGATCAATAAAGTGTGGATGCACGCAACTTTTTTTTGTGTTTTATTTTTTTCACATGATATCAAGTATTACAATACTTTTTTATGGTATGGAAATCAAATCAAAATTTTGGTATCATGACAATCCTATCGGTGAGACCTACCTATATTTTGTGGTGAAGAAAACTGTACTTGCCACCGTCACAGGGCAATATAATAGTTAATCAGCCTGTTAATTGGGACGTGAGACCTACCTATTTAAAAGAAAAAAAAAAAAATCTACTTTGCACCGTCACAGGGATATATAATAGTTAATCACTCTGTTAATTGGGGCGGCGAGACCAAGACCCACTATTTTCTTTAAATAAACACCTACTCCAGCACAGTTTGTGTGTTCTTTTTGCTATTTTCCAATGTTTTTGGGCCTCCTCAAAACAACAACAACAACAAAAAAAAGCCTGGAGACCTCTTCCGCCTTAACCGCCACGCCTGCCTGCACCGCCACATCTGCCTCTGCCGCCTGAACCGCCACGTCTGCCTTCTCTTCCACCTCTCCGACCTCTGCCTCTTGGCTCAAGGTTATGTCTTATATTGGCAGAGTAGAGAAGTATACTGGGTGCACCTAGCCATTGTTATCCAGCACAGTTTTTGCATTCACTTTGCTATTTTCCAATGTTTTGGGGCCTCCACAAACCAAAAAAAAAAAAAAATGGTGGTGACCTCCTCTGCCTCTTCCTCCTGAACCACCATGTCTGCCTCCTACTCCACTGAGATGACCTGTAGTATCTTTTCTTCTCAGTTTAAAATCTCCTACTTCCCCTATCTGGGGACCATATAGTAAAATAATTTTCTCTGCTACAACCGTCAGACGGATAAAGGGGTGTTCTTAAGTGTTCTCAAGTGTCATTGATCCCCTTCCACCCGCATATCCTCTTGCTCACTGTCCACATTTGACCCAGACAAGGAAGAAGTCTCCAGGCACTTCTCCTCTTCTCGTCCTACCACATGCACTTCTGACCCCATTCCCTCACACCTACTCCAGTTTCTCTATCCGGCTGTCAGCACTCGCCTAACAAAAATCTTTAACCTCTCTCTCTTCTGGTATCTTCCCTTCCTCTTTTAAACTCCTTTATCTTTGCTCCATTATTTAAAAAAAAAAAAAAAACTAACTACAGACCAGTCTCCAATCTACTCTTCATCTCTAAATTCCTGGAGTGTTTGGTCTACGCTTGCTCATCCACTATCTCTCTACTCACTCTCTGCTTGGTCTATGACAATCTGGTTTTCGCACCCTACAGTCTTCAGAAACTGACCTCACCAAACTGAAAAATGACCTCCTGACAGCAAAGTGCATTGGTGAACACTCTCTACTCATTCTCCTTTACCTCTCTGCAGCTTTTGACACTGTAGACCACCATCTCCTACTCACCATGCACCAATCTATCAGCGTAAAGGACACTGCTCTCTCCTGGTTTTCTTCATATCTCTCTGACCACTCTTTCAGTGTATCATTTGCTGGCTCAATTTCTTCTCCTCTTCCTCTTGCTGTTAGTTTTCTCAGGGTTCGGTCCTAGGCCCTCTCCTCTTTTCTATCTACACAGCCCCAATTGCACAGACTATCAGCAGATTTGGTTTCCAGTACCATCTCTATGTAGATGACACACAACTATACATTTCATCCTCTGCTATCACCCCTGTGGCATCACAGAACACCAGTGACTGTCTGTCCGCTGTCTTTAACACCATGTCTGCCCTCTATCTGAAACTAAATCTGTCAAAAATTTACCTACCTAAACCTAATATCTCCCTCTCAATGTTTTGCACCATCGTCAAGTCTAGGCAGCATGCCCACTGTCTTGGTGTTATGTTTGACACTGATCTTTCCTTTACCCCCTGTTTTCAATCTCTCACCCGCTTATGTCGCCTGCACCTCAAAAATATCTCTAGAATCCGGCCCTATCTCACTATGGAAACAACAAAAACTCTCATTGTTTCCCTGATCCATTCTCCCTTGATTACTGTAACTCACTATTAATTGGCCTCCCCCTCACCATACTGTCCCTTCTCCAATTTATCCTTAACGCAGCAGCCAGGGTCACCTATCTGTGTAACTTGCTTCCTCGATGCCTCCTCCCTGTGTCAGTCATTGCACTGGTTGACCATACAGTATAGGATCCAACTTAAACTGCTCGTTCTCACCCACCGAGCTCTCCACAGTATTGCATCACCCTACATATAATCACTAAATACACAGTTTTAGGCACTCCCTAAAAACATGTCTTTTTAGGGTGATCTATTACATCCCATGATCTAACTCCTTTCCATATATAGCCCATTTGTCATTATTTTTGTGAACCTGATCCTCCACCAAACTCTCCACTGCACCCATGCACCCAGAAGCACTACAGATAACTTTTATATACTCTCCTTATTTCCCAAGATGATTGGACCATTGTACAAAAACAACCTTTTGTGTCACCCATATCCCTTCATAGATTGTAAGCACTTGCAAGCAGGGCCCTCATTTATCTTGTTGAAATTATTGACTTGTCTGTTGCTGTGTTATTTCTGACTGTACATGAACCCCTGAATTGTAAAGCACTGCTGAATATGTTGGCACTATATAAAAAAAGATTATTATGAGGACCTACTATGTCATTGGGAATAAACGATTCATCTCTTCTGTTCAGCTGGAGATATTGGTGAGGGTCAGGGCTAGGTGATATGACAAAAATCAAAATCACTAAAAATATAAGAGGGTGGCGGCAACACTCCACACGTGGGAACAAGTAGTAAAAAATATATATTTATTTCAGAACAGGGGCGACTCGCCCATTAAAACCAATAAAACCAAACGTCCACCAATTAGGTGGGTAAATGCAACAGTGTGAACAGTATCTTAACCTCTTTTGAACACAATAAACCTGTATGGGCGGTGAACAAGTTAGATTTAGCGTCCTTATTGTTCATATAATGGTGACCGCAGTTAGTCCACTGGGTACGTGGGATAGTCTGTATCCAAGATGAAACTATATGCTGGCTGTTAGTCCTTATAGCCCTCAGCAGTCCAATGCTTTGCTGTACACAGTGTAGAGGTATCAGGGCAGGCTTAGCATTGTTTGTATGCCAGCGCTACGTTATAGTGCTGCTATTGGTCATGTGCCCGGCACTGCCGTGTTGGATTAAGCAGTCCGGTAACAATAAGTATATGCCTCCGATTTAAGCACATATAGTGTCAGTTCGTCGCCACTGACAGAGCCCCTTACCTTAGCTTCTATGATATTTCATGTAACGCTGCTCCTCCAGTTGCACCCGCGGCGTCCCGCGTGGTGTTCGGGTCTATAGTGCGGCGTCCCACGTGACCCCCGGGGAGGAAGTAGTCGGGGCTGTCAGTGTGCCTCTGGGTCCTGATGTCTGACCTCCTGGTATCTGTATGCCATACGGATGGTATTCTTCTTATTGTGTTTATGGTTTTAAATCCAAATCCTTGTTTTGTTGGTTCTTGTTGAAAATATATGTCCCTCTACAGTTGGCCCAAACCATTTCGGGGGTAACCCCTTCCTCAGTGGTCATCTGTAGTCGGTGAGTTGGAGGCTTTATATAGGTCCAAGGGCACAAGTTGTATGGAAGATCAGGACTGGATCCATACTTATTGAACCTCTTTGGATAATCATATACATTTGTTGCATGAGTATTATGTAGTATATATGAGTTAATTAGTATATTAATACTTTGCATGGAAAACATATATTATTACATACAAGTAATAAAAATACATAAAAATTATATAAAAAAATTATCTCTAAAAGACCTTTTAAATCATTCTTATAGATTTATTTGTTATATATTCCTGGGAGTTATTCTCTGTCTTGACATACACACAGATTTTGTCATATATTCTCCTTTTGTCTCTATGGATTTGGGAGAGATGGTATACCCAGCATAAATCTCATGGGGATCTATTGGTGGTAAACGGTCCTTTTGCCTGCTAATCCCCGTGGTAGGAGTATTGGTCTGGACTCGTCTGACGAAATGGAGTGGCTTGAGGTGGTGAAGTATGGGGGTGGAGGGCCCGTAGGGAGGGGGGATCAGAGTGTCGGTAAACGGCCTGACTCCGATTCCGCATCCCCAGCGGGCCATCTCACCCTATATGAAGCCAAAGATCTCCATCTCGGCATTGAGACCACTTGGGAGCATGGTTTCAAACTCGAAAATTCGTCTCGACTCCTGTCTTGACATATGGGAAATCAAATTGCCTCCCCTCCATGGTACCCTAATCTTTTCAATGGCCGCAAACCTCAGCTTTGAGGGGTCACTATTATGCTCTAATTTAAAATGTTTGGATAGTGCATGCAATTCGTAGCCCTTTCTAATGTTGGCAACATGTTCCGCAATTCTCTTTTTTAGGGTTCTCTTGGTGCGTCCTATGTATTGCTTCTTGCATATACATTCAATGAGATAGACAACTCCCGTTGAGTCACATGTTAGGCACTCTTTTATGGTGTATTTGAAGGCATTCGTGGTGGAACATACAGTCTCCATCTTTTTTTCAAATTTGGTAATACGACAATTGCTGCATCTTCCACACCTGTAGAAGCCTTTTGGCGCCAACCAGCTATTGCCTATTTTTGTTTGTTTATTTTTTATTGTTGGGGCTACTTTACTCGCTAGATTAGCTGCCCTGGTATATACTATTTTGGGAGTTGGGCTCAATAAAGGCCCAATCCATTTATCTTTAAGTAGATGTTCCCAGTGCTTATTAATTATTTTTTCCACCTTTCGATATTGAGAGCTGAAAGGTAGAAAAAGTCTGATATTGTCATCTTTTTCTTCCGTCTCCGTTTTTATTTTAAAAAATTCTTTCCTATCCATTTTTCTGACTCTCTCTAGTGACTTTTCTATTAAGTTGGGAGGATATTGTTTCTCCTCAAATTGTTGTTGTAAATATCGAGCTTCCTCCTCAAATTTCAGTTCTGTCGTGCAGTTACGTTTCAGTCTTCTAAATTGACTGGTTGGCACATTTAAAAGCTGTTCCGAGCTACTGGTTTGAAATGGGTACTACACTTCAACTTTCCATTATGTATCCTAATATCCAAGTCCAGAAATTCCACGTGCTCTTGACTAATAGTGGGGGTAAAGACAAGATTATTATTTTTATTAATGCTAGTTAAAAACTTATCTAGTTCCTCTTTCGTGTCTCTCCAGATGAACAGGATGTCGTCTATATAACGACGCCAGAGGACCAGACTTGCCCCCAGTCTGGCCCGAATGGTTGTTTCTTCCCACTCGGCCAGAAATAAGTTGGCATAGCTGGGGGCAAATCTGGTCCCCATGGCTGTACCCTTCCGCTGGAGGTAAAATTCACTCTCAAAAATAAAATAATTGTGAGTAAGGATGTAGCGTATGCCTTCCAGTATAAACCGCATTTGTTCTTCATGTATCTCGTCATTTCTCGTTAATTGTTTGTGGACTGCATCGATTCCTGCTGTATGCTCAATGACGGTGTACAATGAGCCTACATCCAGTGTCCCCAAGATCCACGTTCGGTCCCATTCGATGGTCTCCAATGTCGCCACAATGTCGGTAGTGTCTCGGATATACGAGGGAATTTTCTTTACATGAGGTTGTAGCCATCTATCAATATATTGTGATAGATTGCTTGAAATAGAATTAATGCCCGACACTATGGGACGTCCCGGTGGGGACTTGAGGTTCTTGTGGATCTTGGGGACACAGTAGAACGCTGGAATTCTTTTTTCTGTGTTACATATAAACTTAGCCTCTTGTTCAGTTAAATACTCTGATGTGACACCCCTCTCACAATACTCTTTAAGAGATTCCCAGTATTGTTCGGTTGGATCCCCTTTAAGCTTCTCATATGTCAGCGCATCTCCCAGTTGTCTCTCACATTCGGAGATGTACCTGGCGGTGTCTAATATGACTACCGCCCCCCCCCCCCCTTATCAGCTGGCCTAATGGTAATGTCATTCATTTTTTGTAGCTGTTTAATCGCTGCAATCTCACCCCTTGTCATATTGTTATTGACGATTCTATTTCTTATATGTCTCAGATCACGTTCGACATTTTTTCTAAAGGTAGCCATTTCCTCGCTAGTTTCCTGTCTGGGATAGTTCTTGGATTTTTCTTTCAGAGTGGTATATGTATATTTCAATGGGGATGTACCACTAGTGGCATTGGATATAGTAGGATTTTTTAGGAAATATTTCTTGAGACATAGATTCCGAATAAATTTCTCCACCCCGATGAAGGTTGAGAATTTATCTAAAGAATTGGAAGGAGCATATTTCAATCCCTTTGTGAGAACCTTAGTTTGTGTTTCGGTGAGTGTCGTTGAACTTAAGTTAACTATGTTTGATTGTGTCTGTGATGTTCCCTTGTGTATCTTCTTGATTGCGTGTCTCCCTCGTCTCGTTTTGTGTTTTGAAATGACGATGTCCGTGGTGAATTGTGATGATTCGTATACTCTCTGTGGTTCCCTACATAATTCCGTCTTGGGGATCTCTGTTCTCTGTAGCCCTTGTTGAAAGTATGATCTCTCTGTCGGGTCCTCAAATTGTAATCTTGTTCGGGTGCAGGATTCTTCTGTGTGTGATACCTCGCCATTTGAGCTGTTGTAGTGCGAGTGGGAGTGGGTGTTCGTGCTCTTTTCATTTTTGTCTTGTGGTGTGGGGGAGTGTAATCTAAAAAATGAGGTGATTCTAAAGCCTCATACCGATTTCTAGTGGATATGTTATAGTTGTTTCCACTATTTGTACCTTCTGAGTGAGTCAGTGTCTCCAATCTTTCAAGTGTTTTTGTGTGTTCTTTAGTTTTCTGTATAGTAGCTCCTTCTTTTTCTTTTAGATTATTACATTTTTTGCATTTTTTGGCCATTATTTCCTTTTCCATGTTGTCTAGGTTCTTGCATATCCTTTCATGCCACTTTTGTACATCCTCATTATTCGTGAAAGTGGAAATGTCACCTCTGAGTGCCTCAATTTTTGTGGATATCTCCTCAATAATTTGTCCCCTTCTTTTAATGATCATTTGAAGCAGGACCAATGATTGGGCACTCAGAAAAGCATTCCACTCTCTCTCAAAATTATCATCTACTAGATCCGCTGCTGGGACCTTGGTGAGAGATAAACCCTTAGGGACTATATTCCTTTGCAGGTATTGAGTCAGGGATTTAATCTCCCACTTATTGCGTAGCTGCCGCAGAACTAATTTTTCTAATTCTCTAAACGTATCTTCCACTCTTGTATTAGGATCATTGATTGGTACCATTGTTGAGTCAAAATTAAACGTATCCAAATTGGTGTATTTGTTTTTCATATGTTCCCAAATGTCCATCCTATTACAGGGGAGCACAATTGATCTCTGGGTGCAGAACGAATAATAGAAAATGTTATCAATGGCTACACCCAGTAGATAGGTGGAAGGAGGTGACCAGCCACACAGTTTCACCCACAAAAACCAAGCAAATAGATAAAAATATAAGAGGGTGGCGGCAACACTCCACACGTGGGAACAAGTAGTAAAAAATATATATTTAGAACCACCTCAAGCCACTCCATTTCGTCAGACGAGTCCAGACCAATACTCCTACCACGGGGATTAGCAGGCAAAAGGACCGTTTACCACCAATAGATCCCCATGAGATTTATGCTGGGTATACCATCTTTCCCAAATCCATAGAGACAAAAGGAGAATATATGACAAAATCTGTGTGTATGTCAAGACAGAGAATAACTCCCAGGAATATATAACAAATAAATCTATAAGAATGATTTAAAAGGTCTTTTAGAGATAATTTTTTATATAATTTTTATGTATTTTTATTACTTGTATGTAATATATGTTTTCCATGCAAAGTATTAATATACTAATTAACTCATATATACTACATAATACTCATGCAACAAATGTATATGAATATCCAAAGAGGTTCAATAAGTATGGATCCAGTCCTGATCTTCCATACAACTTGTGCCCTTGGACCTATATAAAGCCTCCAACTCACCCACTACAGATGACCACTGAGGAAGGGGTTACCCCCGAAACGCGTTTGGGCCAACTGTAGAGGGACATATATTTTCAACAAGAACCAACAAAACAAGGATTTGGATTTAAAACCATAAACACAATAAGAAGAATACCAGACATCAGGACCCAGAGGCACACTGACAGCCCCGACTACTTCCTCCCCAGGGGTCACGTGGGATGCCGCACTATAGGCCCGAACACCACGCGGGACGCCGCGGGTGCAACTGGAGGAGCAGCGTTACTTGAAATATCATAGAAGCTAAGGTAAGGGGCTCTGTCAGTGGCGACGAACTGACACTATATGTGCTTAAATCGGAGGCATATACTTATTGTTACCGGACTGCTTAATCCAACACGGCAGTGCCGGGCACATGACCAATAGCAGCACTATAACGTAGCGCTGGCATACAAACAATGCTAAGCCTGCCCTGATACCTCTACACTGTGTACAGCAAAGCATTGGACTGCTGAGGGCTATAAGGACTAACAGCCAGCATATAGTTTCATCTTGGATACAGACTATCCCACGTACCCAGTGGACTAACTGCGGTCACCATTATATGAACAATAAGGACGCTAAATCTAACTTGTTCAACGCCCATACAGGTTTATTGTGTTCAAAAGAGGTTAAGATACTGTTCACACTGTTGCATTTACCCACCTAATTGGTGGAAGTTTGGTTTTATTGTTTTTTTTTTTTTTTTTTTTTTTTTGTTATTTTCTTTTCCATTTTTCTTTTTTATATATTTTTTTTAATGACATAAAAATAAAGAAAAAAGTCACTGAAATGAAGTGGCCTAAAAATAAAGCCCTATAAATCACCAAAAAAAAACTTGTAAAAACTATTTAGATAACAGAACAGAAAAAGGTTCTGTCTTTTAAAGAGAAATGTACTTAAAAAAACTAACGAAAAAAAAAATAGAGAATGTGTCTGGTCAGTAAGGGGGTCAACTGTCTGGTCTTGAACTAGTTATTTTTTTTTTTTTTTTTTTTTTTTTTTTTAAATTTTTCATCTTTATTTTTCTTTACCATCCATAAAAAGACAAAAGTAATACAAAAACATACCTACCCACCCCCCAACACCCCCCCCTCCCCAACCCTGCAGGGAAAAAAAAAAAAACCAACAATAGGGAAAGTCGCTTAATCAATCCAATCCTTCCATATAGTACTCCACTTTGCATAAGACCCTCTTTGTCCATACAAGACTCTCTCATAACTCTTAACTTTCTTAACTAAACTTAGCCAGTTGTTGCAATCTGGAGCGAGGGAGGAACACCATTTTCTGGATATAAGAAGCCTAGCCAAAAGATCACTTTCATCAACAATTGGCACTTCAAAGGCTGACAGTTAACTTCCGATAGATCACCAAGAACCCATAACTTTGGGGATAATGGAATATCCATATTAAGTCTCTGGGCCAAAGTTGTTTGAACCATTCTCCAGTAGTTACTCACCATCGGGCAATCCCAGAACAGATGAAGATGATCTGCCCGGGGTCCCCGCATCGAGGACAGTCAGAGGAGGCTCTAAATCCCCTCTTATGGAGCCATAGTGGTGTTAAATAAATTTTGTGTATAATATTAAACTGTACAACAGTGTGATTGAAATTGTGAGAAACCCATCCCAGACCGTCACCTATTTTCTCCCAGTCCGGGGGCCAACCTCAAGCAGTGATTCAGACCAGGATCTCTGTCCTGGAGAAAGACAGTCCGAGAAAAATGTTTCATCAAGTGTCTGTAACAATGTGAGAGTTTAACTTTCATACATCCTTTCTTACTAATCAAATTGTGCAAAAATTCAGGAGTGTCTATATAAAGTGAGTGACTAACAGCAGTGCTAAGAAGTGCCGACCTCAATTGGAGGTGGGCATACCAAACCACCTCACCAACATTTAGCTTTTGTTTTAGCTCTGTAAACGACAAGATTTGTCCATCCCCAATCACCTGGTGGAAATATTGAATATTTTTCATCCTCCAATACTGCCGACAATTTGGGTCACCCAAATTCAGAAGCTTATGGTTATGCCATAATGGGGTACAGGTAAGTAGTGCCTCCACTTTAAACCAGCTCCTTATAACCTGCCAAGCTTTCATAGCCATTCTGCAGAAGGGTTTAAACCCAGTCTGTATATTAATTAGGTAATCGGACTCTAATACTGTAAAGAAATCAGAAAAACCTGAGTCCTTTACCAATTTTCTACAGAGATGGCTATTTTCCCAGTCATTAAAAAAGTTGAGTTGAGAGGCCATATAGTAACCCCTGAAATAGGGGAGGTTAAGACCTCCCGATTGTAGGGCATAGAGAAATAAAGTGCCTTTAGTCTCACACGCTTCCTCCCCCATAGCAAATCATTGATCATCCGTTCTATCAATCTAAAGTATTTGTCTTCAATCCATACCGGTGAATTGCGAAGAACATAAAGAATCTGGGGCAACACCACCATTTTTATTAATGAGATTCTATCTGCTCTAGCGGGCAGAATTTTTGCCATATCTTAACTTTAGATCTCACTTTTGACAATAAGGGAAACAAGTTAAATTTTAAATATTCTTGGATCTTGACAGTAACTGTTATCCCCAGATAATTTATTGAATCAGATATCAATAACCGATCAGTGATAGAATTCTCCATCGATCCTCGCATTTCATCTATAGGGAGAAGAGCAGTTTTCTCCCAGTTGACCTCAAGGCCAGAGGGAACAGAAAATAGATTAACCAACTCCATTATTCGTGGGAGGGTGGTTTCAATTTGATGAATAAAAAACAAAATATCATCTGCATAGAGAGATATACGATCCTGCTTCCCCATTACACCAAAACCAGCCAAGTCCTGCCTAATACTGGCTGCAAGAGGTTCGATATAGATATTAAATAAAAGAGGGGAGAGAGGACAGCCTTGACGTGTACCTCTTCCCAATACAAAGCTCTCTGTCAACATATCATTGATCTTAATCCTAGCTACCGGGTTTTTATATAACAGTTGCACCATCGCCATAAACCTAGGCCCAAAACCCATTTTTTTCATAACTTCCCAAAGGAACCCCCACTCGACTCTGTCAAACGCCTTGGTGGCATCCAGTGACAGAATGGAGCGGGCGCTCCCAGGGGACTGAATATTAGTGAAGAGCCTATGCAAATTATGGTGGGTGCCCCTTTTTGGCATAAAGCCATTTTGATCTAGATGGATAACGGACGACATTACCCCGGAAAGCCTCCTAGCCAGAACTTTTGCAAATATCTTAACGTCCGAGTTTAATAAAGAAATAGGTCTATATGAACTTAAATCAATCGGGTCTTTATCTTTTTTTGGGATTAAAACTATCAAAGCCTCCATCATAGACTGTGGCAGACCCCCCCCCTGTATAGCTTCAGAGAACACCTCCAGTAGATGTTTTTATTGGTTTTAATGGGCGAGTCGCCCCTGTTCTGAAATAAATATATATTTTTTACTACTTGTTCCCACGTGTGGAGTGTTGCCGCCACCCTCTTATATTTTTATCTATTTGCTTGGTTTTTGTGGGTGAAACTGTGTGGCTGGTCACCTCCTTCCACCTATCTACTGGGTGTAGCCATTGATAACATTTTCTAAAAATCAAAATCACAATTAATTGAACATATAACCTTGATTTTGATTATTGAACAATTATTTGGGAGTTGTGACTTGGGAGCAAGACTAAAGGCATGGCTTAGCACCGGATGTTATACAACATGGTTTGATCAAATTTTGAGTTCTACGCATTTTAAAATACCCGAGGCAGGGAAGGCCGTATGGGCTGGCATGTCCCACATGTATACCCCAGGCAGGGAATACTGTATACTGGGCTGGTGATGGCTGCATTTGTAAGATGGCGCATGCCGGAAGTCACAGCACTGAGACTAGCAGCAGATTGAGTGTGTTAGCACCCTAGTATGTTCCTACGTGGCACATGTTTAATCCTTTCACCTCCAGAGGACTCTTTGTTTTTGCACTTTCATTTTTCATTTCCTGCATTTTTTGGGGGCGATAACTTTTATTTTTCAATTTACATAGCCGTATAAGGCCGTGATTTTTGCAGAACAAGTTGCACTTTGTAATTCCACCATTTAATAATGCATATGATGTAGTGGGGAATTGGAAAAAAAAATCCCAAATGGGGATAAATGGAAAAAAAAATAAAAAATTTAATTCCGCAGCATTTTTATGGTGTTCCCTATATTGTAAAACTGACCTGTTACTTTCATTCTCCTAGTTATTACAATTATGGCAAAACCACATATGTATCGTTTTGCTTGCATTTTAATACTGTAAAAAAAAAAAAAACTTTGAAAAAAGTTTTTTTCTTTTCCTTGCCATATTCTGACCCCAAAGTGTGAGGGCTTTTTTTTTTCCAAGGCAATCTGTACTTTTCATTGATGTGCATGACTTTTTGATCACTTTTTATTTAATTTTTTTGTGGGAGGTAAATAGTCTGGATGTTTTCGTACTTGGCAATGCACATTGTGTGTATTTTTTACATTTTTTTATTTATTTACATTTTGGTGAAAGGGAGTGATTTGAATATTTTTTTTTTTACACTAATGCTGTAGCTTCAGTTAATTCCAGAGGACTTAAGCTGCTGCACTATGCATCCAGCTCCCCCGATCTCTGTCGATCTGGACCACTGCAGCCAATTACTGACCTCTTAATTGATTGGCTGCAGCTGACACGTGTTGTCAACATGATTTCACCTGACTGAGCCAGGTAAACAGAGCCTGGCTGGGTAAATGGGAGTGGCAGCACTCTCTGTCTTGTTTTTATCACGTAAACACATACCTAATATGTAAATTTTTTTCTATTTTACTTTAGATTTACACAAAAAAAGAATTTTTGAAAACAAAATCATGTTTTTTTTTTTTTTTTTCCATTTTCTGAAAGCCTTCATTTTTTGGACGATTAGGTAGGGTCTCATTTTTTCGGGATGAGATCTCATTTTGATTGGTACCATTTTGGGGCACATATAACTTTCTGATCGCTTGTTATTACACTTTTTGTGATGTAAGGTGATGCCACATTTTTTTTTCTTTTTTTTACGGCATTCACCAGACGGGTTGGACCACATGCTATTTTTATAGGACAGGTTGTTACTGACACAGCGATACCTAATATGTGCATTTTTGTTTCTATTTAATTTTATGCAATACAAGCATTTTCGAAAAAAAAGATACATTTGGTCTCCAGTTTCTGAAAGCCTTTTTTTTTTGGGGGGGGGAGGGCGATTGTCTTAGGTAGGGTCTCATTTTTTGAGGGTTGAGATGAAAGTTTGGTACAAATTTGAGGCATATATGACTCTTTTGTTCATTTTTTGTACCATTTTTTTGAAGTGAGGTGGGCAAAATTGAAATTCTATCATACTTTTACATTTTTTTATTTTTTTGTTGTTGAGTTTTTAACCAATTATATGTGCGGATATAGGAAGACATATGATTTTTTTTTTTAACACTTTTTTGACCCAGACCCACTTGGTTCTTGAAGATCCAGTCGGTCTGATAGCTCTATAATACACTGCAGTATACTGTGTATTGTACTGCAGTGTATTTGCATGTACACTTAGCCTGATCAGGCTCCTGCCTTTAGCATGAGCCTGATCAGGCTCTGATATACCATGGCAAGGTGACTGTGAAGGTGTCCGGTTGCCATAGTAACCATTGGGACGCTGCCACACCAGAGCAGCAGCCTGATGGTTAGCCCCTCCATACAGCGGTCCCCAAGGACCTCGACATGAAAGGGGTTAAACGACCAACATCGGTGACACTGTGCTCCGCTCAACTATTCTTAATGGGGGAAGAGGTTACTTGTGCCGCTCGGGCATCCTGAACTAGGGGGCTGTTATGTGTCCAGCCTTAAGAGGGTGGGGGGCGGGATGGATGCAGGACTGCTGCACTGCCATCCTGAAAGTGGGGTTGCAGACGGCTATCCTCAACAGGGGGGATGGTGTTGGGGCATGTTCCCCACATTAACCATTCAAGCATCAGGCCACAGCAGAGCAGCGGCCTGATGATTAGCCCCTTCCAGACAGCGGTCTCTAATGACCACGGCATGGAAGGGGCTAAACCCCGTTTCAAGCAGAGTGACGGCTGTATGTTACAGCCAACACTCTGCACCACTCTGCCGTCCTGAAGGCGGGGGTGGATTGCTGGGGAGGGAAAGTGCGCACTCCCGTATGGAGCCTGGAGGAGTTGTAGAGAATCAGTCAGGAGACGGATCCTCTGTAAATTCACTGAGAGCATCCTACTGTGCATAGGAAGCACAGCAGGCTGTAGAATGAAAAGGAAAAAAGATAAATAAACACAACCAATTGGAGAAATGATTTTCTCCATGAAATTAGTCTAAAAAATATTAATTATTTTTTACAAAGGTATCCATATCCTTTAAAATTAAAAAAACTGTAGAATTTATATGTGATGATGCTCCTACAAGAATTTGTCCTCACCAGCTGCTGCTGCTGCTTTGGTTCACTCTGTGAAATTGATGTAGATACCATGTGGGATGTGCATGGGCATTCAGCATTCAGCCAATAGCAGAACTTTAAACTCCAATAACTGTGAAAATAGGCATACCCTATTGTATAGATTAGGTATCACAGGGTTGAGAGGGACGCTACAAAATAATAAACTCTAAAATATCACTTTTATTATTTCCTTAGAAAGCTAAAAAGGGAAGGGGGGTGGGGGATTTATTTCAAAATAGCATGTTGTAACGATGGGTGTGCACCTGTATTCCTGTGTGTGTGATTCAGAAGGGTATGCCGCAGTGAGTGCGTGGATAATGCACCCTGCTGTCAGTCAGTGACAGTACACACACACCACACAAGCACGTGGGTAACGCACCCTGTTATCGGAAGTAACAGTACACACGCACCATTCATTTACATCACACTATTGGGGATATACACTTGTGATGGGCTAGGCAGATGAGCCTGAAGCCTCAAAATTGCGTGATCTCCCAAAATAAAAAATTGTCCACCTGGTTGAGGTTTATCTATTTATATTATTTGTTAGGGGATGGCAGGATTTTTAGCTGCTGGTATCCACACTGACCAGTGGGCGGATGAAGTCAAAGTGGTTTTCTCGGAGTCAGACCTACCGCCTGAAAACCGCACTTTAAGTCTGACAGGCACGTTCAAACAACTAACACAAACTTACAAGGACCACGTTAGAGGTTTTTGGGAAATCCAAACTCTAGACACCTATCTCAAACATAAGATCGTCCCTAGGGGAATGAGGATTCCCTTTCTTCCCTCTACCAGAATCAGATCCTTGGAATTTTTGAAAAAGTGCGAAAAGGAAGCTGTAGAAAGCTCTTTGAAATTAATGGGGCTTCTGCTTGAAGAGGAACGTGCGTTGTGTGTTAAAAGCACGAAACTCCTCCAAGAACAGATTGCTGCAGCTAGTAAATTTTCCACTAATCCTGATTTCAGTCGGAAAGAGAGTTTATTACAACAGACCATTGAACGCTTCACTTCTCAATTGAAGGAAAGGAAGCATTCCCAATTCCGTCGAGACATCACTGATTTCAGGGAGGGACACATATTGGACTTTGGGGCCAAGACCACTAAGACCCTAGAAGTAGAGACGGAACCTTCCTCTTCAGAGGGCGAAACAGAGACTGAAGGAAGTCTTAACCCCAATCAATACTCCATATTTCAATCCCCAGCACATAGATCTAGAGGCAGGGGGAATAGTAGAGGGGGTAGGCGACAACGTCGTCAGCGTGGTTTTTTAGGGAACCCCATAACATCGACATACACACTGAGGGACTGAGACATTTAGGGCCAGGACTAGGTAGATCTAATATGGGGAGTATGTCGTCAGACTCTTCACAGATCATCAATTTATCAGATTGACTGCTCAGCCAATCAGAATTGGCATTGCTCAAGAAGGGGTTGTCATTTGTCCCTTCGTGTAGGTTTAAGGCCTTTGATTGGGTTAAGGATTTAACCCTGTTTATTAGAAGATTGAAGTGGAAAAAATTCTATACCAATCATAATAAACAGCAGTGCGAAGGATTAGGCATCAATCCTACTGAATTTGGCTGATGTTCAGCTATTGGCGGAATTGTATGAGGAAGGAGTTAGGGGACCTGGAGAGGGTCCATATACATCACTTAAGTTACCATCTACTGCATATCCACCCATAGCTGATGGCACTCCCTTGGACATCTTCTTGGAAGTAGTCACTGACCAACTGAGGAAGTTGGAGGGATATACATCTGGTAACAGAAACTTGACATATGATGAAATCCAGGCATTGATATCCTTGGAGCAGGATTCCTCAATAGTGATAAAGCCCTCTGATAAGGGGGGTAACATTGTGGTAATGAATGTTGAGCAATATAAAACCATGTGCTTAACCATGTTGGGAGATAAATTATGTTACCACAAGATGGATAAGAACCCTATCGAGGAATTCAGATCCAAATTGAAGGGGATTCTGGACAAAGCCCTGGATGATAAATTAATCGGTCGCTCTGAAGGCGACTTTCTGTTCCCTAAACATCCCCAAATGCCGTGCTTTTATGGATTACCCAAGGTTCATAAGGAGTTGTCCCCATTAAAGGGGCGCCCCATTGTATCAGGGTTAGATAGCTTGACACATCCCATCAGTATGTACGTGGATCAGATCTTGCTCCCTTTTGTTTTGGCCCTTCCGTCATATGTCCGGGACTCTACGGAGGTTATCAAACGTTTGGAGGGCATTACCATTGAGGATCATGTATTATTAGCCAGTTTGGATGTTGAAGCCTTGTACAGCTCCATTCCCCATGACAGGGGGTGTGGAGCTGTGGCTTCCTTTCTGAATCAGCGCGACATCCATCTCTGGCAGCATAATGCCTTTGTTCTTGAACTCTTGACTTTTCTATTGGAACACAACATCTTTTCCTTTGACGGTCGCGTTTACCACCAGCTCAGGGGAGTTGCTATGGGCAGCCCATGTGCCCCAACTTTTGCAAACTTATACCTGGGCTGGTGGGAACGTGAAATTGTCTTGTCGGATAATAATCGATGGGGAGATCGGATCGATCTCTGGATCAGATTCATCGATGATATCCTGATCTTGTGGTCAGGTACCGCTCCCGAATTTAGGGAATTTGTGGATGAGATGAACACCAATAGTCTAGGACTATTTTTTACTTCCGAAATTCAGAGTTCTCAAATCACATTCCTGGACCTTACAATATACAAGGATGGGAGAGGCCACATAGGCACCAGACTATTTCGGAAGCAAACAGCTACCAATAGCCTCCTGAAATGGGAGAGCTGTCATCCGGTTCCTCTTAAACGGGGAATCCCTAAGGGACAGTATATAAGAGTACGCCGCAACTGCTCTAGTCTGACAAGTTTTAAAAGGGCCTCTGATGACGTCTCAAATAGGTTCACCAACCGTGGATACCCCAATAAAATCCTCAAGCAAGCGTACCAACATGCATTGAGTAGTGACCGCAATTGCCTATTGACACCGAGGGTGAAGGAGCCTGATGACCAGATACGCATTGTGGCCACTTATGATGAAGCACATCAGAGAGTCAGAGAGATTCTGACAGACTTTTGGGGGATCCTTAAGGCGGACCCTGACATCGGCCATTTGGTGGGGGATCGCCCCCAAATTACATATCGTCGTGGTCGTAGCATCAAGGACCGCCTGGTCCATAGCCACTTTCAGACACCTGCTTCGTCCACATGGCTAAAAACACCTTAATGGGCACGTTTAAATGCGGACAGTGTATTGCTTGCCCTGCAAAACTCGGGGTGTTATATACCTACTGACCTGCATTTGTGGGAAACAATATGTAGGGAAGACGGTGCGGGAATTCCGTAGGAGAATTGGGGAGCCCCTCAACGACATCCAGAATAACACTGACACCCCGGTAGCACGGCACGTTAACCTTGAGCATGGTGGCAGCATTTCAGCGGTCACTTTTCAGGGTATTGAAGAGGTCAGGAGGTCTCCCAGGGGTGGTGATCACGATAGGAAATTACTTAAAAAAGAAACACAGTGGATATTCAGATTAAGAACACTGAAACCACATGGATTGAATGAATATAATTCCTTTGTGTGTTTCATCTGACATTCTGGGTTTCCTGCATATGGCTTCTTATTGTTCACCCTTGTACTTCCTGTCACTTTGTATGATGTGATGCCCCTTTGGCTTGTCACATGTAAGTTTAATTTTGATATCATCAGACATCTCATTATCTATATGCATATATCATCGTTGCATTATGTGACTCCTTTTAGGGTGATTTGACTGTGCCCCCCTTTCCCTGACATACCGCTTGACCATCTGCATATGTGGATGTAGCAGCTTCTTCTTAACAATCCACCGATTGGTCTCCTTTATTATTATGCATTGTTTTACAATGCGGTGCGCTTGATCATAGTGCAGATGTCCAGGGGAGGCGGGACAGACATGGGGTTTTACCCCGCCTACTGCCCGCCCCACTGATGATGCTGGATCATGACGCGCCTTGGAGGTGGGGCTTTGTTCATTTAAGCCTCATGTTCCGGCGGCCACGTACGGCCAGTCTATGCCGAGACTCTGCCATGCGATTTGGCGGAGTACACTGTCCTAAGATACCTCTTACCCCTGCAGTAGCTCCTGACGAGCCCAATTAAGCGGCGAAACGCGTTGAGAAGAGCATATGGGGACATTTACCTATAAGGGATCAGTATAGGCAGGAACAGCAGTGAGCAATTATCCACCCATGGTTCATTGGACTAGCTTAGCGTGCAGTTTGGGGAGTGTGGGGGAGAGATCACCAGCCAGAGCATCCACATAGTGGGCATGGGCTGATGGTCCTCCTACCCATTATATTTGATATCCCCGCTGCATGAATCGCTTGTATAGACCCATTGGTAATCTCAACCAGGTGGACAATTTTTTATTTTGGGAGATCACGCAATTTTGAGGCTTCAGGCTCATCTGCCTAGCCCATCACAAGTGTATATCCCCAATAGTGTGATGTAAATGAATGGTGCGTGTGTACTGTTACTTCCGATAACAGGGTGCGTTACCCACGTGCTTGTGTGGTGTGTGTGTACTGTCACTGACTGACAGCAGGGTGCGTTATCCACGCACTCACTGCGGCATACCCTTCTGAATCACACACACAGGAATACAGGTGCACACCCATCGTTACAACATGCTATTTTGAAATAAATCCCCCACCCCCCTTCCCTTTTTAGCTTTCTAAGGAAATAATAAAAGTGATATGATACCCAATAGCAGAACTTGGCTGTTTCACCAATTTTGTTGTCCAGTTAGCCAGCCAGTCAAGGACCCTCAGTCGGTGTACCATTCAGAGAGCAGCTAGCCGGACAAATCAGAGCACACTACTCATTTGACCTTGCTCTGTACTGTCTCCTGTGCCAGTAAGGGAATGTTCACAAGGCAAATTTTGAAAAAGCTCTGCAAAAAATGCAGAATCTACACATTTTGTTTTTGTTTAGTTTTTTTCAACATGTTTCATGTGTGTTTTTATTGATGCATTTTAAAAATTTTTTACCAATGGGTGTTCACGTCAATACAAAACTGCATTTTCAGCTCAAGTTTTTTTTAGTGCGGATCCCCTCCACACACACACAGGATAACCTAGTCTTGGATATCTTTACTAATCTAGTAGATCAGATTGAAAAATATCTCGTAACATAACCCGAGAATTGAGGGAAACTTGGATAAACAAGAATAGCCCTAAAAAATTGGAAAATGATCCATATATGTAAGCCCTCTGATAATGGAGGGCATGTTGTTACAATGGATACCTTTTGCAATATGTGTCAACCTCCTAAATGATTAAACCTGTTATAGGGTTTCTCATAGAAACTAGAATTGATTCCCCTAAATGCCTTTGAAAATAAAATCATCTCAGGTGATGAACTCAAATTCATGATGCCGAAACATTTTCAGGTGCCCATCTTTTACTCCTTACCGAAGTTTCATACAGGTTTTCCTCCCCTAAAGGGTCGCCCCATTGTATCAGACGTAGACTCTATTACCAAGAATGTGAGTATGTATATTAATGAGATTCTTCGGCCATTTGTTTCCTCTCTCCCGTCCTATTTGACGGACAAGTTTGTACACAAGTTTTCCACATGATAGAGGCCTATGTGCTGTTGAATATTTTCTCAAATCTACTGTATAGGTACACAATTCCAAATGCACAATTATTTTGTGTTGGAAATGTGTTTCTCACATAACTTCATTGAGTCCTGATACTTCCACCAGCTTAGGGGTACCACTATGGGGAGCCCTTGTGACCCCAGTTATGCAAATTTAGTCCTAAGCTGGTGGGAAGACACCCATGTATACTATATTGGGGACACTATATAAATGACATCATTATCCTATGGGATGGCACAGTTGAACTTTTTAAGACCTTTGTTCAACAACTAAATAACTACGACATAGGACTGAGATTTGCACATGAAATTGAACATCAGAGCATTGCGTTTCTTGATATCCATATAACTAAAATGAATGGGTAGTTATATACGGAAACCTACCGGAAACAAACTTCCACGAACAGCCTATTATGGTTGGATAGTTACCATCCCGTAAGTTTAAAGAACGGCATTCCTAAGGGACAATATTTACGCACTAGAAGGAACTGGTCATCAGTTGAATCTTTTAGATCCCAGGCTAAAGATATGCACAATAGATTCTCTTAGAGGGGTTCTCCCCCAGAGGTTCTTAAGGATGCCTTCAATTGCTCCCTTAATAGTGATAGGCATTCTTTACTTACCTTCAACACACGTCCAGATTGCGGGAACAATGTGATGAGAATTATTGGTACTTATGTCGTACAGAATCAAAAAATCCAGAGTATTTTAAGCAGGTACTTTTGTCTGATCCTGATTTAAAAGATCATATTCTCCCACAACTACTCATTACATACAGGAGAGAAAGATCAATCAGGGACAGATTGGTACATAGTCATTACCAAAAACCTCAGAGTGAAGGCACATGGTTGAATCACAGACCATGTGGTACTTTTAAATGTGGGAGTGACCGCATTTGTTGTCCACTTATTCTTAAATATACCAACTTTACCAGCGTTTCCACAGGCAGAAGTTACTCCATAAGGGATTTTGCAAATTGAAAAACCCAAGGAGTTGTCTATTTGTGTACTTGCCCATGCCCTTTGAATTACATGGGCAAGACAAAACGTGAGTTAAGACGGAGAGTAGTTGACAATATCTGTGACATAAATAACCGGATGGACAAACCAATAGCACGTAATGTTCTTGAATGCCATGATGGTGACTTTAGAGTTTTGAAGTGCCAAGTAATAGAGGTGGTTAGGAAATGTTCCTGGGAGGGCGACTGGGAGAAGAGGATCCTCTGTAAGGAGGCCCAGTGGATTCACAGTCTCAAATCTGTGAGCCAACTGGGCCTAAATGAACAGATCTCCTTTGCATGCTTTCTGTAATACTCCCAACCATTTATTAATTTTGTTTATTTTATAATTTTTGGTATCCTTACCAGTGTATAGGTTGAATTCCTCCTTGGCATCTAACCGTAATTGGTTAAAAATATACACATGATTTTTTTTTGTTATAAGTAATAGTCCCTTACCCCTTGTTTCTCATAAATGGCAACCTTTTTCTTTTTAATTAATTTTGATTGTCTTCACCCTGCTACATCACCATCTCCTGTATAACAGCTTGCGTCTCAGGCTGGAACGAATAATAAATGTATCAATTCCGGCTTTTTGGACCGCATTTGCGTTCCACTGGCCCGAAAAACTTTTGTAGCTTGCATGCGGGCTGCTAGAATGATTCACTTCCGGTTTTGCAGGTTGTGTCTCATGGCAGTGTACGTTCCACCGGCGGAACGCCAGCACGCACATATTTGTCTGGGTTTCATCTTTCTCTATACGTTTCAGCCAGGTTAGTCTATCCTGTATCTTTTGTCACTAACAGTACATAATAGGACTTTTATATATATATTAATATACAGCAAGATAATTCTCCTTACTTTCTTTTTTACCTCTACCGGAAGTGCCTCATCAACCCGTAGGCGATACCACATGGGGTGGCTTTCCAGACCTTTAAAAAGGGCGCCTTTCAACAAGCCTGTATGCCCATATTATGTAGGTTGCCACTATCTTTTTTCTTTTAATTTTATAATGCAACAATGAGTCCCCTGATTAACCACTTGCTTATCTTCAACTGGGGAAACACGTCAGGACTGGCTATTTAGAGACAAATCCGAAGATTTCTTTAGGGCCTTCTAGGTGACATCCTAGGGTTTAGCTACTGATAAGTGGGGTCGCCCCTTTCGGGGCAGTTGCTCCACTTTTAGGCAGGGGTAGTCGCAGGGCCAGTATAGAGATTTTCATCTCCCGACTCCACTTGTCAATACGGCCTCTGTATGGATTTAACCCAGTATCAAGTAACCGTGAGTCAAAAACAGGATATTTAATTGTCAATTTATTTATCCACATCTCATCATAGTCACCTATATAGGAGGGCCCCTGTATGATTTTCTTTTCTACCTGATAGTCACACATTTTTTTTGTGGATACTTGATGATTTGTGCATCTTATCTTATAACTTATCCTTTGAATGGGGCTTATTTATATATTTTTTAAATGACTGAATAAAACTTTATATTTTAGAGCCACACAGACTCCAAAGGTATCAATAAAAACTACATATTGTCCCGCATAAAGTGAGCCCCTCACCGCTCAGTAGATATAACAATAAAAAAGTTATGGGCATCAGAATATGGCGATGTAAAAAAAAAAAAAAAAAATATTTTTTTAAGTTTAAATTTATTTTGACACTATTCAGACATAAAAACCTGTACATATGTGGTATCGTTGTAATTGCAGTGACCCAGAGAATGAAGGGCATGGGTTAGTTTTGCTACAAAGGGAACATCGTAGGGACAAAACCCGTAAAATGGAAGCGGAATTGCGTTTTTTTCCCAATTCCACTTCATTTTGAATTTTTTACCGCTTCCCACTACATTGTATTACATAATTAATGGTGGCATTAGAAAGTACAACTTGTCCCGCAAAAAAAAAAGCACTCATAAAGCTATGTGAATGAAAATATAAAAAAGTGGTGGCTCAAGGAAGATAGGGAAGAAAAATGAAAACTCAAAAACGGGAAAAAAAAAAATCTGGTATCTTAAGGGTTAACTGACTGACAGTGAACAAGGTCCCGGGTCCAGATGGATTTCATTCTAGAGATCTAAAGCACCTCATGTCAGTTATTGTTTTGCCTCTGTTCATACTGCTTACAGATTCTTTAACCTCTTCAAGACATTGCAATTTTTCACCTTAAGGACCAGGCTGTTTTTTCGAAATTTGACATATCACTTTATGTGGTATTAACTTTGGAACGCTTTTACATATCCAAGCCATTCTGAGATTGTTTTCTCGTGACACATTGTACTTCATAATAGTGGTAAATTTCAGTCAATATTTTTCATTTTTATTTTAAAAAAATACCAAATTGAAAAATTTGCAACTTTCCAAATGTAAATTTCTCTGCTTTTAAAACAGACACCGATACCTCATATAATAGTTATTACGGTAGTTTAGATTTTCCATATGTATACTTTATGTTTTGATTTATTGTAATCATTGTGAATGCCATTTTATTTTTTGGGGATGTTAGAAGGCTTCAAATCTTAGAAGCAAATCTAGAAATTTTTAAGAAAATTTCATAAACCCAATTTTTAAGGACCAGTTCAGGTCTGAAGTCACTTTGTGAGGCTTACATAATAGAAACCACCCAAAAATGACCCCATTTTAGAAACTGCACCCCTCAAGGTATTCAAAACTGATTTTACAAACTTTGTTAACCCTTTAGATGTTCCACAAGAATTAAAAAGGAAAATGTAGATGAAATTGCAGAATTTCACTATTTTGGCAGATTTTCCATTTTAATAAATTTTTTCCAGTAACAAAGCAAGGGTTAACAGCCAAACAAAACTCAATATTTATTACCCTGATTATCTAGTTTACAGAAACACCCCATTTGTGATTGTAAACTGCTGTATGGGCACACTGCAAGGCGCCAAAGGAAAGGAACACCATATGATTTTTGGAGGGCAGATTTTCCATTGCCATGTCACACTTGAAGACCCCCTGATGCACCCCTGGAGTAGAAACTCAAAAAAAAGCAACCCCAGTTTGGAAACTACGGGATGAGGTTGCAGGTTTGTTGGTACTATTTTCGGGTACATATGGCATTTTGTGAGGCAAAGTAACAAAAAACTGAATTAGACTTATCGGTAATAACTTTTCCATGAATGGCTATGGCTTGGCAAAAGACAATTCGGAAGATCCTGATAAGTCAAGCCTATAATGCTTAATGAATGTATGCACATTTGACCAGCTTGCAGCTTTGCATATCTGGTCCAAAGATGCACCCGCTTTTTCGGCATAGGATGAAGAAACTGCCCTGGTGCAATAAATCTTAACTTTTACCATTCAAGCAAGATTTTGGACACGATAACGATGACAGATCATCTGTTTTATCCACCTGGCAATGGAGGATTTTGAGGCTGCTTCCCCTTTATTTTTGCCCGCAAACTGCACTAGAAGAAAATTGTGTTTTAGTATCTCCATAGTCTGAGCCATAGGTTTTTTTTTTTACTATTTTGGGGGGCATACGCTTCTTTGATCGCTTGGTGTTGCACTTTTAGTGATGTAAAGTGACAGAAAATGTTTTTTTCTTTAGCATATATATATTTTTTTCTTGACGGTGTTCACCTGAGGGGTTAGGTTATGTGATATTTTTATAGAGCCAGTCGTTACGGGTGCAGTGATACCAAATATGTCTGTTTTTCTTTCTTTTTTTTTTTACTATTTTATGTGTTTTATTTTGGGAAAGCGGCATTTTTTTTTTTTACTTGAAACTTTATTTAGTTTATTTATTTTATAATGGAAAACTTTTTTTATTTTTGTCCCACTCTGGGACTTCAACTTCTGGGGATCTGATCCACTCTGCAATGCATTACAATACATCGTGTATTGTAATGCATTTGCTGTCAGCTTTTATGCTGACAGCCTGCCTGTGAGACCTATGGAAGACATCGGGCTTGCCTTCTCTGCCTTCGGGTCCCCGTCATTGCAGCGCGAGGACCCAACGAGGAAGCGGAGGGCACCCGTACCTTCCGCTAACCCCGTACATGCTGCGGCATACAAGAGGTTAATACGCCGGCATCGGTGTTTTCACCGATTCCGGCGTATGCAGCAGGGACCTGGCTGTCAGTGACCTCTTCCGCTGATCGGGCGGGTGCAGCACCTGCACTCGCCTGATCAGCCCGCTGTACATGTCCGGCGCTGGTCCTTAAGTCACGTCCACCAACGCCATACATGTACGATGCTTGCCCTTAAGGGGTTAATGACAGGCATTGTAACAGGGGACTGGCGCAAGCTAAATGTGGTGCCGATTTTCAAAAAGGGTCCTAGATCATCACCATGTAATTATAGACCAGTAAGCATAACATCCATTCTTGGAAAAATCTGATATCCCAAGTGTCCCTCTTTAGGGGGGAGTGTACCTATTTTTGACCCAAGGCCCTCTGTTCTTCTTTGTTTCTTAAATGTCCCTCTTTTTGATCTTGGGTATAGATTTGCAGTATTACATTCAAAATATTGACCCAGAAAGTGTTTGTCTGGTTCTTCTCTGTATATTCAAGCCCATCATGTACATTATTTCATTATTTGATGCAATTGGGACTTTAGAAATTTCTATATTCAGATTATTTTTTCATAAGTGAAAACTACAGAAGTATTTAGATATGCAGGAAAAATGCATCTTTCGCACAGTTAACCAGAAGCGTCCCTCTTTGAAAGCCTGAAAAATGTTTGAGCGACTTATACAGACTACATACAAGATTATGTAATTTTAAATAATTTAAGTGATGGCCAACATGGTTTTACTAAGCACAGAAGCTGTCAAACTAACCTGATTTTTCTTTTACTAAGAAATGAGTAGAAGCCTGGAGGAAAGGCTGTGGATATTGTGTTTTTGGACTTTGCAAAAATTTTCAATACTGTCTCTCATGGACGCCTAATGGTTTAATTGAGGTCTATTGGTTTAGAAAATAAATTTGTAATTGGGTTGAAAATTGTCTTCAAGATTGTATCCAAAGAGTTGTGGTCAATGATTCCTACTCTGAATGGTCCCTAGTTATAAGTGGTGCACCCCAAGGTTCTGTGCTGGGTCCACTATTATTTAACTTATTCAATGAGGACGAATGAAAGTCTCTGTCTCAAGCCCAGATAGAAACAGGGAATATAACAAACACAATACAATAAGGAAAGACAAGACTTAGCTTAAAGTAGGAAACTGGCAACTCCAGAAGCACCACAGAGTACAACCGACCAGCTAGTTTAAAGGCAGAAAGAAACTCTATAAACCGCACCTCCAAGAGTGAGAAGCGGCTACTTAAAGGGAAGGTAAGTTACCATCAAGCAACACCTGAAGCAAGGGGTGACCTTCGGGTACCCATGACTGACCTTATCCGGGTGAGATCTATGAAAGGCATTCACTAAACGATTGGAATTAACGTTGGATGCTCGCACCCACATCCTCTCCTCCGTTCGATAACCTCTCCAGTGGACAAGATATTGAAGGGATCCACGGAGAACTCGAGAATCAACTATTTTCGTGATCTCGAATTCTAAATTTCTGTCCACCATGACTGAAGCGGGTGGCAATGAAGACGGCTGTAAATGTTCCACATATTTTTTCAACAAAGACCTATGGAACACATTATGAATTTTCAGGGCCTGAGGAAGCTCAAGACGAAAAGGTACAGGATTAATAATGTACGTGATCTCTTATGGGCCAATAAACCTTGGACCCAACTTCCAGGAAGGTACCTTCAACTTAATGTTTCTTGTGGACGGCCACAAATAATCACCCACACTTAGGTTCGGACCATTCATATGTTTTCTGTCAGCCATACGTTTATATTTGTTGCCCATATTTTTCAAGTTATTTCGAATTTTTCGCTATCGATGACAATGATGACAAAAAACATTCTTCCTCAGGGATACCAGAAGTATTAGAACCAGAAAATGTGCTAAACTGCGGATGACACCCATAGGCCCCAAAAAACGACGACTAACCAGTGGACTCCTGACTACGATTGTTTATGGCAAACTCTGCCAAAAACTAAATGAAAGACCACTACTCCTGGTTCTTAGATACAAAACATCTCTAGTAAGTTTCCAGACTGATTAGTGCACTCAGTCTGTCTGTTTGACTGAGGATGAAAAGCCGAAGAAAAGGACAGTTGAATTTCCAGACTAGTACAGAACGCCTTCCAGAACCTGGAAACAAACTGAGTGCTGCGATCCGAGACGACGTCAGAGGGAATACCATGGAGTTTTTACAATGTTGTCAACAAATGCCTGTGCAAGGGTTTTAGCATTAGGTAGACCTGGTAATGCAATAAAATATACCATTTTACTAAAGCGATCAACTACCACCGGAATAACGAAGAATTATGTAGATCAGTGATAAAGTCCATGGATCCAGAAGATTGAATATGTGTCACCTTGGCACGTGCACAAGTAGTACAGGCTGACACATAGTCCTTCACACACCCCGGCCACCAGAATCTATGAGATATGAGGTTGGCAGTGGACCTACTCCCAGAATGTCCTGTAAGAACTGTACAATCATGTTCCTCCAAAACTTAGTGACACAATTCCGTCGGTACAAACAGTTTCACAGGGGGACACGAGTCTGGTGCTTCTCCCTGAGCCTCTAACACCTTTACCTCAAGGTCAGGGTAGAGGGCGGATATCACCACCCTTTAAGACAGTATGGGACTCGGGTTTTCAAAATCACTGCCTCCAGGGAAACTATGTGACAAGGTGTCTGCCTTGTCATTCTTAATCCCAGGATGATAGGTGACAGTGAAATTGAATCTGGTGAAAAACAGGGCCCATCTGGCTTGTCTTGGGTTCAGTTGTTTCGCCGACTCCAGATAAGCCAGATTTTTGTGATCAGTGAATACAGTGATCGGATGAATCGCCCCACCAAACAATGACGCCATTCCTCAAAAGCCAATTTAATGGCCAGCAACTCTGTTACCCACATCATAATTTTTCTCAGCGGGGGATAGTTTTTTCGAGAAAAATGCACATTGTCGCGATTTACCAGGTGATGGGCCCTGTGACAAAATTGCTCCTAATCCACCTCTGATGTGTCCACTTCCACAATAAACGGTTGTGACACATCTGACTGCAATATGGGAGCAGAAGAGAAGCATTCCTTAATCGCAGAAACAGCTTTCAACGCTGAATCAGACCATACTGAGACATCTGTCCCCTTCTTCTAGTGATGACCGTTAAGGGTTTTACTATTGTCGAATAATTCTTAATACATTTTTGGTGATAGTTGGTGAACTCTAAAAACCGCATAAGAGCCTTCAGATTTTTGGGTCGATCCCAGTCCAATACATCACGGATCTATTCGAAAACCCGAAGATGACTTCATGTAGCCCAAAGATTTCACCTTGTTTACCGCAAAAACACACTTCTCTAATTTTTTTGAACAATTTCCCTTAGGATCTGTAACACCTATCTTACATGATTCTGATGTGTTTCCATGTCTGGAGAATAAATTAGAATGTCTTCTATATACACGACTACAAATCTCTCCGCCAGGTGATAAAAGATGTCATTCACAAAATGTTGGAAGATCGCCGAGGCATTAGTCAACCCGAAGGGCATGACCAGGCTCTCAAAGTGCCCCTCAGGAGTATTGAAAGCTGTCTTCCATTCATCCCCTTCCTTGATCCTAATCAGATTATATGCCCCCCCCCCTTAAATCCAACTTGCAGAACACCTTGGCACCAATAATCTGGTTAAGCAAATCAGGAATCAAAGGAAGAGGGTAAGGATCACGGATAGTAATCTGATTGAGTTCACAGAAATCTAGACATGGCCGAAGACCTCCATCCTTCTTTTTTTTACCAAAAAGAAGCCTGCAGCCACTGGAGACTTAGAAGGTCTTGGTGTCCTTTCTTCAAACTCTCGACAATATATTCTCTCATAGCCTGCCTTTCAGGTTCAGAAAGATTATACAACCTAGATTTAGGCAATTTAGCCCCGGGAATAAGATTGACAGGGCAATCATATTCCCGATGGGGAAGTAAATCCTGACATCCACTCTCAGAAAACACATTGGCAAAATTAGATATAAAAGAGGGCACGGCCTTAGTAGTAACCACAGAAAAGGATGTATTAAGACAATTATCAATGCAATAGTCCCCCAAATTCAGAATCTGCCTAGGTTGCCAATCTATAGTTGGATTATGCTAGGTATACTACGGTAAACCCAGAATTATAGGTGCAGTGAGACCTTCCAAGAAAAAAGACGAGATAACTTCTTGATGAAAGTCACCTACTCTTAATCTGATATCATGCAAAACTTGCGACAAGCACCTCTGAGTAAGAGGGGCAGAATCAATAGCAAATACAGGTATGTCTTTTTTTAATGTACTAGGTGATAACCCGTGCATGCGGACAAACTGAGCATCAATCAGGTTCACCCTGGCCCCACTGTCAATTAATACTGTAATTCCCACAGTTTTTAACTCTAGAGCCACCTGGGCAGTCAGGAGAAATCGGGTACTACCAGCAAAGGACAAATGCACATTCTCATTTAGACGTCCCTTTTTGTTTTGCTCTTTGCTGCTGCATATATTGATAAAATGTCCCCTTTGAACACAGAAAAAAAAAATGCGACACCTACTTTTGCAAGCAGATCCATGAGTCACTCCCTCCTATTGCATGGGTTCCTGCCCAGGTATAAGCCCAGGAGTCTTTTCACCCGAAGAGTCAAGGAAATATGGTACGTTATGTATGAGAACGTCCTGAGAGAGCAGGCCCTTAGATCTCTCTCTTTTTCAGGCGTCTATCAATATGTACAGCCAAAGACATAACGGCTTCCAAAGACTCAGGATTCTCAGATAATCCTTGACAAAACTGGCTACATAGTACATAAGACCGAAAAAAGACATCTGTCCATCCAGTTCGGCCTGTCATCCTACTAGTTGATCAAGAGGAAGGCAAAAAAAAAAAACCTGTGAGGTAGAAGCCAATTTTCCCTACTTAAGGGGAATAAAAAATTCCTTCCCGACTCCAATCAGGCAATCAGAATATCTCCCTGGATCAATGACCCATCTCTAGTAGCTATAATCAATAATGACAATGACATTTTTCACTTTGTTGTATTTTTTTTTTTTTTTTTAACTACATTTCTATATAAATTTTTCTCTAAACTTATTGTTCTACATGTCTTTGATAAAAAATAAAAAAAAATCCAATGAGTGTATATTTATTGGTTTGGGTAAAAGTTATAATGTTTACAAACTATGGTGCAAAAAAGTGAATTTCCGCATTTCGAAGCAGCTCTGACTTTCTGAGCACCTATCATGTTTCTTCAGGTGCTAGAATGCCAGGATAGTATAAATACCCCCCAAATGACACCATTTTAGAAAGAAGACACCCCAAAGTATTCGTGGAGGGGCATGATGAGTTCATGTATCATTTCATTTTTTTCACAAGTTAGCGGAAAATGACACTTTCGGAGGAAAAAATAATAATAATAAAGTTTCCATTTCTGCTAACTTCTGGCAAAAAAAAAAAAAAATCTCCTACGTGTTTACTGTTCTGGCATTTTGGGCGGGGCTAAATTGTGAGCAACCTTGTAAAACCTAAAGGTACTCGTTGGAATTTGGGCCCCTTTGCGCACCCAGGCTGCAAAAAAGTGTCACTCATGTGGTATCGCCGTACTCAGTAGAAGTAGGGCAATGTGTTTTGGGGTGTATTTTTACATATACCCATGTTGGGTGAGAGAAATAACTCTGTAAACTGACAACTTTGTATAAAAAATGTAAAAAGTTGTCAATTTACAGAGATATTTCTCTCACCCAGCATGGGTATATGTAAAAATACACCCCAAAACACATTGCCCTATTTCTCCTGAGTACGGCGATACCACATGTGTGACACTTATTTTGCAGCCAAGATGCGCAAAGGGGCCCAAATTCCAATGAGTACCTTTTAGGAGGGCATTTTTACTCATTTTTCTTCTCAAGCTTTAGGGCCCCTAAAATGCCAGGGCAGTATAAATACCCCACATGTGACCCCATTTTGGAAAGTTGACACCCCAAGGTATTCCCTGAGAGGCATGACGAGTTCATAGAAGATTTTTTTATCGCCGTTCTCAGGAGAAGTAGGGCAATGTGTTTTGGGGTGTATTTTTACATATACCCATGTTGGGTGAGAGAAATATCTCTGTAAATTGACAACTTTGTATAAAAAAAATTAAAAAGTTGTCGTTTACATATTTCTCACACAAAGTATGGGTATATATAAAAACACACCCTAAAACTCATTGTCCTACTTCTCCTGAGTACGGCGATACCACATGAGTGACACTTTTTGCAGCCAAGATGCGCAAAGGGGCCCAAATT
Source organism: Bufotes viridis (assembly GCA_033119425.1). Lineage (NCBI taxonomy): Eukaryota > Metazoa > Chordata > Amphibia > Anura > Bufonidae > Bufotes > Bufotes viridis. The sequence goes on from CM065592.1 coordinate 308,018,431, forward strand.
CCAATGAGTACCTTTAGGATTTCACAGGGCATTTTTACGCATTTGGATTCTCACGCTTTAGGACCCCTAAAATGCCAGGGCAGTATAAATACCCCACAAGTGACCCCATTTTAAAAGACACCCCAAGGTATTCCGTGAGGGGCATGACATGTTCACAGAAAAAAAAAAAATTTGGCACAAGTTAGCAGAAATTGATAGTTGTTTCATATTCAACTAACTTGTGACAAAAAAATAAAATTGTACATGAACTCACCATACCCCTCACGGAATACCTTGGGGTGTCTTCTTTCTAAAATGGGGTCACATGTGGGGTGTTTGTACTGCCCTGGCATTTGAGGGTCTCTGCAATCATTACACGTATGGCCAGCATTAGGAGTTTCTGCTATTCTCCTTATATTGAGCATACGGGTAATGAGATTATTTTTTTTTCCGTTCAGCCCTGGCATTTGAGGGTCTCTGCAATCATTACACGTATGGCCAGCATTAGGAGTTTCTGCTATTCTCCTTATATTAAGCATACGGGTAATGAGATTTTTTTTTTTTTTCCGTTCAACCTCTGGGCTGAAAAAACAAAACAAAAAAATGAACGGCACAGATTTTTTCATTCACATCGATCAATGTGGATGAAAAAATCTCTGCCAAAATCAGTGACTGCGGTGCGGTGGGCTGGGCGCTAACTACCTAACAAGTAGCTGACTAACTGGCGGTGATAAGGGACCCATTCACACGTCTGCAATTCTGTTTGCGGAACGGAATTGCGGACCCATTCATTTCTATGGGGACAGACTTTGTCCCACTCGGATCCGGAATTGCGGATCCGCACTTCCGGGTCTGCACTTCCGTTCCGCAAAAATATATAACATGTCCTATTCTTGTCCGCAATTTCGGACAAAAAAAGGCATTTTCTATATAGTTCTGGCAATCTGCGGTTCTGCAAAATGTGGAAAGCACATTGCCGGTGTCCGTGTTTTGTGGATACGCAAAACACATATGGACATGTGAATGGAGTCTTACGGGGGGTGATCAGGGAGTCTATATGGGGTGATCAGGGGTTAACAAGGGGTTAATAAGTGACGGGGGGTGGGTGTAGTGTGGTGCTTGGTGCTACTTTACATAGCTACCTTGTCCTCTGGTGGTTGATCCTAGCAAATGGGACCACCAGAGGACCAGGTAGCAGGTATATCAGACGCTGTTAAGAAAACAGCGTCTGATATACCTGTTTGATGCTTTTTATTTTACTTCTACAGCCTGCCAGCGATTGATCATCGCTGGCAGGCTGCAGTATAACTGCCGAGAGGCGATGTGCTGTGAACGCGCGTGCGTTCACAGCAAATCTCGCCTCTCGCGAGATGACGCGTCGCCGCGTCAAGGAGGAACAAGCCTGCCGCCTGGACGCAGCCCTGCGTTAGGCGGTCAGCAGGTGGTTAATTCCTTCATTGTACTCACCATCAACACCTCCTCAGGCAGAGAGTTCCATAGTCTTACTGCTCTTACCGAAAGGATTCTCTTCTATGTTTGTGTGCAAACCTTCTTTCCTCCAGACGCAGAGGATGTGCCCTCGTCACAGTCCTGGGGATAAATAGATGATGGGATAGATCTCTGTACTGACCCCTGATATATTTATACATAGTAATTAGATCTTACCATCTAAAGTGAATAACCCTAATTTTGATAATCTTTAAGGGTACTGTAGTTGCCCCATTCCAATTATTACTTTAGTTGCGCTCCTTTGAACCCTCTCCAGCTCTGCTATGTCTGCCTTGTTCACAGAACCCAGAACTGTACACAGTACTCCATGTGTGGTCTGACTTCGGAGAGCTGGATTGTCCCACTCAGTATCTGTAGCCCACCTCCTGAATTCAGAACATTAGATCTCCGCCGAATACTCTCCCTGACGCAGACCGCGTAATTTAGTCTCAGCCAAGGAGGTTTGGTCCGGGTCATCTTAGATGAGACCTAAAGCTCCTAAAAATGCATCTACTGAACGGACAGACTGTAATCCGGTCGGCAGAGAGAAAGCCCAAGACTGGGCGTCCCCTTTAAGCAACGAAATAATCACACCCACTCTCTGGCTCTTGTCCCCAGATAAGTGTGGACGCAGCTTAAGGTACAATCTGCACACTTCCCTAAACCGGATGAAATTATCAAATTATCACTACCAGATACAAACAACAGGGAATATAACAAACACAATACAATAAGGAAAGACAAGACAAGACTTAGCTTAAAGTAGAAAACTGGCAACTCCAGAAGCACCTCAGAGTCAAACTGACCAGTAGGGATGAGCGAACCCGAACTGTATAGTTCAGGTTCATACCGAATTTTGGGGTGTTCGGGACACGGACCTGGACACAAACAATTTCAAAAAAGTTTGGGTTCGTTGTTCAGCGACTTCTTCCCGCTTTCTGAAGGGCTGCACAGCTAGCTTTTTATTTCTTGCCTAAGAAGCCATCACAGCCATGCCTACTAATTGCTCACTGGTTTTTAGGCTGCACAGAGCATTTTTCTGTCACTTTTTTCTGGGGTGATCGGCAGCCATTTTGTGTCTTGTGGTGCACCAGCACAAGCTGCCACCAAGTCCATCAATACTAGTTTTTTTTTTTGCTATATCCTACATCAGGGGCTTGGCTGTGCTTATTGTCACCCCTAGAAACTCGGGATAGAAATTTCTATATTTTATTGAGGGGTTAAATTCAATTGCCAAAATGGCAATCCCCTAAATCTGGTGTTCCAGCTTTGGCTAGCCAAGTGTAATACTGTCTGCTGTATGGCAAAGGATAGATTTATTTCTGTGGTGAAATTCAATTGCCAAAATAGCAATCTCCTAAATCTGGTGTCCCAGCAGTGGCTGGCAAAGTTTAATAGTGTCCGGCAAAGGATATATTTTGTTCTGGGGTGAAATTCAATTGCCAAAATAGCAATATCATAAATCAGTGGTTTCATCTGTGGCTGGCTAAGTTTAATAGTGTCCGGGAAAGGGTATATTTTTTTCTGGGGTGAAATTCAATTGCCAAAATAGCAATACCATAAATCTGTGGTTTCAGCTGTAGCTGGCCAAGTTTAATAGTGTCCGGCAAAGGATTTATTATTTTCTGGGGTGAAATTCAATTGCCAAAATAGCAATACCGTAAATCTGGTGTCCCAGCAGTGGCTGGCCAAGTTTCATAGTGTCTGTCATAGAATATATTATTTTCTGCGGTGAAATTCAGTTGCAAAAATCAAAATACAGTAAATCTGGTGTTCCAGCTGTGACTGGACAGGTTTAATAGTGTCCGGCAAATGATATATTTTGTTCTGAGGTGAAATTCAATTGACAAAATAGCAATACCGTAAATCTGGTGTTCCAGCTGTTGCAGGCCAAGTGTAAATCTGTCCGTAAAATGGTATATTACAGTAAGTGTTAAAATACAGATTAATCCTCTATATTTGCACACACTGTTTTGCATCTCTAAGTGTATTTCTTTCCGTTAAAGGGTATATTACACAAAGTGTTAAAATACAATTGCTGAAAGCATAATCCTATATATTTTTTCACACACTACTGTGCATCTCAAAGTGTATATCTGTCTGTAAAAGGATACCTTTCACCCAGGGCCTAAATTCTAATCCTACAATTGATATTCCCCTAAATCTGTGGTTACTGCTGTGCCTGGATTAGTGTAATACGGTACATAAATAGATAGCCAGATAGTGTAAGGTGCCTGTAAAAAAAGACCTGAATTTGGATTCAATACATTGGGCCAAATTTTTTTTTTCTTATTGTGGCGAACGGTAACAATGAGAAAAACATCTCGTAAGGGACGCGGACATGGTCGTGGTGTTGTTAGTGGACCCTCTAGTGCTGGGAGAAGACGTGGCCGTTCTGCCACAGACACACGTCCTAGTGAATCAACTACCTTAGGTTCCAGTACCCGCCAGAATTTACAGCGATATTTGGTGGGGCCCAATGCTGTTCTAAGAATGGTAAGGCCTGAGCAAGTACAGGCGCTAGTCAATTGGGTGGCCGACAGTGGATCCAGCACGTTCACAACATTATCTCCCACCCAGTCTTCTTTAGAAAGCGCACAGGTGGCGCCTAAAAACCAAGCCCATCAGTCTGTCACAGCACCCCCATGCATATCAAGGAAACTGTCTGAGCCTCAAGTTATGCAGCAGTCTCTTATGCTTTTTGAAGACTCAGCTGGCAGGGTTTCCCAAGGGAATCCACCTAGCCCTTCCCCAGTGGTGGAAGACATAGAATGCACTGATGCACAACCACTGATGTTTCCTGATGATGAGGACATGGGAATACCACCTCATCAGAGTCCGCACGTTTCTGATGATGACGAAACACAGGTGCCAACTGCTGCGTCTTTTTGCAGTGTGCAGACCGAACAAGAGGTCAAGGAGGAAGATTGTGTGCAAGACGATGCAGGGGACTGGAATGAAGGTTGTGCCACTGACTTTCATAGTTCAGAGGAAGAGGCAGTGGTGAGACCGAGCCAACAGTGTAGCAAAAGAGGGAGCAGGGGGCAAAAGCAGAACAGCCGCCGCCAAGAGAGTTCGCCTGCTACTGGCCACTGCCACCAGGGACCTAGCACCCCAAAGACAGCTTCAAGGAGTTCCCGGGCATGGCACTTCTTTAAACAATGTGCTGACGAGTGGTTTGCACGCTGTGCCATCAAAGCCTGAAGCGATGCATTACCGTTCTGAACCTTAGCACAACCTGCATGACCAGGCATCTACATGCAAAGCATGAACTGCAGTGGAGTGAACACCTTAAAAACAAGGAACTTACTCAGGCTCCCCTGCTCCCTCTTCTGATGCTGCCTCGGCCTTTCCTCCGCCTCCGGAAGAATGTTGGCACCTGCTGCCCACCATATAGAGGATGTGCCACCAACACCACCACCTCCGTCACCAAGCATCTCCACCATGTCACACGGCAGCATTCAGCTCTCCATATCACAAACCTTGGAGAGAAAGAATAAATTCCCACCTACCCACCCTTGAGCCCTGGGCCTGAATGCCAGCATTTCTAAACTACTGACCTTTGAAATGCTGTCATTCAGGCTGGTGGACACAGACGGCTTCAAACAGCTGATGGCGATAGCTGTCCCACAGTATGTTGTTCCCAGCCGCCACTACTTCTCCAAGAAAGCCGTGCCTTCCCTGCATAACCAAGTATCCGATAAAATCAAGTGTGCACTGCGCAACGCCATCTGTGGCAAGGTCAACCTAACCACAGATACATGGACGAGTAAGCACGGCCAGGGACGCTATATCTCCCTAACTGCACACTGGGTAAATGTAGTGTCAGCTGGGCCCCAGGCGGAGAGTTCTTTGGCGCATGTCCTTCCGCCGCCAAGGATTGCAGGGCATCATTCTTTGCATCCTGTAGCCTCCTCCTCCTACTCAGCTTCCTCCTCCTCTTCTTCCACCTGCTCATCCAGTCAGCCACACACCTTCACCACCAACTTCAGCACAGCCCGAGGTAAACGTCAGCAGGCCGTTCTGAAACTCATATGTTTGGGGGACAGGCCCCACACCGCGCAGGAGTTGTGGCAGGGTATTCAACAACAGACCGACGAGTGGTTGCTGCCGGTGGGCCTCAAGCCCAGCCTAGTTGTGTGCTATAATGCGCGAAATCTCGTCGCAGCTCTGGGACTAGCCGGTTTGACGCACATCCCTTGCCTGGCGCATGTGCTGAATTTAGTGGTGCAGAAGTTCCTTCACAACTACCCCGACATGTCAGAGCTGCTGCATAAAGTGCGGGCCGTCTGTGCGCGCATCCGGCGTTCACATCCTGCTGCTGCTCGCCGTTCTGCGCTACCATGTAACTTTGTCCTTCCCGCTCACCATCTCATATGCGACGTGCCCACCAGGTGGAACTGCACCTTGCACATGCTGGAGAGACTGTGCGAGCAGCAGCAGGCCATAGTGGAGTTTCAACTGCAGCACGCATGGGTCAGTCACACTGCGGAACAGCACCACTTCACCGCCAATGACTGGGCCTCCATGCAAGACCTGTGTGCCTAGTTGCACTGTTTCGAGTACTCCACCAACCTGGTCAGTGGCAATGACGCCGTTATCAGCGTTACAATACCACTTTGAGAAAACACTTAGGGCGATGATGGAAGAGGAGGTGGCCCAGGAGGAGGAGGAGAAAGAGGGGTCATTTTTAGCACGTTCAGGCCAGTCTCTTAGAAGTGGCTCAGAGGGAGGTTTTTTGCAAAAGCAGAGGCCAGGTACAAATGTGGCCAGCCAGGGCCCACTACTGGAGGACGAGGATGAGGAGGAGGATGAGGATGAAGCATGTTCACAGCGGGGTGGCACCCAACGCAGCTCGGGCCCATCACTGGTGCGTGGCTGGGGGGAAATGGAGGACAATGACTATATGCAGCTGTCTGACACTGGTTTTTACAGCTTAGTGTGCTGTTCACTAAAATTCCTAGGTCCTTTTCCATGTCAGTGTTACCCAGTGTTTTACCATTTAGTATGTACAGGTAACTTGCATTATTCCTTCCCATGTGCATAACTTTACATTTGTCAGTGTTAAACTTCTGTGCTCAAGCCTCCAATCTATGCAGATCCATCTGTAGCAGTATACTGTCCTCTTCCGTATCAATTACTTTACACAGTTTAGTGTCTTCTGCAAAAATAGATATTTTACTGTGCAAACCTTCTACAAGATCATTAATACATTTATTGAATAGGATAGGGCACAGTACTGACCCCGGAGCTACTCCACTAGTGACAGTGACCCAATCTGAGTGTGTACCATTAATAAACCACCCTCTGTTTTCTATTACTGAGCCAGTTACTTACCCACTTGTAGACATTTTCTCCCAGTCCGAGCATTCTCATTTTATATGCTAACCTTTTATGTGGTACAGTGTCAGATGCTTTGGATTAGTCCAGATATATGACATCCATTAATTCGCCGCTGTCAAGTCTAGAACTTACCTCATCATAGAAACTGATTAAATTAGTTTGATTTGACCGATCCCTCATGAAGCCATGCTGATATGGTGTTATTTGCTTATTTTCAAGATAGCATCTCTTAGAAAACCTTCAAACAGTTTACCCACGACGGATGTTAAACTTACCTGCCTATAGTTTCCGGGCACAACATTTGCTATGCGCCAATCCTGTGGAACATTCCCTGTCAGCATAGAGTCCGCAGATATTAGAAATAAGGATCTGGCTATGACATTACTTAATTCCTTTAGGATACGGGGGTGTATGCTATCCAGTCATGGTGATTTGTCTATTTTAATCTTTTTAAGTCGCTGTTGTACTTCTTGGGTCCAACAGGACACTTTTAATGGGGAATTTATTTTTACATTCAGTATTTCATCCGACAGTTTATTTTCCTCAGTGAATACATTGGAGAAAAAAATATTTAACAGCTTTGCTTTCTCCTTGTAGCTCTCTGCAACTCCCCCCTCATTACTCTTTAAAGGGCCCACACCTTCAGATTTATACTTTTTAACATTTATATAATTGAAGAACATTTTAGGGTTAGTTTTACTCTCTTTGGCAAGTTAATCTCTGGGTCTCTAGTTTGGCGGCTTTTATTTGTTTTTTACATTTTCTATTTTTTTCCTTTCTTTTTGTTCCTTAACCTTTTATTCCCATACAGTATGTACCTCTCACAATGAGATTTTAGGATGCTTTTAAAGATATCCCATTTTTTGGCTGTATTTTTATTTTTGAGGACTTTCTCCTCGTTAGTTAGGCCTATGGCCTCTCTTAGTTGGCCAAATTTAGCTTTTTTGAAGTTTGGTATTTTTGTTCCTCCCTGTAGAAATGCTCTTTTGAATGATAATTGGAAGGTTATAACTTTATGGTCACTATTTCCCAGGTGTTCCCCAACCTGCATGTCTGTTGTTCTGTCAGGTCTATTGGTTAATACTAAGTCCATTATGGCCGTCCCTCTAGTCGGGTCCTGAACCAGTTGGGAAAGGTAATTGTCTTTGGTTATTGCCAATAACCTGTTTCCTTTATGTGATGTACAGCTTTCAGTTTCCCAGTCTATATCTGGGTAGTTGAAGTCCCCATAATAACCACCTCATTATGATTTGCGGCCTCATCTGTCTCGTTTAGTACTAGATTTTCTGTGGACTCTGGTATATTAGGTGGTTTATAGTAAACTCCTATTAGTAATTTATTATTGTTTTTGGCTCTGTGTATCTCTACCCACAGTGACTCAACATGTTCATGTCCCTCACTTATATCTTCTCGGACTGTGGGCTTTAGAAAGGACTTTACATAAAGGCAGACCCCTCCCCCTCCCCGGTTGTGACAATCCTTTCTAAACAGACTGTAACCTTGTACATTAACTGCCCAGTCATAGCCATCATCCAGCCATGTCTCAGTTATTCCCACTATGTCATAGTCCTCCTCACACATCACTAATTCCAGTTCACCAGTCTTGTTAGTCAGGCTTCTGGCATTAGTATACATACAATTAAGAGGTTTATGTATATTTTTAACCCCACACCTTTCCTTCTGAATTGTTCTAGTCCCTCCTTCCATTCCTTCCCCAGTCCCACTACCTTGCCCCCAGTCTCTATTTGCACTCTATCTTCCCCTCCTATAACATAATTACCCTTAAGTCGGTTTTTAAAATTTTCTTGAAAATATGAAAAAATGGCTTCTAGAGTTATGTTTTCTAACGTCCTAAAAGATAATATAACATTTACTAAATGATGCCGACATAAATTAGACATATGGTAAAAGATAATTGACTATTTTGTGATGCATCACTACTTTATCTGTCTTAAAGGGAACCTGTCATCAACTTTTTGCTGCCCATACTAATGTCAGAATAAAGTAGTGACAGTTGAGTTGATTTCAGCGGTCTGTCATTTAAAAGTTAAAAGTGGTTGCCTAGACCCAACATTACAATTATTGCAGACTGGGCCTTAAAAAGAGTCACGGCCACCTGATGTCACGGGTATATGTGAACAACAGGAGCATAAACAGTGCTACTGACCGGACCCAAACTAGGGAGCATAAAGGGTGACCCCTGTCAGACCCTAAGAACTCTCCCTATGCTGCTATGCCCATGCCCAGACCCTGATGGTGGGTCGTGGCATGCCCGCGTACCAAAGGCTGGTGACAGCTGAAACCCCTACAATAGTGGGAGGGGCACGGCCACCGGCGCCCTGCACAGAACACGGACGGAACCGGGGTCGCCTCGGAACCAGTCAGCAAACAAACCAAAACACACAATGTCTGCAAACTTATCTGTAGGAGCTGCAGCAGCAGTGAAGACAGATCCAAACTCAGCAGATAATATCCAAAGTTACTTGCTTCAGCAGAACACAGGTCCAGTGTAAAGAGACCACACAAGTGTAGATTCTCCAGCGGCTGACATAACTCAGATGAGAAATATAATCCGCACGATTAAACAGGAAGAGGGGTGATTTATAGAAAGAGGAATCAATCACAGGAGGGACAGCTGGGAGGAGGGAAACTGAAAGTAAAGACCTCATCACAGGGGCGGAGAAACAGAGCTGTGAGAACTCCTCAAAACTCTGCTAGTGACATCATCACAGGGGCGGAGAAACAGAGTTGTGAGAACACCTCAAAACTCTGGTAGTGACACCTGAGAAGAGTCATGTTTATTCATATATTCCTGCTCTCCCTGCTCACCTACTGATAATTGACAGTCTTCTACCTAGTTTTCTCCCTTTTCACTCTAGGATAGAACTGCCAGGAGAGAGCAGGAGATTATGAATAACCATGACTTCTCAAGTAGATCTGACTCTTTTCAAGACCTGGGCTGCAATGATTATGATGCTGGTTCTCAGCATCCACTTACTTTTAGCTTATGAGTGACGCACCACTGAAATCGGCATTTCTGTCACCATTTTATGCTGCCTTCAGTGAGGTCAGCATAAAGTTGATGACAGGTACCCTTTAAAAGCAGGGAAATTTAAATTTAGGAAATTGCTAATTTTTCCAAAGTTTCTTTAAATACTAGATTTTCTATAAATAAAAGTAGAACATTTTGACTCATATTTACCACTTTTGACTCATATTCACCACCTGAAAAAAAACTGTCTCAGAATCACTTAAAACAGTCAAGCTCTACCACATGAAGTGACATATCAGATTTGCAAAATTAGGCTCAGTCACGAAAATAAAAACTGTCTGCATCTAAAGGTGTAAATGATTGCAATCAAGTGCCATTGCTTTGCATCAGATGTCTGTAGGTGCCGCAGGATCCAAACTGCACAGATGTTAACCCTTTACCGACATGTGACGTATTACTACGTCACATTCTGGGTCTTTAAAGATGCTGCCCACTCCAGAACAGACTTCCTTCTTGAAAATATGCTGCTCATCGGCCCGTGTAAATCCAAATGTTGACAAGTAATTATACCCTGGTCTCTTTGTTGTGCTACCCTCCTTCCCCAACCACTCGGTCAACTATGTCCAGAGCTTTGCCAGAGTCGCCAACCCCACAGGCAAGACTTTCAGCTACTGCAGGAGTTTTTCTTACCCTAAATATATACACCTAATGCTGTTGCCTATCTAGTGGCATGACTGTGAGATCCAGTCCTGTGGAAGGATCCCCAAAGAAACAGTAGTATGTACTTGACCGAATGTTTTACACAGAAAAACATCTTTTTTTGTAGCGACATGAAAGCAGAGTCTGAGCCAGAGGCAAACCATGCAGCACAGTTCAGGTTTGAGTATATGACAGCTCAAGGACCATCAAGGACTTTTCCAAATATTTTTTCAAATCATCATGCTAAATCATTGTTGTTTATGACAGAGGCAATCAGAAAATCAACTAAATTGTGAAAAAAATAGAAAAAGCTTTAAAAAAATATAAAACGCAAAAAAGGTATAAAGATTCAAATAACCCCCTTTCCCCATTGTACAAATAAAAATAGACAGTAAAAAAAAAAATTCTATTGCAGTGTCTCAAAATGTTCAAAAAAATGTAAACATAAAAGTGTTTATCGTGTACGGTGAATGGCGTAAATAAAAGAAATATCAAAAAGCAGATTTTCTTTTTTGGTCACTTCACCCCTCAAAATTGAATAAAAAAAATTAAAAAGTGAGGACAAAGTCATACACACTCCAAAATGGTATCACTGAAAATACAGAGCACTGTGCAAAATGAGCCCTCACACGGCTCTGTAGATTCAAATATAAAAACATTATTGGGGGGTCAGAATATGGTGTGTTAAAGAAAAAATTTATTTTTTTCAAAGTTTTAATTTTTAATGAGTCACCCCCATTTCTCCTGTCTTCAAATATGGTAGGGCCCAAACGTAAAGGGGAAGCCACAATTTTATGGGTTTTGTCCCTACGGCTTTCTCTGTGCAGAAAAACTGACCTGTGCCCCTTCATTCTCTGGTTCAGTATGATTACAAGGATACCAAATAAGTGTACATTTTTTTGTGTTTTAATAATGAAAAAATAATAATTTGGGATTTTTTTTTTACATCACCATATTCTGACCCCCATAACTTTTTATATTCATGTCTGCCGAGTTGATTGAGGGCTCATTTTTTTGTAGGATGATCCGTAGTTTTTATTGATACCATTTTGGAGTCTGTTTGACTTTTTGATCTCATTTTATTAATTTTTTTGGGGTAAGAGAAGCAGAGAACAAATGGTGAATCTGTCATTTTGATACTTTTTACCATTACGGCATTTACCATATGGGATAAATATTTTTATATTTTAATTAGTGTTGAGCGAAGTGAGCTTCGGATACTTCATCTGAAGTTGCTTTGTTCAAAACTTCGGAATAATATTGCACGGCGCTGGGAACTTAAGGTTTAAAGCATGCATCTAGTACAAAATAGTTGTATTTAATGTGTATTTATGGTTTTCTTCCCTGCCCCACAATGTAGAAACCACTATGCCCACAAACAACCAATCGTCTACAGAATATATAAAAAGAAAAGTATCCTAGTTATGGATCACTAATACACAAAATGCTTTCAGCATTTCTAAACTTATTTATGTGAGAAGTCTAACAAAAACAAATCCTAATAAAGCCCTTAGTGCAGTTAGGAACAGCTCAATCATTAGAGATCCTCTAAATAGAAATAAAATAAAAAAATCACAATACAATAATATGAATGAAATTAACAGCTTTATGTTGCAGGACATAGTCATAAATAATAAAATGATGAAAATTAGGAAATAATAAAAATCAGAAAAGGTATAATTTTGTTTAATGATTGAGAAAATATGTTCCACTGCCTGTCCCACATGGATCCCTTGCTCCCAGGAAAGCCTATAAACTGAACAGAAAATGATATTAGATTGACCTGAAAAGACCCCCTCCCAGTCTTTTTGGTATTAAATAAAATAATAATAATAATTGGAAACCATATGGTGTATTTGAAATTACAAACGCCTGGTTGTGTTGGGCAACTGGGGCAGTTACATCAGGTTTCCCTCCTTCTTACATGCTTGCTACACATATGCTTGCTAGTTTCTGAGGATATTTTAGGGTATGGAATGGACCAGGTGAAGGAAGTGGTTTTCTGATGGTCTTCGAACATCCCCAGATTCAAAGGCTTGTCCAAGTGCAGGGAATCGAACAGGAGACTCTCAACCACCCTCTCCTGGAACTTAAGGAAGCTGAGCATTCCTTGGGCCTTTTTAAATAAAACAAAACCATTATAGGTAGCAATTTGAATGAGACAGATTGCAACCTTTTTATTCCAGGCCCTTTTTTTTCCCCTTCACCAGGTAGGGTTGAAGCACCAGCAGTAGCCTTTCTCTCCCTAAATGCCACTGTGATATCTGCGTGCATGGTGGTCAGTATATATACATATTCATGCCCCGTGAGAAAGCAATACGCGAAACGATCGTCGGGTAAGACGCCATCAACTGGGTCAGTATTGTTAGTTAGGCATTTACTGCATTTGTGTTTTTCACACACTTTTTAGATTTTCTGCCTTGACATACAGTGATTGGTTTATAAGCAGCACACTTTGCACTTTATTACTAGGCCCATTGTGTTGATGTGCTTTTGTCATCATATCCAGTTCTAAATCGCTGCTACAGTTGTGTTCAAAATTATTCAACCCCCAATGCTGTAAAGGGTTTTAGGGAATTTAGTGTACATTTGTAATTGTGTTCAGAATGAAATCTTACAAGGACTTTTTAAAGAACCAAATGCAACTAAAATGACATCAATTGTTTTTGTAATACAGTAATAAATGTTTGTTTTGCGATTTCTTCATTGACACATTTATTCAACCCCTTAAAGACTACCACTCTTAAGAACAGAGGTTCATTCAAGTGTTTTCGATCAGGTATTGAAAATACCTGTGGATGTCATGGAGCAGCAATCAAGCATAATAAGCACCAATTAGGCAGATTTAAAATGACTGTGATACTCAGCTCCTTCTAGACATTTACTGGTGTGTTTACAGACATGGTGAAGTCAAGAGAATGGTCCAGGAAGACAAGAGAAGAGGTGATTTCTCTTCACAGGAAGGGCAATGGCTATAAGAAGATTGCAAAGATGTTAAACATACCAAGAGACACCATAGGAAGCATCATTCGCAAATTCAAGGCAAAGGGCACTGTTGAAACGCTACCTGGTCATGGCAGAAAGAAGATGCTGACTTCGACTGCTGTGCGCTACCTGAAGCGCAAAGTGGAGAAAAGTCCCCGTGTGACTGCTGAGGAACTGAAAAAAGATTTGTCAGATGCGGGTACTGAAGTTTCAGCTCAGACAATAAGGCGCACACTGCGTAATGAAGGCCTCCATGCCAGAACTCCCAGGCGCACCCTCTTGCTGTCTCCAAAGAATAAGAAGAGTCGACTGCAGTATGCCAAAAGTCATGTGGACAAACCACAAAAGTTTTGGGATAGTGTATTGTGGACTGATGAAACAAAATTAGAACTGTTTGGGCCCATGGATCTACGCTATGTTTGGAGGAGGCCTATGAAGAAAAGAACACCTTGCCTACTGTGAACCATGGCGGGGGGTCAATCATGCTTTGGGGCTGTTTTGCTTCTACAGGTACAGGGAAGCTTCAGCGTGTGCAAGGTACCATGAATTCTCTTCAGTACCAGGAGATATTGGATGAAAATGTGATGCAGTCTGTCACAAACCTGAGGCTTGGGAGACGTTGGACCTTTCAACATTACAATGATCCCAAGCATACCTCCAAGTCCACTAGAGCATGGTTGCAGATTAAAGGCTGGAACATTTTGAAGTGGCCATCGCAGTCACCAGACTTAAATCCGATTGAGAACCTCTGGTGGGACTTAAAGAAAGCAGTTGCAGCGTGCAAGCCTAGGAATGTGACTGAACTGGAGGCTTTTGCCCATAAAGAATGGGCGAAGATACCCGTAGATCGCTGCAAGACACTTGTGTCAACCTATGCTTCACGTTTAAAAGCTGTTATAACTGGAAAAGGATGTTGTACTAAGTACTAAGATTGAATGTCACTTGGGGGTTGAATAAAACTGATAATGATGTGAGCACAGAAAAGACATTTGTGGTTATTTCATTATAAATGTTATGTTATATTTGTCTGACTTACAAGTGCCTCTTTGATTAAATTGTAAACAAGATGACTGAAATGATCAAAATCAATGTCAAACTGGCCAAAACACTCAATTTCAGTGGGGGTTGAATAATTTTGAACACAACTGTATATTTTTTAGACATCCAACATTGTGTTTATATGTGAATGTTTTCAATAAACTATGTATTTATTATTTTTTCTTGTGTATGGTGGTTTCATGACGTGGTGTTTTCTATTATGTTGATACACAAGTTTTTTATGTTATATTTGTTATAATGTGGCATATATACATCATTCCTGTCCTTTCGCTTCACTGCAAGCAGCTGGTCACTTTTAAGGGCAAAGGATGCTCCTTTCTCTCTTAGACACCAGTGTTTGTGCGAATCTCACCCTGTTTTTATAAAGTGTTCCACAAGCCCCTGTGTTCGCAGCATGGAAGGGTTTGAAAAGGGGTACACTTGTATAAACAAAATTAGTATACACATGGTACCCTTTCTGCATGAACTATGCCAGTATATCCTACACAATTTTCTCTGATGTTCCAATCAGTTCTGGGAAGCATGGAGGGTTACATTGGTGGGAATCTCTGCCCTCATATACAGAGAGACTGCAGGTGTAGCCTGACATGTTCGCACATACCTTGTATAATTTTATCCCATATGTGGTACGTTTGGAGGGAATAAGACTGTGTTCACGT
The DNA here is from genome assembly GCA_033119425.1 of Bufotes viridis. Classification (NCBI taxonomy): domain Eukaryota; kingdom Metazoa; phylum Chordata; class Amphibia; order Anura; family Bufonidae; genus Bufotes; species Bufotes viridis. Next base: position 308,033,635 of record CM065592.1, read on the forward strand.
TGTGTGTTTCCCATACATTTGATGTTTACAAAAAACGTATACCGTATTTACGGATGCCTCAGACTGATGCTGCACAGGTGACAGTTTATTGGTGTATTTTGGGGTACATATGATTTTTTGATTTTGGTGAGGCGAGGAAACCAAAAAAAAATGGCTGTTCTTACAGTTATTTTTTTTCTTTTTTACAGTGTTCACCTGCCTGACAGGTTAGATCATGTGATATAGTTATAGAGCAAGTTGTTACAGAAGCGGTGATGTCTAATATGTCATTTTCTTTTTTTTCAGTTTACACAATAAAAGCATTTTTATTGCCCTGCGCGTTGACTGCTCTCCCCTGGCTGCAGAATGTTTTAAGGGCTCTACGACCCTGTCACTCTTTTATTTCTAATCATATGTTTGCAACACTAGGGGCCATTGGCTAAGAATCTCCTCTCATAAACCCTCGGGGACCCTTTACCCCCATTACTCCCACCCCCTAATACCCCCAGGATGCTCCTCTGCCCCTTTTATCACAGGCACCACAATCTCTCCTCTTCGTTCTGCCAGGTTCTCTCGGGGGCTTCCCTCTATACTAGGTGATACACCCTCCACACAAAGGTACTTCTTTGAATATCTCCAACTTCCACACTTTTATACCTCTATGCGTTTTTCTTATAATCTTACCAGGAATTTGACAGTCTTTGAGCAAGCCTGCCTGGGCCCTTCAGCTGTGTTCTGAGACATTTCCTTTATGTATAAAGTATAGTATAGTATAAAGACTGTGTGTAACAGCCATGATCTCAGCGCTGTCACCATGTCTGCAGACATGGCGACCGTTTGCTGCCATGATTAACCTGTACGTCATGGTTGCACAATGGGTTAAGTAAACAGATGTGGTCTTTTGTACAGTAAACTGTGTAGCATAAAGATTGGTCTGCTGTAAAATTAATTCCAGGAATTTATCATCCACAAGCAAATGAAAAAAATAAAATACTAAGGTGTACAATTTGTGACTTACACTTTAATTTGTGGAGTAGCTAAATATTGGGTTATTTGTGGGGGAAAATAAAGTTGCAGGACACCAAAGGGCTATAAAGTCCGCTGATAAAAGCGGTTTAGTCACTACTATCTTAATATATTTCCACCTAAGGCTGTGTCCGTTTCACTATCTGAACTGTCAGATCATATAAACTCTTATGCCTGCAGTAGCCATTTTTTGATGATGTCCACTGACTGACAGTAATGGGCAGGCGACATCAGGTATGGTTTTTTTCACTGTGAAGCGCAAAGCTTCAAGGTGTTTTATTGGATTTTATACAATTTTCGGAGGTACAAATTGTACAGAGAATAAAACGATGCAAAAATTACTTAAGCATCTAGAATTGCAATACAAAGCAGTAGATAAACAAACCTGAAGTCGGAAAAAAAGACATCATAAATTGATATTATAACTTGTGCGCAACAAGCATTTCAGTTAGAGACCAGACTCTGCATGAGCAAACTGAGGTACTGTTATAAGCATAGGTAAGAACAGTATGAAACCAGAAATCAGTACTATAAAGTGTGCCTGTCCTCTTCATTCAAGTGGGACAGAGCTGTACCTAAACAAGACATTATAATCAAGAACAATATGGAACTTAATAAAACGTAAAAAAAAAAAAAAAGAGGGTAGGGAACGGGTGGAGATGTATAAGCAGGAGAGAGAGAGAGAAATCAAAAAGGTGCAGAAAGAGAAAAGAGGTTCGAGTCACACAGTTAATTTAGTGTGTCCAATTTAGAGTGTCCAATATGTCCCAGAGCCGCAGAAGTCATCCCAGGGGCCCTATATCTTCAAAAATCGCGTGTACATATGAGGGGTGTGGACTATTAGTTCCTCTATTCTCTGATATAACATTACTTGCTCATACCATTCCTCAAGGGTCAGAGGAGCTGTCGATTTCCAATGACGAGGAATCACTGCCTTTGCCGATTGAATGAGAGATTTGAGAAGTGAGTTTTTATATACAGGGATGGTGAGGTTGAATACATATAGGAGAAAGGATTCTGATGTGTTTGGCATCGGAAAGCCTGTTATTTTAAGAATGGCCTTATGGACAGAGTCCCAGAACTCACGTAGGGCCAGGCATTGCCACAAAATGTGCAAAAGTTTTCCCTCCGATACGCCACACCTACAACATCTATCTGTAACCGAGGGGAATTATTTATTTAGCAATGTTGGTACCTTGTACCACCAGGACAGGGTCTTATAACAAGTTTCCTGTGCTCTTGTGGCTAACAGTGCCTTGTGTGAAAAGATATAACATCTAAGCCACTGAGAAGAGGTCAGTTGAATACTTAAATCCTGTAACCATGCTGCACAGAACAGTGAGGGTGAGGAAGATCTCTGCTGGATAAATACTTTATACATAAAGGAAATGTCTCGGAACACAGCTGAAGGGCCCAGGCAGGCTTGCTCAAAGACTGTCAAATTCCTGGTAAGATTATAAGAAAAACGCATAGAGGTATAAAAGTGTGGGAGTTGGAGATATTCAAAGATGTACCTTTGTGTGTGGGGTGTATCACCTAGTATAGAGGGAAGCCCCCGAGAGAACCTGGCAGAACGAAGAGGAGAGATTGTGGTGCCTGTGATAAAGGGGGCAGAGGAGGATCCTGGGGGGAATAGGGGGTGGGAGTAATGGGGGTAAAGGGTCCCTGAGGGTTTATGAGAGGAGATTCTTAGCCAATGGCCCCTAGTGTTGCAAACATATGATTAGAAGTAAAAGAGTGACAGGATCGTAGAGTCCTTAAAACATTCTGCAGCCAGGGGAGAGCAGTCAACACGCAGGGCAATAAGTCCCTCGCTATATTAACCCACCGGATGGGGATGGTCTGCAGGAGGTAGAGCAGTTTGAGCAGAATATTCATTTTTAATATGCTCATCCTTCCAAACCATGAAAAGTCTTTCCTATGCCAGTAGTCTAGATCTTTTTGGAATTGAGCCAAAAGTAGGGCAAAATTATCTCTAAACAGGTGCGACTAAACAGAATTTATTTTAATCCTTAAGTAAGTAATGCCTAGCACTAGTAGGCCAGGAGAAAGGCAAGGAGGCTCTAAGTCAAGCAACTAAGTCTGGCTCTAATGAGACATTGAGGGCATGAGATTTGGACTTATTGATCTTGAAGTTAGACTATGCCCCAAAACTAACTAATTCCGATTGCAGACAGGGAAGAGAGATACGGGGATTGGTAATATATAGTAAAAGGTCATCCGCAAAGACAGCACATTTATACTTCTGATTTCCTATATGGATGCCCTTAATATCAGGATTATCGCGGACAATAGATGTTCCGTGATCAGAACATATAGTAAGGGAGACAATGGGCAGCCTTGGTGGGTGCCAATGTGGATGAAAAAGGAGGGTGAAAGAGTTCCGTTAATTTTTATCCTCGCCAACGGTGTTTGATATAAACTGAGTATTTTGGCCATGAACCAGGGGCATAGACCAATTTGTGCAAGTGTAGAGCGGAAAGAAGGCCACAAAATACGATCAAAGGCCTTCTCTGCATCAAGAGGCATGACCATTAGGGGTATATTGTGAGTCTTAGCATAAGGGATCCAGTGTCTTGAGGGTGTTGTCCCTGGCCTTCCTTCCCGGCACAAACCCCACCTGGTCTGAGTGAATGAGAGATGGTATATTTTAAGATCAACATTTAAAAGAGAAACCAGACGATAACTCAGGTTTGAAGATAACCGCTATGTGAGCTTCAGTAGACTGTGCCCTGATCTCTCTTTTTTGCCAGAACAACTTCACTAAGAAGAGAGAAACACAGCCCATGTCTTGGCTGTTTTTACAAAATATAAGGTAAGTAATATCCATGCAGCAGAGAGCAGGAGTTAAGCTCTAATACGACAGTCAGACTCCCACTCTAACTGGCCAGTCTCAGCCATTTACCCCCCTAGATGCCACTATCAATAGTGAACACAGCATTAAATTGGTTTCAGAGGGAGGGGTCTCTCTCTGCCAGTCATCAGCACTAGTGTTTCCTCCGAAGTAGCTTTGTTCAAAACTTCGGATTGATTCTTGATGGAGATCAGTCTCCGTACAGTATTAGAATGTATGGGCTCCGTTGAGCCAAAGTTAGTTACTAACGAAGTTGCGCGTGACTTCTTTAAATAACTTTAGGTAATTGATTTTTAAAGTGGGAAACCACTTTAAACCGAACTCTGTTTCAGTTCCGAGTTACTAGTTGGAACCGAAGCGGTTCGGAAAGTTCGGTTTTAAAAATCAATTACCGAAGTTATTCAGCGAAGTTACGCGCGACTTTGTGAATAACTTTAGCTCATCGTTGCCCATACATTCTGATACTCTTTTTTTTTTTTTTACAGGATCTTGTTTTTTCTTTTTTCTTTTTTACTGTTGTTCTGACGGATCAGAAGAACATAAAATGAAACTGATGTTAACTCTCCCTTAAAAGTGATCAAAAAGTCTTGTATTCCCACAAATAATATCAATGAAAACTACAAGTCGTTCTTAAAAATCAAACCCTCTCATAGCTCCGTAGAAAGAAAAAAATGAAACATTTATGAGTCTTGGGATGTGGCGGTGCAAAAACATTTTCTTTTTTTTCTTCTTTTTTCTTTTTTAAAACGTTTTATTATGCGACAGTAGTAAATCTTTAAAAAATATGTATATAAACTATATGTACTATATTTGGTATCGCTGTAATTGTACTGACCCACAGAATAAAGTTATAATTTTATTTATGTTGCAAAGAGAAAGTAACAACGTAAAATAAAACATGTATAAAACACCATGCCCAATACATTTCTTGGTTAGAGTTGGTATTTAAACAGTCCTCTTCATCATGCTGTTCACATTTTGACATCATGAGACCAAGACGACACCCAACAATTGATCAACAGTACCTTGCCCTTGCGAGGCTTCAAGCAGGATTTTCTCAGAAGGAAGTGGCCACTGAGCTTAGGGTACTTTCACACTAACGTTCGGATCCGGCAGGCAGTTCTGGCTATGAAACTGCCTGCCGGATCTGTTAAACCGTATGCAAATGGTAATCAGTTTTCTCATCCGGAATAACGGTTCTGGTATTTCATTTTTTTTCAAAGATCAAAAGAAAAAAATAGCTCCTCCTATATCCCGATGCATGTGCAGACAGGAAAACAGGCAACGCGGCAATTTATGGTACAATTGGTACTGCTTTCCATTCAGAATGCATTATGACAAAACTGATGCATTTTTTCCCCGTATTGAAACCCTTTACCGGATTTCAATACTGGAAAAGAATAACGCTAGTGTGAAAGTACCATTAGCATGTCACAGAGTGTCATCAGCAGGTTGCAACAGAGATACAGAGAGACTGAAAGAGTCACAGAAAGGCATAGAACTGGACGTCCTTTGGCCACATCCCACACTGATGATCGCTTCATTGTGAACAGTGCCCTGTGGAACGGGATGATGAATGCCACACAACTCCAGGCTCATTTAAGGGAGATGAGAGGCACCCAAGATTCACGTCAGACCATTCTAAAACGTTTACATCAGCGTGGTCTCTTTGCTAGACGACCTACAAATGTTCCTGACCACACCACCTGTCACGGTCCCTCCCATGACAGAGGTGAGAAAATCGGAGAGACTGGTGGCACATGAGGGTATCTGACATTCTGTCTATTTTCTCCTTGCAGTGTTGTTGTTTGGTTATGACCACACCTCTTGTCAGGTAGAGCTTGTAAAGTCCTTACTGAGGCCCTATTTAGTTCTGACTCGCACTGCTTACCATGTGGTTGATATTTCCTGCTGGAGTTGGTTGAGCTGGTGTGTTGTTCCTTTTGCTCTCCTGCCCCTCCATTCTGCTGTAGGCTAAGTGCTTTTTGTTTTGCATTTTGTTGTTTCGCTTGTTTTTGTTTGTTTGTTGGCCACAGGGAGACGCTGGTTCCTTTATCTGGGAAGGAACCAGTAGTCTCATTCCCTGCCACCATTCCTAGGGATTTCCAGGGTGTCCAGGGCTAAGTTTCCTGTGTATGAGTATTCCCACCTTCAGGGTCTACTCACATTGGCAGGAGTCAGGGAGAGGTCTAGGGATTCCTAGGAGGTCACCATCCCTCTCCCTTAGCTTTGAGGTCAAGACTCCTGTCTATTTGCTTCTGTGTGTGTTCTGGTGTTTTCCCCTCTCCTATACTTGTGACACCACCATGCACAGGCTTCATAATCTTGCATGAGCCAGGGAGCTTCTACGCTTGACAAGGGACTAGTGGGCCTAGATTTATTTCCCTGTCATGTATGCAGTACAGGTGTACCCCTCACTAACAATTGGTATATGTCACCCACCGATGTAACAGATGGATTAACTAGATTTATTTCCTTGTCACGTATGCAGTGCAGGTGTACCTCACACAAACAATTGTTATATGTCACCCACCAATGTAACAGATGGATTAACTAGATTTATTTCCCTGTCACGTATGCAGTGCAGGTGTACCCCACACAAACAATTGGTATATGTCACCCACCAATATACCAGATGGATTAAAACTAGATTTATTTCCCTGTCACGTATGCAGTGCAGGTGTACCTCACACAAACGATGGGTATATGTCACCCACCGAACTAACAGACAGATTAACTATTATATTTTTGTGTCCTGGGTACAAAGATGGTGCATTGCACCCACAAAAAAATCGCTATAGATCACCACAGTATAAATAGCCAGATAATATTCTTAACACGTTCCCTCACTTCAGCTACCTGCTTCCTGTCCCTGCAATACTCAGAGCTGATGGGCGGTGCTACACGTGATCCAGCTTTTATTGAGGGAGGGTCACATAATGCACGGGCCAATTACAACCATGCTATTAGTATGCATGGCTCTGATGGCTTCTAAGTGCCCACAGCTTAAAAGCTTATTAATTGGCTGCCCTGCAGCCTTTCAACAAGCTTTATTAAATGCCCCAACACCAAACTCGAACCCAAACTTTTTCTGCAAAGTTCAGGTTCGTCTCCTGGTATCCAATCTCGCAAAGTACGGTACGGGCCCGAACATTAAAGTTTGGGTTCCCTCAACACTATTGGAGACGTCAATGAGAGCTATATGCATCAGCCAAAGTTGTCACTAGATGAGCTTTTGGTGGTGTTATAGTGGGGGCAGGTGTGTCGAATCAATACAGAACTGCCCCACACATTGTGAATGGTACAGGCCTAGTTTCAATGGATGACAATGCGCCAGCTCATCGAGGTCGCATTATTGGGTAATGGCTGCTGGAGACTGGGGTACCTCAAATGTATTGGCCTGCTCTTTCTTCAGACCTGAATCCTATTGAAAACGTATGGGATCAGCTGAGTCGCCGTGTAGAGGCTCTTAACTCTGTACCCCAGAACCTCAATGACCCGAGTGCTGCCCTTCAAGAAGAGTGGGATGCCATGCCTCAGCAGATAATAAGTTGACTTGTGAACAGCATGAGACATCATTATTGAGCTGTAATTGATGATCAAGGCCACATGACAAGTTATTGAGACTGACAATTCTCTGGTGGTATACCCACCAATGTTGTTAGCTTTTGTTTCAATAATTTGTTTGAGACAAGAAAATCACCCTTGCATGCTTCTACTTAAATGCCCTACATTCATGATATTATATCACTGTGACAGAGAGAGAGACAGAGATATACCTCAAAATGGTGCCATTAAAACATGTACCACAAAAACCAAGCTGTCATATAGATATATGGATGAAACAAAAAAATAATTAAAGCTGTTAGGATGCTGAGATTAAAAAAAAAATTGCTTAGTCACTTAGGTGCAAAATGCATACATAAGAAGGAATTACAGTTATTTGTTTATTTTTTAGTTACTGAATGCATATTTTCATCGAGCATCTAAAGAAGAAAAGGAGGCTTTTCTAAAGAAAAGTGGTTTCTGTCTGCTTGCCAACCAGTTGTATCTCCATCAGGGAAGTCACGAGGTTTTAGAATGCTTGTTGGAAATTTTCTTTGGACGACGTATTGGACTGGATGAGGAGTAAGTATTGATTAAGTTATGTTTTTTTACTTTTTTTTTAATCTATTGTATTCTTCTGCTGCCCAGACAGAGGACGTCTCGTGTGAATTACAGAATATGGGCCCATTGCTCCTAAATAGGGATGAGCGAGCCCGAACTGTATAGTTCGGGTTCGTACCGAATTTTGGGGTGTTCGGGACCCAGACCGAACATTTTCAAAAAAGTTCGGTTTTGGGTCCGTTGTTCGGCGATTTCTTCCCGCTTTCTGAAGGGCTGCACAGCAGCCAATCAGCTAGCGTTTTACTTCTTGCCCTAAGAAGCCATCACAGCCATGTCTACTAATGGCATGGCTGTGATTGGCCAAGTTCAGCATGTAGCACCGCACGTCACTCTGCTCTGATTAGTGTAGGGATAGGATGTAGCTGCTGTGAGGGCGAGATTAGGTATTTGATTTGGTACCACCTAAAAGTTTAGTTTTTAAAATGAAAGTGCTTGTAGTGGGATAAAATGTCTGTATGTGGGTAAGTAACTGGCTCAGTGATAGAAAACAGAGGGTAGTTATTAATGATCTTGTAGAAGGTTTGCACAGTAAACTACCCATTTTTGCAGATGGCACTAAACTGTGTAATGTAATTAACACGGAAGAGGACAGTATACTGCTACAGATGGATCTGGATAGATTGGAGGGTTGGAATGAAAGATGAGGTTTAACACTGAAAATGTAAGTTTATGCACATGGGAAAATAAAAATACCTGTCACCAGTACATACTAAATGGTAAAACACTGGGTAACCCTGACATGGAAAAGGACTTAGGAATTTTAGTGAACAGCAAACTAAACTGTAGAACCAGTGTCAGGCAGCTGCTGCCAAAGCCAGTGAGATAATGGGTTTTATCAAAAGGGGCATGGATGCCCCTGATGAGAACATAGACCTGCCACTTTACAAATCCACTAGTCAGACCACACATGGAGTACTGTATACAGTTCTGGGCTCCTGTGAGCAAGGCAGACATAGCAGAGCATATGGTTCAGAACAGGGCAACCAAAGTAATAAATGGAATGGGTAGACTGCAGTACTCTTCACTTCAAAAGACGACTGAGGGGAGATCTTATAACTGTATAAATACATCAGGGGTCAGTACAGATATCTATCCCATCATCTATTTATATCCAGGACTGTGGCGAGGGGACATTCTCTGCGCCTGGAGGAAAGAACGTTTGTACACAAACATAGAAGAGGATTCTTTACGGTAAGAACAGTGAGACTATAGAACTCTCTGCCTGAGGAGGTGGTGATGGTTAATTCACCAAAAGAGTTCAAGAGGGGCCTGGATGTATTTCTGGAGTGTATTAATATTACAGGTTATGGTTACTAGATTTCTGGAGATGGGTTGTTGATCCAGGGAGTTATTCTGATTGCCTGATTGGAGTTGGAAAGAATTTTTTTTTTCTCTAAAGTGATGAAAATTGGCTTCCACCTCACATTTGTTTTTTTTGCCTTCTTCTGGATCAACTTGCAGGATAACTGGCTGAACTGGATGAACAGAAGTCTTTTTTCAGCCTTATGAATCAAGTTATTTTTTAACTGTGTTACTATTACAAACAGCATTATATACCTCTTACATGCAGTGATGTAAATGTTCTCTTTCCTCATATTCTCCATTCAGACCAATCATGACAGCCTCTTTCAGTGATTTTTTTTTTTTTTTATGATGTAGACATTTTCTTTCCTTATCTTCTGCATTCGGACCAGACCGTCATCACAAACTATTTCAGCCATGTTTCTTCTCTGCAAAGTTCCCCACACAGAAATGTTAGATTAGATTTTTTCATCATCCCCCATCCTGGTGACCCAACAGTATGATTGTGCTGCGACCTCCAATATTGGGCCCACTGTGCTCCCAAATGCCCCTAAATACAATACTTACAAAATAACAGTGCCATACAGAGAGTCTCCAAGGTGCTCCCAAAAGTCCTACAAATAGTAATAATTCTCTCAGAGACTGACATTCATAAAAGTAGTGCCCCCTACAGTGCTCCCAATAGTATTAATGCTCTCCAAGAGTGCAATGCCCTCCTTATTGTGCCCAATAATAATGCCCCCACAATACCCACAGTAGTACTAATGCATTTATTATGCCCCCTGTTTTTTCATCATCATTGTGCCCCTGTATTATTATAATGTCCCCCAGTAGTGACCCCCTTATTTTATAATGTTCTCCCCCCTGTTGTGTCCCAGTAGTAACCCCTGTATTATGCCCCCCCAGCAGTGCCCTTTGTATTTCTATAATGCCTCACCCATCAGTGCCCCTGTATTACTATAATGCCCCCAGTATATAAGTGCCACTCTGTAGTGCCCCCAGTATGTTTAATGTCCAAACAGTGCCTCCCAATATTTATAATGGCTCCTCTCCTTACTGCCCCCAAGTAACATAGTAACATAGTATATTAGGCCGAAAAAAGACATTTGTCCATCCAGTTCGACCTATTTCCTGCAAGTTGATCCAGAGGAAGGCAAAAAACCCCTGTGAGGAAGAGCCAATTTTCCCCACTTAAGGAGAAAATATTCCTTCCTGACTCCAATCAGGCAGTCAGAATAACTCCCTGGATCAACGACCTGTCTCTAGTAGCTATAGCCTGAAATATTATTACGCTCCAGATATACATCCAGGCCCCTCTTGAATTCCTTTATTGTACTCACCATCACCACCTCCTCAGGCAGAGAGTTCCATAGTCTCACTGCTCTTACCGTGAAGAACCCTTTTCTATGTTTGTGTACAAACCTTCTTTCCTCTAGATGCAGAGGATGTCCCCTCGTCACAGTCCTGGGGATAAATAGATGATGGGAGAGATCTCTGTACTGACCCCTGATATATTTATACATAGTTATTAGATCTCCCCTCAGTCGTCTTTTTTCTAAAGTGAATAACCCTAATTTTGATACCCTTTCGGGGTACTGTAGTTGCCCCATTCCAGTTATTACTTTAGTTGCCCTCCTCTGAACACTCTCTAGCTCTGCTATGTCTGCCATGTTCACAGGAGCCCAGAACTGTACACAGTACTCCATGTGTGGTCTGACTAGTGGTTTATAAAGTGGTAAGACTATATTTTCATCACGGGCATCTATGCCCCTTTTGATGCAACCCATTATCTTATTGGCCTTAGCAGCAGCTGCCTGTCACTGGTTTTTACAGCTTAGTTTGTTATTTATTAAAATTCCTAGATCATTTTCCATGTCAGTGTTACTGAGTGTTTTACCATTTAGTATGTACGGGTGACTTGCATTATTCCTTCCCATGTGCATAACTTTACATTTGTCAGTGTTAAACCTCATCTGCCATTTCTCTGCCCAAGCCCCCAATCTATCCAGATCCCTCTGTAGCAGAAAACTGTCCTCTTCAGTGTTAATTACTTTACACAGTTTAGTGTCATCTGCAAAAATTGATATTTTACTGTGCAAGCCTTCTACAAGATCATTAATAAATATATTGAAGAGAATAGGGCCCAATACTGACCCCTGAGGTACCCCACTAGTGACAGTGACCCAATCTAAGTGTGTACCGTTAATAACCACTCTCTGTTTTCTATTACTAAGCCAGTTACTTACCCACATACAGATATTTTCTCCTAGTCCAAGTGTTTTCATTTTATATACTAACCTTTTATGAGGTACGGTGTCAAATGCTTTGGAGAAGTCCAGATATATGACATCCACTGATTCACCCCGGTCAAGTCTAGAACTTACCTCCTCATAGAAACTGATTAAATTAGTTTGACATGACCGATCCCTCATGAAGCCATGCTGATATGGTGTAATTTGCTTATTTTCATTGAGATACTCCAAGATAGCATCTCTTACAAAACCTTTAAACACTTTACCAACAACAGATGTTAAACTTACCGGCCTATAATTTCCAGGCTCTGTTTTTGGACCCTTTTTGAATATTGGCACCACATTTGCTATACGCCAGTCTGGTGGAACATTCCCTGTCAGTATGGAGTCCGTTAATATAAGGGTCTGGCTAGGACATCACTTAATTCCCTTAGGATACGGGGGTGTATGCCATCCGGTCCTGGCGATTTGTCTATTTTAATCTTTTTAAGTCGCTGCTGTACTTCTTCCTGGGTCAGACAGGGCACTTTTAAAGGGGAATTTACTTTTACATTTTGCATTTCATCTGACAGTTTATTTTCCTCAGTGAAAACAATAGAGAAGAAAATATTTAATAGCTTAGTTTTATCCTCGTCGCTTTCTGCAACTCACCCCTCATTGCTATGTAGAGGGCCGACTCCTTCAGATTTATATTTTTTACAATTTATATAATTGAAAAACATTTTAGGGTTAGTTTTGCTCTCTTTGGCAATTAATCTCTCGGTCTCTAGTTTGGCAGTTTTTATTAGTTTTTTACATATTCTATTTTTTTCCTTATAGTTTATCAGAGCTTCCTGGCTCCCCTCCTGTTTTAGTGATTTATATGCTTTCTTTTTGTCATTTATTGCTTTTTTTACGGTTCTATTTATCCACATTGGTTTCTTCTTATTTCTTATCCTTTTATATCTATAAAGTATGCATCGATCACAGTTAGATGTTACGATGCTTTTAAAAATCTCCCATTTTGTGGTTGATGTTTAATTATTAATGTCCCCCAGTATTTCCCGCTTTATTTATAATGCTCTCCCCTCTGTACTGTTCCCAATAGTGCCCCTTATTTTTTTCCCTCAACAACACCCCTTGTATTTTTATGTCTACCAGCAATACCCCCTGTATTTTTGTCTCCCAACAGTGCCCCCAGTATTTTTATGTCCCCTCTGTACTGCCTCCGGTATTTGTATTTCCCTTAGCAGTGCCCTCTGTATTTTTATGTCCCTCTGAGGGCTACAAGAGTAAATGATGCTGCCTGGGCAGGATGTAGCGCTGTCCGACTCGCCTGTCAGGAGCCTGACACAATTGCGTTGTTTGCGTAGTGGTCAAACCACCACTGCTTATATGGGGGCACTTCCAGTAGGCGGCGAGATGGTTCTCTTTCTTGGGGGATACCTCTTTGCATAATTATTGTTATAATTATTGGATGTATAGTATTTTTTTATGAAATCGAAAATTTGTTATATTCATGCTTTGCCATTTTTTCTTATTTAAACGGCTTATATTCCTAGAATCATTGTTGTGAAACAGATGCTAGCAGTCTTGGTCCCACCCCCATCTGTGACTTTATTTCTGAGAAAACAGAACTTTTGAATATATGCAAATGAGCCTCTAGCAGAGAGGCTCATAGAGGCTCTATTCTCCCTGTCATCATGATTCTCAGATACACAAAAGGGGGGGTCAGTCAGCACGTCCCTGTATGCAGGTGCACGTAACTGTGGCACATATACATACAAATAAAAAAATACAACAGCACTCTGCAGCTAGAACTCTGCCCTGCCTCTATGATAGAAGCTCTGAGGTCGTTAGTGTACATTTTGATCAAAAGGTAATAAGCCACTCGCCACGCCAAGGCCGCCTCGTGAGTGGTCCTAACGCTAAATCCTACCTGTTATGGGCCATGACAGCCACATAAAATCCAGGTAACAGGTAGGATTTAGCGTTAGGACCACTCACGAGGCGGCCTTGGCGTGGCGAGTGGCTTATTACCTTTTGATCAAAATGTACACTAACGAACTCTTATAGCTTCTATCATAGAGGCAGGGCAGAGTTCTAGCTGCAGAGTGCTGTTGTATTTTTTTATTTTATTTATCATGATGTCATCATGCCTGGCCCTCCTAACTTCTCCTTGTCTCGTGCCCTTTCAATGTGCTTCAGTACCTTGCTCAGTACAGATAAGATCTGCCGGTTAGCCTCTCTACTGTACTGCTTACATGGCTGCAGTGGTGACATGCCAATATACCCCATATGACTGCTGCACGCAATCAGTTGCATTATTAGTATACAACACAAGACCGCTGACGCCCATGATTGGCTGCAGCGGTCATGTCAAAGTTGCAAACAGTGACCTGGATATGACACTGGAAACTACAGTGGATTAAACTGGTGAGTATTAACTCTTGTTTTCAAAATTGCATGCACTGTGAAAATGTCTAAATAACTCTGAAAACCCCTTTACATATTTTTTTCATGGATTATAGATAATATAATTTTCTTCCCATACAGGTTGGATGTTGATGAAATCAAAGCTGCAAATGCCTTCAAGAAGTGGTGCATCATTCCAATTCTTGGGTTGATTGAGAATTCTTTACATGATGCCAGCCTGTTGCATACTTCGTTTTGCCTTTTGCATCAAATAATTAATTCCTGCTCAAAAGTTGCAGATATGCTGCTTGATAGTGGTTTGCTATATGCTTTGTGTAATACATTAGCAACCCTATGTGGTATTGAAACGAGGTAAGTTTTTTTTTTCTTCTGTGATATTGAGGGGAGCCACACAGAAAATTGCACAACCATCATACACAACTATAATCAGCCGGTGAAATAGTTATTGGTAAACTATGATGTACTTTCTAAATCAAATTAAAGCATAGCCATTGTTGATAAAAACAACAACCATGATCTCTGCTTTTCTGTGGTAGATGTATGTTAGATATTGTGGAGCCTAACATCAGATGGCTAACTGATAGGGTGTATTCACATGACCGTAAGTGTTTTGTGGTTTGCGAATTGCGAATCTGCAAAACACGTATACCGGCCGTGTGCATTCTGTGATTGTTGACACAAATAGGACTTGCTCTATATTTTTGGTGGGCCGCGGAACAGATGCGGACCCAGAATTATGGCCGTGCGAATGCACCCTTACATATATTAAAATCTGCTAATGATTTATACTAAGAAAGCTAGTTTAGTGCTCTCATTAAAAGAAACCAAATAAGAGTATTGCAGGTTTGATACCTTTTAAAGGCTAATAAAATAGAAGTAATGATGTTACATAGCTTTTGAGACATCACCAGTCCCTTCATCAGGCGCACTATACCAAGAAAGGGTATGCTTTGTTTGGAGCTAGATTTATAATTTCATTGCGATTAGTGTTACGGTTGCTTCTTCCATGTCAGCTCTCCACATACTGGTAAACACTGGTGGTTAGATTATGACTTTCCAATATACTAAAAGGGTTCTCTGAGCCCAAGCGAAAATGAATTAAGGGCCAGAATGCATTTTAAATTATATAAAAAAAAGCCATTCACCAGTCTTCTATTCCAGCAGTAAGGGTCCTGTCCCTGCTGCTTCTGGTTTCCTGTAGATCGGAAGTGTGATGTCCCCTGTGAATGGCTGGTGCAGTGCATGTGATGACGGACAGGACTAAACACCTCCGATCTACAGGAAATCGGAAGCAGTGGGAACTTGACCCTTAGTGCAGAAACAGAGTCCCAGTGAACAGTTGAGTCTTTCTTTTTTTATGTTACACGTTCCAGACCATAAAGGGGTTGTGCAACAATTCATATTGATGACCTCTCCTTAGCACAGGTCATCAATATCAGAGCGAGTTAATAGAGTGAGTACCTGTCATTACACTGCACTTCCAAGAAGAATTGTAGTGTAATGAACAGGAAGCGGCGCTCACGTGGAGCGCTGCCTCGTCTGCAAACAGCTGATTGGTGGTGGTGCTGGGTGTCAGACCTCCGCCAATCAGATATTGATGACCTATCCTGAGCATAGGTCATCAATATAAATCGCTGCACAACCCCTTTAATTAATTTTAGCTTGTAAGGGCTCTTTCACACTTGCGTATTTCTCTTCTGGCATAGAGTTCCGGCGTCGGGGCTCTATGCCGGAAAAATCCTCATCAGGATTATCCCAATGCATTCTGAATAGAGAGAAATCCGTTCAGGATGTCTTCAGTTCAGGACCGGAACGTTTTTTGGCCGGAGAAAATACCGCAACATGCTGCGCTTTTTGCTCTGGCCAAAAATCCTGAACACTTGCCGCATGGCCGGATCCGGAATTAATGCCCATTGAAAGGCATTAATCCAGATCCAGCCTTAAGCTAAACGTCGTTTCGGCACATTGCCGGATCCGACATTTACTACTACTATGGCAACCAGGACTTTAATAGCGTCCTGGCTGCCATAGTAACACTGAAAGCATTTTGAAGACTGATCAGTCTTCAAATGCTTTTAGTTCACTTGCGTTGCTACGGATCCGGCGGGCACTTCCGGCGACGGAAGTGCACGCCGGATCCTAACAACGCAAGTGTGAAAGAGTAGGCCTCTTAGGCAGTCAGACTACTCCTTTACTTTTGAAAATGTAATTCCTGTATGATTTATTTTAAAAAAAAGACAGAAAAGGAAGACAAAATTGATTAGAATGCTAGTATGTTTTAATTATGAATTAGAAGTATGTAATTGTAAGATCTCTAAACATTGTTACACAAAGGAGCAGCAAGGTGGCCAATCTTACCTGCATTCAGAGAACCAAAAATAGCAAATAATAAGAATAATGTTTAAATTGCAAAGCTATTTCACAACCGAACAGCTTTATTTGGTAAATGTAGAAACCACCATATGGAATCAGTGAACACCAATATTTAGCATTTAGTTGTATTTATTTCATGTGACATTCTTGTAGACAAGGGGTAGTTTTGGCATTTCTTGGACTTCCTTCACATTGCAAAGCATGTGAGCCTGCTAAGCTCCACTATCAGCTTAAGACCCGATTCATACGACCGTGATCGGTCCAGGAAACATTGTCCATGGGTCGGCCCCATCTTCCAGGCTGACTGCGACTCGTCTGACCCAAACTGACTGTGCAATAGTAATTTATGATTTAAGTACACAGTAATGACCCCCTGATTGGATGGAGACTATCATAAATTGCTATGATACAGTCAGTTCGGGTCAGGCGATCCATGGTCGGCCTGGGAGATGTGTTTGACACACCATGTTTCCCAGGCTGATCACAGACATTTGCATGAGCCCTATTATTGCAACCAGGGCATTCCTGCTACTGCTCTACATCTGGGAAGGGCCCCTCTCCCTTATGGCTAGCAGTGCGGCCTCAAGCAATTTGCCTGGTTTGTGTGGTGTACAATACTTATCCAAATGTGGGCCAGATTAAACACCGAAAAGTAAAATGAAAGGTGCTGGAAAAGTATTACCACCTATAAGAGATACCTAAAGCATACTGTGACCACCAATATACAAAATATTTAAAAATGTACCGTATTTTTTGCCCTATAAGACGCACTGGCCCATAAGACGAATTTTTTGGGGAAGAAAATAAGAAATATATTTTTAACCAAAAGGTGTGTTATTGGTGGGTTTGGAACTAATGGTGGTCTGTGCATGACACTATTACTGGGGATCTGTGGATGGCACTGTTATGGGGGATCTGGGGATGATACTGTTATGGGGGATCTGGGGATGACACTGTGATGGGGGATCTGTGGATGGCACTGTGATGGGGGATCTGTGGATGGCACTGTTATGGGGGATCTGTGGATGGCACTGTGATGGGGGATCTGTGGATGGCACTGTGATGGGGGATCTGTGGATGGCACTGTGATGGGGGATCTGTGGATGGCACTGTGATGGGGGATATGTGGATGGCACTGTGATGGGGGATATGTGGATGGCACTGTGATGGGGGATCTGTGGATGGCACTGTGATGGGGGATCTGTGGATGGCATTGTGATGGGGGATATGTGGATGGCACTATTATGGGGATCTGTCGATGGCACTGGGATGGGGGATATGTGGATGGCACTGTGATGGGGGATATGTGGATGGCACTGTGATGGGGGATATGTGGATGGCACTGTGATGGGGGATATGTGGATGGCACTGTTGTGTCATCCACAGACCCCCACCCCATAACAGCGCCAACCACAGATCCCCCCATCCTGCCGCTCACAGTCCTGCACTATAAAGTTATAAAATGTCCCCTCATTCATAAAATGTCCCTCATACACAAAACATGCCTCACTTATTACTGAGTTACCGGTACATAGTAAGAGCTTTGAATAATGCCGCAGGCTGGTTGGGCGGATGGCAGCGTGACTCACTGACATCATGTGCCTGCGCTGTCTGCTTCATTCATAAAGTAGGCGGCATGGGCACATGACATCAGGGAGTCAAGCTGCCGTCCCCCAGACGGCCTGCCCGCATTATTCGTGAAGCTCTTACTATGTACCGGTAACTACAGTAATAAGTGAGGGGACATGTTTTATTGAATGAGGGGACATTTTATAACTTTATAGTGCAGGACTGTGAGCAGCGGGGCCGGAGCACAATGAACGCACAGGCCCCGCCGCAATTGCCTGCTCCCAGCTCCTCCTCCCGGTCCCTCCCCGCTCATACATCGCAAGCTGCGATGTAAAAATGTCAGCGTTCGCCCCATAAGACACAGGGACATTTGCCCCCCATTTTTGGGGGAGAAATTGCGTCTTATGGGGCGAAAAATAGAGTAATTTCTATTAGAATTTAAAATTGACATAATAAAACATAAATAAATTGGCACTAACAAACACACTCCACAGGAGTATGCCATAAAGGAGTCAACTAATAAAAAGACAAGCAAGAAGTACAATCTATTGGAGGAATGGTTAAACCAGGAAGAACCGCTTGTCCGCTTGGACACCCACTCTCAAATTACAAAAATGTTAGCAATTCAAAGCATGTGAAATACAGACCCAAAATGGCACCTCCAAAACGCTCCTCTCTGGTTTGTGTGGTGGTTGCATATCATGTATTCACTTTTACAATATGAATTTTAGTTAATTGTTTCACTCTAGGATTCATGTTTATGAGTTATCCCATCCTTCTGATAGTAGTGTACAATTGTTATCCTGACTTGGGATAGAAGACCCTTCTATCCCAAGTCAGGATAACAATTGTACACCTTACTTATCAGAAGGATGGGAATAACCCTTAACTTTGTGTCCCCACCAACTGTGTGGGGAACAACTTTGAAGGAGATAGAGTGCTTTGCACCCTACAATTTTTAGGAATATTGGGGATCCCAGTAGTTTGATCCTCACCAGTCAGAAAGCGCTGATATCTTAGTTGAATGCTGTCATCTCCTGTGAGTGGAATAATCTCTTTGAACAAAGAATTTTGAAGGTAAGATTGCTTGTGACTGAAAAGGTGCCATATGTTTAAAAGAGGACAGATGCCCAGAAATATGATCAGTGGATGGAGCTCGAAGCCAAGAGGCCCGTCCCTGTGTAGTAGTACTGGTCTATCAGCTTAAGACCCGATTCATACGACCGTGATCGGTCCAGGAAACATTGTCCATGGGTCGGCCCCATCTTCCAGGCTGACTGCGACTCGTCTGACCCAAACTGACTGTGCAATAGTAATTTATGATTTAAGTACACAGTAATGACCCCCTGATTGGATGGAGACTATCATAAATTGCTATGATACAGTCAGTTCGGGTCAGGCGATCCATGGTCGGCCTGGGAGATGTGTTTGACACACCATGTTTCCCAGGCTGATCACAGACATTTGCATGAGCCCTATTATTGCAACCAGGGCATTCCTGCTACTGCTCTACATCTGGGAAGGGCCCCTCTCCCTTATGGCTAGCAGTGCGGCCTCAAGCAATTTGCCTGGTTTGTGTGGTGTACAATACTTATCCAAATGTGGGCTAGATTAAACACTCGAAAAGTAAAATGAAAGGTGCTGGAAAAGTATTACCACCTATAAGAGATACCTAAAGCATACTGTGACCACCAATATACAAAATATTTAAAAATGTACCGTATTTTTTGCCCTATAAGACGCACTGGCCCATAAGACGAATTTTTTTGGGGAAGAAAATAAGAAATATATTTTTAACCAAAAGGTGTGTTATTGGTGGGTTTGGAACTAATGGTGGTCTGTGCATGACACTATTACTGGGGATCTGTGGATGGCACTGTTATGGGGGATCTGGGGATGATACTGTTATGGGGGATCTGGGGATGACACTGTGATGGGGGATCTGTGGATGGCACTGTGATGGGGGATCTGTGGATGGCACTGTTATGGGGGATCTGTGGATGGCACTGTGATGGGGGATCTGTGGATGGCACTGTGATGGGGGATCTGTGGATGGCACTGTGATGGGGGATCTGTGGATGGCACTGTGATGGGGATATGTGGATGGCACTGTGATGGGGGATCTGTGGATGGCACTGTGATGGGGGATCTGTGGATGGCATTGTGATGGGGGATATGTGGATGGCACTATTATGGGGATCTGTCGATGGCACTGGGATGGGGGATATGTGGATGGCACTGTGATGGGGGATATGTGGATGGCACTGTGATGGGGGATATGTGGATGGCACTGTGATGGGGGATATGTGGATGGCACTGTTGTGTCATCCACAGACCCCCACCCCATAACAGCGCCAACCACAGATCCCCCCATCCTGCCGCTCACAGTCCTGCACTATAAAGTTATAAAATGTCCCCTCATTCATAAAATGTCCCCTCATACAATAAAACATGCCCCCTCACTTATTACTGTAGTTACCGGTACATAGTAAGAGCTTTGAATAATGCCGGCAGGCTGGTTGGGCGGATGGCAGCGTGACTCACTGACATCATGTGCCTGCGCTGTCTGCTTCATTCATAAAGTAGGCGGCATGGGCACATGACATCAGGGAGTCAAGCTGCCGTCCCCCCAGACGGCCTGCCCGCATTATTCGTAAGCTCTTACTATGTACCGGTAACTACAGTAATAAGTGAGGGGACATGTTTTATTGAATGAGGGGACATTTTATAACTTTATAGTGCAGGACTGTGAGCAGCGGGGCCGGAGCACAATGAACGCACAGGCCCCGCCGCAATTGCCTGCTCCCAGCTCCTCCTCCCGGTCCCTCCCCGCTCATACATCGCAAGCTGCGATGTAAAAATGTCAGCGTTCGCCCCATAAGACACAGGGACATTTGCCCCCCATTTTTGGGGGAGAAATTGCGTCTTATGGGGCGAAAAATAGAGTAATTTCTATTAGAATTTAAAATTGACATAATAAAACATAAATAAATTGGCACTAACAAACACACTCCACAGGAGTATGCCATAAAGGAGTCAACTAATAAAAAGACAAGCAAGAAGTACAATCTATTGGAGGAATGGTTAAACCAGGAAGAACCGTTTGCCGTTTGGCACCCACTCTCAAATTACAAAAATGTTAGCAATTCAAAGCATGTGAAATACAGACCCAAAATGGCACCTCCAAAACGCTCCTCTCTGGTTTGTGTGGTGGTTGCATATCATGTATTCACTTTTACAATATGAATTTTAGTTAATTGTTTCACTCTAGGATTCATGTTTAAGGGTTATTCCCATCCTTCTGATAAGTAAGGTGTACAATTGTTATCCTGACTTGGGATAGAAGACCCTTCTATCCCAAGTCAGGATAACAATTGTACACCTTACTTATCAGAAGGATGGGAATAACCCTTAAACTTTGTGTCCCCACCAACTGTGTGGGGAACAACTTTGAAGGAGATAGAGTGCTTTGCACCCTACAATTTTTAGGAATATTGGGGATCCCAGTAGTTTGATCCTCACCAGTCAGAAAGCGCTGATATCTTAGTTGAATGCTGTCATCTCCTGTGAGTGGAATAATCCTTTGAACAAAGAATTTTGAAGGTAAGATTGCTTGTGACTGAAAAGGTGCCATATGTTTAAAAGAGGACAGATGCCCAGAAATATGATCAGTGGATGGAGCTCGAAGCCAAGAGGCTCCGTCCCCTGTGTAGTAGTACTGGTCATGTGCTGGAGCTCTGCTCCGATTCAGGTGACTGAAAACTGTGCTGCAGTACCCTGGCACAGCCACTGTACAGTGGATGGAGACTTCTGGCTCAGTCCAGCCAAATCTAATTCCTGGCAAATGTCTTTAAAATGTAAACTTCATATGACTGCACATAACATTTATTGGTTTAGTAAACTTAAATGTAGTATGGCTATTCTTATGGTGCAACTGTCACAACAGAGGAAACAGTTGGGAAATTCTGGTGGCACTCCAAAGGCAAGAAAATTCACAGAGAAAGTTTTATTGGTGCAGAAGACTACATCCCCTGAAACACAGTCTTTTGCACCAATTAAACGTTCTTCCATTACCTTCAGTGAATCTTCTTGCCTTTATAATGCTGCTAGAAGGTCCCAACTTTCCTCTGTTGTGACAGTTGTTTCCGGAGTATCCTCCCGGCTTTTTGAATACCGAAGGACAGCGAGCAGCACCCAAAGCTTTGATTTTCTACATTTTCGCAGAGCTGTTGTGCGCTTAGCATGATGACATGTGGTGAGTGTCCAATAGCATAGCCTCACCTGTTCTCCTAAACGGTCCTGCACATTTGCGGTTTCCTATGTTTCTCCTTCAAGTTCAGCCATACTGATGGAGCGCCACAATTTTAATTAACAAAAGTATTTAAATAAAGAGTTGGTAAAAATAGGTTGTAACGCACCAACACCATTATATAAGTAACATCAGGATCAATCTACAGTATACCATATTGGATCAAAAGAACAATGTTTCTCGTCTTGTTTGCTATTTCATGCTGTACTCTACATGTCACTCATGTCTGGCATCTGTTCCTGGGTATAGAAACCCACATGACCATATATGACTTCTAAAATTACATGTCAAATAAGTTCTCAGTAGCCATACTTGTGCATCATATGGTCGTTCATGGAGTGATCAGGCATCCAGAATACTTACATTCAGAGCAAGTGCATATCAAATGTTGTCTTTTGTGCAAATAGGATTTACTGTATTTTAGAAATTAAAATTAGGTAAGCAATGCACACACTTAGCTAAAGCAAACATGATTCATCTGACAAAGCCACCACCATTTAGTCTAGTTCTGATGCCTACATGCCCACTGTATATTCTTTTGGCAGTGGACAAGAATCAGCATTGCAACAGCATAATATAGCCAACAGTAAATTTTTCAGCAATTTTTGCTACAGTATCTCTTTTGAGGGATCAAACTGAACAGACTACTCTTTGCTACCTATGCAAATCAGCGAGCCTTGGTTGTCTATGAACCTGCCAGTGGTT
Organism: Bufotes viridis; assembly: GCA_033119425.1. NCBI lineage: Eukaryota > Metazoa > Chordata > Amphibia > Anura > Bufonidae > Bufotes > Bufotes viridis. The sequence goes on from CM065592.1 coordinate 308,056,586, forward strand.
CATTGGTATACCTACTTTGGACCATTTTTGGTATCTATTAACCACTGCATACTGGGAATTCCACACAAGACCTGCTTTTTGAGATACTATGACCCAGTCACCTAGTTATCACAATGCGGCCTTGTCAAAGCCACTTAGATCTTTGCTTGCCCCTTTTTTTCCTGCACATCATCTTCAATAACCGACTCTTCACCTGCTGCCTGCCTAATGTATCTCAGTCCTTAAAAGGAACCAGTATCTTGAAGGAGTTGGATTTAAAGGGTTTGTGCATTAAAAGAGACAGTATGTTCTAGCTATTCCAGCATATCTACAGATATCATGAACCCTTTTCCTAAGCGTTGCCTGTAGTATTCTTACTGAGAAATACTTGTAAAAAGTATTGTAATAAGTAAAAATTGTGAAGAGACCTTTGTGTGCTCTTAAACATTACACCAAAGATTGGGCCCTTCCCCAGGTCATGCAGTTAAAATGATCTCATCTCAAAATCCTGACTCCTGACACGGAAGAGGACTCTGACCACAGTGTTGATAAGTAAACTTGCAGTATTTTCTGGAGCTCCAGTTATCATATCTTTTCTGTTTTTCAGTGTTATGTTCAAACCTTTTTTAAAGGTTATACATTTTTATGGTTATGTATATTTGTTACTCCCTCTTTCCTCTTTTCTTTACTAAAAAGCTCTATACTCGGTCTTTGTTCATTTTCCCCTATTTCAATAATGGCGGCCCTCTCTATTAAAATTACATCCCTTAATGCTAAAGGTATTAACTCCCCATCTAAATGCAGCCTGGTCATATCTGTACTTTTCTTCCTTTCTTGTACTTTTCTGTACTTTCTTAAAACATAATGACCCTTCTGTCATTATGTTTTAAGAAAACCATTTTTGCCAAACTCACCTTCAAAACTTTTCTCACTCAGGATACCCTAAATGGTTTTACAGCTGCCACCCCACTTTTGCCGGGGGTATACCCCAGTATAGCAGTCCATAAAGACCCCCCCTTCACTTAGCTAAATACGGCTAATCACTCTAGGGTCAGATACATTTTTCTCAAGGGCACCATTGCTAATACAACCATAACCATATTTCATCTTTTTGCCCCAAACTATGGACACGCATTATCCACTCTGCACACTTTTAAGTTGTTTACCTCGGGTGTTCTAATTGCGGGAGGTAGTTTAAATGCAACACTTAGCCTCTTATTGGATTCCTCCTCTGGTAAATCTGCTTAGTCTATTGAGGCCCTTAGCAATCAAAGCTTTAGAAGAACTACACTTAATCAATTATTGGAAATTTCACAACCCTTTAGTAAAAGACTATACCAACTACTCATATAACTCATATATACTCATATAACTACACATATCAGCTCTTTAACTATTTATTTGTAGCTTGTGATTGGCTAGATCATACTTCTTGACCAACTGTGGGAAGCATGTCAGTCTTTGATAACGCCCTGATATCAATAGATATTATTATTATTATTATTATTATTATTATTACTATACGTTACTCACCCAAGTGAGGATATTTTTGACCCTTCCAGGTTTGAAGCCCTGTCCCACAGATCAAACTTACTCTTTCAAAAGAATTTCAACCCGCATACTTCCATCCCTACCATATGGGAAATTCCTAAGACTGTGAGAAGGGGTAAATTATTTGCCAACTGAAAAAAACTACAAACTAAATAAACCTCTCATGGCTTGGGCTGGTTTCCAGATAGGGATAAGGGTACTTTCACACTGGCGGCATAGCTATCCGGCAGGCTGTTCCGGCGGGTGAACAGCCTGCCGGATCCGGCATGCCGCAAGTACCTGTGCACTGCCGTGGAGCTACGGCGCAGCACAGCAGTGCACGGCAGAGATCGCCAGGACTAAAAAGTCAGACCCGCAGTACTTTTAGTCCGGCTATCTCCGGCCGTGCTGCGCCGTAGCTCCGCCCCCCGGCCTAATATAGTCAATGGGAATGGAGCAGCAGCACGGCAGTGCACATGTACTTGCGGCATGCCGGATCCGGCAGGCTGTTCACACGCCAGAACAGCCTGTCTGATAGCTACGCAGCAAATGTGAAAGTACCCTAAGAGGTAAAAGCAAAACCACCTCAACCTGAATATTCCCGTTACCTCTTAGTTGGGGGCGCTTAGAGGCCCAGTTGTCTTATCCTATACTCCCACAAAACACTTACCATCACTTTATACAAAAAATTATATAATATACTTTTTCCCATATAAAATTTATAATATCTACTCCCCATATAATATAGTCCTCCCCCACAAGATACTTTACAATATATGCTGCCCATATAATATCATACTATATACTCTACCTCACAAAATACTGTATAATATACGCTCCCCACATTATATTGTATAATATTGTTGAGATGTGGGTGTATATGCCGTTAAAAACAGTCTAAACTCAGTTCTTGGCACAAGCAACACTCATATTTATTTTGAGCAAAAATAAAGCAATAAAAAAAAACATGATCCTTATGGGTCTTTGCAACTACCTTGGTAGCAAGTAGCTACCCCAGTGTCCAGCTAACACACTGAACTGAAGATGGAGAAAAAAAACAAACAAAAAAACAGCACATTGCACAGGTGCACAATCTCAGGTTCACAATCTTAAAGGGATACACACACATTTTACATTTCCAAAAACAAGTAAGGGGATAATGCTGTATGTTAGTGTGAACAATGCCTTAGTCTGTCTGCATAAATAATAGCGGATAGAGAGATAGGTTTGCTGGCCAGCAAGAAAATGAAAGCATACAAGAAAGACATACAGATGCACACACAGACAAACCAATGACAGCATCTGCAGCTTTTTCCCACCCCTCTTTCTCATACAAAGCTCTGATCATTTGTTTCACTCCACTGTCTCTTATTAGGTAGTGTCTAAATCCCATGTGCCTTAAGGACCTTCCAACATCACAGGGTCAGGATCTATAATGTGGGATATAGGAGCAGGGTAACATCTACATCCCAGTTCTGTGGTCATAAAGATTAGTAATATAAAAACAATAATAACAAACTCTAATGATATTGTGTTCGGTTAAGCAGATGGTCAGTTGGGAATTAGGCTTTGAATGTCACTTGACCAGGAGCTAACCTAGAAATCATAGCAAAAATCGGAATTGGCCCCCGATGCCCTGTTCCAAGCCCCTCCCACTACCTATATTGGCTGCTCCCTGGCCACGACACCTTTTCACCCACAAATGAAGTTATCAAATGTACCATAAATAACCTAATCAAACAGCTAGGAATAAAAAAAATAATAATAAAAATACATGCCGGCTATTAGCAGAGCTGAACAGAGCAAGCACAGGGCAGTAGCTCACATAAAACATTACTTTCCTGTCTGTATCCGCTCTGCTAACGCCTGACATAGCCCATATACAATACAGACCAAAAGTTTGGACACACCTTCTCATTCAAAGAGTTTTTTTTATTTTCATGACTATGAAAATTGTAGATTCACACTGAAGGCATCAAAACTATGAATTAACACATGTGGAATTATATACATAACAAAAAAGTGTGAAACAACTGAAAATATGTCATATTCTAGGTTCTTTAAAGTAGCCACCTTTTGCTTTGATTACTGCTTTGCACACTCTTGGTGAGCTTCAAGAGGTAGTCACCTGAAATGGTCTTCCAACAGTCTTGAAGGAGTTCCCAGAGATGCTTAGCACTTGTTGGCCCTTTTGCCTTCACTCTGCGGTCTAGCTCATCCCAAACCATCTCAATTGGGTTAAGGTCTGGTGACTGTGGAGGCCAGGTCATCTGGCACAGCACCCCATCACTCTCCTTCATGGTTAAATAGCCCTTACACAGCCTGGAGGTGTGTTTGGGGTCATTGTCCTGTTGAAAAATAAATGATGGTCCAACTAAACGCAACCCGGATGAAATAGCATGCCGCTGCAAGATGCTGTGGTAGCCATGCTGGTTCAGTATGTCTTCAATTTTGAATAAATCCCCAACAGTGTCACCAGCAAAGCACCCCCTATACCATCACACCTCCTCCTCCATGCTTCACGGTGGGAACCAGGCATGTAGAGTCCATCCGTTCACCTTTTCTGCGTCGCACAAAGACCAAAGATCTCAAATTTGGACTCATCAGACCAAAGCACAGATTTCCACTGGTCTAATGTCCATTCCTTGTGTTCTTTAGCCCAAACAAGTCTCTTCTGCTTGTTGCCTGTCCTTAACAGTTGTTTCCTAGCAGATATTCTACCATAAAGGCCTGATTCACACAGTCTCCTCTTAACAGTTGTTCTAGAGATGTGTCTGCTGCTAGAACTCTGTGTGGCATTGACCTGGTCTCTAATCTGAGCTGCTGTTAACCTGCGATTTCTGAGGCTGGTGAGTCGGATGAACTTACACTCCGCAGCAGAGGTGACTCTTGGTCTTCCTTTCCTGGGGTGGTCCGCATGTGAGCCAGTTTCTTTGTAGCGCTTGATGGTTTTTGTGACTGCACTTGGGGACACTTTCAAAGTTTTCCCAATTTTTCGGACTGACTGACCTTCATTTCTTAAAGTAATGATGGGCACTCGTTTTTCTTTACTTAGCTGCTTTTTTCTTGCCATAATACAAATTATTAACAGTCTATTCAGTAGGACTATCAGCTGTGTATCCGCCTGACTTCTCCACAACGCAACTGATGGTCCCAACCCCATTTATAAGGCAATAAATCCCACTTATTAAACCTGACAGGGCACTCCTGTGAAGTGAAAACCATTTCAGGTGACTACCTCTTGAAGCTCACCAAGAGAATGCCAAGTGTGTGCAAAGCAGTAATCAAAGCAAAAGGTGGCTACTTTGAAGAACCTAGAATATGACATACTTTCAGTTGTTTCACACTTTTTTGTCATGTATATAATTCCACATGTGTTAATTCATAGTTTTGATGCCTTCAGTGTAAATCTACAATTTTCATAGTCATGAAAATAAAGAAAACTCTTTGAATGAGAAGGTGTGTCCAAACTTTTGGTCTGTACTGTATGCCAGACTTTAGCAGTGCTATGCTGGTATAGCAGTTTTCAAGTCTGTTCAGCGCTCAGTGCTGCAGGGGAATCTGTACGTAAGGGGTATACATATACACTGATAAGCAAAAGGGTAAAATGTTTAGATTTTTTGACTTTCAGGCTCCATATCTCACTGTCCACTACAGCTTCGAACTTTAGACTACCATCATTTTAGACAATCATCTTGGCTATCTCATACATAAATTGGACTCACAACTATTTAGCATATAATTAGTTATGCAGATTCTTGTCATCTAACTGCATTGTTATTGTTTTACTCCTGGTGGTGGAACAATCTTTTTCTTCTTGTATACTTCAAATTACAACCTGTTCTCACATTCACTAATAGGTCTGTATGTTATTAGTTTGATTCCAAAGCAAAAGGTCACTGGTTCGAATCGAGGACCAGCCATGAAAAAGAAACCGCATCAGTCCAGCTCATCGATAGCGGTATCTCGGCCAAGAAAATTGACAAATTGCATCATGTGAGTGCCATCACAGTTGGAAGAATACAAAATGAAGTCCGTCCTTCCATTTAAAAGCCAAGAGGTGGATATCCAGGCAAAATATCAGAGTCAACAAGTCGGCTTATCATGAAGTCTGTCAGTTCTTGTGTGACAAACACAGCAGTGGAGGTGGCATGTATGCTTTGTAATAGTGAGATCACAGGTGTCCATGCAAGCACCGTATGACATGCATTACACAAGTGTGGAATAGTGACGCGAAAAAAAGGTTAAGAAGCCTCGACTTCATTATCATCATAAGAAGTGTCGGCTCGAGTTTGCAAAAAAGTACAAACAATGGACAGTAGAAGATTGGAAACAGGTGATTTGGAGCAATGAAACAGGTGTCAATAGACTGGACTCTGATGGGTGCAAATGGGTCTGTAAGAAACAAGGGAAAAGGGGACTCACTGATTGAGAAATTGAAGGAACTGTCAAGTTCGGTGGAGGAAGCCTGGTGATATGGGATGTTTCACAGCCCTTTGGATACTTGACCAGTATCGATGGTGTTCTCAATGCTAAACTATATGTGAGTATCCTACAAGACAAGTTACTTCATACACTCGAATACTATGGGTATGTAAAAGACGACATAGTATTCCAGCAGGACAACGACTCAAAGCGTATGTGAAGATTGGTGAAGAAATGGTTCAGTGACAATGAAGTAGAAAGGCTAGATTGACCCTCAAAATCCCCAGACCTCAATCCAATTGAACACTTAAAGGTAGAGTTGAAGAAAAAGCTGTATTCATACTTAAGGGAGTCGACCAGTATGCACCTACTTTGGGAACGTATAGAAGAGAACTGGGACCAGATTTCGGTCGAAATATGCTTGAAAGCCAAATGTAGATTCGCAAAATACAAAATCTATAAATATATATATATATATATATATATATATTAAATATAGAATTTTAGGAGAAAAACAGTAACAATGCAGTTATATGACAAGAATCTGCATAACTAATCATATGCAAAATAGTTGCAAGTCAAATTTTTGTATGAGTTGGCCAAGATAATTGTCTATAAAATGATGGTAGTTTCATGTTCGAAGCTACCCTTTTGCTCGTCAGTGTATAATTCAAAACGAGTGCAGTAAGCACAATCGAGATGAGTTGCAAACTAGTACAGAAAAGTCCTGTCCGTGAGGGCTTACAATCTACAAGGAATAGGAAAAGGACACAGGTAAGGGTAAAGCTGATCTTGGCAGTATAGTATCCACTGTAGGTACGAGTCTGATATGTTGGGGTAGAGAGTTTCAGAGTATAGGGGATGCAGGGGAGAAATATTGGAGGTGATGGTGAGAAGCGGTAATAAGAGGAGAGTACAGAAGGAGGTCTTGTGGGGATGTATCAGGAAAGTAGCTCAGAGATTTAAGGAGGGGAATGGTTGTGGACGGCCTTATTTGTGAGTATTTTAAACTGAATTTGCTGGGCAATGGGGAGCCAGTGAAGGGATTGGCAGAGGAGTAACGGGGGGGGGGGGGGGTGGATTAGTCAGGCAACAGAATTGAGGATAGATTGAAGGGGTGCTAGATGGAAGGCCACAAAGAAGAATTTACAGTAGTCTAGGCAGAAGACTTCTGGCTGAGGAATGAGCGGACTCAAGATATTTTTGACTTGGAGTCGGCAGGTGATAGGAAGGGCTTAGATGTGCAGTTTGAAGGACATGGCAGAATAGATAGGTCTGATAGGTCTGTTGGGTAGGTTGTGTGAGATGGGGGAATGATGATAAATTCTGTTTTATCCACCTTAAGTTTTAGAAAGCAGGAGGAGGAGGAGGATGATATAGAAGATTCTGGATGGTGGTGATATGGCAAATGTGCGTGTTATCAGCATAAAGAGAGGCAAAAGTGCGTGTTATTAGCATAAAGGTGATACTTAAATCCATGAGACTGTATGAGATGTCATGGGCCGAAGGTGTAGATTGAGAAGAGCAGGGGTCCTAGGACAGAGCCTTGAGGGACACAGAAAGAGTATGAGACGAGGAAGTGGCGTGGAAGTGGAAGACCCTAAATGTCCGTTCTGTTAGGTATGATTTTATCCAGGAGAGGTCAAAGTCTGTGAGGCCAAGAGATATAAACTATACCAGTGCCACTGTAGTCCGTCCCCCCTTTTCCTTATGAATTATACCCTGTACTGTTTGCTCTGTTGCTGCATATAGTGTGGATACATAGTGCCCCTGTGCGCAACTCAAGAACTTTTTATTAAAAGGAAACGGCAGTGCACACTGCTGCAGACTTATTGTTTGCACTGGAGAAGGCAGGACAGATCTTCACACATACTCCCAGGTCTCTATATGTCTGGCTCCTGTGGGTGCAGGTGCTGGTGAATTTATAGTCCTCAGACATCCCCCTGCTGTTCCTTGGTGGTGGGTTCACTGTGTAGGCTGACCATGCAAGTAGGCTGGTTTAGTTGCTCTAGGGAGTCTTAGGTCTACATTTCCCTCATATCCTAACAACAGGTGAGTTACTGGTGTCTGGATGCTGATGCTGATCACAGCAGTCAGGTCAGTTCACAGCAGAACCAACCCACAGCAGCAGTCATGTAGTCATGTGCTGGCACACCTTTCCTTGCTAGGTGCGCTGCAAGGCTAACCACTTAGCAGCTTTGGAAACAGCCAAGGGACCAAGGGCTACTTAATCCGTCCCTGTGAGCAGCCATAAGTGTGAAAAAGTCACAAAAATCTTTCAGATATTGGTTTGGATGGTGCACTTTATTTTGTTATTCACTTTGTCTCTTAATGTAGAACTTAAAGGGGTTGTCTTACTGGACAATCACAATACATTAGTAAGTTTCTTGTATTAAATTTGTCTACATCATTATTGCTATTTGCCACTTTTGGTTATGTATCTTCATGCATATAATATTATTATTATAGGAAGGACAATAATTGTTAATATTTTAAGACCCTAAATTTGCCATATATATTTGCTTTATGTTTATATATAGAAAATATAGGATCATAAAAGTGTAAACTGTATATAAAGACATCCGGTAACCCCGCTGACAAGACTCCACAAGCAGTTAGGCCTCTTTCTAGGAAAGTTACGTCACCATATGTTGGTCACTGGGCAGAGCTGACATACCAAGCACAGCCACTATACGATGTACGGTGCTGTTCTTGGTAAGCTTTAAACAGGCTGCAGCACTCATGGAAGCTCTGGTAAGCCCTGCGGTTTTCCCAAATCAGCTGATCGACTAAGGCTCTGGGAGTTAGACTTTTGCCGATCTCATATTGGTTACCTAACCTGAGGATAGGCCATCAGTATGAAAGTCTCAGACAACTCCTTAAACATTTATCTTAACTGGAGCAAAGGGGCCAACCCATGAAAAACAACCCCATCGCATTATCCTTCCTCCACAAAACTTTAAAGCTGGTATAATGCAATCGGGCAGGTAACTTTTTCCTGGCATTCACCAGACTTGTCCATCAGACTGCCAGATTGAGAAGTGTGATTGGTCACTCCACAGAAGATGTCTCCACTACTTCAGAGTCCAGTGGCGCTGTGCTTTACTCCACCCCATCCCACACTTGACATTGTGTTTGGTGAAACCCATGCCATGAAGCTCCCAGCACAGTTTTTGTTCTCATGTTCAGAAGAGCTTTGGAGACATTTTATGCAGTATGCTCCTCAGCACTCTGTGACCTAACTCTGTAACTTTACATGGTCTCTATTTCATGGCTGAGTTGCTCTGGTTCCTTCCACTGTACAATAATACCACTTATAGTTGATGGAGGAATATCTAGGACAGGGTTTCTCAACTCCGGCCTTCGGGACCCACCTACGGGTCATAATTGAGAGTATCCCACAGAATGAATACCTGTGGTAAGTCCTGATGCATGGGCACTAATTATATCACCTGCTCAATACTAAGGAAATCCTGAAAACATGACTTGGTAGGTGGGCCCCGAGGACCGGAGTTGAGAAACCCTGATTACATACAGCAGATGATGTCGAGAGGGAAGCGTTCCTTCCTGGTAATCGCCTGCTCATTAGTGGAGAAGACCCCTGCTATTACATGCAGAAATCTCCTCTATAGTATGAAGAGGAGCGATCTCTAATGCTATCACTCATCCGTCTACTGACTAGTTGTTTGCTGGCTGCAGATCGTGATTAGACAGCATGAACTGCTGCTGGCAAACAATCATTTTTAAATCTGGATTGCACGATGAACGAGCATTTGCTCGTTCATTGGGTAATTCTACCGAAGTATGGGGGAGACCTCCTGTCATCTCAACCCTCTGCCAAATTTGGATAAAATTAGGTATTTTGAACATTTCTCTTACACAGTTTGGGGATCTGATCAACATTAGGTTGCGCTCCACATTCCTCTTTTCCTGGGATCAGAACAGATTCTTATCAAGCAATTTGCTAGGTAGAAATAACCTGTTAATCCTTTTATTTTTATAACTGATTTTGTATGTCTGTTATTTCTTTACATTTTTTCTAACCAAAGTACTATACATTTTTATTACATCAAAACAACATCCTTTATGGTTTTTCTTTGTGACCTGAGCAAGCCCATTAACCTCCATTTTAAGTGTATGTTGGTAGTTTGTGTTACCGTGGGTCTGCTATAAGTGTGATTTGTGCTACTGTGAGCCTGCTTGCGAGTGGGGTGCTGTGGTGTTTTCTTTGAGCCCCTAATTAATTGGTATATTCAAATATCATAGAAGGTGGCAGCTTGTTAGGGTGGGATATATATTCAATCTCTGGCCTGTGTGTAGGTGTGTGCGATATTTAGTATGTGAAATAGATCAACCCTCGGCAATTGCATCTGGGTCACATAACAGGGAGGTCCCTGTATTTGACAGGTAGCATCAGTCAGGGTGTAGGTGCCTTTGTCAGATCTAAAGTTTTAATTAGAGATGAGCAAATTTCCGCTTATGAAATTCAATCCCACTTCGTGTGTTGGTAAAAAGTGAATTGCAAATGGATTCCGTTACCACGGACCATAACGCAATTCTATGACGGAATGCATAATTCCGTTATTCATGCCGTCATAATAGAAGTCTATGGGCTGCAAAACGGATCTGTCCCGTTTCCGTTATGCAGGGGAGGACTCCCCTGCATAATAGAAACGGGACAGAACCATTTTGCAGCCCATAGATTTCTATTATGATGGAATGAAAACCGTCAGTAACCCACTACTAACCAAGAAGTCTTGAAGGAAAACTGTCAACATCTTAAAGAGGCAGTCCAAAGTTCAGTATCCAATGCACACAAAAGCAACAACATTATAATGGCACATAATAGAAAAATATTTTCTCTTACCAATTGTGTTAAGACAGATTATACTAACTTTCTTCAAGGCAACATAAATGGGATTCTCCAGCGCCATTTAGAGAAAAGCAAGCTGTCGTAACATCTGTCCTTGTGTTCCATCATATGCCATTTGGGCTGGTTGGCGAATACTGGTGGTACATATGTAGAGCAATGTCTCATTGTGACAGTGCACACCTGCATCTGTTTCGTGTGTACTGGCCGTGGATACTTTGTGGTGTGAACATGACCATTGGTATGTCGCTCCTCTCTGTTCTGTTCAGAAAGGTGATGCTGCCACTTTCTGGCATAAATGACTGCATGCAGCTGTTATTGTCCGGCCGACAGCCAGCATGTATGCTGGATCACGCAGTCGTATCATTTCTGACAGCAATGTAAATGGAGCTTAAGGCCGCATTCACACTACTGTGGGACACCCATGTCCATTTTGAAGACCACAAACCATAGGTGCGCAAAACACACGCAACAAAAGTGTTCATCTCACATTGCAGTGAGGACCCATTGACTTCAATGAGTCCACTATCTGCAGGTGCCAAAGATAGGACATGTCCTATGTTTTGAGGCACGGAAGCACATGTGCTTCTGGGTCTGTGCCTCTGTGCCACAAAACATAGGGCATGTCCTGTCTTTGGCTCCTTCTTGCAGATCTTGGACTCATTGAAGTCAGTGGGTCTGCACTGCGATGCAGGGTGCCCATGGCCCATGCCTGTGTTGTGCAGATCTGCCATTTATGTTAATGAGGCCTTAAATAAGCACTTAATGACTCCAGCCCACTGTAATCATTTTATCAATCAAATAAATTCCCTAGCGGCTCTTGTGGTCCAAATAGCAGATCTGTAAAACAAAAAAACTGACACGCAAAAAACATCACATAAAACAAAACAAAAAAAACATACCCACTTGACATCCTTCTGACTTTCCCAGAGCTGCTTCAGCGGGCTCTCGTGCCTTAGTGCCCCCACACAGTAGTCATGCCCCCTTTGTGCTGCTTTCATAGTGGAATGTTCTTAGTGCCTTCACACAGCAGTTATTATCCTTAGTGCTCTCTTCATGGAAAATGCCAACTTTGTGCCTCCTTCACTTAAAATAATTAACATTTTGTGGCTGTATTACTAATAGCCTTACTAAGGTGGTCAGATTTAGCTTTTCGGAAATTCCAAGTTTTTGTGCCTCCATGAATAAACACTCTTTTGAAGGACAATTTTAAGTTTATTATATTATGGTCACTGTTTCTCACGTGTCCACCAACCTGCACATCTGTTGTTCTGTTAGGTCCGTTGGTTAATTCTAAGTCCAGTATGGCCATCCCACTGGTCGGGTCCTATACCTGTTGGGAAAGTTAATTGATATTAGACCGAAAAAAGTCATTTGTCCATCCAGTTCGGCCTGTTTCCTACAAGTTGATCCAGAGGAAGGCAAAAAAAAAACCTGCGAGGCAGAAGCCAATTTTCCCCACTTAAGGGGAAAAAAATTCCTTTCCGACTCCAATCAGGCAATCAGAATAACTCCCTGGATCAACGACCCCTCTCTAGTAGCTATAGCCTGAAATATTATTACACTCCAGAAATACATCCAGTCCCCTCTTGAATTCCTTTATTCTTAATTTTGATAACCTTTCAGGGTACTGTAGTTCCCCATTCCAGTTATTACTTTAGTTGCCCTCCTCTGAACCCTCTCCAGCTCTGCTATGTCTGCCTTGTTCACAGGAGCCCAGAACTGTACACAGTACTCCATGTGTGGTCTGACTAGTGATTTGTAAAGTGGTAGGACTATGTTCTCATCATGGGCGTCTAAGTCCCTTTTGATGCAACCCATTATCTTATTGGCCTTGGCAGTAGCTGGCTGACACTGGTTTTTGCAGCTTAATTTGCTGTTTATTAAAATTCCTAGATCCTTTTCCATGTCAGTGTTACCAAGTGTTTTACCATTTAGTATGTACGGGTGACTTGCATTATTCCTTCCCATGTGCATAACTTTACATTTGTCAGTGATAAACCTCATCTGCCATTTCTCTGCCCAAGCCTCCAATCTATCCAGATCCCTCTGTAGCAGAAAACTGTCCTCTTCAGTGTTAATTACTTTACACAGTTTAGTGTCATCTGCAAAAATAGATATTTTACTGTGCAAGCCTTCTACAAGATCATTAATAAATATATTGAAAAGAATAGGGCCCAATACTGACCCCTGAGGTACCCCACTAGTGACAGTGACCCAATCTGAGTATCTACCGTTAATAACCACCCTCTGTTTTCTGTCACTCAGCCAGTTACTTACCCACATACAGACATTTTTTCCTAGTCCGAGCATCCTCATTTTATATACTAATCTTTTATGAGGTACAGTGTCAAATGCAAGTTATTGAAATGAACAGGTTTTCTTTGAGATCCACAGGTTTCAGTTTCCTAGTCTATACCTGGATAGTTGAAGTCCCCTATAATAACCAAATCATTATGATTTGCCACCTTATATATTTCCCTTGGGGCTCATACAAACATGTGCACCCTGTGCTGCAAACCCTAAATAGTGGTCCACAATGCACGGGCATCGGCTGGGTGCCCGCAGTTTTGGAGCAGACCCATTCACTTGAATGGGTCCGCGATCTATAAGATTAAATCTGCACCGTCTTTTGTGGGCTGCAATACAGTTTGCACATGTTGGTGAGCTTGAACCCTTAGTAGTAAATTTTCTGTGCACTCTGTAATATTAGTAACATAGTAACATAGTATATAAGGCCGAAAAAAGACATTTGTCCATCCAGTTCGACCTGTTTCCTGCAAGTTGATCCAGAGGAAGGCAAAAAACCCCTGTGAGGTAGAGCCAATTTTCCCCACTTAAGGGGAAAAAATTCCTTCCCGACTCCAATCAGGCAGTCAGAATAACTCCCTGGATCAACGACCCATCTTTAGTAGCTATAGCCTGAAATATTATTACGCTCCAGAAATACATCCAGGCCCCTCTTGAATTCCTTTATTGTACTCACCATCACCACCTCCTCAGGCAGAGAGTTCCATAGTCTTACTGCTCTTACCGTGAAGAACCCTTTTCTATGTTTGTGTACAAACCTTCTTTCCTCCAGACGCAGAGGATGTCCCCTCGTCACAGTCACAGTCCTGGGGATAAATAGATGATGGGAGAGATCTTTGTACTGACCCCTGATATATTTATACATAGTTATTAGATCTCCCCTCAGTCGTCTTTTTTCTAGAGTGAATAACCCTCATTTTGATACCCTTTCGGTGTACTGTAGTTGCCCCATTCCAGTTATTACTTTAGTTGCCCTCCTCTGAACCCTCTCTAGCTCTGCTATGTCTGCCTTGTTCACGGGAGCCCAGAACTGTACACAGTACTCCATGTGTGGTCTGACTAGTGATTTATAAAGTGGTAAGACTATATTTTCATCACGGGCATCTATGCCCCTTTTGATGCAACCCATTATCTTATTGGCCTTAGCAGCAGCTGTCTGACACTGGTTTTTACAGCTTAGTTTGTTATTTATTAAAATTCCTAGATCCTTTTCCATGTCAGTGTTACTGAGTGTTTTACCATTTAGTATGTACGGATGACTTGCATTATTCCTTCCCATGTGCATAACTTTACATTTGTCAGTGTTAAACCTCATCTGCCATTTCTCTGCCCAAGCCCCCAATCTATCCAGATCCCTCTGTAGCAGAAAACTGTCCTCTTTAGTGTTAATTACTTTACACAGTTTAGTGTCATCTGAAAAAATTGATATGTTACTGTGCAAGCCTTCTACAAGATCATTAATAAATATATTGAAGAGAATAGGGCCCAATACTGAACCCTGAGGTACCCCACTAGTGACCGTTACCCAATCTGAGTGTGTACCGTTAATAACCACCCTCTGTTTTCTATTACTGAGCCAGTTACTTACCCACATACAGACATTTTCTCCTAGTCCAAGTGTTCTCATTTTATATACTAACCTTTTATGTGGTACAGCGTCAAATGCTTTGGAGAAGTCCAGATATACGACATCCATTGATTCGCCGCTGTCAAGTCTAGAACTTACCTCCTCATAGAAACTGATTAAATTAGTTTGACATGACCGATCCCTCATGAAGCCATGCTGATATGGTGTAATTTGCTTATTTTCATTGAGATACTCCAAGATAGCATCTCTTACAAAACCTTCAAACAGTTTACCCACAACAGATGTTAAACTTACCGGCCTATAATTTCCAGGCTCTGTTTTTGGACCCTTTTTGAATATTGGCACCACATTTGCTATACGCCAGTCTGGTGGAACATTCCCTGTCAGTATGGAGTCCGTGAATATCAAAAATAAGGGTCTGGCTAGGACATCACTTAATTCCCTTAGGATACGGGGTGTATGCCATCCGGTCCTGGCGATTTGTCTATTTTAATCTTTTTAAGTCGCTGCTGTACTTCTTCCTGGGTCAGACAGGGCACTTTTAAAGGGGAATTTACTTTTACATTTTGCATTTCATCTGACAGTTTATTTTCCTCAGTGAAAACAGTGGTGAAGAAAATATTTAATAGCTTGGCTTTATCCTCATCGCTTTCTGCAACTTCCCCTCATTGCTATGTAGAGGGCCGACTTCTTCAGGTTTATATTTTTTACCATTTATATAATTGAAAACATTTTAGGGTTAGTTTTGCTCTCTTTGGCAATTAATCTCTCGGTCTCTAGTTTGGCAGTTTTTATTAGTTTTTTACATATTCTATTTTTTTCCTTATAGTTTATCAGTGCTTCCTGGCTCCCCCTGTTTTAGTGATTTATATGCTTTCTTTTTGTCATTTATTGCTTTTTTTACGGTTCTATTTATCCACATTGGTTTCTTCTTATTTCTTAGCCTTTTATTTCTATAAGGTATGCATCGATCACAATTTGATGTTACAATGCTTTTAAAAATCTCCCATTTTGTGGTTGTATTTTTATTTTTGAGGACTATGTCCCAGTTAATTGGGCCTATGGCCTCTCTTAGTTGGCTAAATTTTGCTTTTTTGAAGTCCGGTATTCTTGTTCCTCCCTGTAGAAACTCTCGCTTGAAGGATAATTGGAAGGTTATTACTTTATGGTCACTATTTCCCAGGTGTCCCCCGACCTGCACGTCTGTTGCTCTATCAGGTCTATTGGTTAATACTAAGTCCAGTATGGCCGTCCCTCTAGTTGGGTCCTGAACCATTTGGGAAAGGTAATTGTCTTTGGCTATTGCCAAGAACCTGTTTCCCTTATGGGATGTACAGGTTTCAGTTTCCCAGTCTATATCTGGGTAGTTGAAGTCCCCCATAATAACCACCTGATTATGGTTTGCCGCCTTGTTTATCTCTGCTTAGTAATACATTTTCTATGGACTCTGGTATATTAGGTGGTTTATAGTAAACTCCTATTAGTAATTTATTATTGTTTTTGGCTCCATTTATCTCCACCCACAATGACTCCACATTTTCGTGTCCCTCACAGATGTCTTCCCGGAGTGTGGGCTTTAGACAGGACTTTATGTAAAGGCAGACCCCTCCCCTCTCCGGTTTTGACGATCCTTTCTGAACAGATTGTAACCTTGTACATTAACTGCCCAGTCATAGCTATCATCCAGCCATGTCTCAGTTATTCCCACTATGTCATAATCCTCCTCACACATCACTAATTCCAGTTCCCCAGTTTTATTAGTCAGGCTTCTGGCATTAGTATACATACATTTGAGAGGTTTATGCATATTTTTTGCCCTACACCTTTCCTTCTGAACTTTTCTAGTCCCTCCTTCCATTTCTCCCCAGTCCCACTACCTTGCCCCCGGTCTCTATCTGCACTATCTTCCCCTCCTATAATGTAATTTCTCTCCCCCCCAGTCCCTAGTTTAAACACTCCTCCAACCTTCTAGCAATCTTTCTCCCCAACACGGCTGCCCCTTCCCCATTGAGGTGCAGCCCGTCCCTACGATAGAGCCTGTAGCCGATAGCAAAGTCGGCCCAGTTCTCCATAAACCCAAAACCCTGCTTCCTACACCAGTTCTTGAGCCACTTGTTAACCTCTCTAATCTCCCGCTGCCTCTCTTGTGTGGCCCCTGGTACAGGCAGTATTTCGGAAAATACTACCTTTGAGGTCCTTGCCCTAAGCTTTTGACCTAAATCCCTGAAATCATTCTTAAGGACGCTCCACCTTCCTCTAACTTTGTCATTGGTTCCGATATGGACCATGACCGCTGGATCTTCTCCAGCCCCTCCCAGTAATCTGTCAACCCGATCTGCGATGTGTCGAACTCTAGCGCCAGGAAGACAGCACACTGTTCGGCGATCACGATCTTTGTGACAGATCGCCCTATCTGTTCCCCTAATAATTGAGTCTCCCACTACCAGCACCTGTCTGGCCTGCCCTGCTCTCCTGGTCCCCTGCTTACTGGAGCTGACATTCCCCTGACCGGCAGAGGAAGTGTCTGGCTGCAGCGGTGCTGTCCCTGAGCTGCCATCCCCTCATCTGCCAAACGTGCAAACTTGTTGGGGTGTGTCAGATCAGGGCTAGCCTCCCTGGCACTCTTCGCTCTACCCCGCTTTCTTACTGTCACCCAGCTAGCTACCTCACTCTCCTCAGCCTCCTCGCTACCACCCTCCCCACATCTACCCTTAAAGACTGCTTGCTCGTTGAGCAGCAAACTCTTTTGCAAATTGTCAGTGGCTCTCAGTGTTGCAATATGCCCGTTTAGAGACTCGATGTGCGATTCCAAACGGGTAATTTGCTCACATTTTGAACAAAGATATGCACCCTCAAACGGCTGTTCCAGGACTGCATACATCATGCAAGATGTGCATTGGACGGCATTGTCAATTGTGCAAGACATACTAATGGGGATTACACCACAAAAACAAACAAAAAAATACAATATAATCTAGTTACAAGAACTGGCGAATTTCAGTCCCCCACTGAAGTCCCTGAATCTGAAGTCACTTAATCTTAAGTCACACTTACACAACCACACACTTAATCAACCACGCGTCGCGACCAACCTCGCGTTATATATATATCTACTTATATAAGTATGCTGTAAATGAAACTCAAATACACCAGCCTGTTTTTTTTCCCTCTGGATTAAAAAAATAAATAAATAGGTGGCTTATAACAAACCCCTATGAGTAGTTATTATTTCCCACCATGTATTGCTACCCACAGCGATTTTATTGGTCCGGCTTCTGGCATCCGTATACACACAGGTAAGAGGTTTTTGGATGTCTGTATTTTTACCCTATACCTTTCCTTATGAACTGTTGTAGTCCCTCCCTTCATTTCACTACCAGTTCAGTTACCTTGCCCCAGGTTACTATCTGCACAATCTTCCCCTCCCATATTGTAATTACCCACCCCAGTGACTAGTTTAAACACTCCTCCAGCCTCTTAGTCATCTTCTCCCCCAAGATAGTTGTACATTCCCCATTGAAGTTTAGCCCATCCCTACGGTAAAGCCTGTAGCCAACTTGAGCCACTTGTCCACTTACCTCCTTAACCACCTAACTATTTTGCCCGAGCTCAGCTCAGGCTATGGGAAAAGTATTTAACTGTTCTGCCTGAGCAGGGCTCGGGTAGAAGTGGAGGGGCTGCTTTAGCTGCTAATATCTCCTGATTGGTAGCAGCTGGAAGCATGGGCCTGGTCTTGTTTGAAATGACAGTGTTAGCCCAAGATAATCAAAAGATCGCTGTTAGAAATCGAGTCAGGGATATTTGTGGTAAAACTTGTTTATACCTGCACTTACAGCTTAATTTGCTGGATCACGATTTCTAATAGTAATATCTTCCCATGAACTGAAGTTAATTGCGGTCATTCTGGTATTGTTTGAAAGCTTGGAATGCTAGCTGCTACCAAACAAGAGATATCAGCAAATATAGTAGCCGCTCCCCTCTGCTTCAGTCTGGAGGAGGGGGAGCAGTTGCAAAGCTGACAAGCCGGCAGGCGAAAAAGGAAAAATTTTAATATAAATATATATAGATATAAATGTGGGATTATTATCATTCTACTGACCAATATAATAAAGTTATGTTATTTTTACCACACAGTGAACGACGTAAGTAAATTCCACAAAATATCAATTGCTGTTTTTCCCCTTAAAAATAAAATATGTTATTTACTACACTATATATACACCCCAAAATGGTTCCTAAAAAAAAAAAAAATACAACTAATGCCACAAAAAAAAAAAAAGATTTTAGAAGAAATAATTAAAAAGTTATGACTGCTGAAACACAAAGGGGTAAAATATTATTTGTCCTTAAGGCTTATTTAAGTATGTCGCTAAGGGGTTAAAATGCAATTGTGTCTTCTGAGTTGTGGGCCAGCACAATGTTAATGTGACTGTTATCACCTACTGCTGTGTTACAGATAGTAATTAAGAAAATACTAGCTTTGAGGTCTTTGTCTGAGCTTGCGACCTAAGTCCCTGAAATAATTTATTTCGGGACCCTCCACCTACCTCTAGGGCCTTGTTCACATCTCCGTTACTGATCTAGTTCTCCGGTATGGGAACGCAACCCAACGGAACGGAATGCATTTTGGAGCATTCCGTTTTGTTATGTTTTGTTCCCATTGACAATGATTGGGGACAAAACGGAAGCTCTTCAGTTTTGTCCCCATTCATTGTCAAGTGTGAAAGTAGCCTCACACAGATAAATCATTATGTGGAAACAAGGATCTGTAGAAAGGTACCTGCCATAGAGGGGCATTAAATATATATTTTCCCCCTGTATTAGTAGTAGTAGTCTGAAAAACAAAAGTAGAACTGTTGGATCTGCACTGTCAGCAGGAATCAGTAAAGCATACTGGATGGTTAAGAATGTTACTTTATTTGTCAACAGGTTTCAAGGGCTCAGTGCCCTCTTTCTCAGGACAATTACACATTCAATAAGAACAGACGACATTTAAAAACTCTGCTTTTTTGGGGTGTAAGCCTTAGGAGTGGTGCAGGGTGTTCCTGCTCTGACATCTCTGTGCTGCAGGATGTGTCTTTCAGTTAGGATATAATGGACTGTTTGTTGTTTTTACCATCCTCTATCAGACAAATAATTTCTTAAGGTGTAGGTTACAGAGAGCTGGGGAGTTGGAAACAAAATTGCTCTTAGTTCCTCCCTTTTGATCTCTATCAGCAGATCTTTACCGGGAAAGTAGCAGAGAATGACAGATGGTTGCCTACATCGGCAGTTTGCAGGGCTATGCAGACTGCGTGCTCTATCAGTTAGCACATATTTTGGATGCTGTCATTATTTCAGTGTACCTAAATAATCAGCTGTGTATAAGTAATTAAATTTCTAATCAGGCATTGCTGTGTTTTAAATGTCTACAAGCTGCATTCTCTATATGTTTCTATGCTGATATGTATTAGTATTGGCCAGTGGCGTATATAGAGAAGTAAGGGCCCCATAGCAAGGATCAAGCTGGGGGCACTGGATGGCACAAGGGAGTTCTGCCTAAACCCCTTTCAATGACCCTTAGGCATTTTTTTCCACTGCTTCATTTGCTAAGTCCTGACCTAGTTATCATCCCCAGTAGAATAGGGGATTATCCCAACTGTGCCCCCTCTTACTCTTGGCCCCATAGCGGTCACATGGTCTGCCGCTATGGTAGTTAAACCCCTGGTGTTGGCTATATATATATATATATACTAATTATTCTGTATATAGTTTCTCTGTATGTACCCACCCTAACCTATATAGTATAGGTAATCGTGGATGTGTTGTATATATCTATTTTTAGGTATTCCCACAAGCCATATACAAATATGCACAAGATATAGGAAGGCATAACATGGTCACAATATATTAAGGGTTTATTTTCATAGAGAGAAGTGGTTATCCATTCTTCATGTAGTATGCTAGTTATCATAAATATAGATACCATCTTATAGATGTGGATAGCTGGGCAAGAAGAGCATGCTTATCAATTACTATTATTAACAGTTGTCATAGATTCTGATAGGATAATACTAATAAGATAGAGCTACATGTAGAAAACATATATGCATAAACAGCAAGACAGTTACAAATCAATATATAACATTGTATAATAAATATATGTAATAAAAAAATAGAAAATAAAAGAGAATTGGAAGCTTCAATAATTGTTTCATTCATTTCATTTAGTCCATATGGGGTGTTAGATTAAGTAAACTTTGGGTTTTTGAAGAATGTGAAAGCGATTTATCTGGTATATACTCTGTAGGTGTTATTTTAAAGGTTTTCTCCGGGCTTAACCTTATTTTTTGTTTTTCGAGCTAACCTGTAGAGGAAAGATTATTGCTCACATACTTACCTTCCAGAGAGCAGCCGTTCTTGAGATTTGCCTCCCAGTCACGTGGTCTCTCCAGATGGCTTTTCTGTGCTTCCGGCTGAAGTTCGTCTTCTCTTCCTGTCCTCTTCCTGTCTTCTCTTCCTTTCTCCAGCAGGAGACTGATCGCCATGAGTGACGTCACCGCCTCCTGCTGTAGAAAGCTGGCCGGCAGTCTTCACAGCGCACTAGGCTGAATGCTAGTATGCATGTGCCGGCTGTCAGCCTCTGTATCGTATGGACTTCTATGTGAAGCCTGTACTGACTCCTGCACAGCGCGATGTAAGCGCTGTGCCAGAGTGACATCATAGTGGTTAGTCACAGAGGCTGAACGCTATGCTGTGCATGTCACAGAGGGCACTTTGGATGGCACAATGAGGGCACTGGATGGCATAGGAGAGGCACTGGATGGCACAAGGGGGAATTTTATGGCAAACGGGGCACTGGATGGCACAAGGGAGTTCTGGATTGCGAACAGGGGGCACTGGATGGCAGATCAGGGGGGCAATGCATTGCAGACAAGCACTGGATGGCAAACAAGGGGGGCAATTAATGGCAAACAGGGGCACTGGATGTCTAAAAAGGGGGCACTGCATGGCATAGTGGGGGCACTGGATGGTACTGTATGTGTGAAGTGAAAAAGAAAATGACACATGGTTTTCAAAATTTTTAAAATCTGAAAAGTGTGACATGCATTTGTATTCAGCCCCCAGTATTCTGATATCCCTAAATAAAATCCATTGCAACCAATTGCCTTCTGAAGTCATCTCATTAGTAAATAGAGTCCACCTACAGTGGAGGAAATAATTATTTGACCCCTCACTGATTTTGTAAGTTTGTCCAATGACAAAGAAATGAAAAGTCTCAGAACAGTATCATCTCAATGGTAGGTTTATTGTAACAGTGGCAGATAGCACATCAAAAGGAAAATCGAAAAAATAACTTTAAATAAAAGATAGCAACTGATTTGCATTTCATTGAGTGAAATAAGTATTTGAACCCCTACCAACCATTAAGAGTTCTGGCTCCCACAGAGTGGTTAGACACTTCTACTCAATTAGTCACCCTCATTAAGGACACCTGTCTTAACTAGTCACCTGTATAAAAGACACCTGTCCACAGAATCAATCAATCAAGCAGACTCCAAACTCTCCAACATGGGAAAGACCAAAGAGCTGTCCAAGGATGTCAGAGACAAAATTGTAGACCTGCACAAGGCTGGAATGGGCTACAAAACCATTAGCAAGAAGCTGGGAGAGAAGGTGACAACTGTTGGTGCGATTGTTCAAAAATGGAAGGAGCACAAAATGACCATCAATCGACCTCGCTCTGGGGCTCCACGCAAGATCTCACCTCGTGGGGTGTCAATGGTTCTGAGAAAGGTGAAAAAGCATCCTAGAACTACACGGGAGGAGTTAGTTAATGACCTCAAATTAGCAGGGACCACAGTCACCAAGAAAACCATTGGAAACACATTACACCGCAATGGATTAAAATCCTACAGGGCTCGCAAGGTCCCCCTGCTCAGGAAGGCACATGTGCAGGCCCGTCTGAAGTTTGCCAATGAACACCTGAATGATTCAGAGAGTGACTGGGAGAAGGTGCTGTGGTCTGATGAGACCAAAATAGAGCTCTTTGGCATTAACTCAACTCGCTGTGTTTGGAGGAAGAAAAATGCTGCCTATGACCCCCAAAACACCGTCCCCACCGTCAAGCATGGGGGTGGAAACATTTTGCTTTGGGGGTGTTTTTCTGCTAAGGGCACAGGACAACTTATTCGCATTAACGGGAAAATGGACGGAGCCATGTATCGTGAAATCCTGAGCGACAACCTCCTTCCCTCTGCCAGGAAACTGAAAATGGGTCGTGGATGGGTGTTCCAGCACGACAATGACCCAAAACATACAGCAAAGGCAACAAAGGAGTGGCTCAAGAAGAAGCACATTAAGGTCATGGAGTGGCCTAGTCAGTCTCCGGACCTTAATCCAATCGAAAACCTATGGAGGGAGCTCAAGCTCAGAGTTGCACAGAGACAGCCTCGAAACCTTAGGGATTTAGAGATGATCTGCAAGAGGAGTGGACCAACATTCCTCCTAAAATGTGCGCAAACTTGGTCATCAATTACAAGAAACGTTTGACCTCTGTGCTTGCAAACAAGGGTTTTTCCACCAAGTATTAAGTCTTTTTTTGTTAGAGGGTTCAAATACTTATTTCACTCAATGAAATGCAAATCAGTTGCTATCTTTTATTTAAAGTTATTTTTTCGATTTTCCTTTTGATGTGCTATCTGCCACTGTTACAATAAACCTACCATTGAAATGATACTGTTCTGAGACTTTTCATTTCTTTGTCATTGGACAAACTTACAAAATCAGTGAGGGGTCAAATAATTATTTCCTCCACTGTATGTGTAATTTATTCTCAGTATAACTACATATGTTCTGTGAAGGCCATGGAGGTTTGTTAGAGAAGATTAGTAGATAGAAGATAGTGATTGAATAGCATAGTAAAAAACAAGGAACGCACAAGATAGGTCAGGGATAAAGTTGTGGGTTAGGTTATAAAAAAAAGAAAATATCCCACACTCTGAACATCTCACAGAGCACTGTTCAATCCATCATCTGAAAACAGAAGGAGTATGGCACAACTGCAAACCTACCAAGACATGGCAGTCAACCTAAACTGACAGACCAGGCAAGGAGAACACTAATTAGAGAAGCGGCCAAGAGGCCCATGGTCACTCTGCAGCAGCTGCAAAACTAACAATTAGTCGTTTACTCCACGAATCTAGCCTTTACGGAATAATGGCAATTGCGTAATTTGCAAAATCGCATCACAGGTTTCCATCATTGTTCTCCCAGCAATACTCTGTATACAGATTGCTGCTAACAATAAGATCACTGTAGCAAGTAGATTACTGTTATTCTTTATATGTATTCAGAAGAATGCTGAAGATGCGGAAAGGATGCCATTACAATGCAATGTTTTAGACTGAACAAGCATTGAACATGCATCTATTGGTGCCCATTTGTATCAGCATATTACGATGGCTGATGCAAAGTAAATGGCGAGGAGTGATTGTTCCTCCCATATTCATTTGTATTGATTATCAAACGCAGTCCCTAAAGGGAAAATAGTGGCCATTCAAAATATATAATCAACAAATTAACCTCCACTAAAGATCATTCACAAACAGAATTACTTAAAAAGAAATAACTGACTTTATTCTGATTATGTTAATTCTTGGAAGCAGATTGTATTGTGGATTTCATTGAAGTCACCAAATACTGTTTTAATATTCTTGTTAAAACTCTACTAAGATTGAACATTATAAAGAGATAAAGAGATTGAACATTAGCAGGTTGTTGCATGTTCTCTTTCAAGATGACTGTGTGGGGTTTAACCTCTAGGATTCTAGCTAAGTTCTCCTTTTTTTTTTTACTATTTAACTTTAAGTCAAATGTACATGCTATTGTAGGAAGATGTCGTTCTTCCAATGTTATAGTTTCATTTTATATGTATGTGTGTGTATATGTGTGTGTGTGTGTGTGTATATATATATATATATATATATATATATATATATATATATATTTATATGTGTATGTATATCCATTTGATTAGTCATCTAAACTTTTTCTAATTCTATCTTCCAGTGTTTCCAAGAGTGAATATATTTTGCTTGCTTGTGACTTGCAGCAACTTCTGATAGCTGTCACCATACACTCCTGTAGTTCATCTGGATCCCAGTATTTTCGCATTGTTGAAGATTTGATAGTGATACTTGGATATTTGAATGAAAGCAAAAACAAAAAATTGCAAAGTAAGAATTTCCAATTAAATGTGTTTAAAGCCTCCTTCACATGCATGTTCTTTCAACATTTTGAGATATTTGTGGAGACTGTATGCATTTAAAGTGTTTTTAGTGGCATTTTTGATCATATATTTTATAGCACATTTAGCATCTGGCTGTATATTTCTTGTTAAAAAACAAACAAAAAACAGATTATCCCTATTCAAGCGAATTGACTCCTTTAACATGTTGTGCTGTAAGTGAACAATTTGTGTTCTAGTTGACAAATAAGTTTGCAAGGTAATATTAATAAAATTAATTAAAAAAATACTTTTAAAAGGTCACTGCAGAAAAGTAACTAACTAAAATTTCACCCTTGTGCTAAGGTCATGGAGCTATACATATTCCTAAAGTTTCATTTATCTGAACATTGAGGGAATGCACGGCTAAAATCTGCCATCAATACGCTGCTAAATCTACATTCAAAACTCACCAACCATTTCCACATTGACTTTTATGTTCAAAACTCCACCTTGTGTACACAGTGTAATAGGAGGTTTTTCCAGTATCTAATATAAAAAATGCTTATGTGACATGTTAATTCTTGGAAGCAGATTGTATTGTGGATTTCATTGAAGTCACCAAATACTGTTTTAATATTCTTGTTAAAACTCTACTAAGATCTCCACCAAGTTTAAAATCTGTCCCTGATAAACAACCTGTTTTCAGCTACTAATCTGCTACTGATTTTTCTACGCTGATTTTGCCATGTGAACTTTGCTCATGTTACAGAAGTCCTCCGCTGTTCCTATAGACCAATGGTTTCCTGACCTACTTCCAAGTAAGAAATATACCATGCACAAAAAAAATTAAGGGGACACTTAAACAACACAATGTAACTCCAAGTCAATCATGCTTCTGTGAAATCAACCTGTCCAGTTATGAAGCAACACTGATTGTGAATTAATTTCTCCTGTTGTTGTGCAAATTCCACAGACAACAGGTAGAAATGAAAATCAATTAGCAAGACAACCCCTATAAATGAGTGGGTCTGCAGGTGGTGGCCACAGACCATTTCTCTGCTCACATCCTTTTTGGCGGCTGTTTTGGTCACTTTTGCATTTTATTACTGTTCTCACCCCTAGAGGTAGCATGAGGTGGTGTCTACAATCCACATAAGTTGATCAGCTAATGCAGTTCATCCAGGATGACACATAAATGCGAGCTGTGGCAAGAAGGTTAGCCGTGTCTGTCAGCACAGTGTCCAGAGCATGGAGCAGATACCAGGAGACAGGCCAACAACCCAGCAGCAGGACTGCAACCTCCTCCTTTGTGCACAGAACCAGCAGTGCCAGAGCCCTGCAAAATGCCAGAGAACACCAAGATTGGCAGATTCGACATTGGCGCACTATGCTCTTAACAGATGAGAGCAGGCTCGCACTGAGCACTTGTGACAGAGTCCAGAGACGCCGTGGAGAATGTTCTGCTGCCTGCAACATCCTCCATCATGACCGGTTTGGCAATGGGTCAGTATTGGTGTGGGATGGCATTTCTTTGGATAGCCGTACATTAGGTATCCAATTAGGTACCGGGATGAGATCCTCAAACCCATTGTGAGACCACATGCAGGTGCATTGAGCCCTGGGTTCCTTCTGATGCATGATAATGCTGTGGCTGAAGTGTGTCAGCCATTTCTGCATGATAAAGGCATTGATGCTATGGACTGGCCTGCCCGTTCCCCAGACCTGAATCCAATCGATCACATTTGGGACATCATGTCTCGTTCCATCCAACAATGCCACGTTGCACCACAGACTGTCCAGAAGTTGACTGATGCTTTAATCCAGGTCTAGGAGAACATCTGCTGTTTCATCAGGAGCATGCACAGGCGTTGCATGGAGGTCATACAGGCATGTGGAGGCCACACACACTACTGAACCTCATTCCCTTGTCTTGAGGCATTTACACTGAAGTTGGGTCAGCCTAAAATTTGATTTTCCACTTTGACTTTGAGTATCATTCCAAATCCAGACCTCCATGGGATATTCATTTTGATTTACATTGATCATTTTTATGTTTTATTTTGTCTCAACGCAGGATGAGATATTTTTGTGTCCCCTTAATTTTTTTGAGCAGTGTATTTAAACAGCATTTCATAATGTTACAAACATATTTAGCACTTAGCAGGACACCTTTTTTGATGACCATTGTACCATCTGCTAATACATTTCTGGAGTTTCTACCATTACAACCGGTTGGTTCCTTTTCTCCGTGGGATGTTCCTCTGCTGAACCTTTTATGATGAGGCTTGGATAAAGTTAGGGTTTATAACATACTTTAATAAGATATATAAAGTAAAAATCAAGCCATTTAATCCTTACCTCTTGGATCACACAAGAAAACCCCCAAAATTCTAAGGAATGTCTACTTATAGATGATGTTGCATGAGCCACACCCCTTTAGGGGCTCAATTTTTGTGATTGTATAGTCAAATATTGTATGATTACCTTATTTTTTTGCCACCATCATACACTATTCTGCTAGTTTTAGATTTTCACCATTGTGGGAGGGGAGTAGTTATGTGCACTTGTGTATATGTGGGTAACTGGCTGAGTGAAAGAAAACAGAGGGTGGTTATTAACGTTACATACTCTGCTTGGGTCATCATCTCTAGTAAGGTACCTCAGGAGTCAACTATTACAACCTATTCTCTTCAATATATGAATGATCTTGTAGCCTGTCAGCACAGTAAAATATAATTTTTTTAGGCAATATTAAACTGTGTAAAGTAATTAACACATAAGAGAACAGTATAATGCTACAGAAAGATAGATCTGTATAGATTAGAGGCTTGGGCAGAAAAGAGGCAAATTAGGTTTAACACTGATAAATGTAAAGTTATGGAAATGGCAAGGGGGAATACATGTCACCAGCGCATGCTTAATGGTAAAACACTGGATGACACTGGTATGGAAAATAAATTTTATTTGACAATGAACTTAACTGTGGCAACCTGTTTCAGGTAGCCCATATCAAGGCCAATAAAATTATGGGTTGCATCAAAAGGAGATAGATACACATGATATGAACATAGTTCTGCCACTTTACAAATCATTGGTTAGACCGCATATGGATTTTTGTGTACAATTCTGCACTCCTGTGCTCAAGACAGACTTAGCAGAGCTAGAGAGGTTTCAGAGGAGGGCAACTACAGTAATAAGGGGAATGGGTGGACTACAATGCCCACAAGGATTATGAAAATTAGGGTTATTTAGTTAAGATAAAAAGATGACTAATAGTTATGTACAAATATATCAGGGGCCAGTACAGAGATTTCTTCCATGATGTACAGTATATACCCAGGACTGTGACGTGATGAAGGGACATCCACTACGACTAGAGCAAAGAAGGTTTCTACACAAACAGAAGAAAACTTTACTATAAGAGCAGTGCGACTGAGGAGGTGGTGATGGTGAACCTAGTAAAATAGTTCAAGAGATACCTGGATGTATTTCTAGAATGCATTTCTACAGTATTTTGGAAAATGCAAAGTTTGTTTACATGCTGCTGTGGTGATAGTGCATCATGAGTGGACAAATTGCACCATTGTGAATAAGCGACATGGAAACTATGGAGCACCATATGCCATTAATGTGAGGGGCTACGTAGGTGTGACAGAGCGGAACAACATGCTACAGTACAGCAGCTCACCACCAAAATGAACTGAAGCTTTATTAGACGTGTTTAAAACAACAGTTCAGCTAAGCCTACCGTGTACGGGGCTCCGAAGCAGGCGGAGGGCCTTTTCACCTCTGCTAATGAAGTTGCATCGGCAGAAAAAGTTTTCTTTTTTTTTTTTTTTTGTATTGGAATTAGACCTTAGCTGCTTTGCAAAGGGTTGCTTTCTCTGATAAGTCACGTTTTCTGCTTCATTGAATGCTTAGATAAGAGGTGGGCAAACTTTGACTCGTGGGCCACAATGGGTTCATATATTGGACCCGGGGGCCGGACCAAGAGTAGATGGATGGGGCGTTTGTGTGAATTAATATAAATTAAATTTAAATTTCGTAACATTAAAAGTTTATTGTCCAACACTTTTATGCAATGTGTTTATTTCATAACATAGTATGTATAACTCACCTTCAATTTTAGTGGCAACAGTGTTCTTGGTCTCCCTTTTTTGCTAAGGCATCAAAGTCTGGAGTTAGCTTTGTTGTTGCAATTTGCAGATCCCCATAAGTGTCATCCCCAGATCCCCCATAACAGTTTCATCCACAGATCCCCCATAACAGTTTCATCCACAGATCCCCTCCATAAGTGTCATCCACAGATCCCCTCCATAAGTGTCATCCACAGATCTCCTCCATAACAGTGTCATCCACAGATCCCCTCCATAACAGTGTCATCCACAGATCCCCCCCCCTAACAGTGTCATCCACAGATCCCCTCCATAAGTGTCATCCACAGATCCCCTCCATAACAGTGTCATCCACAGATCCCCTCCCCAACAGTGTCATCCACAGATCCCCTCCATAAGTGTCATCTACAGATCCCCATAAGTGTCATCCATAGATCCCCATAAGTGTCATCTAGTGACCCCCAACACTCGCTTAAATTATACCACTATTAAGGCTCCGGAGCCCAGCACCGCCTCCTAGCTAATTTATTCACTTCACTTGCCACTGAGGTAAAAGCAGAGAGGTGCTGTAATCTCGTACAGGCGCACTAGATACAGTGGTCTGCGACCGTGCGGACTACTGGCAGAGAAATCGTCGAGTGAGGTGCGCTGGAAGACTGCATGCACACTTCTCTCGATGATACCTCTGCCAGTAGTCCGCATGAACGCAGACTACTGTATCCAGTACACCTGAGCAATATTACGGCGCTTCTCTGCAATTACGTCAGCGGCAAGTGAAGTGAATAAATTCGCTTCCCATCACAGTGCAGCTCTGCGGGCTGGATAAAAAGGTCCGCCGGGTCGTATACGGCCCGCAGGCCGTAGTTTGCCCATCACTGGGTTAGATGTTTGTGTGTCAGGCGAGAAACATGAGAGAACAAATGCCCTGCAAACACTGGTGGATGAGCACAAGCTGGTGTTTGGCAGTGTTATGGTCTGGGGAATTTATTTGTGGCATTATTTGGGCCCATTAATCCATGCTGAAGGCACTCAACCGATTTGGGTATTAATCCTTGCTTGGGACTTACAGGATCTAACAGCAAGACAATGTGATGTGTCACACAGCTAGAAATGTCCAACATTGGTTAGAAGAGCATGAACAACACTTCCAAGTACTACCCTGGCCCCTAATTCCCCAGACTTGAACCCAGTTGAGCATCTCTGGGACCATCTCGTTCATTGCGTTCACTATATGGATCCACTCCAATGTACTATCCAGCAGCTGTGCGATGCACTGCAGTCGGCATGGCTTCAAATACCTGATACAACCTACCAGGACCTTTTTAAATCAATCCCAGCCCATCTAGCTGCTGTTTGATTATTAGCAGTTTGTCATAATATTACATAGTAACATAGTAACATAGTATATAAGGCCGAAAAAAGACATTTGTCCATCCAGTTCGACCTGTTTCCTGCAAGTTGATCCAGAGGAAGGCAAAAAAACCCCTGTGAGGTAGAGCCAATTTTCCCCACTTAAGGGGAAAAAATTCCTTCCCGACTCCAATCAGGCAGTCAGAATAACTCCCTGGATCAACGACCCATCTTTAGTAGCTATAGCCTGAAATATTATTACGCTCCAGAAATACATCCAGGCCCCTCTTGAATTCCTTTATTGTACTCACCATCACCACCTCCTCAGGCAGAGAGTTCCATAGTCTTACTGCTCTTACCGTGAAGAACCCTTTTCTATGTTTGTGTACAAACCTTCTTTCCTCCAGACGCAGAGGATGTCCCCTCGTCACAGTCACAGTCCTGGGGATAAATAGATGATGGGAGAGATCTTTGTACTGACCCCTGATATATTTATACATAGTTATTATATCTCCCCTCAGTCGTCTTTTTTCTAGAGTGAATAACCCTAATTTTGATACCCTTTCGGGGTACTGTAGTTGCCCTATTCCAGTTATTACTTTAGTTGCCCTCCTCTGGACCCTCTCTAGCTCTGCTATGTCTGCCTTGTTCACGGGAGCCCAGAACTGTACACAGTACTCCATGTGTGGTCTGACTAGTGATTTATAAAGTGGTAAGACTATATTTTCATCACGGGCATCTATGCCCTTTTGATGCAACCCATTATCTTATTGGCCTTAGCAGCAGCTGCCTGACACTGGTTTTTACAGCTTAGTTTGTTATTTATTAAAATTCCTAGATCCTTTTCCATGTCAGTGTTACTGAGTGTTTTACCATTTAGTATGTACGGGTGACTTGCATTATTCCTTCCCATGTGCATAACTTTACATTTGTCAGTGTTAAACCTCATCTGCCATTTCTCTGCCCAAGCCCCCAATCTATCCAGATCCCTCTGTAGCAGAAAACTGTCCTCTTTAGTGTTAATTACTTTACACAGTTTAGTGTCATCTGCAAAAATTGATATATTACTGTGCAAGCCTTCTACAAGATCATTAATAAATATATTGAAGAGAATAGGGCCCAATACTGAACCCTGAGGTACCCCACTAGTGACCGTTACCCAATCTGAGTGTGTACCGTTAATAACCACCCTCTGTTTTCTATTACTGAGCCAGTTACTTACCCACATACAGACATTTTCTCCTAGTCCAAGTGTTCTCATTTTATATACTAACCTTTTATGTGGTACAGCGTCAAATGCTTTGGAGAAGTCCAGATATACGACATCCATTGATTCGCCGCTGTCAAGTCTAGAACTTACCTCCTCATAGAAACTGATTAAATTAGTTTGACATGACCGATCCCTCATGAAGCCATGCTGATATGGTGTAATTTGCTTATTTTCATTGAGATACTCCAAGATAGCATCTCTTACAAAACCTTCAAACAGTTTACCCACAACAGATGTTAAACTTACCGGCCTATAATTTCCAGGCTCTGTTTTTGGACCCTTTTTGAATATTGGCACCACATTTGCTATACGCCAGTCTGGTGGAACATTCCCTGTCAGTATGGAGTCCGTGAATATCAAAAATAAGGGTCTGGCTAGGACATCACTTAATTCCCTTAGGATACGGGGGTGTATGCCATCCGGTCCTGGCGATTTGTCTATTTTAATCTTTTTAAGTCGCTGCTGTACTTCTTCCTGGGTCAGACAGGGCACTTTTAAAGGGGAATTTACTTTTACATTTTGCATTTCATCTGACAGTTTATTTTCCTCAGTGAAAACAGTGGTGAAGAAAATATTTAATAGCTTGGCTTTATCCTCATCGCTTTCTGCAACTCCCCCCTCATTGCTATGTAGAGGGCCGACTCCTTCAGGTTTATATTTTTTACCATTTATATAATTGAAAAACATTTTAGGGTTAGTTTAGGGTTAGAATATTATGATTCAACTGTGTATAAACACCATTTGGGTAATAAAACCAGATTGTTCCTTTAATTTAATTTAACAAGCATGGAATATTTCTATATAATTGCATCTCTAATATTAGTAGTGTGCTAGCGCAAACATAGGGAAAGGAGGATTTCAAGAAGGATCAGAAGTGAGGTCTTCAGTCTTCACAATGGAGTGTCTTTTATTATATTACTGCACTTGGAGTACAGTGTACAGTTCTGGGCTCCTGTGAACAAGACAGACATAGCAGAGCTGGAGAGGGTTCAGAGGAGGGCAACTAAAGTAATAACTGGAATGAGGGATCTACAGTACCCTGAAAGGTTATCAAAATTAGGGTTATTCACTTTAGAAAAAAGACGACTGAGGGGAGATCTAATAACTATGTATAAATATATCAGGGGTCAGTACAGAGATCTGTCCCATCATCTATTTATCCCCAGGACTGTGACTGTGACAAGGGGACATCCTCTGCGTCTGGAGGAAAGAAGGTTTGTACACAAACATAGAAAAGGATTCTTCACTGTAAGAGCAGTGAGACTATGGAACTCTCTGCCTGAGGAGGTGGTGATGGTGAGTACAATAAAGGAATTCAAGAGGGGACTGGATTTATTTCTGGAGTGTAATAATATTACAGGCTACAGCTACTATAGAGGGGTCGTTGATCCAGGGAGTTATTCTGATTGCCTGATTGGAGTCGGGAAGGATTTTTTTTCCCCTTAAGTGGGGAAAATTGGCTTCTGCCTCACAGGGGTTTTTTTGCTTTCCTCTGGATCAACTTGTAGGAAACAGGCCGAACTGGATGGACATATGTCTTTTTTCGGTCTTATATACTATGTTACTTACAATGTGTTTCAAAACCCTGACTTGTTTCTATGTCAGACAAAACATAATACATGACAATAGAACAATGGTCAAACGCAAAATATTTGGCAGTAAAAAAACAGGGGATGGGAGGGAAGATGAGGGGAACATGGAAGTTAGATACAATAAAATGGCTTACTGCGGGCCTAATGGATGTGGAGGAAATTCTACAGTAGGAAGTGCAATAAATTTTAAAATAAAAAGCCACATTTTGCATTAGAAATGTAGCTAAGTTGATGCAAGAAACAAAACATTCCATAGATCCATACTCCAAGTAAAATTGGAAAATATATAAAACACATACATCCATTTTATCTCCAAAGTATTCATTGTTACATGAATAAATATTCTGAAAAAAAAAAAAATTAACAAATTAATTAAAATGAATTCAGAACTAATATTATAGTATCCCTGATTGTCCAGACTACACAGCTTTACCTGTAACAGAGGCTTAATTAATTAATGTCAATGTAGTGGTAAAAAGACACACACTGACATATATGAATGATTGTATGTAGGAAAATGATAAAAAAATAAAATAATTTAACATATCATAAAATTGATTGATGGTGATCTATAGTCCTATTACCACTAAACCAATGAAACGGGATTATAGCTGTAAGATATTAAAAAAATAAATAAATATATATATATATATATATATATATATTTATTTACATCTCCAATCCCTTTTTACCTTCTTATTGGTTTAGTGGTAAGAGGACTATCGATAGCTCTTAGTCAATTGTAGGATATTTTTTAATTGTTTTTTACTATCATTTTCCTGCTATGAAGTTCTCTTTTAACTCCTTCACTATCAGTGCCATAGTAGTACGGCACAGTGAGACGGGACTTGCCGCCCAGCACCATACTATTACGGTGCGCTGATCGGACGGGTGCAGGAGCCTGCCCACCCGATCAGCTGCAGGGGACCGGCTGTTCCAGTTAGCCGGACCCCTGCTGTATGAGCCGACATAGGTGAAAACACCGATGCCGGCACATTTAACCCCTTCCATGCAGCAGACAGAGCTGACCGCGACATAGAAGGGGTTTGCTGCAGGTAAGGGAGCCCATCGGGTCCACCGCGCTGCTGTGGCAGGGACCCGATAGGTGAGAAGGCAGCCCTATGCTGTGCAGAGGCTGCCCAATGCCTTACACGGCATCGGGACCTGCCTTCTAAGGGTGCCCAGGAGATCCAGCCTCAGGTTGGGTCTCCTAGGCAACCTGTTATTTTATTAGTCTGTATAATACACTAACAGGCAATGCATTACAATACAGATGTATTGTAATGCATTGCAGAGGGGATCAGACCGCCAAAAGTTAGTCAGAAATAAAGTTAAAAAAGTGTTTTTAATAAAAAAATAGTTTCAAGTAAAAAAAAGAAAAAAAATGCCCCATTCCCCTAATTTTATCCAAAAAAATAGAAGAAGAAAAAACAACACATATTAGGTATCTCCGCATCTGTAACAACCAGATCTACAAATATATCATATGATCCACCCAGTCCAATAAACACCATAAAAGTAGTCATATTAGGTATTGCCACGTCCCTAACAACCTGCTCTATAAAAAAAAAAATCACATGACCTAACCCCTCCCGTGAAAAACTGTAAAAAAATAAAATAAAAATAGTGCCAATAAAGCCATTTTTGTGACCCTACATCACAAAATTGCAACTACAGGTGATCAAAAAGGCTTATGCCCCCTAAAATAGTATGAATCAAACCATCACCTCATCCCGCAAAAATTGAGACCCTACCTAAGACAATCAGTCAAAAAATAAAAAAGCTATGGCTCTAAGACTATGGAGACACTAAAATATAATTTTTGGGGTTTCAAAATGCTATTATTGTGTAAAACGTAAATAAGTAAGAAAAAGTATACATATTAAGTATTGCCACGTCCATAACGATCTGCTCTATAAAAATATCACATGACCTAACCCCTCAGGTGAACGCTGGAAAAATAAATAAATAAAAACTGTGCCAAAATTAACAATTTTTTGGTCACCTTGCCCCATAAAGTGTAATAATGAATGATCAAAAAATCATATATACCCAAAAATGGTACCAATAAAAACGTCAACTCTTCCTGCAAAAAACGAGCCCCCCACGATTGTCAGAAAAATAAAAAAATAAGGCGTTCATAAAATAGACACAAAAACATATTTTTTTTCAAAAATGCTTTATTATGTAAAACTGAAACAAAGTAGACATATTTGATATCATTGCATCCATAACAACCTGCTCTATAAAAATAGCACATGATCTACCTTGTCAGATGACTGTTGTAAAAAATAAAAACTGTGCCAAAACAGCCATTTTTTGGTTAACTTGCCTCACAAAAAACGTAATATAGATCAATTAAAAATCATATGTACCCCAAAATAGTACCAATCAAACTGGCACCTTATCCCCTAGTTTCCAAAATCGGGTCACTTTTTGGTAGTTTCTACTGTAAGGGTGCATCAGGGGGGATTAAAATGGGACATGGCATCTAAAAACCAGTCCAGCAAAATCTTCCTTCCAAAAACGATATGGTGTTTCTTTCCTTCTGCATCCTGCCGTGTGCCCTTACATCGGTTTACGACCACATGTGGGATGTCTCTGTAAATAGCAGAATCAGGGTAATAAATATCGAGTTTCGTTTGGCTGTTAATCCTCAATGTGTTAAAGAAAAAAATTGATTAAAATTGAAAATCTGCCAAAAAAGTGAAATTTAGAAATTTCATCTCCATTTTCCCTTTAATTCTTGTGGAACACTTAAAGGGTTAACAAAGTTTGTAAAATCAGTTTTCGGTAGCTTGGAGTCATGTGTGGGGGGTTTCCACTATGTAAACCCACAAAGTAACTTTAGAACTGAACTGGTCCTTAAAAATTTACAATTTTTTTTTTTTAAATATTCTTTATTTTCCATATAAATTATCCATTACATTTCAGTTATCCATTTTACACTAGTTTTCAAACATTTTTATTTATTTATTTATTTTGTTCCCCTCCCCACCCAACCTCCCATTAACCCCATCGAAGGAGATAGAGGGAAGATCTAGCAAGAAAGCAACCTAAGGGGGGAAACAAAAAACACTCCTCTTGGTCTTGGTGTCCTGATATCCTTCTCTCCTCCTCCTCCGCCCGGCCCATCCCCGTCCCATTCATGACACCCCCCCCCCCCCCGGCGCATATCACCCCATCCATTTCTTCTACTGCCTAGCAAATATTTCTCTTTTCCTGCGGGAACCAATATAATATTGTTCACACTTAACCACACATTTGACTTGATTTTCCCATTCTTTTAGTGAGGGGACTCTTTTATTTATCCAATATTTAATTATAGAACGTCTGGCCTGCAATAACAGTTTAGCAACAATCTCCTGAGTGATGCTATCTCCCTGTTCTCCTATCTCTCCCAAGATACATGATACTATATTTCTAGGGATTTTAACCGGGTAGTCTTTCTCAATCCGCAGGATCACATTCTCCCGGAATTCCTGTATTCGGACACACTCCCATAGGATATGTACATCGTCTACTGCGATCTTTCCGCATTTTTTACATTTAAATTCTTTATTCATAAGCTTTTTAGGTGAATAGTACAGTAACACAAATGAATGTAACACAAAAAATTTGGTCGTTCTGTGGGATGGGTTTCTTGAAATTTTCCTTCTGTCCCCTATTATATGTTCCCATTTATCTTCGGTCATTTGAGCCACTATTATCTCTCATTTACGCTTTACGTTTAGGACCCCTATTTATTTCGATCTTTGGTCTACAGTATTAGTATGTTATACACTTTGGATATCTGCCTCTTTTCTGTTGTTAAATTTATTATTCTTAATAACATTTGGGGTAGCCTTTCGATTTCCACCTTCCCAATTAACTTATCCAGAGCGTGTCTCATCTGGAGATAATACATAATTTCCCTATCCAGGAATCCATACTCTCCTGGTAATTTATCATCTGCCCATTTTTCCAAACCTGACCTAATTTAACAACCCCTCGTTTTATCCAGATGTTTTTTTCTATTAATTCTAGTTCTTCCAGTTTTGAGTTATACCATAATAATGTATCTTCGTGTATCTCATTCTCTACCCATAAGGATTTTATTTCTCGCCAGCATCTTGCCATTACTTTTGTTGTTAATGTTTCAGAGAACTGTCGCCTCTGTAATACCCCTGCTTCCAATATTAAGCACATTTTACATTCTAATAAGTTTTTGTTTATCTTTATCATATTTAATCTAGAAATCTGAAGAAGATTGAGTGTTTGGATCTTTTTTTATCTGTGCTGCAAGATAATACAATCTTAGGTCTGGGACTGACATGCCCCCCTTCCCCTCTGGGCACTGTAATATTTGTCTCTCAATTCTAGGTTTTCGTCCCCTCCATATTAATTCACTAAGGCCTCTTTCACACTTGCGGTGTGAAGATCCGGCGTGCACTTCCGTCGCCGAAGTGCACGCCGGATCCGGCACAACGCAAGTGAACTGAGCATTTGAAGACTGATCAGTCTTCAAAATGCTTTCAGTGTAACTATGGCAGCCAGGACGCTACTAGCGTCCTGGCTGCCATAGTAACAGTGAGGAGCGGCATACTCACATTCCGTTCGGCTCGGGCGCTCTGAATGGCGTCAGAGCGCCCCATGCGCATGGATCACGTGATCCATGCGATCACGTGATCTATGCACTGGGGCGCCCTGGCGTCATCCTGGAGCGTCCCGGGAGCCGCACGGAATGTAAGTATGCCGCTCCCCGCTCCCCTACTCTTTACTATGGCAGCCAGGACTTTAGCGTCCTGGCTGCCATAGTAACCATTGACAAAAGCTAAACGTCGGATCCGGCGATGAGCGGAAACGACGTTTAGCTAAAGGCCGGATCCGGACTAATGCATTTCAATGGGCATTAATTCCGGATCCGGCCTTACGGCATGTCTTCCGGATTTTTGGACGGAGACAAATCCGCAGCATGCTGCGCTTTTGTCAACGTCCAAAAAACGTTGACATACTGAACGGAAGACATTCTGATGCATCCTGAACGGATTGTTCTCCATTCAGGATGCATTAGGATAATCCTGATCAGTAGCTTTCCGTCCTAGAGACCCGAGGACGGATCTCTAGGACGGAAAGCTAAAACGCTGATGTGAAAGAGGCCTAAGTAAGTTCTCTATTATCTTAAAGACACTTCTTGGTATTTCTATTGGAGAATTCCAGAGGACATAATTTATCATCGGTAATAGGCACATTTTAATCAATGAGATCCTACCAGCCATGGAGAGATAAATTTCTTTCCATACCTTGATCTTACATTTGATTTTAGTTATAAGCGGGATAACATTTAGTCTGGTGTATTCCCTTATGTTGGCGGATATATTAATACCTAGGTATTTTATACATCCTCCTTCTTCCTTTGTTTCTAATGGGCCTGGTATAAACCTACCCAGAGGGTCTAGTGGAATACACGCAGAGTTTTCCCAGTTAATCTTCAGACCTGCTAGCTTACCATATTTTTCAACCTGGGCCAAAATATGGGTGAGTGAGTTATGTGAACCTACAAATAGCATTATATCATCTACATGCATTGAGATTTTTTCCTCATGATCTCCATATCCAAATCCTTTTATTTTGTCGTGCTGCCTTATCATTGCGGCTA
The DNA here is from genome assembly GCA_033119425.1 of Bufotes viridis. Classification (NCBI taxonomy): domain Eukaryota; kingdom Metazoa; phylum Chordata; class Amphibia; order Anura; family Bufonidae; genus Bufotes; species Bufotes viridis. Next base: position 308,095,463 of record CM065592.1, read on the forward strand.
GGGGTTCCAATAATATCGCAAACAACAGAGGGGAAAGGGGGCAGCCTTGTCTGACCCCTCTGCCTATCTGGAAAGAATCTGTCAGTTCATCGTTTAATATTATTCTAGCACTTATTTGAGAGTACAGAAGTTTAGTCCAGGAGATAAAGTAGTATTCTCCTTAGGATCGCAAACATGAATGGCCACTCAACAGTGTCGAACACTTTTGATGCATCAATTGAGACTATTATCCATTCCCCTTTATTATTTGGTATTATCTGCATATTCAAAAAACATCTCAAGATGTTCTCAGATGTCATTTTTCCTGGAATAAATCCCGTTTGATCCTCATTTATAATTGTGCTAATTATATTTCTTAATCTGGCTGCTAATACTTTTTCAAGAATTTTATTATCCCTATTTATTAAGGATATTGGACGATATGAATCCATCAATATAGAATCTTTACCTGGTTTTAAAATGAAAGTAATCAGATTCTCTCCCACCCACCTCCCCCCCCTCCCCCAAAGCCCTTTCCAACTTGACCCAGAAGGCCAGACTGGCCCCTGACTCCCTAACTCGCATAACTGCATAGGTCTGTTACTGCTAGATTGCATTTTTTTATTTCCAGAAATATATCTTTCAGGCTGGTGTTCTGGTTCTCCTCTGATTCTTTTGTTTCTTCTGCGATCAATTGCAACAGTTTTTTTTCTTTCTCTCCAGGGGGGAGATCCTCCTGCAAACAGGACCCCTCACACCCCCCGGGTCCCACCCCTCTTGCAGTATCTGCTCCCCCTTTCTTTCTATAGTTTTCTCCTGTTTTCTTTTACTGCTTTGCGGGGATAGAGACTGTCTCGTCATATCTGTAATTAATTGTTGCCTAGACCTACCAGTCTTGCGATTACCGGGGGAGATGGATATATCCAGAGTGGTAGGTGGTTTACTCCGTTTTCCCCCATATTTTTGGCCATTGTGTCTTATATTCCTCGATCTATTTCTAGAGTATAGCCGAGGGGTTTCTCTTTACTTATCCTACAACTATTTTACTTGCTGTACCCTTGATGTTGCCACAACCATGCAATATCGGCACAGAAGGAAGAGATCCACAGTTTTCCAATACCCAGAAGGGTTTGGAGTATTCTATGTGCCTTATTATTGGATCCTATTCGGATTCCATTCACTTCTTAACCCAGCTGGTAACTGTGTAATTATGTAAACCAGTGCTTTTATAATTCGTACTCCATACAGAATCAAAACAACTACCTCTTACTTTATACAGCATGCATTTAAAAACACCTTATAGTCCACACATATTCCTTAGTCTTTTATAGAAGCTTATCAGCATCTCAGAAAGCGGATTAAAGTTTTTTTTGGGTTTTTTTTCCCACCATAAAACAGTATATCTCCACTTGGTCTTCAGTACTCCTGTCTTATATATTCATTCATCATCTTCAGGGTCATTACATCATATCAGTTAATTTAGACCTGTAAAACATGGCAGGGCCTCCTATATGCACATATACCACGTATTTCACTTTTGGGTCAAGTGGCCACAGTTTCAATCTCTTAGGAAATATATCATAGCGGAGGTTAAAGCTTTCCCTCTAATACGGTCCTTTTTCGAGTACCTTTCCCGCCATTCAGTCATGAACCTGATATATATATATTGTACATCGGGTAGTATTTACACCATACAAGATCACAGTTTGGCGTCAAAGTTCGTACCCTGTCCACTGGCCATCCACGGCCCAGTCCTGTTACAACCAGACTGCCATACTCGTAGGGGTATCTATTAATGCAGAGTTAGAGTTTTTAGCAGTTATTAGTATTAAAGCATGTCTCACGTGACCCTTTATGGTTGCTCCCAGGGACCCAGTGCCATTATCACAGTTTAGTATCATAAGTTTGTACAGTTTCCACTGGCCATCCACTGCCTAGTCCCGTTACCAACAAGCTGCCATACCCCTAAAGGTATCAGTTAATGCAGAGTTAAAGTTTTTAGTAGTTTTGGGTAGTTATAGTAATTTTAGTAGTTATAAGTTTGAAGCAAATCTCACGTGACCTTTCATGTATGTACCTTCGTGTTACTGGCTGCTGGCAGATGCAGGTGAGTCTTTGTTTCTTTATAATAAGGTGTCTTCTCGCTCCTTTGCCTGGTCGCCTGGCTGAGGCACAACTCTGTCTCTGTTGCCTGACCTCCGTCTCCGGACTTCTACGAACGAGTGGTGCCGACACCAACTTCCGAGCCGTCGGTCTAAATGGATGTCCGCTACTGCTACTCAGCAGTCTCCACGGTCACGCTCCAGAAGTCTGGAGTTTGCTTGCTGGATCCCCCACGCGCCAACCCAGGTCACTTCTGCATATCTCCTGCTGCGCCGGCGAGAGCTCTCAGCCTGGGAGGGCGGCGGTGAACGTCACGTCAACGTCAACGTCATGATCAGGCTGACATTTACAAAATGATGCCATCATAAAGTAGACATATGGGGAATGTTAAGTAATAAATATTTTATGAGGTATCACTTTCTGTTTTAAAAGCAGAGAAATTGAAATTTTATGAACTGTCATGAAGTTCAATGTGTCACGAGAAAACAATCTCAGAAAGGTTTGGATAAATAAGTGTTCCAAAGTTATTACCACATAAAGTGACACATGTCATATTTACAAAACATGGCCTGGGCAGAAAGGTAAAAACTGGCCCAGTGTTGAAAGGGTTAAACATGTGGTGTTTATGAAAAATAAAGTTGTTTTTTTCTTATTTTTCTATGTATATATTTATTTTTCCAGATATGGCTGTTGTAATGCAGTTCAAAATATTATATTCTGCTGTTGAGTTCATAAAAACAACTTCAAACCAAGACACTCAAGCTGTTGGTACCACTTATCATTTTCATCAGTCGTCTTATGCAAAAAACCCTAAAAGAAAAAATACTACAGGTAAGTAGTAACCAGTCAATGGTTAAAAACAAGAAATATTATAGCATTATTTTTTTTATTATTTGGCCATTCCATTAAAGTGAATCTGTCACAAAGTATTATAGTATTAAGTATTTTTTTTTTTTCTTTTTTTTTTTGGGCTGTCCTTACTAAAGCAGATCCCTTTATCAAAACTCTGGGCAGTTTTGTCAATATCTTGTATTGAACCGCTCAAACGCATGCCACTTAGTCTTGATATTCAAGAGCTGTCACTTCAGTGGTAGTAAAAAAAAAAAAAAAAAAAAATGTCAGCAAGCATCAGGTAGGCCATGAGAGCCAGGGGCTTGTGAATAACCGTACTCACCATCAGCATGCACTGGAACTGTTAGGACATAGAAGTAGAGCAGCAAAAAACTGGTTACAGATTCCTTTTAATTTTTAGCAGCATCAATTTATTTTATAAAAACATCAAAAAAAAAAAACTGTGACAGATTCACTTTTATTAAAGGGGTTTTGTCATCTTAGACAATGGGGACATATGCCTAGGATATGCCCTGATTGTCTGATAAGTGCGGGTCCCACCTCTTGGAACCGCACCTACAACGAGAACCGAGCATGGAAATAAACAGAGGGCACACTCCGCATGCGCAGCCGCCCTTCATTCATTTCTACGGGGCCGCAGAAAAATAGCCGAGCGCTGGTTCGGCTATTTCCGTCTGCCCCATGGAAATGAATGGGAGCAGGGGTCACGCATGCGCGGTGCACTCCCATTCACTTGTATGGGAGCAGCGCTTGGTGGTGGATGGGCCCCTGGAAACTGCAGCCACAGCTCTCCCCGCTCCGTTCTTCTTGTAGGTGCGGTTCCCAGAGGTAGCGATATGTCCCCATTGTATGTGATGAGAATACACCTTTAAGGCCTCAATCGGTAGTTTTTCTGCTGCAAATTTAAATTTCATTTGTTTGAACCCTTCCTTATTTTAATTCAGCATTCTCATCTTTTTTACTCCCTGCCTGTTTTATTTTTCACATTGTTGTATGACGGCTTATAGTATTGCAGGGCGAGTTGTACTCTCTAATATTCTACAATGCATTGGGAAGCTGGGAGTGGTAAAAACACGATTTTGCCATTTCTGCCATTTTTTACGGCTTTCTCTTTATGGTAAAAATGGCACATAACCTTTCATTTATGGGTCAGTACCATTGCAGGGATACTAATTTTATATACTTTTATCTTATAATGTAGTACTTAATAGGACATGCTGTATGTGTGTGTGTATGTATGTATATACCGGCTCAAGGTTCATGTGGGCCCATGAACGATAGTCTCAGTGGGCCCCCTTGTGGCATTTTGCATGGCGCTTACATCAATGAAACTGCATGTATTATAGATTAAATACATTACACAGAACATGCTACAGAGCGGATATATGTGAATCAGTTCTTATGTGCCTACTTTTATTTTCTACCCAATGTTTCATTTCCTCAGGTCTACTCACAGATATGTGCCCCCTCACATTTGATATGCCCCCTCACAGTAGTTATGCCCACATGGTGCCCCTTTCATAGTTGTAATGCCCTATCTGTGCCCCCTTCACAGTAATAATCCCCATTGTGCCCCTTCACAGTAATAATCCCCATTGTGTCCCCTTCATAGTATTAATCCCCATTCTGCCCCTTCATAGTAGAAATCCCCCATTGTGCCCCCTTCACAGTAATAATGCCTACTGTGCCCACTTCACTATAGTAATGCCCTCTGGCTCTGTGCCCCCCTCACCTTAGTAATGACCTCTGTGCTCCCTCTATAGTAATAAAGATCTCTGTGTCCCCTCCATAGTAATAGTCCTATGTGCCCCCTCCATAGTAATAGTCCTCTGTGCCCCCTCCATAGTAATACAGTTCTCTCTGCCCCCTCCATAGAAATAAAGTCCTCTGTGCCATAGTACTAAATCCCATTTCTGCTCCCTCCATAGTAATAAAGACCTCTGTGTCCCCTCCATAGTAATAGTCCTCTGTGCCCCCTCCATAGTAATAAAGACCTCTGTGCCCCCTCTATAGTAATAAAGTCCTCTGTGCCATAGTAATAATTCCCTCTCTGCTCCCTCCATAGTAATAAAGCCCTCTGTGCCCCCTCCATAGTAATAAAGTCCTCTGTGTCTTAGTAGTAAAGTCCTCTGTTCCCCCTCCATAGTAATAAAGCCCTCTCTGCCCCCTCCATAGTACTAGTCCACTGTGCCCCCTCCATAGTAATAGTCCTTTGTGCCCTCTCCGTAGTAATACAGTTCTCTGTGCCCCCTCCACAGTAATAAAGTCCTCTGTGACCCCTCCATAGTAATAAAACCTTCTATGCCCCCTCCATAGTAATAAAGTCCTCTGTGACCCCTCTGCATTAAAAACAAAAAAAGTAACTACTCACCTTGTCTCGTTCCTGAAGCTCTCATACTTCTCTTCCCTGCAGGCATAGATCGCTCTGCAGCACTGTGTGGGCGGAGCTTATGCAGTGCGATCTGTACCTGCAGGCTGAATGGTGGAGCGGGGAGAAGTCTTCCTGCTTCACCATTCTGTGCGCCCCCGGCCAGAAGGAGGGGAGGAGTGCGGGGAGCTGATCTATAGAGAGAGAGACAGATGGTTTATACTAGTTTATATATAGTTTTTTTTATACTAGTGCTTTTTTCTAAAAAATTTTGGGAGGAAATTGTTCTGTTAGGGAGGCACAAAAATGCAGAACTTTTGAAAATCTAAATTTGACCAGCTCTGATAGGCTATTAGTTTCACTAATGTCCTCAAAAATAAAAAAAATACTGCTTACACAATGGGATATCTTTAAAAGCATCCTAGACTAACTGTGAGAGGTTTCATACCTTTATGTGAATTAAAAAGTCATGAGCCTTAAAAAATTGATGTGGATAAATAAAAATGTAAAGGAGGCAATAAATGACAAAATAAAGCATTTAAATTACGGTACTAGAACAAGAAGAAGCACTGAAAAATATAAGAAAAAAATAGAATTGGTAAATGAAAGATTAAGGTAGCCAAGCTGGAGACAGAGAGGCTTCTTGCCAAAGAGATTAAAACAAAGGACCCATGCACACAACCGTATTTTTGTCCATGCCATTTTTTGCGGCATATGCACTTCATTAGCGCTGCAAAAAAAATACAGAAATGGTTTTGTGTGCATTCCATGTCGGTATGTCTGTTCCGCATAAAAATAGAACTTGTCTCATTATTGTCCCCACTACGGACTGTTCTATTATGCCCTGGCTATTCCATTCGTCTAAATGCAGGCAACACACAGCCAGTGTCTGTGTTTTGCGGATCTGCTTTTTGCAGACCGCAAAACAACAATAGTCGTGTGCATGAGCCCTAACCCTAAATGTTGTTCAGTTATAGAAGTGGTGAAAAGTTTAAACTTGAAAATTGGCCCTTTAAAGAGTGATGAGGGAGGAGTTGTAAAGAACTATGAGGAGAAAGAGACTTGATTAACCATTTTTATTCTCTACTGTATTCACTGAGAAAGATATGCCAGAGTGTCAAAATAAACCCCCTTTAAATGTGGCCTGTCTGACCCACAAAGAAGTATAGTGACATCTTAAAAAGATTAAAGTAGACAATTCACCGAGTCCAGATGGCATACCCCCCACCCCCACCCCTGGATTCTTAGTGAATTAACTAATGTAATAGACAGACTTTTATTTATGATATTTAAAGAGGCACTCCCACAAAATGTTTTCTACTCTGACCTCTTAGAAAGCTACATGATGTAATCTGTAGTGACTGTACTTGTGAGTAGAGTTGAGCGAACACCTGGAAGTTCGGGTTCACCAGGTTCGGCCGAACTTTGTTGCAAAGTTCAAGTTCGGTACCCAAACTTGATCCCGAACCTGAACCCCATTGAAGTCAGTGGGGACCCAAACTTTGGGGCACTTAAATGGCTCTAAAAAGTAATGGAATGGGCTAGAGGGGTGCAAAAGGAAGCAAAATGGAGGTAGGAGTTAGACAATTGCCCTTCAAACAAATGTGGATAGGGAAATGACTTAAAATAACATAAAATACATAAAAATTTAAAATAATAATCTTGAACTAGGAGGAGGAGGTCCATATGGAGTAGGAGGTTGAGGAGGCGGTGGACGTGGCGGTGTTGGTGGAATCGAAGTTGGAGGAGGTAGTCGCCAACAACCCTTTTTTTTTTTACTTGGGTTGACCCCAAAACATTGGTATATTGGTACAATATAGAAAAGAAAACAAAGAGAAAGTGCGCTGGAGTATAACAAAGGCTGGTTGAGGACGATATACATGTCTATTCTGCACAAGGTACGGACAAGTCCTGTGGGATCCATGCCTGGTTCATTTTAATGAATGTGAGCTTGTCCACATTGGCTGTGGACAGGTGGCTGCACTTGTCTGTGATAATGCCCCCTGCCGTTCTAAACACACGTTCAGACAATACACTGGCTGCAGGGCAGGCCAGCACCTCCAAGGCGTAAAGGGCAAACTCAGGCCATGTGCCCAATTTGGAGACCCAGAAGTTGAATAGGGGAAGATCCATCAGTTAGTATGTGTAGGCGTGTGCACAAACGTTCAGCTCGTGGTGCTGGTTCTGCTGGTGTGCTGACAAAGCTTTTCCACATTTCGGCTATGCTAACTCTGCCTTCTGAGGTGGTGGCGGTGCCTCAGCTACATTGGCGAACACTTCCTCCTCCTCTGCCTTCGTCTTGTGTTTCCACTGAGGCCCCGGTGTCAGGTGGGAATGCCATCATCAGGGTGTCCACCAGTGTGCGCTTGTAGTCGTGCATCTTCCGATTACGATCCAAGGAGGGAATTAGGGATGGCAGATTTTCCTTGTAACAGGAATGCAGCAGGGTGGCCACTCAGTAATCAGCACTGATTAGTATGTGGGCAACTCGGCAGTCATTGTGCAGGCACTGCAGCATGTAGTCGCTCGTGTGCCAGGCTGCCCAGAGGCAACGACAAGCTGTTCTCTGTGGGAGGTGTATCGTCTGTGTCCTCCATTTTTCCCCCCAGCCATGCTGCAGTGATGGCCCTGAGCTGCTTTGGGTGCCACCCTGCTGTGAACACGGTTCCTCCTCCTCATCCTCCTCCTCCTCTTCCTCCTGTGCCACATCCTCTTCCATCATCGCCCGAAGCATTTTTTCAAGGATAGGATAGGATGGGATAGTAACGCTGATCATGGCGTCATTGGCACTGGCCATGTTGATAGAGTACTCGAAACAGCGCAACATGGCACACAGGTCTCGCATGGAGGCCCACTCATTGGTGGTGAAGTGGTGCTGTTCAGCAGAGCGACTCACCCGTGCGTGCTGCAGCTGAAACTCCACTATTGCCTGCTGCTGCTTGCACAGTCTCTCCAGTATGTGCAAGGTGGAGTTCCACCTTGTGGGCACGTCACATATGAGGTGGTGAGCGGGAAGGCCGAAGTTATACTGCAGCGCAGACAGGCGAGCAGCAGCAGGGTGAGAATGCCGAAAGCGCGCACAGATGGCTCGCACTTTCTGCAGCAGCTCTGACATATCGGGGTCGTTTTTCAGGAATTTCTGCACCACCAAATTCAGCACATATGCCAGACAAGAAATGTGCGTCAAACCGGCTAGTCCCAGATCTGCTATGAGATTTCGCCCATTATCGTACACCACCGGGCCGCGCTTGAGGCTCAGTGGCACCAACCACTCATTGGTCTGTTGTTCCATGGCTGTCCACAGCTCCTGTGCGGTGTAGGGTTTTTCCCCCAAATAAATGAGTTTCAAAACAGCCTGCTGTCGTTTTCCCTGGTTGTGCTGAAGTTGGTGGTGAAGATGTTAAGCTGACCAGATTAGGAGGTGGTAGAGGAGGAAGTGGAGTAGGAGGACGAGGCAACATGAGGCAAATAGAAATGCCCTGCAATCCTCGGTGGCGAAAGGACATGTGTCAAACTGCTATCCGCCTCAGGCCCAGCCACCACTGCATTTACCCAGTGTGCTCATAGGGAGATATATCTTCCCTGCCCGTGCTAACTGGTCCACGTATCGGTAGTTATGTGGACCTTGCCACAGATGGCGTTGCACAGTGCACACCTGATTTTGTCCGCCACTTAGTTGTTCAGGGAAGGGATTGCTCACCTGGAAAAGTAGTGGCGGATGAGAACCACGTACTGTGGGACAGCCACCGCCATAAGGTTTTTAAAAGTGTCTGTCTCCACCAGACGGAATGACATCATTTCAAAGGCCAGGAATTTTGAAATGCTGGCATTCAGGGCCAGGGATCGTGGGTGGGTAGGGGAGTACTTCCTCTTTCCCTCCAATGTTTGGGAGATGGACAGCTGAACGCTTCCATGGGACATTGTGGAGATGCTTGGTGACGGACGTGTTGGCGTTGCTGCCACATCCTCTGTTTGCTGATTGGCAGGTGCCACTGTCACTCCAGAGGAAGAGGCTGAGACTGCAGCAGAAGATGGAGCAGGAGGAGCCTCTTGGTTTTTGAGGTGTTTACTCCACTGCCGCTAGTACTTTGTATTTAGATTCCTGGTCATGCAGGTTGTGCTCAGGTTTAAAACGTTTATGCCTCGCTTCAGGCTCTGATTGCACAGTGTGCAAACCACTCGTGCCTTGTCATAAACACATTCTCTGAAGAAGTGCCACGCCAGGGAACTCCTTGGAGCTGGCTTTGGTGTGCTTGGTCCCGTGGTGCGGTGGGCAGTAGAAGGCGTACTGTCTAGGGAAATGCTGCTCCGCTTTTGCACCCTGCTCCCTCTTTTGCTGTGCTGTTGCCTTTGTGCAACCACCGCCTCTTCCTCAGAGCTGCACACGTCACTAGCATGACCTTGAGTCCAGTCTGGGTCTAGTACCTCATCATCCTCCACATCATCTTCCACCCATTCATGACCCCTGCCCTCCTTATCGGTCTGCACACTGCAGAAAGGGCCAGCAGTTGGCACCTGTGTTTCGTCATCATCAAAGACGTGCTGCGGTGGTCCTCCTATGTCCACATCTTGAAACATAAGTGTTCGGGCATCAGTGCACTTAGCGCTGCCCCAGAAGTGGAAGAGATTATGTGGATGGCCCACGGAAACCCTGCCAGCAGAGTCATCAGAAAGCATAAGAGACTGCTGCATAACTTGGGGCTCAGACTGCCTGGCTGATTTGCAAGGGGGTGAGGTGAAAAACAGATGCCAATGGGCTGCAGGTGCCAACTCTGAGCTTTCAGCAGGGGATCAGGTGGGAGACAATGTGAAGGAACTGGAGGCACTGTCAGCCACCCAATCTACTGACAGCTATGACAGTTAATGTACAGGGTTACAGTCTGTTTAGAAAGGATCCTCAAAACCGGAGAGGGGGAGGGGTGTGCCTTTATGTAAAGTCCTATCTAAAGCCCACAGTCCGAGAAGATATAAGTGAGGAACATGAACATGTGGAGTCACTGTGGGTAGAGATGCATGGAGCCAAAAACAATAATAAATTACTAATAGGAGTTTACTATAAACCACCTAATATACCAGAGTCTACAGAAAATCTATTACTAAACGAGATAGACAAGGCCGCAAATCATGATGAAGTCGTTATTATGGGGGACTTCAACTACCCAGATATAGACTGGGAAACTGAAAGCTGTACATCGCATAAAGGAAACCAATAACCAAAGACAATTATCTTTCCCAACTGGTTCAGGACCCGACTAGAGGGACGGCCATACTGGTCTTAGTATTAACCAATAGACCTGACAGAACAACAGATGTGCAAATTGGGGGACACTTGGGAAATAGTGACCATAAAGTAATAACCTTCCAATTATCATTCAAAAGAGAATTTCTACAGGGAGGAACAAAAATACCAAACTTCAAAAAAGCTAAATTTAGCCAACTAAGCGAGGCCATAGGCCTAACTAACTGGGACAAAGTCCTCAAAAACAAAAATGCAGCCAGAAAATGGGAGATCTTTAAAAGCATCCTAAATTCTCATTGTGAGAGGTACATACCATCTGGGAATAAAAGGTTAAGGAACAAAAAGAAACCAATGTGGATAAATAGAAATGTAAAGAAAGCAATAAATGACAAAAAGAAAGCATATAAATCACTAAAACAGGAGGGTAGCGAGGAAGCACTGAAAAACTATAAGGAAAAAAAAAGAACATGTAAAAAACAAATAAAAGCGGCCAAACTAGAGACCGAGAGATTAATTGCCAAAGAGAGTAAAACTAACCCTAAAATTTTCTTCAATTATATAAATGTTAAAAAGTATAAATCTAAAGTTGTCGGCCCTTTAAAGAGTAATGAAGGGGGAGTTGCAAAGAGCGATGAGGAGAAAGCAAAGCTGTTAAATGTTTTTTTCTCCAATGAGTTCATTGAGGAAAATAAACTGTCAGATGAAATGCTGAATGTAAAAATAAATCCCCCATTAAAAGTGTCCTGTCTGACCCAAGAAGAAGTACAGCGACTTAAAAAGATTAAAATAGACAAATCGCCAGGACCAGATGGCATACACCCCCGTATCCTAAGGGAATTAAGTAATGTCATAGCCAGACCCTTATTTCTGATATTTTCAGACTCTATACTGACAGGCAATGTCCCACAGGATTGGCTCATAGCAAAATGCCAATATTCAAAAAGGGTCCAAAAACAGAGCCCGAACTATAGGCCGGTAATCAGCATGGCTTCATGAGGGAAGCATTTGATACTGTACCACATAAATGGTTAGTATATAAAATGAGGATGCTCGGACTGGGAGTATATGTCTGTAAGTGGGTAAGTAACTGGCTGAGTGACAGAAAACAGAGGGTGGTTATTAACGGTACACACTCAGACTGGGCAACTGTCAATAGTGGGGTACCTCAGGGGTCAGTACTGGGCCCTATTCTTTTCAATATATTTATTAATGATCTTGTAGAAGGCTTGCATAGTAAAATATCAATTTTTGCAGTTGACACTAAACTGTGTAAAATAATTAACACTGAAGAGGACAATATACTGCTACAGAGGGATCTGGATAGATTGGAGGCTTGGGCAGTGAAGTGGCAGATGAGGTTTAACACTGACAAATGTAAAGTCATGCACATGGGAAGGAATAATGCAAGTCACCAGTACATACTAAATGATAAAACACTCGGTAACACTGACATGGAAAAGGATCTAGGCATTTTAATAAACAGCAAACTAAGCTGCAAAAACCAGTGTCAGGCAGCTGCCGCCAAGGCCAATAAGATAATGGGTTGCATCAAAAGGGGCTTAGATGCCCGTGATGAGAACATAGTCCTACCACTTTACAAATTACTAGTCAGACCTCACATGGAGTACTGTGTACAGTTCTGGGCTCCTGTGAACAAGGCAGACATAGCAGAGCTGGAGAGGGTTCAGAGGAGGGCAACCAAAGTAATAACTGGAATGGGGCAACTACAGTACCCTGAAAGGTTATCAAAATTAGGGTTATTTATTTTAGAAAAAAGACGACTGAGGGGAGATCTAATAACTATGTATAAATATATCAGGGGTCAGTACAGAGATCTCTCCCATCATCTATTTATCCCCAGGACTGTGACGAGGGGACGTCCTCTGCGTCTGGAGGAAAGAAGATTTGTACACAAACATAGAAAATGATTCTTCACGGTAAGAGCAGTGAGACTATGGAACTCTCTGCCTGAGGGGGTGGTGATGGTAAGTACAATAAAGGAATTCAAGAGGGGCCTGGATGTATTCCTGGAGTGTAATAATATTACAGGCTATAGCTACTAGAGAACGGTCGTTGATCCAGGGATTACTTCTTTCCTCTGGATCAACTAGCAGGATGACAGGCCGAACTGGATGGACAGATGTCTTTTTTTGGCCTTATGTACTATGTTACTATCGCCTGTACTTGATCTGGCCTCACCATTGGTAGAGCGGCATTCGGGTCTCCAAAAAAACGCGGCACTTTCTGTCGCCTACGCGCACCTGAGGAAGGTGTTTCATTTGGGCGTGTAGTTGGCATAGATCGACCACGTCCTCTCCCTGCAACAGGAGCTCCACCACAACCAGCAGCACCACGACCAGGGCCACGTCCCTTATTTGACGCTCTCCTCCTTTGTGTTCACCCACCAAACTAATAGACGGATTTACAACATTTATTTTCCAGCCAGGTATGAATTGCAGGCGTAGTTTGAAAGAAAAAAGGCGTACAGCTCACCCAGCCAGCAATCTAAATTCCGCCAAATTTACAGAATATATTTACCAGTCAGGTATGCAGTGCAGGGGTAGTGTTAAACAAAAAAGGGGTCCCGATCACCCAGCAATCTAAACTCCACTGAATTTACAGAATATATTTCCCAGTCTGGTATGCAGTGCAGTGGTAGTTTGAAAGAAAAAAGGGGTCGTGCAGTGTCCCCGTCATCCGGCATCTATTCGTCCCGCTGAAGGATTATTTTGAAAGTGTGAAGAAGCCGCACGGGAACCCCACGCTGCAGATTTATCATGGAGACATCATGGAGATTTTGCAGCATATAACTACAGCACCCAACAATCTAAACTCCGCCAAATTTACAGAATATATTTCCCTGTCAGGTATGCAGTGCAGCAGGAACACACCCTCCAAGGCACTTGTGAATGACCGGCCTGATGACCGTGGAAATGTCCATCCACAATCTAAGAGCTGGATTTACTGATTATATTTCTCTCTGCAGGCCACAAATGTACTTTATGGCAAAAACAAATAAAAAGTGATTTTTTTTCTCCTACAATGTCCCAGTTGTATTTACTGATTATATTTCAACTCAGAAATGCAGTGCAGACCGCAAAGGTACATTATGGCAAACAAAGTGATTGGGTCTGAACTGCAATACCAAGCCCAGTGCTATCAAATGGCCAGCGCTGTGCTTGTTAAGGAGAAAAGAGGCTGCGGTGCTCCCCGGGACATCACGGTCTCCTCAAACAGCTAATTGGCGGGGGTGCCAGGGATCCGGCCCCACCATCTCATAACTCTCTGAATACAGATCTCATAGATGTTACCTGCAGTCCTATGTAACAGCCCACATAACACAGTCATTTATTGTGTTATGCGGGGCATTACATAGGACTGCAGGGAACATGTACAACATTATCTGCACACAGAAAGTTATCACTGTTATCTGGGCTGTTACATTAGACTGCAGGTGATAAATTAAAATTTCAGTTGCCAAATTTAAAGTACATATGATTATGCTAAAAAAGACTTGGAGGAGAAGATGAGACGCAGGTCACAGTAGTGAGCCAGCTCTACATATAGGGGAATACAGCACCACATACCTCTTACATCCAGTGACATCTCCTGTCATGTAGATCTTCTCTTTCCTCTTCTCCTCCGTCTGACCCACACCGCCATGACAAATTCTTGCAGCCGCATCTCGTCTGTACAGAGTTTGTTACACAGACAGGTTAGATTTCTCATAATCGGGGTCATTTATCTAACTAGTGTAAATTAGAACTGGCTTAGTTGCCCATAGCAACCAATCAGATTCTACCTTTTATTTTCCAGAGGAGCTGTCAAAAATCAAAGGTGGAATCCGTTGCTATGGGCAACTAAGCCAGTTCTACTACACCAGTTTGATAAATGACCCCAAAGAACCCTATATTGTCTGCAGCAGTTATAATGTCCCCTAGAGTGCCCCCAGTAATAACACCCTGTATTGTGTTCCATGTAATAATGCCTGTATAGTGTCCCCAAAAATAATGTCATCTAATAGCAACGCCCCCGCACTGCCCTATATAGTAATTTCCCCTGCACTGCCCCCATATAGTAATTTCCCCCACACTGCCCCATATAGTAATTTCCCCCACACTGCCCCATATAGTAATTTCCCCCACACTGCCCCATATAGTAATTTCCCCACACTGCCCCATATAGTAATTTCCCCACACTGCCCCATATAGTAATTTCCCCACACTGCCCCATATAGTAATTTCCCCACACTGCCCCATATAGTAATTTCCCCACACTGCCCCATATAGTAATTTCCACCACACTGCCCCATATAGTAATTTCCCCACACTGCCCCCATATAGTAATTTCCCCACACTGCCCCCATATAGTAATTTCCCCACACTGCCCCCATATAGTAATTTCCCACACTGCCCCCATATAGTAATTTCCCCACACTGCCCCCATATAGTAATTTCCCCACACTGCCCCCATATAGTAATTTCCCCACACTGCCCCCATATAGTAATTTCCCACACTGCCCCCATATAGTAATTTCCCCACACTGCCCCCATATAGTAATTTCCCCACACTGCCCCCATATAGTAATTTCCCCACACTGCCCCCATATAGTAATTTCCCCACACTGCCCCCATATAGTAATTTCCCCACACTGCCCTCATATAGTAATTTCCCTTCACACTTCCCCCATATTGTAATTTCCCTTCACACTGCCCCCATATAGTAATTTCCCCTACACTGCCTCCATATAGTATTTTCCCCTACACTGCCCCCATATAGTCATTTCCCCTACACTGCCCCATATAATAATTTCCCCCATACTACCCCGTATAGTAATTTCCCCCACACTCCCCCCCCATACATTAATTTCCCCCACAATGCCCCCATACAGTAATTTCCCCCACACTGCCCCATACATTAATTTCCCCCACACTGCCCCATACAGTACTTTCTCTCACACTGTCCCCATATAGTAATCTCCCCCCACACTGCCATACATAAATTAATTTGTCCCTACACTGCCATACATCAATTAATTTCCCCCCACACGGCCATCCATTAATTAATTTGCCCCCACACTGTTATCCATTAATTAATTTGCCCCCACACTGCCATCCATTAATTAATTTGCCCCCACACTGCCATCCATTAATTAATTTGCCCCCACACTGTTACCCATTAATTAATTTGCCCCCACACTGCCATCTATTAATTAAATTACCCCCACACTGTCATATATTTATTAATTTCCCCCCACACTGCCATCCATTAATTAATTTGCCCCCACACTGCCATCCATTAATTAATTTGCCCCCACACTGCCATCCATTAATTAAATTACCCCCACACTGTCATTTATTTATTAATTTCCCCCCACACTGTCATATATTTATTAATTTCCCCCCACACTGCCATCCATTAATTAATTTGCCCCCACACTGCCATCCATTAATTAATTTGCCCCCACACTGTTACACATTAATTAATTTGCCCCCACACTGCCATCCATTAATTAATTTGCCCCCACACTGTTACCCATTAATTAATTTGCCCCCACACTGCCATCTATTAATTAAATTACCCCCACACTGTCATATATTTATTAATTTCCCCCAACACTGCCATCCATTAATTAATTTGCCCCCACACTGTTACCCATTAATTAATTTGCCCCCACACTGCCATCCATTAATTAAATTACCCCCACAGTCATTTATTTATTAATTTTCCCCCACACTGCCATCCATTAATTAATTTGCCCCCACACTGCCATCCATTAATTAATTTGCCCCCACACTGTTACCCATTAATTAATTTGCCCCCACACTGCCATCCATTAATTAAATTACCCCCACACTGTCATTTATTTATTAATTTGCCCTCACACTGCCATCCATTAATTAAATTACCCCCACACTGCCATCCATTAATTATTTTGCCCCCACACGGCCATCCATTAATTAAATTACAACCACACTGCCATCCATTAATTAATTTGCCCCCACACTGTCATCCATTAATTTGCCTCTACACTGCCATCTATTAACTAATTTGCCCCCACACTGCCCTCCATTAACGCCCCAATTATAATCCGCCACTGCTCCCAGCATGCACACTTGCTTGGCTGTCCCTTAGAACTTCCAGTGAAGTGAATGGAGCATGCTGGGAGTTGTAGATTCACAACAGCTGGAGTGCTGGAGGTTGCTGGGTCAGAGAATAACATTTTTTGTCGTAGTGGTTTTTAAGGACTTTATAATGGCAAGGTCTGTTCCACAGAATTGGTGCTTAGGAAATTGGGTGCTGTAAAGTGCAGGACAAGTGCAGAAGAATAAGGGCTATTTCTGGCTTCAAGATAAGACTTTACAGGCAGTCAACAGTAAATAAAACTTAGAACAGCAGAAAGCAAAAGTTAGCAAACAATTCTGGATTGAACTGTCTACAGCTGCACACCTGTGTAAGGGGTGCCTGCTTGTCTCTCATACATGGTTGCTCAGGGTTTCAAACTATCTGAGATTAACCCTATGTTCAGATGCACGCCTGTGGGAGGGGAGTCTTCCTCTCTCTCTCACATTGTTTATTAGGGTGCATCTCTGAACAATATCCCTTTTACTAACAACTAGGACCTAGGAGCTGTTTATTAGGTAACTGAATAACTAACTTTAGGGGACAGAATGATGCCGCACTCCAGAACACTATACTGAGAAAACTTCTGTCTGTTGCTTGCACGCACAAGTCACAATGGCTGACGGCCATCAAGTGGTTCTCACTGGATTCGTCAAAATATTGACACTTTGGGCACAATTTGGCATTTTCACTTAGGCATGTACTCACTTTTTTTGGCCAGTCGTTTAGACACTAATGGCTGTGTTGAGATATTTTGAGGGCACCCCAAATTAAGGCTACTTTCACATAAGCGTTTTTTGCAGATCCGTCATGGATCTGCAAAACGCTTCCGTTGCAATAATACAACCGCATGCATCCGTCATGAACGGATCCGGTTGTATTATGTCTTCATAGCCATGACGGATCCGTCTTGAACACCATTGAAAGTCAATGGGGGACAGATCTGTTTTCTATTGTCAGATCGGATCCGTCGGAACCACGTTGCGGACAGAAAAACGTTTTTGGTGCATTCCGTTTCGTTCAGTTCAGTTTTGTCCATATTGACAATGAATGGGGACAACCAAACTGAAGCATTTTCTTCCGCTATTGAGATCCTATGACGGATCTTAATAGCGGAATTGGAAACGTTAATGTGAAAGTAGCCTTACACTGTTAGTCAAGCTGTACACTGACTACTTTACAATGATACAAGTATGGTATCTTCCGTGTTCGATGAAAAGATATAATACAATATTGACAAAAATGTGAGATACTGTATGTGAGTAAAATAAATTATTTATACAAATACATTCACATACATATGAACAACTCAAATATGAATATGGAGCAAGTACAAATATATATAGTCCAAAAAAGACGAGCCGCACTCCAAAGATAGGAGAAAGGTTCCTGTTTGGAACCGAAACGTTGCTACACTTGTGGGTGTATAAACAAAGCTTGGCTTTTTTGGACTGAATATTTGGGTAAGCTTTATCCCACTTTGAGCTTGCACCCACATTGCATTTTATGTTTTTGGTCAGTGCTGACGTATTTTAGTTTATATATATATATATATATATATATATATATCTTAAAGACAAAAAGTGTTCATCATATTGGTTAATAGAACATTGAAGCATACGTTTTATTCACTCAGTGTGAATCTAATATATTTTGAAACCAACATGTGTATTTTAGTCATAGAAATAAAAGCTCAGTAATAATCAGATTCAATTGGTATTAATAACTATATCCATCACAACAACAAAAAGTTACTGATAAAAAGAAAGAAATGACTAGAAAGAAAGAGAAACAGGAACATAAAACTGAAATTTGTCTCGACTCCCAACTTTGTTTGCAATATTCTTATCTAAGACTAGCCATTTTATTCTAAGTGTTTCAAAATCTTGGCAGAGGATGCAAATGTTAACTATTTACCCCATATTTTCATAAAACTGTTATACTGTCGTAGTCTCGAACTTTTTCTTGCTTCTAAAAACTGCATGTTTGGCGCACTTCCATGAACCATTTAGGCCTCTTTCACACGATCGTGTCTGGCTTAGGTCCGGATGCGTTCAGTGAAAACTGTGATTTTGCAGGCAAAGCCCTTCAGTTTTGCCTGGGATTGCGTTCAGTTGTTCAGTTTTTATCACGCGGGTGCAATGCGGTTTGATGCGTTTTTCACGTGCATGATAAACTAAAGGTTTACAAACAACATCTCCTAGCAACCATCAGTGAAAAACGCATCGCACCCGCACTTGTTTGCGGATGCAATGCGTTTTTAACGCAGTCCCATTCACTTCTATGGGACCAGAACTGCGTGAAAAATGCAGACTATAGAACATGCTGCGATTTTCACGCAACACAGAACTGATGCGTGAAAAACAACGCTCATGTACACATCCCCATTGAAATGAATCGGTCAGGATTCAGTGAGAGTGCTATGCGTTCAAGTCACGCATTGCACCTGCGTGGAAAACTCGCTCGTGTGAAGGGGGCCTTATTTTATTTTTTTCCAACTTACATTTTATTTTGTTTTGTGAATATTTTCGTTTGTCAAAAAACAAATTACAGCAATGTAATGAATATAAGTAAATGTAAAAAAAGAAAAAGAAAAAAAAAGACACAACATTTCTTAAGGAAAGAAAACTTCAGTCCATGACAATAAAGGCAGTAGCGATAGGCGTGAGTCTCAGGGCTGCCAAATCTTTAAGAACTTGTCCACCGTGCCACGCTGGATAGCAACCAGATGTTCTGAGGACCGAATGTCCTTTATCCAAGTATATAGGTCTGATCTAGAAGGAGGAATAGAACGCTTCCAGAACAGGGCATTGAGGCACTTTGCGGCTGTTAGGATATGGAGGAGCAGCCTTGCGCCCTTAGCCCCTAGCGTCTCCAGTACTACATTCAATAGAAGTACATATATTTAGCGTTTCTTGAGCCACCCGTATCACCTGCATCCAGTAGTGTACTATCTTCGGGCATGCCCATAAAACAAGGTTTAAGGAAGCCCCTGGTCGGGAGCATCTCCAGCAGACAGCAATACAGGGTTCAGGGTGTGTAGCAGTTTTGGTGTATGGTACCAGTGTGTGAGAATCTTTAGCTGGTTTCCCCTGTAGGTTATTCAAGAGGAGCTAGGATGTGCCCTCTTCTATATACAACCCCAGGTCTCTGATGGGAGCTCCCTTTACAACCAGTTCTCCCATTTCCGCATGTAAGAGTATTTAAAATCTGCAGGTTATTCAAATTAAATCAGAATCTAATATATATCAGATAGAAGACCCCTATACGATGGAACACGGGCACATACTCTTTCAAAAGGGGAGAGGGTTGGGACATCTAATTTCACTAGCACACTTCTGCAATAATTCAGGATTCTGCTGTATTGAAATGCCACGGTATGTGCCAGGGAGAATTTAGCCTGGAGATCTTCAAAAGATAGAATCCTGGTCGAGAAGGGGTACTGTAGGTCAGCAAGGCGATATAATGCTGCAGCTGTCCACGGTCTAGCCATTCCCGCTCCTGAGCTATCTGGTAGGAGAGGAGTAAAGAGAAGTAGCAAAGGGGTAAAGGGGGTGTGGCAAGGCCATATCTATTTCTGCTTCTGTACCAAATCTCCCTAGTGAATGCCATTGGGCTGAGCAATTCAGAAGTTGGGATAGGTGGGGGGACACCAAATCAGGGACCCCGAGTGATTTGGCGCCAGCCACAACCGGTCAACTTTAGTCCACCGGTTATATAAGTATAGTGTAGACCAAGAGGCAATATGTCTCAGGTGAGTCTCTAAGTATTATAATTGTATGTTGGGATGTGCAAGCCCCCCTTTGGAGATTGTTGCCATCAGAGTGTGTTTTGCAAATCGGTGGCGCCTATAGTTCCAAACAAAGTTGATTAATCTAGATTTAGTCGAGCGAAGAATCTCGGCCGGTACCCTCACCAGGAGTGTTTCAAATAGATATAGAAATTTCGGTAAGATGTGCATTTTGATTGTTGCTATGCGGCACCTGAGGGAAATTGGTAGAGCTTTCCATTTGCATAATAATTTTGACATTTCCGATAGGATAGGGGGGAAGTTAGCCTTATATAGGGAGGAATAGGTAGCAGTAAGGTGTGTACCAAGGTATTTAATGGAGTTGGGGTGCCAAGAATAGTTAAATCTAGTTTGGAGGAGTTGGAGCCTATCAGGGGGGATGTTGATCGGTAGAGCCTCTGTTTTAGAAGTGTTTAGTTTATAACCGGACAATTTACTGTAAAGGATTCCATGGATGACTGGGCTGTTTTGTATTAGGGCGGCCAGGGATTCGATACTAACCGCTTAGAGGAGGGGGAAGAGGGGGCATCCCTGGAGAGTTCCATTGTAAATTGGAAGGCGAGAGGAGTGGGAGTGTGGTAAAGGAACCGTTGCGCCTGGGGAGGAGTAGAGACCCCTCAATGCGGTCACAAAGGGACCTCTGAAGCCATAATGATGCAGGGCTCGGATCATAAAGTCCCATTTTTGCCGACCACAGGCCTTTTCTGCGTCGAGGCTCAGTAATATGGCCTCAACACCTCCCCTGTTCGCCCGCTATGAGGTCAATGGCCTTTCTGGTATTGTCTCCTGCCTGGCGGAACCGGACAAACCCAACTTGGTCCTTATGGATTAGGTGGTGTAGCCATGTGTCCAGGCGGGTTTGCTAATAGTTTTGTAAGTATATTTGTCAGAGTTTTACAAACTGATAGGGTGGAAACTAGAGCACTCCGCTGACTCCTTTCCTGGTTTGGGAATAACAGTTATGTGTGAATTCAACATAGTGTCTGGGATTTTTTCATCCGCTAAAAATCCCTTAAACAGATTGACTATGTGTGGGGTCAGTAAGTCCTTAAAGGTTTTGAAATATTTATTAGTCAACCCGTCTGGGCCAGGTTTAACATAAGGCAATTTAGAAATAATATCCCTAACGTTCTCCACTGTAATGGTCTGGTTTAGATGGGCTAAGGCTCCTGAAGACAGAGAGGACAGATGACATCCCCCCAGAAATTCATCCAGTAACTCGTTCCTCCTTGTCTCATCACTAGGGAGGGTAGAGGGGAAAGAGTATAGAGCGGAGTAATAAGTGTGGAACAAACCAGCAGTTGCCTCATGTTGGTATTGAAAGGTACCGTGTTGATCCCTGATTGCATGGGGGTAGACGCGGCCGGGTGATCTTTCAGTTTCCGGGCTAGGAGGGTATGAGGTTTGTTGCCATATTTGAAATAGCATTGTCTAGTGTAGTAAATCAGTTTTTCAGTTGTGGAAAGGGTCAGCGTTTTAAGCTTGGATCGCAACACTATGATTCGTCGCAGTAATCGCTTAGACGGGCTAGATATCAGTTCTCTCTGCCATTTGCAAGGAGCATAGGCATTCCCAATATTGTGATTCCCATTTTTTTTTTTTAGGTGCAAAGAGAGATAGAGATGTAAGTACCACTAAACACTGCCTTAGGGGCTTCCCACAAGATGTACCAAGAGGGTGCAGTAGGCTTATTTTCAGTGAGATGTCGGGTTAGTCAGCAGGGTGTTTTTTAACCGTCAGTGGGGCGGAGAAGAAGGTCAGTTCAAGGAATATGGGAGCGTGGTCTGACCAAGTGATTGGGCCTATGGAGGCTGATCTCAGGGACCTGAGAGACAGTATGTTTCCCAGAAAACATTCTATCTTGGTATGTGCTGAATGCAGAGGTCATTCACGTAGAAAATGATGCTCCTTGGGGCCCCTCCAGGGTCTTATTAAGAAGGGCTCTAGGAGCGCGGTCCATTAAGATGGGTTGAGCCAAGGGGCAGTTCTAAATAGTGTTGAAAATTGAGGTGAGAATGGCAAGGACATCTTTATCCCCTTGTGATTCTGGTACTTCTGGGACTTGTATGCTATGGCGATGGCCTCTGTTATCCAAATCTTCTATGTGGTTTTGTAGGTCGCAAAATGAAGAGCATGGGTGGATTTTTTGAGCATGCAGGGAGAGAATCATCATTCTAGAGGCTTTGTGGTCATCTTCCAGTTGGTGAAGGCGGTGGCCCACCTTCTGTCCATCTTAACCACAGCTATTTCCGCCTTAAATGCATCTTTTGCTTCTTAAATGAGAGCTCTGAAGTCTTGCTTCGTAGGCACTTGTTGGATTTGAGACCAACAATTTGGGGAAGGTGACTGTTGAGAGTTGGGGCAATTGGAATCTGAGGTTGAAGATGACCTGCAGTCTGAAGAGGAACAAGAGCTTAGGGCTCCAGGAACACCCAAGCCCTGTGATAATGGGAGTCCAGGGTGGGGGAGCTCATCCGGTGATGTAGTGGGATTCCCGAGCCTCTGTGGCAAAGGAGACAATTTCCTGGCTGATATGGTGGTGGGGTAGCTGTCTTGGGGTGAGAGTGTAGCCAGGAGATGCTGACTGTGGGCAGCCTCTTTGACTGGGACACCAGAGAGTCCCTCAGCAGCTTGGTGAGAGTGTTGGGGTTGGTGGGGTGGTAGCTGCCTGGGCTCCCTAGAGAAAGCCTCCTGCACTAGCCGACTGGTGCACGGGTTGACAGGCCTCAGGGCAGGCGGTTGGTCTGCACTGCCATCTGTTTGCTCTCCACCTGAGGCATAGTGCACTGCCGTAACTTCCTGCTGTGAGGCGATGTGTGGGTCTGCCAGCAAGTCCCTGCAGGGGCTCTGATAGATGGGGCTTGTGGTAGGGCCCTGTATTCTGAGCCAGCTGACTTTTCGCCACCATGCAAGAGGTAGAGGGAGGAGGTACCTCTTTGTCATCCTCCCCGGTCTGTCGCGGCGGCGCCATCTTGGCTCCCTCGTGATCGGCGCTCCGGTGAAGATACGCGGCCATTGTGTGGGCGAAGGGGGTCCCTGGAGCCTCCGACCCGGGTTTAGAGACTTTCTCCACTCTCTTCTTCCACATATTGTGGAGGGGTAAGTTCCAATGTAGTGCAATGGAGTAGAAGAGACACAGAGCACAGAGCCTATGTGACCTTCCTCATCGGCACCTGGCCATATCCCCCTCATGAACCAGAGTTTTAGTGATGGTGGTATTACTTCAAGCCATATTGTTGGAATGAGTGTTATAGCTATATTCAATAGACAAGGGAACAACCTGACTATTATTATAGAGTTGTCTTTCCCATGTATATTGTACAGAATCAAATCCTGGTTAATAAGCACAATTGAAAAGTATAAGTCTTTAGTGACAAGTCATTTTCTGCAAATAAGTAATTTTGGACATATTACCCAAAAGTGTAACAGCTCCAGCATATATTTGGTATATCAGAGTTTACGGGTCACTGGCATTCTCTACCATTTCCTCTGTGGAGATGTACTCCACTCCACCAACCTTGCAATCTGTATCTCTATACTTCTCAAAGTCAGGTAATCCCAGGCCTCCATCTTTTTGTTTCTAGTCAATGTTTGGTAAGCTATTTGCCCATTTTTCCAGCCAAAGGAAACAATCACTTTTTTTAAGGAAGTAAAAAAATTGGGTTTACACTGGACTAGATATAGCACTCTTGGGAAAAACCACCCTTTTTTGAGGTTGACGTGTCTGAATTATTAGATATATAATTCATTCCAAAAAGTAACTCCTAGGTATTTGAAATAGTTTACCACAGGTTTGAGAAGGCTAAGGGTTTTCACTCTATTCCAAGTAATTAGATGTAAATTTAGATTGAAAATAACTGACTTGACTGAATTTTTCTAACTCTTTGATCAGTTCTGGAACGGAGCTTAAAGGATTGGCAAGTACAAAAATAAATGTCGTCAGCATAAGCTGACGATTTGTGCGTTTTCAACTTTGTGTTTCAACCATGTATTGATTTATTAGCTTGTACATTGGCAATGAGAGGTTACAATGACCAAATGAATAAAAGTGAGGAAAGGGGATATCTCTGTCTTGTTTTTTATCCCAAACGGAGTGGAGAAGGTCCCATTTATCTTTATCAAAGCTAAAGGAAAGGTGTAAAGAGACATTATGTTTAAACTGATTTTATTGAGACAGGTTTTTGTATAGTGCAGAACATGACATTAAAGAAATTTTGTGTAACATCATAGAGATTCGACCATGTTATTGCATCGTCATTAAGTTATTGATATCATAAAAGGAACAATGATGCCAGAGACAATATTCGCAGAAGTAGTATTTGTAATAACATACATATAGAAGAGAATGACAGAGAAGTGTGAAGAAAGAAAAGGGGGGAGAAATAGGTAGTAAAGAGAGGGGTGAAGGGGAGAAAAAAAAAAGGGGGGGGGGGAGTAAAATGACGCAGAGATTAAGAAGCTATCAGGTCCAAGAATTTTGAGCTGCAGTCCAGCTCGACCATAACTGGAGGTATTTGGAAGAAGTGTCTGAAGCCTCAGCTGATATTTCCTCCAGTCTAGAAATGAATTGAATTTCTTGATACCATTCTCGTAGAGATGGAACTTCCATAGAACGCCGGTGTCTCAGGATAACTGACCTAGTAATACAAAAACGTAAGACTCTTTTTCTGAGAAGATATGTACCCCGGTAGAATGGAGAGGAGCGCTATCTGTGGTGTACTCGCTACTGTTTTCCCTGAGAGATAAGAATAGACTTAAAAAACTTTGTCCCAAAAGGGCTTAATCCGGGAACAGCTCCACCAGGTATGAAGCATAGTGCCCTTATTATTATTGCATCTCCAGCAAATGTCGGGCACAGTCGGGAATATTTTATGACGTTTAGGTGGATATTTATACCAACGTGTTAGTATTTTGTAATTCTTCTCCTGTGCCGCACATGCCATCGAGAGTTTGTGTGTGAATAAGAAAGCTTTCTGTCTGTCAGCTGGTGTCATGTCAGTGCCTAGTTCTCTCTCCCAACCCACCATAAAATTGGGTATAGTTCTATGTGTTTCACCTAATAAGATCTGATACCACTTAGAGATCAGGTGGTTCGGTGGTGAGGAAAGGGTAAAAAGTTTTTCGGATTCTGTCAGTGTAGCAGCGATCCCCATTTGAGCAGATATAAGAGCAAATCTGTTCATATTCTAGCCAGGAGAGCCGCGAGTTAGGATATCTCGTGGCTAGAATTGGGAATTGTGACAAAGACTTCCCTTCCAAAAGGGTATACATACGGGGGTCATCCGCCGAACGTAAATGAAGGAAGGAGTCTTTACCTAGACTGGCGAGGAAGGCTGGATTGTAAAAGATTGGAGTCAGTGGGCTGAGTCTTCTTACACAGCCCCCCAAATAACGTCAGAGAACCCCAGAGTTTGATTGTTTGGTATAGAAAGGTACTATGTTTGTCGATATGTGGGCGAACCTCAGGGTCTATCCATGGTAGATGTTTGAGGGGAAGAGGAAATTGAGATTGCTCTAGTTCCACCCATTGTTTTGTTGAACTGTTATACGTCCAATCAATTAATCTAATCAGGGAGGACGCCATATGGTATTTCTTTAAATATGGGAGTCCGGCCCCTCCGTGTGTTTAAGATCTAACTAACGTAGCGAGTGCTATACACGGTCTTGATTACCCCCATATGAATCTCGTACATGCCGTTTTTAGTTTCCGAAAGAAGTAAGCCGGTGGAGTTATGAGGATGGCTTTTGAAAATGTTATGTCTGTGTAGCCTCCACTCCTACTTTTGGCTCACAATCCCTGATGGAAATAACTGATCAATTAACTGATGTGTGAACAACACCTATTTTTGCTTTTAGAGTCTCTAATCTGACGGCAAACGAGAATGCCACATTATTAAAATATTCTGTCATATGGGCTATTATATTCATGAATTTCTTATAATAGAATGCTATACCTAGCAGGGCCTGGACACTTAGCAATGGGGTGGATTTGATCTCCATTTCTATTTCTTTTTGAGTAAACGGATGTTGAAGTATCTTTTTCTGCTTTTTTGACAGAGAAGGTAAGTTGACTACCTTCAGATATTTCTTAATCTGCTACGCTGGGATATTGGTCATTTTTGTCTAGGTTATAAAGATTAAAAGAGTAAAACATACAAAATGTTGTGGCAATACCATCAGTGTTCATTATATTCCTGTTATTTTAATCTTTGATTTTAGCTATGTATGTTTTACTTTGCTGTTTTTGAACAAGCTAGTTTTTCCCCACATTCATTGGCTTCAATGTGTTGCCTGTAACAGTGCATAAATATGTTTGTATATTTTCATCTAATATTTTAAGTGCTCCTCTTAATATCAGTTATTTAACAGTTGAACTTTGCTGTGATAATTTACGCACCAATTTTAGTCATTCAAGAGTTGATTTATTCTCAAGTTTTTCTCTTTTCTTTCTGGCACCTACTTGAATAAGATATCCTCTGATGATGGCTTATGCATTTCACAAACAGTGGAATTACATAAACCCTCTTTCTGATTTTCTGTTAAAAAATTGTTCATTGTTCAGCTATGTGCTCTGACTCTTTGTCTAAATGCATTAAAGAATTGTTCATAATCCAATTATAATCCCTAGGGCTATTTTTCTGAAAATAAAACATGGTACTCAGAGGGACATGGTCTGATACAAGAATCAAGTCATATGTAGCTCTTGATACACAGTTTAAATTTATTTGTTGAATAAACATGTAAACTATTCTCGAATATTAAGTAGGAGTAATCTCTGATCCTCAGATTTAAAAATTCCCAGGTGTCCACTAGTTGTCGTTTTTTGGAGCATCTTCCTGATCAACCTTAATTTTCTGAAAGCTATTGTAGAACTGCCTTTCATGGTATCTAGTATAGGTTCTAATGGTATGTTTAGGTCCCCACCTAGTATAAGGTACCCCGTGAAAGCTTTTATTCAAGACATATTTAATGAATCTTGATTGTTCAGTGTTTGGTACATATATATTGGCAAATGTAAAAATTGCACATCCAATTGACCCAGGAGACACATTTTAGGGTTACATGTTATATCTGTCTGCGTAACCTGCTTAATAAGCTGCACTATCTCCTTCCATAATCTTTTACGTTTAGAGCACGTCCAAAACATATGTATTAAGGATACATTTTCCATTGCATACCGAGGACAGCATTAGTCAGGCTGAAGAGACAGCGTTGGAGACAGTGTATCCTTCAATTGTTCCTCAGTAATAGGCCCTACTTCAGAATCCCATTTATCTTTAACCGGGAGGGTCTCTGCAGCAGAAATGTTGCCAATGATATGTCTATATAACAAGGAAATCAACCCCTTCGTACTGCCCTTGCTTAATAGTTGTTACATATTCGTTGGGGTAGCTAAAACCTTTGCACTCCTTTGCACCTTTGCTTTTGATATGCGTGCCTCAACTGTAAAAATTGATAGAACGCTGAGTACGGAAGTGCAAACTCACTTTGTAGCTGTACAAAGGATTTCATATTACCATCCTCCTGAATATGATTTACATAGTAACATAGTATATAAGACCGAAAAAAGACATTTGTCCATCCAGTTCGGCCTGTTTCCTATAAGTTGATCCAGAGGAAGGCAAAAAAACCCTGTGAGGCAGAAGCCAATTTTCCCCACTTAAGGGGGAAAAAAAATCCTTCCCGACTCCAATCAGGCAATCAGAATAACTCCCTGGATCAACAACCCCTCTCTAGTAGCTATAGCCTGTAATATTATTACACTCCAGAAATAAATCCAGTCCCCTCTTGAATTCCTTTATTGTACTCACCATCACTAACTCCTCAGGCAGAGAGTTCCATAGTCTCACTGCTCTTACAGTGAAGAATCCTTTTCTATGTTTGTGTACAAACCTTCTTTCCTCCAGACGCAGAGGATGTCCCCTCGTCACAGTCCTAGGGATAAATAGATGATGGGACAGATCTCTGTACTGACCCCTGATATATTTATACATAGTTATTAGTAGAGTTGAGCGAACACCTGGATGTTCGGGTTCGACGAGTTCGGCCGAACTTTCGAAAAATGTTCGGGTTCGGGATCCGAACTCGACCCGAACTTCATCCCGAACCCGAACCCCATAGAAGTCAATGGGGACCCGAACTTTTGGGCACTAAAAAGGCTGTAAAACACACCCGGAAAGGGCTAGAGGGCTGCAAAAGGCAGCAAAATGTAGTTAAATCCCCTGCAAACAAATGTAGATAGGGAAATGATGAGTTAACATAAAATAAATAAAAATTAAACAATATTAATTGGAGTGAGGTCCCATAGCACAGAATCAGGCTTCAAGTCACCCACCAATGGAGAAGGTCACTTACTATTATTTTGACCACAGCACCCAGACAAAGGAGAGAGGTCCCACAGCAGAGAATCTGGCATCATATCAACCACCACAGGAGAAGGCCACCATTTAGTTACTTTGACCCCTACACCCAGACGGAGGAGAGAGGTTACACAGCAGAGAATCAGGCATTTAGATCACCCACCACAGGAGTAGGCCCCCATTGAATCAGACCCTGGCAACCATGTCAGATGGCACAACCATCAGCTTTATATCAATCAGCACAGGAGAAGGCGACTTTGAAAGACTTTGACCCCTACACCCAGATGGAGGAGAGAGGTTTCACAGCAGAGAATCAGGCATCATATCAACCACCACAGGAGAAGCCACCATTGAGTTACTTTGACCCCTGCACCCTGGAAGAGGAGAGAGGCCCCACAGCACATATTCTGGCATCATATCAGCCACCACAGGAGAAGCCACCATTGAGTTACTTTGACCCCTGCACCCAGGAAGAGGAGAGAGGCCCCACAGCACATATTCTGGCATCATATCAGCCACCACAGGAGAAGCCACCATTGAGTTACTTTGACCCTGCACCCAGGAAGAGGAGAGAGGCCCCACAGCACATATTCTGGCATCATATCAGCCACCACAGGAGAAGCCACCATTGAGTTACTTTGACCCCTGCACCCAGGAAGAGGAGAGAGGCCCCACAGCACATATTCTGGCATCATATCAGCCACCACAGGAGAAGCCACCATTGAGTTACTTTGACCCCCGCACCCAGGAAGAGGAGAGAGGCACCACAGCACATATTCAGGCATCATATCACACACCACAGGAGAAGGCCTCTTTCAGTGATTTAGGCCTTTGGACCCAGACAGAGGAGAGGAGGCCCCACAGCACATATTCTGGCATCATATCAGCCACCACAGGAGAAGCCACCATTGAGTTACTTTGACCCCTGCACCCAGGAAGAGGAGAGAGGCCCCACAGCACATATTCTGGCATCATATCACCCACCACAGGAGTAGGCCACCATTTAGTTACTTTGACCCCTACACCCAGACGGAGGAGAGAGGTTACACAGCAGAGAATCAGGCATTTAGATCACCCACCACAGGAGTAGGCCCCAATTTAATGGGACCCCGGCAACCATGTCAGATGGCACAACCATCAGCTTCATATCAATCAGCACAGGAGAAGGCGACTTTGAAAGACTTTGACCCCTACACCCAGACGGAGGAGAGAGGTTTCACAGCAGAGAATCAGGCATTTAGATCACCCACCACAGGAGTAGGCCCCAATTTAATGGGACCCCGGCAACCATGTCAGATGGCACAACCATCAGCTTCATATCAATCAGCACAGGAGAAGGCGACTTTGAAAGACTTTGACCCCTACACCCAGACGGAGGAGAGAGGCTTCACAGCAGAGAATCAGGCCTCATATCAACCACCACAGGAGAAGCTACCATTTAGTTACTTTGACCCCTGCACCCAGGAAGAGGAGAGAGGCCCCACAGCACATATTCTGGCATCATATCAGCCACCACAGGAGAAGCCACCATTGAGTTACTTTGACCCCCGCACCCAGGAAGAGGAGAGAGGCACCACAGCACATATTCAGGCATCATATCACACACCACAGGAGAAGGCCTCTTTCAGTGATTTAGGCCTTTGGACCCAGACAGAGGAGAGAGGCCCCACAGCACATATTCTGGCATCATATCAGCCACCACAGGAGAAGCCACCATTGAGTTACTTTGACCCCTGCACCCAGGAAGAGGAGAGAGGCCCCACAGCACATATTCTGGCATCATATCACCCACCACAGGAGTAGGCCACTATTTAGTTACTTTGACCCCTACACCCAGACGGAGGAGAGAGGTTACACAGCAGAGAATCAGGCATTTAGATCACCCACTACAGGAGTAGGCCCCAATTTAATGGGACCCCGGCAACCATGTCAGATGGCACAACCATCAGCTTCATATCAATCAGCACAGGAGAAGGCGACTTTGAAAGACTTTGACCCCTACACCCAGACGGAGGAGAGAGGTTTCACAGCAGAGAATCAGGCATTTAGATCACCCACCACAGGAGTAGGCCCCATTTAATGGGACCCCGGCAACCATGTCAGATGGCACAACCATCAGCTTCATATCAATCAGCACAGGAGAAGGCGACTTTGAAAGACTTTGACCCCTACACCCAGATGGAGGAGAGAGGTTTCACAGCAGAGAATCAGGCATCATATCAACCACCACAGGAGAAGCCACCATTTAGTTACTTTGACCCCTGCACCCAGGAAGAGGAGAGAGGCCCCACAGCACATATTCTGGCATCATATCAGCCACCACAGGAGAAGCCACCATTGAGTTACTTTGACCCCTGCACCCAGGAAGAGGAGAGAGGCCCCACAGCACATATTCTGGCATCATATCAGCCACCACAGGAGAAGCCACCATTGAGTTACTTTGACCCCTGCACCCAAGACAGAGGAGAGAGGCTCCACATCAGAGAATCAGGCATCATATCAACCACCACAGGAGTAGGCCACCATTTAGTTTACTTTGACCCCTGCACCCAGGAAGAGGAGAGAGGCCCCACAGCACATATTCTGGCATCATATCACACACCACAGGAGAAGGCCTCTTTCAGTGATTTAGGCCTTTGGACCCAGACAGAGGAGAGAGGTCAGAGATTAGCTTCATATCCCCAGCACAGCAGAAGACCGCTTTATTTGACTTAGGCCTCAGCACCCAGACAGAAGACAGAGGTAGCATGGCAGAGGTTATGGCTTCATGTCACCCGTTAGTTTAACCGCCACTTTCATCTGGTTAGGCCCCGGCGCCCAGACAGAGAAGAGTTTCATTCAACTGTGGGTTTCATAAAATTTGTATCAAATAAAGAAGTGGCCCGTAGCACAACAAGACATGTTTTAGGCAGTTAATAAGGACTACTCTGCACAAGGGAGGGACAGGTCCTGTGGGATCCATGCCTGGTTCATCTTTATGAAGGTCAGCTTGTCCACGTTGGCTGTGGACAGGCGGCTGCGCTTGTCAGTACGACGCCCCTGCCGTGCTGAATACGCTGCTCAGATAAAACGCTGGCCGCCGGGCAGGAAAGCACCTCCAAGGCATAACATGCTAACTCTGGCCACGTGGACAATTTCGAAACCCAGTAGTTGAATGGGGCCGAACCATCCGTCAGGATGTGGAGGGGTGTGCAGACATACTGTTCAACCATGTTAGTGAAATGCTGCCTCCTGCTAACACGCTCCGTATCAGGTGTCGGTGCAGATAGCTGTGGCGTGGAGACAAAACTTTTCCACATTTCTGCCATGCTAACCCTGCCCTCAGATGAGCTGGCCGTGACACAGCTGCGTTGGCGACCTCTTGCCACTCCTCTGCCTTCACCTTCCACCTGTTCCCCTGTGACATGTGGGAATGCTCTCAAGAGCGCCTATCAGCGCAGCGCTTGTACTCGCGCATCTTACGGTCGCGCTCCAGTTCAGGAATTAAAGTGGGCACATTGTCTTTATACCGGGGATCCAGCAGGGTGGCCACCCAGTAGTCTGCACACGTTAAAACGTGGGCAACTCTGCTGTCGTTGCGCAGGCATTGGAGCATATATTCGCTCATGTGGGCCAGGCTACCCATGGGTAAGGACAAGCTGTCCTCTGTGGGAGGCGTATCGTCATCGTCCACCGTATCCCCCAGCCACGCACCAGTGATCGGCCTGGGCTGCCACCCCGCTGTGAACTTGCGTCATCCTCGTCCCCTCCACCTCCTCCTCATCCTCCTCGTCCTCCAGTACAGTGCCTTGGCTGGCGACTTGTGAACCTGTCCTCTGCTGCTTAAACAAACCTCCCTCTGAGCCAATTCGAACAGACTGGCCCGAAAGTGTTAGAAACGAGCCCTCATCCTCCTCCTCCTCCTCCACC
The DNA here is from genome assembly GCA_033119425.1 of Bufotes viridis. Taxonomy (NCBI): domain Eukaryota; kingdom Metazoa; phylum Chordata; class Amphibia; order Anura; family Bufonidae; genus Bufotes; species Bufotes viridis. The sequence continues at coordinate 308,128,186 of CM065592.1, forward strand.
TGGGCCACCTCCTCTAACATCATTGCCCTAAGTGTTTTCTCAAGGAGACATAGAAGTGGTATTGTAACGCTGATAACAGTGTCATCGCCACTGGCCATGTTGGTGGAGTACTCGAAACAGCGCAGCAGGGCACACAGGTCTCGCATGGAGGCCCAATCATTGGTGGTGAAGTGGTGCTGTTCGGCAGTACGACTGACGCGAGCGTGCTGCAGCTGAAACTCCACTATGGCCTGCTGCTGCTCGCACAGTCTCTCCAGCATGTGCAAGGTGGAGTTCCACCGGGTGGGCACGTCGCATATGAGGCGGTGAGCGGGAAGGCCGAAGTTCCGCTGTAGCGCAGACAGGCGAGCAGCGGCAGGATGTGAACGGGCGGAAGCGCGCACAGACGGCCCGCACTTTATGCAGCAGCTCTGACATGTTGGGGTAGTGGTGAATGAACCTCTGCACCACCAAGTTCAGCACATGCGCCAGGCAAGGGATGTGCGCCAAACCGGCTAGTCCCAGAGCTGCCACGAGATTTCGCCCATTATCGCATACCACCAGGCCTGGCTTGAGGCCCACCGGCAGAAACCACTCGTCGGTCTGTTGTTCAATACCCCGCCACAACTCCTTTGCGGTGTGGGGCCTGTCCCCCAAACATATGAGTTTCAGAATGGCCTGCTGACGTTATCCCGGGCTGTGCTGAAGTTGGTGGTGAAGGTGTGTGGCTGACCGGATGAGCTGGTGGAAGCAGTGGAGGAGGAAGCCGAGTAGGAGGAGGAGGCTACAGGAGGCAGAGAATGATGCCCTGCGATCCTAGGGGGCGGAAGGACGTGCGCCAAGGAACTGTCCGCCGGGGCCCAGCCGCCACTACATTCATCCAGTGTGCAGTTAGTGAGATATAGCGTCCCTGGCCGTGCTTACTGGTCCACGTATCTGTGGTTAGGTGGACCTTGCCACAAATGGCGTTGCGCAGTGCACACTTGATTTTATCGGACACTTGCATGTGCAGGGAAGGCACGGCTGTCTTGGAGAAGTAGTGGCGGCTGGGAACCACATACTGCGGGACAGCCATGGCCATCAGCTGTTTGAAGCTGTCTGTGTCCACCAGCCGGAATGACAGCATTTCAAAGGCCAGCAGTTTAGAAATGCTGGCGTTCAGGCCAAGGGCTCGAGGGTGACTCGGGGGAATTTGCGCTTCCTCTCTAAGGTTTGAGATATTGAGAGCTGAACGCTGCTGTGTGATATAGTGGAGACGCTAGTTGACGGTGGCGGTGGTGGTGGTGTCGGTGGCACATCCTCTGTTTGCTGCTCGGCAGGTGGCAACATTCCTCTCGAGGCGGAAGCCGAGGCAGCAGCGGTAGAGGGAGCAGGGGGAGCCTCAGCGAGTGCCTGGTTTTTAAGGTGTGTACCCCACTGCAGTTCATGCTTTGCATGTAGATGCCTGGTCATGCAGGTTGTGCTGAGGTTCAGAACGTTAATGCCTCGCCTCAGGCTCTGATGGCAGAGCGTGCAAGTCACTCGGGTCTTGTCGGTAGGACATTGTTTAAAGAAGTGCCATGCCAGGGAACTCTTTGAAGCTGCCTTTGTGGGGCTGGGTCCCTGTTGGCGATGTCCAGTAGCAGGCGAACTCTGGGGCGGCGGCTCGTCTGCTTTGGCCCCCTGCTCCCTCTTTGGCTTCGCTGTTGTCTCGGTCTCACCACTACCTCTTCCTCTGAACTGTGAAAGTCATCGCCACGACCTTCAGTCCATGTGGGGTCTAAGACCTCATCGTCCTCTGCATCGTCTTCCACCCAGTCTCCCTCCCTGACCTCCTCCTGTTCAGTCTGCACACTGCAAAAAGACACGGCAGTGGGCACCTGTGTTTCGTCATCATCAGAGAGTCGGTGACTCTGCTGTGGTGGTATTCCCATGTCCTCTTCATCTGGAGACATAAGTGGTTGTGCGTCAGTGCATGGTATGTCTTCCTCCACTGGGGAAGGGCTAGGTGGACGCCCCTGGGAAACCCTGGAAGCAGAGTCTTCAAACAGAAGAAGAGACTGCTGCATAACTTGTGGCTCAGACCGTTTCCCTGATATGCTTGGGGGTGATGTGACAGACTGATGGGCTTGGTTTTCAGGTGCCACCTGTGCGCTTTCCGCAGAAGACTGGGTGGAAGACCATGTGGTGAACGTGCTGGAAGCACTGTCGGCCACCCAATCGATTAATGCCTGTACCTGCTCAGGCCTTACCATCCTAAGAGCGGCATTGGGCCCCACGAGATATTGCGGTACATTCTGCCGGCTAGTTGAGGGAGTTCGTTCCCTACTGTGTGCGCCTGAGCCGAACGGCCACGTCCTCTACCAGCAACAGAGGCTCCACGGACACCACCACGACCGCGTCCTCGTCCCTTAATAGTATTTTTCTTCATTGTTGCGATTCAACTCGCACCACAATGAAATATATTATTTTTTATAAGCAAAATCCCTCACTGGAATACTTTCAGTCTTTTGACTGTATGGATTACAGATGGAATGACTGTTATATGTGAGTACCGCTTTCTTTGACAGATTCTAGTATGGGTACATATATGTTTTCCCAACCCCAGCACATTAGTTTGCTAATTCCAGATGTATGAAACGCAGGCCTAACTGTATCTAGTATATTGAACGCCAGATAAACTAACTTGGCCTTTTTAAATAAAAAAATTCCCTCACTGGAATACTTTCAGTCTTTTGACTGTATGGATTACAGATGGAATGACTGTTATATGTGAGTACCGCTTTCTTTGACAGATTCTAGTATGGGTACATATATGTTTTCCCAACCCCAGCACATTAATTTGCTAATTCCAGATGTATGAAACGCAGGCCTAACTGTATCTAGTATATTGAACGCCAGATAAACTAACTTGGCCTTTTTAAATAAAAAAATTCCCTCACTGGAATACTTTCAGTCTTTTGACTGTATGGATTACAGATGGAATGACTGTTATATGTGAGTACCGCTTTCTTTGACAGATTCTAGTATGGGTACATATATGTTTTCCCAACCCCAGCACATTAATTTGCTAATTCCAGATGTATGAAACGCAGGCCTAACTGTATCTAGTATATTGAACGCCAGATAAACTAACTTGGCCTTTTTAAATAAAAAAAATTCCCTCACTGGAATACTTTCAGTCTTTTGACTGTATGGATTACAGGTGGACTGGTATTAGTAGGGGTGACACAAGCACACCCAAGTCCCTGATGTAGGATTTCTATGGCACAGACCACTATTACAAGTGATTAATGGACGTTGGGAGAGATTGTGCTGCAGCACTAGTCCCAAGATGGCCGCCGCCTATCAGCCCAGTGACATGTGCCACAAAATGGTCTGCACAACCTTTAAAAAAATAGCCTTGGACTGTGCTGCTAAATCGCTATTGGTCTGAATCCCAGGTGTAGATGTCTGACTTGTTTGGAGCTTTGGAATGCACACTGTGGCAGCTTCTGCTGCAGCACTACAAGTCGCAAAATGGCGGCCGGCGGTCAGCCCAGGTACATGTGGATGGAAAAATCACTCTGGCCACTCTAAAAATAGCCAATCCCTATCAAAAAAGCAGCTCAGCTGCAGTTGTTCAGATGAATCACAGGTGGAGGAGAGAAATTTGCTTCCAGTTATTCAATTATCCCTGCCTATTCTCGCCCTAGCATCAGCTGCGTCTATCCCTGTTCTATTCACATCGGGAGTGAGCACGTCCCGACGTGCGCACAAGCTTATAAAGAGGCTGAGTCACATGCTGCACTCGGCCAATCACAGCCTTGCCAATAGTAGTCATGGCTGCGATGGCATCTTAGGGCAAGTAGTATGATGCATGTTGATTGGCTGCTTTGCAGCCTTTCAAAATGCGCCTAAATACATGCCGAACGACGAACCCGAACCCGAACTTTTTTGAAAATGTCCGGGTTCAGGTCCGGGTCCCGGACACCCCAAAATTCGGTACGAACCCGAACGATGCTCGAACTGTTCGCTCAACACTAGTTATTAGATCTCCCCTCAGTCGTCTTTTTTCTAAAGTGAATACCGTATTTTTCGCCCTATAAGACGCACCGGCCCATAAAACGCACCTGGGGTTTTTGGGGAGGAAAATAAGAAAACCACCACCCTGCATCCCCCCGTACCCACCTGCCGTTGGAGATTAAGGAAAAGCCTCCTTAAGTTGACAGACGTGCTTTTATCAGGCATAAATCCTGATTGGTCATCATGTATTAAAGTGTTAATAACCCTGTTTAGGCGGATGGCCAATATTTTTACATCTACAGGGAGGAGGGAGATGGGCCTGTAGGACTCCGGAAGTGTCAGATTCTTACCCAGTTTTGGAATGACCACCACCACAGCCTCCCTCATGGAGACCGACAATAGTCCCCCCCTGAAAGCGTCGTTAAACACGTCAAGAGGTTTCAGCAGGATATCATCCTGGTATCTTTTATTAAATTTGCTAGGTAATCCGTCAAGTCCCGGGGCCTTTCCGTTAGAAAAGAACCCAAGTATCATCCTAAGCTCCTCTAATTCTATAGGTTCATCAAAATAATGTGCGGATTCCGGCTATAATTTCCGCAGCGGAATATTGGCAAGATACAATAGTCATGACTTGCTTTATCACCTGACATGAATACGGCTGAGGTATATAGTGAACAACAAGGAAAAGTGGTCTATTGTATATAGATCAGTGAAGGCAGACAAATCTACCTTCAGGATCTATAACAGAGGTATATCATTCAAAAGGTATGGTCCTATGGATCAGGACACTGACAACTCTAGCATGAGTAGAGAATGTGAAATGATAGGAGTGAGAGATCCATGGCTTGTGTAGCAGATTTCGATTTTGTGCAGACAAATGTGTCTCCAAGAGACATAATATGGCAGGTTCATGTTGTTGACCTGCCGTGAAGATAGCTTGTCGTTTGACATGGTCTCTCACTCCCCTAACATTCCACACCAGTACCTGCATTTTACCCGACATGTTTCAACATGGTAATAAGACACAGGGTGTGCCAGACATCGTAATGGACAAAATCTGCGCTAAGCGCTAATGTATGTAAGTACACCGTTTTACCGCACCCTTTTCCCCAATATGACTGCACTTGACCACAATAGAACAATGCACTGAACAATAAAACTGTAACAAACAAAGTGAAGCCAATATCTCCGCTAGGTTGAGATATGAGGCTCAAAAAATGCCTGGAGCTATAAGATAATATAGTGAAAAGATTCTGGCACAGACAAGAGTCCCGAGCTAAGCATCTCAAATATAATCATAAGACCGAGACACATGTAATATATGATCAACTTATTTAGTGATGCAGGCTGGTCCAAACGTCTCCGGGCCAGTATGAATGGCAATATAATGAAGGCAAAGAGAACCGTACCGGCAGGAACAGTCACACCATTAGATGAGTAATAGAATACATGAATGAAACAGAATGCAAAGTATACGCAGCAACCAAACGTCTGAAGAGCGAGGACAGCCAGGACGACATCTTTCACTGTCTCCAAAAACCCCGATCCTCAGCCCAGATCTTCAGTAGGAGCCTTATGTAGATCCTGTTGATCCAACCAGGCGGAGGCATCCTCTGGTGACTCAAAGAAATGCGTTTTTCCTCCCGCAATCACTCCCAGCTTTGAGGGATACAACATGGAGTATTGCACATTTCGGATCCGCAAACATCTTTTGACCTCCAGGAATCTGGCTCGTCGCCGCTGTACTTCCGCGGAGAAATCTGGTAATATAGAAACTTTATTGCCACCGATAATAAGATCCAGCAAATCTCGCGCTTTGCGCAGGATGACATCGTGGTCTCGGAAGTGAAGGATACTGAGCAAAACAGGCCGGGGAGGCGCTCCTAGTACGAAATGGTACCCGATGCGCCCTGTAAATGGCAAACAATGGGGATAAGGCCTGATAATGGGGATAAGGCCTGAGCACCAAATTTTTCTTTAAACCAAGTTGTAAAAAACACGGCACCCCCACCAGCCTGAGATTATTCTGCCGAGATCTGTTCTCAAAGTCCTCCACTTTATTGATGAGGAGGGTGATGTTATGTATGACCTTAGCCATGTCCCTTGTTACAGGAGGAAGTTGGTCTTCCAAGGCACTCACACTTCTGCTACCCTCTCATTGACTTTCTTGATATCTTGCCGTATAAAAGCCACATTTTCCTGGAGGGAACCCATAGAAGTATGCAGAGCGGTCAGTGCAGTGCTGCATTGTAGCACCGCTGCATATATATCTTTAGCTGTGGGTTCAGTCCCCTGGGAGAGATCAGAAAGTGCCTTCTGTTTCAGAGGGGTTGCCTGCCTTGAAAGTGAGGCCTCATGTATTTCATCTCTTGCCTGTGTCACCATCGGATCATCCTCCCCCACAGCTTCATTGCCTTTAGTGAGGTCTAGGGCCGCAGGGCCAGGGAGAATTGTCTGGGGCTCACCTGGTCCAGAGCCAGTCGTTTGCAGGCTCTCCTCGGTCCGAGGAGTTCTATAAAAACTTCTCTAGGCGGGCCGCCATGTCTGCTGCTCTGGCCGCGGCGCAATCTTGTTTCATCGCTGGCATGCTCGGGCCCTCCCTGCTCTCCTTATTACCCACACGGGTCATTGCAGGAATTAACCTACGGAGTGTTGGGGTACCTCCTCTACCACCAGCCCGCTGAATGTGTGTCTCCATCCACAGGATGCCTCGGGATAGTTCCGATGCCGCTCAGGAGCTCAGCAGCGGGTGTCCTGTCACATCGCTAGCCAGTTCTGTAATATTTGATTGACCTGCTCTACTTGCCCATTTGTCTGGGCATAATAACTGGAAGAGAAGTCTAGCTCAATTTTGAGCAGCCAACAAAGAGCTCTCCAAAGCTTAGAGGTATACTGGACTCCGCAATCGGAAACAATATGCCAAAGTAGTCTATGCAAGTGGAATATGTGTTTCACGAACAGTTTAGCAAGTCCAGCAGCCAAGGGCAGTCCAGCCAAAAGAACGAAATGCGCCATCTTCCAGAACCAGTCTACAACCACCCAGATAGCTGTACATCTGGTAGAAGAGGGCAGATGATGATATTACAGGCTATAGCTAGTAGAGATGGGTTGTTGATCCAGGGAGTTATTCTGATTGCCTGATTGGAGTCGGGAAGGAATTTTGTATTCCCCTTAAGTGAGGAAAGTTGGCTACTACCTCACAGGGGTTTTTTGCAATCCTCTGAATCAACTGGCAGGATGACAGGCCGAACTGGATGGACAGATGTCTTTTTTCGGCCTTATGTACTATGTTACTAGATCAGTCCATGGGGAAGACAGGAAGAGGTAACAACAGCCCGGGTAGTTTGGTCCTGGAGACTTTATTCTGAGCACAGACTGAGCAGACAGACACATAATCATGCACATCCTTAGGCAGTGCGGGCCACCAGTAGTGACGAGACAAAAGTTCTAAGGTCTTGCAGATCCCTTGGTGACCAGCTAGTTTGGAGTTGTGTCCCCAAACTAGAATATTTTTTCTCTTGGCAGGCGGCACAAAAAAGGACATCTTTGACCAGGACAAGAGCCACTGTGATCAAGCGAGCAGGATCTACAATGTACTGGGGCTCCTCCTGCTGTTCGGAGAAATCAAATGACCGAGGCAGACCATCGTCCTTGATGTTCTTCTCAACCGGCCGAAAGTGAATCTCAAAATCACAACGGAAGAAGAAGAGTGCCCGTCTGGCTTGGCGAGGGTTCAGACGCTGAGCAGATATGCAAGGTCCCTGTGGTCGGTGAAGATTATCACCGGATGCTAGGCTCCCTCCAATAGATAACACCACTCCTACAAGGATAGTTTTATGGCCAGAAGCGCTCTATCTTCTATACCAGGGGTCGGCAACCTTTTCCAGACTGTGCCGATTTAAAAAAATAAAAGTCGAAGTTGAAGCACTCAGTGTGCCGTGCAATACAGTAAAGATGTAATAACTAAGGAGAGATTTATCAAAACTGTTGTAAAAGAAAACTGGCTTTGTTGCTCATATCAATCAATGAGATTCCACCTTGTATTGTTCCAATGGAGCTGTAAATGAAAGGTACTAATAATAATACAAATAATAATTAGCTTAACTTACCATTCAGTGTGACCCTTGTGCCTGACTTTCTTTTCCAAGAAAATCCAGGTGTGGGGTTTCAAGTGGCCTGTAGCTGGACACAAACTTGGTGAGCTTTCCTGCAATACAGAAAACTGATATAGTACAAACTTTGTGCAACATAAAACTAAACATTTTAATCAGGTTAACTTACCTTTCAGTGTGAACTTTGTCCCTGTCTTTCTTTGCAAAGACGCTGAAGTTATGGTTCTTATGAGGTGACTGTTTCGTGAGGGGCAGAGGATAGCATTCATATGGGAGAAGATCTGTTCACATAAATATGTTGACGCAAAGACTGAGAACATTGCAAATGCTATTTTCTTCAAACAGGCAAATTGTGCATTCTCTGTGGATGTTTCAAGTGATGTTTGCAGCTCTCCGAACTTTAGCCTACAAAGATGAGCTCTGGAAGTCAACCAGTTGCATTTCCAAATCATCAATGCCCATCCATTCAAAAACTGACAGGTCTATGTCTGTCACCTTAAACTTGTCTGGAGATATGAGAAAAGAAAATATTGGCCCATGTCTCTCAAAATCTTGGAATCTCCTGGAAAATTCGGACTCAAGCTCTTTCATGTACAGTACATGGAAATGTTAGTTGTGTTGACTAAATGATGAGAGGAAAGCTCTCTCAAGTGTTTGAAGTAGCGAAATGCCCCCTTTTCTGAATGTGAATGCCTTCCAATGTTCAAACAGCCCCATGACAGTCTATCCAGCTCCCTGCATGCAGAGATTGAGTTGCGCTGCGGCAGGCGAACATATTCGATGTTCGCCCCTATACTTTATCATTGAGCAAGCTTTGACCCTGTACCTCACAGTCAGCAGACAAATTCCAGCCAATCAGCATACCCTCCCTCCCAGACCCTCCTTCCTCCTATCTAAACGCAAGGACAGCATCCATCTTAGATTCATTCTGAAGCTGCAGTGTTAGTAATTGTAAATCGCAATGCGATTAATATAACCTGTATTATTCGCATTGCGATTACAACTTAGATCTGAGTTCCTAATGGTTGCATTGCTAGAATATAACGAAGATAACGAATATAGCGCTATATTCTCAATCTTCGTTATATTCTACAATACAACAACCATTAGGAACTCAGATCTAAGTTTAATTCACAATGCCATTAATATAACCTGCATTAATCGCATTGCGAATTCAACTTAGAGCTGAGTTCCTAATGGTTGTATCGCTAGAATATAACGAAGATAACGAATATAGCACAAATTCTCAATCTTCGTTATATTCTAGCAATACAACAACCATTAGGAACTCAGATCTAAGTTTAATTCGCAATGCGATTAATATAACCTGCATTAATCGCATTGCGAATTCAACTTAGAGCTGAGTTCCTAATGGTTGTTGTATTGCTAGAATATACTCAATATACGTTATATTATAGCAATACAACCATTAGGAACTCAGCTCTAAGTTGTAATCGCAATGCGAATAATACTTAAAATTATTAATCGCTTTGCGAATCCATTTGATGCCTCTATTTGATTGTATATGACGGTTGACTGACTACTACCAATGTTCTGCTGCCTCCAAAGCAAGATATCTGAACCCCCCCAGGGGCCATTTGGGCATTTTTGATAGAAAACGCATCAAAAACGCATCTGCGTTTTTATAATTTTTTCATTTTTTATTTTATTTTTGTGTGTATTTTGCCACATTTGGTTGCATATTTACATTTGGTATAGGCAAATATGGTAGTCTAGATCATGTGTCTATACCAAAACCTAGGATCATTGTTTTACAGCATATTTTCTAAGCCATGTAGCTGAATATAGATTTGGGCAGAGTAATGATCTAGACCTGTGTTTACCAACCAGTGTGCCTCCAGCTGTTGCGAAACTACAACTCCCAGCATGCCTGCACAGCCAAAGGCTGTCCAGGCATGCTGGGAGTTGTAGTTTTGCAAAAGCTGGAAGCACACTGGTTGGGAAACACTGAATTCTAGACTACCATATTTGCCTATACCAAATGTAAATATGCAACCAAATGTGGCAAAATACACAAAAAAATAAAATAAAAAAATGATAAAAACGCATATGCGTTTTTAATGCGTTTTCTATCAAAACGCCCAAATGGCCCCTGGGGGGTTCAGATATCTTGCCTCGGAGGCAGCAGAATGTTGGTGGTAGTCATAGTCAACTGTCATATACAATCAAATAGAGGCATCAAATGGATTCGCAAAGCGATTAAGAATTGTGATTCGCATTGCGATTACAACTTAGAGCTGAGTTCCTAATGGTTGTATTGCTAGAATTATATAACGAAGATTGAGAATATAGCGCTAAATTCTCAATCTTCTTTATATTCTAGCAATACAACCATTAGGAACCCAGCTCTAAGATGAATTCGCAAATAAGATGTCCCGAACTATTCACCGGCGAACATAGCTTGTGCGTGTTCATCGCGGCAGCCGAACTTTGACCCTGTACCTCACAGTCAGCAGACACATTCCAGCCAATCAGCATACCCACCCTCCCAGACCCTACCATCTCCTGGACAGCATCCATTTTAGATTTATACGGAAGCTGCAGTCTTAGTGAGAGGGAGGGACAGTGAAGCTGCTGCTGATTTAATAGGGAAATCGATAGCTAGGCTAGTGTATTCAGTGTCCACTCCAGTCCTGATAGACTCATCAGATCTCTGCTGTAAGGACAGCGTCCTGACAGCATCCCAAAAAGCCCTTTTTAGGGCTAGTACATCAGTCTCCCTCCCAGACCCTCCCTCCTCCTATCAAAAAGCAAGGACAGCATCCATCTTAGATTAATTCTGAAGCTGCAGTGTTAGTAGTTGTAATCGCAATGCGATTAATATAACCTGTATTAATGGCATTGCGAGTTCAACTTAGATCTGAGTTCCTAATGGTTGTATTGCTAGAATATAACGAAGATTGAGAATATAGCGCTATATTCTCAATCTTCGTTATATTCTAGCAATACAACCATTAGGAACCCAGCTCTAAGTTGAACTCGCAATGCGATTAATGCAGGTTATATTAATCGCATTGCGAATTAAACTTACCACACTCTGCGTCAACTACGTAATTTTCCATGGGAGTTTTGCCATGGATCCCCCTCCGGCATGCCACAGTCCAGGTGTTAGTCCCCTTAAAACAACTTTTCCATCACTATTGTGGCCAGAAAGAGTCCCTGTGGGTTTTAAAATTTGCCTATCTATTGAAATCTATGGCGGTTCGCCCGTTCGCGAACATTTGCGGAAGTTCGTGTTCGCCGTATGTTCGCGACATCTCTATCAGCCAGAAACATAAGTTTCTCAAGCCATGTGAAATCCTCCAGCTGTGGGTAATGCTGCTTCTTTTCAGCAAGAAAGGCTCTAATTGCATCAATGCAGGTCACAAAACTCTCCAAGACTTTTCCTCTACTGAGCCACCTGACAATGGAAAGAAGTGGGATGTCTTTGTATGCACATTCCATTTCTTCAAGCAGTGCTTTGGAATTACCTATGAGCCGAGGCAGAGCAAGCTCGCAGAAAATTAACCAATGGTAAGATTTTTCTAACATCAACGAAAATGCTTTCAAAATATTCAGCAAAGGTTTCAGCCAAGTCATCATCTTTTGTGGTTCCATACATTGGTTTCAAACAGCACAGCTCCTCTTGTTCTCCAGCAGAATCACAGAATCTGGCCACAATTGCCAAACGAGGCACATCATTAATGTCCACGCTTTCATCCAGCGCAACACTAAACACAGTGGAGTCCTTCAAACCAGTCACAAGCCGCTCCCTAATGTTTTTTGCCATATCAGTGATCCGGCGCTCAACAGTTCTTGCTGAATTTGGCAGGTCGTTAATCCTGGACATGATAGTGTTCTTGTATGGTAAACCATCAAACAAATCACCAGCTGTACAAAATGCTTGTTTAATGTATTCTTTATCGGTGAAGGGCTTTCCATGCTTAGCAATGCACTAAGCTATCTTGTAACTTAGACTTAGACTTTACCATGACGTAAAATATGGAGAACACTTGTCTGTTTAGTGTACTTTGAAATAGCTTGTTTGATTGATTCTGTTTTCTTAGCATCACCTTTAAATGAGTTTCGATGTTTTGTCTCAAAATGGGGGGCACACTTGAGGTGCAAAAATGACACTTTCACAGCACAAAACACACACTGCCCTGTCTTTTTTTTTAAATAAATGCATAGGAAGATGTCCGTTCTTTTTTAAATGAACGAATGTCAACTTTAATGCGGTTAGCTGTTATATTACAGTTAAGAATTCCCTAAGAAACCCATTAGTAACAAAAAAAAAAGAGCAAACATAAATATCAAGGCATTTATCCAAGCCTTGGAGATGAGCCTTGTGGGCCTAGTAAACTGTGTAATGGAAAAAAGTGTGAAAACATAAATATCAAGGCATTTACTGACAGTGGAGGACAAGCACTCCTTTGTTCATTACTTACCTTTTCTGTAGTGTAGTGGTGAGACGAGGAGCACTGGGTGAGCACCAGAGGAGCAGTGGAGAAGCCTTGGAGACCAGGCTTGTGGGCCTTCCTAGTAACCCGTGTAATGGTAAAAAGTGTGGAAACATAAATATCAAGGCATTTACTGACAGTGGAGGACAGATGCTCCTATGCTTATTACGTACCTTTTCTGTAGTGTAGTGGTGAGACAAGGAGCATTGGGGGAGCACCGGAGGAGCAGTGGAAAAGACTTGGAGACGAGGCTTGTGGGCCTTCCTAGTAACCCGTCTAATTGAAACAAGTGTTGCAGAAAAGCTAAAGCACAGACACTGTGTCATTCTTTGCGTTAAAAATTGTGAAATCTGCAGCATCAAGTGATATGCTGCAGATTTCAACCATCATCACCTATCATACACTTACTGACAGTGGTGAGGCAAAGAAGCCCTCATGGAGTGATTTTAGGGCTGCCCTTCCTAACAACTGTCAGTAAGTGCATGGTTGGTGGGGCCAGGTTACTGGGGTCCAGATACTGGCTGATGACACCCTCCACACTTATACACTGCTCAACCCCCTCCTTCACATGAATAATTCACTGTTCAATCTGAGCTCATTCAACATGTATAGCAACCATAACTCATACTCATACCTCACACCCCCCCCCACCCCCCCCCCCCCCCCGAATACGTTTCTGGCCATCAACCCCCCCCCCCCCGTAATAAATATGGTATGCAGCCTCTCCCTCCTCACCCCAAGCTCACCAGCCTCCTTTACTAAAGTTAGAACAAGTCCCAGACGTGGCTGATAAGACTGCCAACCTGTAATAGAACCTGTCTTCACTCCATATTCACTCCATCGTGGTGGGAAGTGTGAGGGGCGGGACTAATAGACGTGCAGCTAGCCAGCCAGCCCTCACGGTAACAAACTGACCTACTCCACTGGCTGGGAGGTGGGGACTGGTAGGGGCGGGACAAGCTCTGCTGACACTTTAATTAACTACTGCGGGCCCAGCAAGGATACTCGCTCTGCCTGCATATGTAAAATCGATGTGTGGCATATAAATAACCAGAATGGGCGGCGTGCCATTGAATTCCTGGCAGCGTGCTGGGGGTTGCCGACCCCTGTCCCATATTGTAATTCCTCTCAGCAGGGGAGAAGATCTTGGAGAAAAATCCACATGTAAACATCTTGCCCTTGAAACCTTTCTGTAGTGGAGGAGCGTCCACTTCTAAAAAGAATCATCAGGAGACATCAGGGTGACGCAGAACAGGTACAGAAGCAAAGGACCTCTTAATTGGATGAAAGGGGCTTTGGCCTCAGGAGTCCAGACTCTGGCATTCACCCCTATATTAGTGAGAGCGGAGATTGGAGATGTAAGAGATAAAAAATTCTATATAAATTTGCAAATCCAAGGAAGCGCTTTATGGCACAAAGACTCTGTGGGTGGGGCCAGTCCATTACCACATTAACTTTTTTAGCATCCATCTGCAACCCGGCATCCGAGATGATGTATCCAAGGAACGGTACGGTGAAGGATCCATCTTTCTTCTGTACAAAGAAGAACCCTGCACCGGCTGGCGAAGTAGATTTCCGGATAAAACCTCTCTCGAGATTCTCTTTGATGTAATAAGACATTACTTAGGTCTCAGGAAGCGAGAGTTGGGTAGATTCGACCACGAGGAGGAGCATCAGGCAGAAGGTCACTCGGACAATTATATGGACAGTGAGGAGGCAGGGTCTCCGCCTCTTTCTTACTGAAGACATCCGCAAAACTGACATACTGATGTGGAAGTCCAGGCAGGTCTTCAGGTACTTTAGGCGAGGAAGCAGCACAGACCTCCAATAAGCAGGTGGACTTACTGGATGATCCCCAATGCAGAATCTGACCGGAGAGCCAGTCCAAAACTTGAGTATGCTGACACAGCCAGGGTAGGCCAAGTATACCCAGATTCACGGACACTGGCAGCACATAGAAGTAGATCATCTCTGAATGCAGAACCCCAATTTGCAACTTGAGGAATAGTAACAGAAAGCACAGGTTCAGGAGGTGGCAGTCCATTTACAGAAGCCACTAACAGAGGCCTTTCTAGATGGATTGTAGGGAGGCGGTATTGCTGGACCAGAGCTTGCTGAATGAAGTTACCGGCTGATCCAGAGTCCAAAAATGCAGGCACAGACAGTGAGACTCTCTTGTGTGGGAGAGAATTAAGGGGACTGAAAGTTTCGGAAAGGACTTCTCCTTGTCTAGGGCCATCTCTCCAACAGATCCTAGACATTGGCGTTTCCCGGCTTCTGTGGACAATTGCGCACAAAGTTGTCCTTGACCATACAAACAGTTGTCCTCCACAATACAAACACAGATTCTCCGCTTTGCAGCGTAGACATTCCTGGTCAGACAATCGAAGGCGTTCTATTTGCATGGGCTCTTCAGATGGGGTGGACACTAGAGGAAGAACCGGCCTCTGGAAGTGTAGAACCAAGTGAGGTGGTCTTCTGGTGCATGCAACCTCTTTAGAACGTTTACCTGAAATGCGTATCTATTCTAGTTGCCAAGGTGATCAGGTCATTCAGAGTGGATGGACGGTCACGACCAGCTAATTCATCCTTAATCCGGTCAGAAAGGCCCTTCCAGAACACGACCAGTTGAGCCTCATTGTTCCATGCAAGTTCGGCAGCCAGGGTACGAAACTGGATGGCGTACTGACCCACAGACAATGAACCCTGTTGATGCAGCAGACCTGATGCAACAGAGGACGTGTGGCAGGGCTCTTCAAAGACTAGCTGGAAGTTAGCCAGGAAACACTGCAGATTAGTGGTCTCTGGACCTCCATGTTCCCAAATAGGATTCGCCCAAGCAATGGCCTTACCAGACAGCAAGGACACAATGAAGGCAACCTTGGACAGCTCAGTGGGAAACTTCTGCCCATGCAACTTAAAGTAGATCAGGCACTGGCTCAGGAAGCCACAACAGGTTTTTGGATCTCCACCATAGCGCGAAGGCAGAGGGATTTGCACACTAGCCGCACACAAATCCAGATTCACCGGTATGGGTATTGCAGGGGTAGCAGAGACTGGCGACCCTGCAGCTGCTGGTGGAGAGATGGCATCCAGATTAGCAGAGACTGGTGACCCTGCAGTAGCTGGAGGAGAGATGGCATCCAGACTAGCAGCAGGCCGAGTCATAATCAGGAGCAACAGTGCATCACCGAAGGATGAGGCAGAGGCTAAGTCGAACAAGCAATAGGTCGGGACAGGCGGCACAGATACAGATCAGGCAGTCCGGGTCAGCAACAGTAGAGTCAAGGCAAGCAGGCAGGGATCAAACAGGTAACGGAGTCCAGGAACACAAGCATGGGTCAGGTACACAGGAACACAAGAAGATAAATCGGCAACCATTGCAGGTGTAACAGCGGCTGCTATGTGCCGCTGTTCCCCTGATTACCACCGCAGTCTCGGGTGCTGTGTTCAGTGGTGATCTGTGGCCAGTGCTTCCCATTCACCGCTGCAGTCCTGGGCTCTGTCTGTGTAGCTACTATTGTTCTGGGATCCGCTTCACAGCTTCCTTTCAGCCCTGACCACAGTATGCTTGCTGTTTTTATATTGCAGCACTTCCCCAAGGGTCGGCGTGCGTCACTTCCTGGGCTTTATGGTTTAGATCACGTAACCTCGCTGACCAGTCCTAGCCCTCCTGCACATATATAAGTGGCTCAGCCCTCTTCCCAGATGCCTCAGTGTCAAGGTGCTTGTGTCTTGTTAAGTTCCTGATAACCACTTGTGTTCCTGACTCATATTGTGTTCCTGTATTCTGTTGCCGACCCGGATTGCCTGACCTGTACCTGTGCCACCCGCCCTGACCTTTTGCCTGTTTGACTATGCCTCTGCCTCATCCTTCGGTCCTGCACTGTTGCTCCTGGTAATGACCCCGCCTGCTTACATTGATTGTACTTCTGGTACCTTTCTCAATTATATCCTATTCCGCCTTGACCAGCTGCCTTGTATGCCTATCCTCGTCAAGAGGTAGCTACTTGGTGTTTGCCTTGGGAAAGTCTATCCCCACCATCAGGGGTACTGTTAAGAATCGAGAGATTCACTTAGACAACTCAGGCATCTGGAAAGGGGGCTGAACCATTTATATACATGCAGGAGGACTAGGATTGGTCAGCGAGGTCACATGAAAAAGCACAGAAAGTGACACCCGCCAGCACTTAAGGAAGTGCTGCAGGGAAGAAGCAGCAAGAATGCTGTGGCCAGGGCTGAAAGTAATCTGTGGAACGGATCCAAGAACAAACAGTATCTGCAAGGACAGAGCCCAGGACTGCAGCGGTGAATGGGGAAGTACAGACCGCAGATCACCACTCAACATGGCGCCCAAGACCATGGCGGTAAGCAGGAGAACAGCGGCACACAGCAGCTGCTGTTACATAGGCGTAGCCAATGCATGGTCACTTTTAACTGAAGGGGTTAAATTTGAACAATCGTGAGTCATATTTAAATACCGACCATGAACATATATTTACGTTGGGTATTCGGTAAGGGGGGTTAAAGCATTGTGCAATGCAGGGACTTTCCTTGTAGCAGTAAATCTCTTGTTGACATGTGCACTGGGAGTTCTGCCTGCTGGGTGCCATTCCTCTTGTGAGACGTGGTGTGGCTGAAACTATGGACATACGCCTTGAGTTGATGCAGGAGTCTCCTCCTTCCCTCTATTTACATATTCGTATTTGGTGAGGGTTTCATCAGATATTTTTAATCTTCGTTAATCTGGTTAATAAGGGGTTTTGCACTGTTGCACTGTTCATTTATATGTTTATAGAGCACCTGGATACAAAAGTTGTCATGATCATGTCTTTTTATTATATAACTTTGTGTGACAGAGAATCATGTTTTCTCATATATTTCTTTGATTGGATTGATTGACGTTAAATGACACTCACCCTATATATACTATGTTGTATGTGAGCATTGATGCTTAAAAATGGCTTAATTGAGCAGCTGGAATGTTGCTGTCCCACATTGGGTGGATAAAACTACTTTTGCATTGGAGTGCTGCCTTACTCTTTTATTTTGTGCATGGGAGAGTTTGGATCTAATCTCCCTGAAGGTGTGCACCTGTTTTGTGTTTTGTTTTTTTTCTTTGGATGTTATTTTTTTTTTTCACAGTGCTGCGTGTGAAACACAGTGTTGTGTGTTTATGTATGTATGTGTATATGTATATATATATATATATATATATATATATAGAGAGAGAGAGAGAGAGAGAGAGAGAGAGAGAGAGAGAGAGATATTTATTATATATATTGTGAGAGGTAAGAGGTATGCAGTGTTTACAGACATATAGTAAGAAAGGCATGCAAGTGAACTCTTAACAAGCTCTGCCTTTAAGGAGAAGAAGAAGTATATCTTTATAGAATTAGAAGATCTAGAAGTTTTTTTTTTAGACTATCCAGTAATTTTAAAGTATAACTGTCAATTTTTTTTTTTTTTTTTACTATTGGATTCTGGTGATTAATATTACCTTGTTGGCCCTGTTTTAATTTCTGATTCTTAAATAAATAACCCCTAAAAGCCACCTAAAAGTCCCCAGTATTGGCTATTGTTACCTGAGATAAAATCAGGTTGCTATGCTCCTTCCGTCTACCAGATGAGAGGACGGAGCACGCTGCGTGCACTGGGAACTGATAGTGAGTCAGCATTGTAAGGGAATGTATAAAAAGCCAGGTTCTTCCTGACAGGAGATAACAGTGCTGGGCTGTGTGTGTGAACTTCTCCACATGCCTGTGCCTGGCAGACACTCCCTTAGCAGTTCTGGAGAATATACAGCTCAGGGAAGATATGGGGCTGCTCAGTGTATAAATGACAGCCTTACCTGATAAGAGGAGAGCTTGTAGAAGGACTATAGGTTTCAGCCAGACCTGGGAACTTCACTGCAAGACCCCCCTATACAGAGCTGGTCTTCACTAACTTCCCTGCAGGTGTCCTATGGATTAGCCTCAGGGCTGAGGGTGGCCATTTTAACAGAATAGTGAAATTGCAGTTTTATGCAGACTGGTTGCTAAGGGCTGAATCTTATTAAATAAGGGGTAAGTAAGTCTAATAGTTATTGATTCAGGTATATTATCATATTAGTAACTACATATATGAAAACTGAAATTTTTCTAAATGTGACAGTTATCCTTTAAGCAACATGATGTATACTAGGATACCTTGTCTGTTTTATTTATTTGATACGCTATAAATATTCAAGAAATAACTTAAATATTAGTTATTTAGTTTTACATTTTGCTTTCTAGGTGCACAAAAGTTATCAGTTGCACAGTCAGATACTCTTTTGATGACTATGCGTTCATTTGCAACCAGTGAGCTTACAGAACTGATGCACAGAAGAATGAGTCAAGAAAATCCAATAAGAGCTACTGAATCAGAGTTTGTGCAGAGACTACAAAGGCTTACAGTGCTTTCTGTCAACAGACTTATTTATCAAGGTATACATGATTTTTTATTGTATGATTTTCTAAAATTTCATTATTGGTCTACAGTCAGTCAGAACATTTTTAAATGGACTTTGGGCCTCATTTATTAATAATTTTATTAATATTTTGTACTAATAAAATGTATTATTATAGATGGTAAGAATTGGGCCTCATTTAATATCAGGCGATACTGTATCCCATTATGGACAGCGCCTAATCAGCTTGATAGGTCTTATAGGCCAAGAACTGCTCCTCTGGAATTCTAGGAAGAGGGTATGCAAATAAGCTCTTCGCAAGCTCTGGTTCTAATGCCACCAGGTTAATTATTATCCAAGTCATGTTTCAAGGCCTGCTTAAAAGGTTGAACATTGACTACTTGTAGGATAGCTACCTTACATCTGGTGGCATTAGAGGCAGAGCTAGCTAAGAGCTTATTTGCATATTCTCTTTACTAATTAATTTGAAGCATTTCAACTTGCCTGACTTTGTTTTTATTTTTTACACTTGCTGTAACTCTACTTAGTTCAGACAAGAATTAAAAAGGAGATGTTTACTGTGACTTCCAAAAATATGCAGCTATTTTTATATCTCAGAAAATATATGAAGGATGGCAACCTAGCTTAGTTTAAGTAAAAGTTGTTGTCCAAGTTTAACCCCCCCCCCCCTTCTGATTTGTATACAAGGCATCAGCAATGATTCAGTTGATTCGAAAAGTCACCAGACCCTTTAACTTTTTAGCATTTTTTAACAAGTTGTGGCCTTGTTCCCCCATTATTCTGCACTATACCTCATAAAAAGAAAGTGAAAACAAAATGTTTGAAATCTTTGCTGATTTAATATTGAAAATGAAAAACGATGATATTGTATTACCAAGATTATTCCGTTTCAGACACTTGATTTAGTACTTGAAGCACCCATGGCAGCAATTACAACCTCCAGCCTTCTGGGAATAATGCAACAAGGTTTGCACATCTGTATTTGGGGATTTTCTACCATTCTTCTCTGCAGATCCTCTCAATCTTTGTCAAGTTGGATTGGGACCGTTGGTGGACAGCCATTTTCAGGTCTTTCCAGAGATGTTCGATAGGGTTCAAGTCAGGGCCCTGGCTGGGCCACTCAAGGACATTCACAGTGTTGTCCCTAAGCCTCTCCTGTGTTGTCTTGGCTGTGTGCTTAGGGTTATTGTCTAGTTGGAAGGTGGACCTTCAACCCAGTCTGAGGTCCAAAGCACTCTGGGTCAGATTTTTATTAAGAATATCTCTGTACTTTGCTCCTTTCAGCTTTTCCTCAACTCTGACCAGTCTCCCATTTCTAGCCAGTGAAAAACACCCCCACGGCATGATGCTGCCACCACTATACTTAATTGCAGGGATATTATTGGGCACTGCCTGGTTTCTTTCAAACATGACACTTATGATTGAGGCCAAAAACTTCAATCTTTGTTTTATCAGATTGCAAACTTCTATGTGTCTTTATGGATGAAATACCTTTTTCTGGCTACTGTCATAAAGCCCAGATTGTGGAATGCTACAGTGTTGATTGACCTTATGTAAGTTTCTGCCATCTGCACCCAGGATTTTTGGACCTCAGCCACAGTGACCATTGGGTTTTTAGCCACTCATTTTACAAAGCCCCTTCTCCTGATTCTAGAGCTGGTCTCCCAAGCAAACTCAGTAAAGTGTCCTGGTTATTACAAACGTGTTACATTTGATATGCATAGAGACCACTGTGCTCCTGGAAGCTTTCAGTGTGGCAGCATTATTTGAACCCTTTGAATACGAAGCGTAATCAGCTTCTTTTAATGAGGCTCAAAGCCAAGTTCGGCTTAGTATTTTTATAAAGTAATTTATGCGAATAAACAAAGTGACACATGATAGAGGCGAGGCGAAGTAAGCCTTGTGATATTTGCTGCAACTTTGGAAAGACCTCCGTGGAGGCCATACATTTTACAGTAGGACAGAGCACATTCTTAATGAAGTTTTCAAACAAATCTGCTTCGGATTTAGCAAACCTGATTCCCTCAAGCCTAGTGATAATATTCCACAAGAGTTCTCCCATTAATAGCAGTGCCTACATGTTGAACCTAATATTAATGCCCCTACAGTAACTCAGTAGTAATAATAAAACCATAGTTCCCATGCACCCGTGCAGTTATAACTCCCCTGTATTATAATGCCTCCTTGTAGTGCCTATATATATCCTTTCACCATTGAGTTCCATTGTAAAAAAAACAACAAAAAAAACTAAATGTTTTTTTTTTTGTTAACTTTGTAAAATAAATTACACGTTTTTTTTTTTTTTTTTTTACCAGACTGTACAGGATACAAGAATGTGGTGTGCTCTATTTTTGTATCCTTTTTTTTTTTTGTAACCTATATGATTGTAGCTAGGTGTAGATACACTATTTAAGCAACTTGGCAAAATTATGATTGCAATGTTATGTAAATTGATAGCTGACAGCTAGATACTATTAGCTTTGCCCCTTTTCAGTGGTGATTTAAAGTATAAGTATAGTATCTCTCTTCTTACGTTTTATATAAACAGGTCACAAACAGGGTTCTCATAGTTTTATCCTATTTTTGCTCTCTTTCTATATATATATATATATATATATATATATATATATATATTATATATATATATATATATATATATATATATATATATATATATGTACATATATAGTGCCAGTAGATAATGCCTGTCCCTGAAGTAACACCACTAGTACCAGTATACCAGTATATAATGCCCCCTACCCCCCATCCCCAGTGCCAGGTATATATAATGCTGCTCCCTTGGTGCCTCTAGTAGATAATGCCCCCCTCCCCACTGTAGTGTCAGGTATCTATAATACTGCACCCTTGGTGTCTCCATTAGATAATGCCCCCCCTCTCTAGTGCCAGGTATATATATAATGCTCCCTCATTGGTACTCCAGTAGATAATGCCCCCCTCTGTAGTGCCAGGTATTTATAACGATTCCCTCTTCCCCCCGGTGCCCCCAATAGTAGTGACGTCTATTATTAAAGGGGTTTTCTGAGGGTTTTTTACGATCAGTGGAAGTCGGACACCCAGGACTCGTACCAATCAGCTGTTTAAGTAGCACTTGCAGTAGCACCACTGCCGTCTCTCTGCTTACCAAGTAAAGCGTTGTACATTGCATAGCAGCTGTGCTTGGTATTGCAGCCCAGCCTCATTTATTTCAATGGAGCTGAGCTGTGCCTAGATCATGTGACCAGTGAACGTGATATTACACGGCCTAGGAAAAGCTGGAGAAGGCCATGGTGCTACTGCAGGCACCACTGCTTTTTCAAACACCTGATCAGCAGTTGTCCCAGATGTCAGACCACCACTGATCAAATACTGGTCATCAAAAGAAAAAAAAAAAAAAAAAATGGAAACCCACTTTAAAAAACAAACAAACAAAAAAAAAACACTTGGGCTACTTTCACATCTGCATTTTTGCTGGATCCAGCAGGGATCAGCAAAAACTTTTCCGTTAGCATAACACAACCGGCTGCATCTCTTATGAACGGATCCAATTGTATTATCTGTAAAAGGACAAAGACGGCACTAAAACCATTGTGCCGGCCGGCACCCCCATAGAACTACCTATTCTTGTCCGCAATTGCGGACAAGAATATGACATGTTCTATATTTTTTGGGGGATGCGCACCAGAAATGCGGATGCGGACAACACACTATGTGCTGTACACATCTCTTCCTGCCCCATAGAAAAAAAATGGGTCCAGATCTGTTCCACAACGTTGCGGAACAGATCCAGACCCATTCTATGGACATGTGAATGGACCCTTAGTCAAAGGGCGCCATATCTATTTTCTTTTGTGTCTGAGAAAAATGATCCACCGTTGACTTATATTGTGTTGCCAGATCTGTCTTGATCAGTTTCCCATGACGCACACAAAAACACGGTTTTGAGGCCCTATGACAAATCTCAATACCAGAAAGGAAAACTGTGATGTGAAAGTAGCCTTAACACATTCCCATTCCCCCACCGCCATCTATGATGCAGGCCACAGTCTGATCTGTGCCATGTCCCTAATGGCCTGAGGCCTGCAAGGTTGAATGGTTGCTGCTGTAACTGTGATTGTGCCCCTCATTATGGACAGTGAGGTGGCACCCTAGGCGGGCACCTACCAGTCATCCCAGCCCTGCTGCTGCTGAGGACATTGATTGGTTGCAGTGTACACAAGTATACTTGCATCTTGTCTGATGCTTTGTTTACAAATGTCGTCAGGAAGACCTGCACTGCACCACATAAAATGGCACTGGAGCAAGAGGTGATTATATGATTTTCCATTAGTTTATTACTCCTTTTCACTTAGGGTAGAGTATCTATGAAACTACCTATCATAGCCTACAGATGTAGCATCACTTGCGCTCACTAAATTCGCATATCGTTACTAACTAGATTTGACTTCTTCTCTTTCACTATAGCAATACACAACAATGCCAGTAGATGGCAGTGTTGAGCTAAAGTATGTAATGAATCAGTAGTATTAGAATCTGTAGTACTGTATCTTACAGTACTGTATTCACGCCACCCTGCTGCTGGAACTGGAGGGAACTGTAGCGGCATTACAGGGGGAGGGGGTCTACACCTGAGCGCTGCCCTATTTCCTTGGCTTCTCCCTGCTGTTGGAGCTTAAATTATCTCTCGTGGTAAAGGAGTGGCTGGATCTCTAGCGCTCACCCACCCCTACTGCTGCCGGCTCTGCTGCTCAGCTGCAACTTAGGCACATTGGCAGGTAATGACCGGGCAGAGTGAGGGGAGAGGAGGGGGCCGGTAGAGGTCCTGCTGGCAGGGACCATCCTATCATCAGGGTACAATCCGACATCCAATTCATCGCAACCACCCAGCACTTCTGGAAATGCCTGGTCTCAGGATTCAAGGGGTTAATGGTATTTAGCGATGGCCCTAATAACAGCCCTAAAGAATTGCCGCATCTGTGGGAAACTCGACCCCAAGTACTATAGTAGCTGCATGTAGCAGAGCTGAATTTGTCAGATGCATCAGACATAACTTATGGCCTTTAAGGCATAGGACTGCAGGCAAATTTATCCTCCTAAATGCCTCATTGCTGCTACACTTTATCTGCAGATGTAGCAGTGCTGAACTGCGCACAGGGTGCATAGTACTGTTGTTCATTTAGCGCAACTGATCTTATAGATCAGGGGTCTGGCCCACCTTTAATTTAGCATATAGTATTGCACCAAAATCACAACACAGAATAAAAGGTCTTACTGCAAATCTCTGGTGTCTCAATTACTCAATCATTCTTCATAAAGCCTGTTTGAGTGGTTCTCCAAAGGAAGAAAACTGTGTCGGCTTTACTACCATGGAATCAAGAAGGAAAAAATTCTCGGACAGTCGTCCATAAAAATTGATGCTTTCTTTCATATTCTCATAAAAAAATGCATATAAATTTATAATACCAATTAAAACACAATGGAATTATGGATTATGCGAGTGAAATATCCCTACAAAGAGACTCTAGACAAGACTTGCAATAGAGCATTTTATGGTGGATATCTCGCTGACAAATCCCAGGGAAAATAGGTTCCACAACAAATGCAGTTACATAATAAAAAGTATATATATATATATATATATATATATATATATATAGCTATGTGATCCACAATTAATTGTCTGCAACAGTAATCTAGAAGACATACAAGGCATTAATAGGTTAAACATGAATTTCATTTGAACAGATAAGTCCCACAGCAGCTGCGGTAGCGTGGCAACAAGCTTTCAATTCCACACTTAACCCCTTCCCAACCTATGACGTGTATACTCGTCATGGAGCACTTCTACTTGGCGCTCCATGACGAGTATACACATGGTGGCAGAGCTGTGATGATAGCTTATTATCAGTTACCGATAGCTTATTATCACAGCTAGCCGGCACAGGACCTGTGGGAGCACACCCAGGTCGGCGATCATTGTGATTGGTCCATAAAGTCACATATTCCAATCAGCGATAGTTTTATTTGCAGCGTAGGGCAGGGAGGTGGGACTGTAACGGAGCGCAGGCTGGTGGGCTGTCAGACAATGCAGCAGCGCTCCAACATTCTATACAGCTATAGAAGCTTTGATGGTCCCTCCAATGGACTGATCAGAGAGGCAAGGCATCTGGGATCGCTGCAGTCATGGCTCTTTGACAGCCAGCCCAGATGCTGATGTGTATGTGAACCTGTCACCATGTAGGTGGTGACAGAGCTGTGATTGGCAGCTGTCACAGACAGCTACCAATCACAGTTTGCCAACCTAGGACCAATCAGTATGGTCCTAAGTTGGCCAATCAGGAGACAGGAGTTTGTGTAGGTGACTTCACTTCCTCTGATCACCTCAGTTCTGTCAGAGAGGTGATCAGAGTTATTGTTGCTGAGAGCTCCTGTCAGAGTTGTACCAATTACTACAAACACCCCATCCACCTCCTTTTTACTTTCCAGTGAACCTCATCCTGCTCCCATATTTTATTTTTTCAGACCAAATATTCCCCCCCCCCCCCAAAAAAAAAAAATATTTAGTGTATTTTAGTTTTATGATTTTGTTAGTGGCTCTTTATTCCCCACATCATCAACCAAACTGGCTATCATCCACCAGTGAGCCCCAGTACACCGAGTGCTCCTGCCAGTCACACAAAGCACTACATATCCCCCCCTCCCAATCGACATCCGCACAGGCCAACGGCCTTCAGTCACTGACACATTTTTACTGTTATTTGAGTAGGTACGCCCAGCACTCCTATCAGAGTCGCATCAAGAATTATATATTTTCTAGGGGGCCTCCCCCTCACCCCCCTTCCCATTGACATCTACATTGGCTAACTGCCATCAGTCACTGACCCAGTGAATCCTAACCCACTCCTATTTTTATTTTGGAGTAAATTTGCTTTATACGTTAAAAATATTTTGGATAGTACCTTTTTGAAAAAACTAAAAAAAAAAGGTTTCATCTTCTACAGTTACTGGACTGTTACGTCATTTAAAAATTCTAATATGGCACATCGAGGCGGTTTACTGCAGAGCAGGTGTACTCCATGATTTGTTCCGACACTGAGTCTGCAAGTGAAGGTGATTTTTATTGCATCATCATCATCTTCAAAAGAATCGGATGAACCCCCAAGAAGGTGACAAAGGGTTGACCAGTCATTAACCCAATCAAGTGCACCTATTTGCGCACCCCCAAATGACTTTGTGGCCCAGGTACCCGACTTTACAACTGGGTTAAGAGAAGTTGACTTTTTTCAAGCTTTTCTTTACTGATGATTTAATTTTATTGATGGTCGTGCAAACCAGCTTGTATGCAAACCAATTTATTGCCATGAATCCTACAACATTTCATGCCCAGAAATGGACCCCTACCAACACAGTGGAGATGTGTACATTTTGGGCCATTGTATTAAGTATGGGCCTGGTAAAAAAAAAACTATATGAGCATACTGGAGTACAGACGTACTTTACTACTCCCCAATGTACAGTGCAGCCATGTCTAGAAGGAGATTTGAAGCCATCATGAAATTTATACACTACAATGATAATACCAGGTGCCCACCCCAAGATGATCCCACTTTTGATAGATTTTATAAATTAAGGCCCACAATCACCCATTTCAATTCTATGTTTGCAGAAAATTATACCCCTAAAAAATACATTGTTGTCGACGAATCCCTAGTGAATTTCAAAGGAAGGCTGCATTTTCGACAGTACTTTCCTAACAAGAGGGCAATATACGGCATCAAAATGTCTAAATTGTGTGAAAGTGAAACGGGCTACACGCATTTCTTTAAAATATACGAGGGGAAGGATTCTAAAATAGAACCCCCATTATGTCCTCCCACCCTTGGAATAAGCTGGAAAATTGTATGGGATTTGGTTCACCCATTGCTGGATCAAGGATATACCACCTGTACCTTGACAACTTTTATTCCAATATATCACTTTTTAAGTGCCTTGCTAACAGAAGTACCATGGCATGTGGCACAATAAGAAAGAACCAAAAAGGACTCCCAAAAACTCTGCTGGGGCAAATGCTTAGGGTAGGCGAGAGCAAAGCACTTTGTAGTGAAAATGTATTGTACCTTAAATATAAAGACAAAAGAGATGTACTTATGTTAAGCATAATACATAGTGACATCAGCACCCTTGTACCCTAGAGGTACTGGCACTGAAACCCCTAAACCAGTGTGCATTCAAGAATATAATACGCCACGTCACGCTCTCCCCCTCCCGCCCTCCTCCCTCCTCGCACTCCTCCTCTGCTCAGCTGATCTGCCGATGCCCTGAGCTACGCTGGATCTGATATCTCCTGCAGCCTCGAGGATGCTGGAGTCCCGGATTTTCTGCGGTCTCTACTGCCTGCTGTCTGCTGCCCGCTGCCTGTTCTATGCCCCTGGTTTGCCCCTCTCTTTCTCCTGCTCCGGCTCCGATCGGCTTGGACTCTTCTCCTCTTCACCCCTCCGCTGGTCTCGCTGGTCTCGTTCCTCCTTCCTCCTTCTCTTGCTTGATGCTGTGAGTGGACTTGGACTTCGGCTGCTTTCGGTGGTTCATCTGCCCTCTGCTGGTGTCCGGTTTGGTGGGTGAAGACGCCGAGTCTGTGAGAGAGCTGTGAGAACTGTGGGGATAAGTACACCGCTGTTTTTTTTTTCCCCAGCTCTCCGCCTGCATTGCTGTTGTGTTTTTCCCAGCTTCCCCCTTGCTGATAATTGTGCGTCTTTTTTTTTTTGTTTGCTTTTGGTATTGAAAGAACGGGGGAACAGAGGGGAAATAAAGGAAAGGGAAAGGACAAAAAACCAAAAAGGGGGAGGACGAAACCAAGGGTGAATATAAGAGAAGAGAATAAAAACTAACAGAATAAACACAGGAGTAAAAGGAAGAAAAGAGAAGAAACAGAGGGGGAATAGGAGAGGAGTAAAGAAGGAAGGGGGAGGAAAAGAAGGCGAGAGGGAGGAAAGAAGAAAGGAAAAGAAAGAAAAAAGAGAGAAAGAAAGGCAAGTGGTGCGAAAAGGGGAAGAGGAGAGAAAAAAAGGAAAAGAGAGGAAGGGAAGGAAGAAAAGAGGGAAAGAAAAGAATTCTTTAAAACTAAAGGAAAGAGGGGGAAAAGAAATATGGCCCCAAAGCGGCGGTCAATTGACTCCTCTGGCACAAAGCTGGGGTCTAAGACTCCTGAGAGTAAAATCGATAAGTTTCTGAAATCTCCCTCCCTAAATGAAAAGGGTTTACTTAAACCGAAACCAATCCTAAGAAAACTGTTAAAATTACCCAAGCTGAAGAACTATCTGAGGATGGTTCATCAGAGGCAGGCCAGGAAATAGGAGAGGAAGGGTCTCCTTCTATAAACAGAAATTTAACATGACCCCTTAGTTCTGGAAAAAAATCCTGTGCGAGGTAAAAAACAATGACACCCTAGTTCAAGGGATGTCCACTCAATTGGGGTCAATGCAGAGCGACATATCCTTAATAAGAGAAGACCTGGCAAAAATCAGCGATAGAGTTCTTAATGTGGAAAAGACGGTCGAGTCTCTGCAATCTGATATGGACACGTTTAAATCTAAGACTCTGTCTCTCGCTTCAGAAAATCGCTTATTACAAAATAAGCTGGAGGATTTGGAAGACAGATCAAGGCGGAATAATATCTGCATAATCGGATTTCCAGAAGGAGTTGAAGGATGGCAGCTAGTGGAACAACTTCAGGATGTGATTCTGAAAAATCTTGGCAGCGAACACTTCTCCTCTATGTTCCAAATAGAAAGAGCCCATCGGATTCCAGGAGGGAAATCTATTCCAGGGAGGCCGCTGCGAGCAATCTTAAAGAAACTACTAGTGTCCATGGATAGCGACATGATATTGAGAAGAGCAAGAGAATGTACACCTATTGAACATCAGGGTACTAAATTGCTTTTCTTCCCAGACTTTTCTCGGCAGACTCAGGAAAAAAGAAGAAGCTTTATAGAGATAAAGAAACGTTTGGCGTCTAAGGACATTAAATATTCCTTACAGTATCCATCGAAATTAAGAGTGATTTATAATGGGACTTCCCAATTTTTTGAAAACCACAACAAGCGCTGGATTGGATGGAGCAACTGGGCATATGAAACTTTGCAACATTGTGATGGAGGGGAGGTGGGGCTCAATCCTACCACTCCACTTTTAGCAGTGCCTCTAGAGGCGTTTCGGTTCTGATTCATAATTCTGTAGATTTTATCTTGATAGAATCTCATATAGATGATCAGGGCAGATTTATCTTTTTGTACGGTAAGCTCTATGGCTATAGCTATATTCTCGCTTTTTTCTACATACATCCGCCATTCTCGATGTATCCACTTACCCAACTACTGCTTTTTTTGGAAAAGAGACCAGAATGTCGGCTTGTTCTGATGGGAGATTTTAACGCTGTTATGGATCCTAAAAAGGACAGACTGACGTTAAATGCAGACTTGGGGAGGAATATTTGTAATTCTCCACTGCCCCAGTTTTGTTCGGAGGTTGGAGTGGTGGATATATTGGAATATCTTGGTGGAGGAAAGAGAGTATACTCGTGTGTTAGCAGGGGTGGTAGAGCAATGTCCAGGATTGACTTAGCACTCACCAATGAGAGTAACTTGAGCAACATTAGAAGGATACGATGTGGAGTAAGAACAGTTTCAGACCATGCACCCGTATTGATTGAAGTTCGCACTGGGGAGAATAAGGACAATAGGGGGCTTGGATTCAAGCTGAATCCATACTGGTTTACCATTATGGACAACCACCAGTCTACTAAACTACTTATATCCTCCTTTTGGGAGGTGAATCTCCCCTCTGCTAACATCAACTCAGTATGGGATGCCCTGAAAGCATATTTGAGGGGGGTCTTTATAAGCGATATTGCCGCAGTAAGGAGAACATTTAAGAAAAGAGAGGAGGAACTGGTTAAGACTGTGGCATTTACAACAGAGCGATTTATTAGTCAACCTACTGAACATAACAAGGAAGAGATGCAGAAGGCTAGCTGCTCTCTGGAAGAATTTGTAACCGAGAAGGCTAACCATAGAGTATTTTTTAAGGGACAAAAGTATTTCTCGGAGTCTGGACACCCTGGCAAGCTCTTAGCCAGAATAATTACACAACAGGACAAGAAAAAGAAAGCTATTACTTCGATTCGTAATTTGTATGGAGAAATTATATCAGACCCAGAGGGAATTAGAGATACCTTTTTACAATACTTTACTCAGATATATAGACCCTCTCCCGGTCTGCCACCTGACCTGGCGAGGCTTTTCCTGGAGACAATTCCTCTTTTGACCTTAACGGAAGCTCAAATAAAATCTTTGGAAGAAGAGCTGTCTCTTCTGGAGATCCAGGAGGCCTTGAGGTCTGTCTCTGGGAACTCATCGCCAGGGTTAGATGGTCTTCCGTATGAATTTTATCGTAAGTATAGTGATGTGATCCTTCCTCATATACTAGAATTTTTTTCTCAAGCATTACAGGGAGGGAGTTTACCACACTCCATGATGGAGGCTCTGATAGTTTTAATTCCTAAAAAAGATAAAGATCGGGTAGAACTGAGTTCTCAATCTCCTTATTAAATACTGATGTTAAGTTATTATCAAAAGTTTTGGCTAGGAGGCTCTCTCGGGTTATGCCTTCCATTATCCACCCAGATCAAAATGGCTTTATGCCGAAAAGGGCACTCATCATAATCTGCATAGGTCATTTACAAATATTCAGTCTCCTGGGGGTGACGCCCGCTCCATCCTGTCGTTGGATGCCACTAAGGCCTTCGACAGGGTGGAGTGGACGTTTCTCTGGGAGGTGATGAAAAGAATGGGTTTTGGCCCCAAGTTTATAGCGATGGTTCAGTTGCTATACAAATCTCCAGCTGCTAGGATCAGGATCCATGATATGATGACAGAGAGTTTTTTGCTAGGAAGAGGCACCCGTCAAGGATGTCCTCTTTCCCCTCTTTTATTTAACATTTATATTGAACCCCTCGCAGCTAGCATAAGGCAAGACTTGAGAGTGGCTGGTTTCGGCATAATGGGGAAGCATGATCCCTCTATGCTGATGATATTTTGTTTTTTATTCATCAAACAGAAAATACTCTTCCTCGTATAATGGAGCTAGATAATCTTTTTTCTGACTCGTCTGGCCTGGAGGTTAACTGGGAGAAGACTGTTCTTCTCCCTATAGATGAATTGCGAGGAAATTGGAATAATCAGTTATCGATCTCTGACTCAATAAAGTACCTGGGGATAGCAGTCTCAGCCAAAACTCAAGACTATCTACAACTCCATCTGATCCCTTTATTGGTAAAGTTGAGAGCTAAAACTAAGATATGGCAAAAAATTCTGCCTGCAAGAGCGGACAGAGTTTCGTTAATAAAAATGGTGGTGTTGCCCCAGGTTCTTTATGTTCTGAGCAATTCGCCTGTATGGATTGAGGATAAGTATTTTAGACTGATAGAGCGGATGATTAACGATTTGTTATGAGGGAGGAAGCGCGTGAGTTTAAAGTTGCTTTACTTCTCTATGCCTTATAATCTGGGAGGTCTCAACCTCCCCTTTTTTAGGGGCTACTTCATGGCCTCCCAGCTTTGTTTTTTCAATGACTGGGAAAATAGCCATCTCTGCAGAAAATTGGTGGAAAATTCAGGTTTCCTGGATATTTTTACCGTATTAGAATCCGATTACTTATTAAATATACTGACTAGTTATAAACTTTTCTGCAGAATGGCTACAAAAGCCTGGCTGGTTATAAAGAGCTGGTTTAAAGTTAAGGCATCGCTGATTTGCACCCCATTATGGTATAATTTAAAGCTTTTGAATCTAGATGATCCAAACTGTCGGCAATATTGGAGGTCAAGAAATGTTAAGTATCTGAACCAAGTGGTCAAAGGTGGACGAATCCTGTCTCTCATGGAGCTAAAACAAAAGGAAAATGTAGGTGAGGTGGCTTGGTATGCATATTTTCAATTGAGGTTGGCACTTTTTAGTATTTCTGATAGTCACTTACTTACTGTAGACACTCCTGAATTTTTACACGATTTAATTTGTAAGAAAGGTGGCATGAAAGCTAAAATAACACATTGCTATAGACACTTAATAAAAAAAAATTTTTTGGAAGTTCTCTCTCCAGGACAGAGATCCTGGTCCACTTTACTTTCAGAGGTGGGTTCTCCGGACTTGGAGAATATAGGGGAAAGTTTAAATCAGGTTTCGCATAACTTTAATCACATTGTTGTACAATTTAATATTATCCACAAAATATATGTGACACCCTTATGGCTTCATAAGAGAGGATTTAAAGCTTCCTCTGACTGCCCCCGTTGTGGTAACCCCGGGGCAGATCATTTACATCTGTTCTGGGATTGCCCGATGGTGAGTAGGTATTGGAGAATGGTTCAAACCACTTTGCCTCGGAGACTTAATATTGACATCCCCTTGTCTCCCAAGATATGGGTTTTGGGGGATCTATCGGAGGTTAATTGTCAGCCTATGAAATGCCGATTGTTGATCAAAGTGTTGTTTCTAGCCAGGCTTCTTATATCCAGAAGATGGTGCTCCTCCTCTGCTCCAGATTGTAACAACTGGTTAGGTCTAGTCGAGAAGGTGAAAAGCTATGAGAGGATTCTGTATAGACAAAGAGGGTCTTACTTAAAGTGGGGCAATATCTGGAAGGAATGGGACACGGTTAATTAGCCTGGTTTTCCCCTTTTCCCCCTTTTTTTTTTTCTGCAAGGGGGGGGGGGGGGGGTGCTTGTGGGGTGGGTTGGGGAGGATTTTATAATTCTGTTTTCTTTACAAACTGTATCTTTTGAGATGATTAAAATAAAGGAAAATTATAAAAAAAAAAAAAAAAAAAAAATATAATAAATTTATGGGTGGGTTAGACCTGTCAGACCAGGTACTTAAACCCTACAGTGCCATGCGAAAATCCAAGATATGGTATAAAAAAACTTGTGGTGCACCTTACTCAGGTTGCATTATATAATGCATTTGTAGTTTACAGAAATGCAGGCCAAGAGGAAACTTTTCTTGAATTTCAAGAAAATGTAATAAGGGCCGGGAGGAGGCAGGCCCCAGTACCACTTCTGCATGTGAGACAACAAGGATAGTGCCAGGATAGCACTTCCCCAGTGAAATTTCTCCCACGGCAAAAAATAGCAAGCCGCTAAAAAGTTGCCGTGTGTGTTAAAAAATTGTATAAGAAAGGAAATCAGCTATCAATGTGAAACATGTCCATCAAAACCTGGCCTTTGTATGAAAAGATGCTTAAATATTTACCATACTACTTTTGATGTATAACTTTATTCTTTTACTTTCATGAAACCCTTTTTGAGCACAAATGGGGTGTTGTATTCAGGGGGGGGAATGGGGAACAAAATATGGAGTGCATTTTGTCCTGTTTCCCCTTGTTAAAGTGAAAAATGTCGGTGTAAAGCAACTTTTTCTGGAAAAATTTGTAATTTTTCATTTTCACAGCCAAGCGTTTCATAATTCTGTGAATCGCCTGATGAGTCAAAGTGCTCATTACACACCCCGAAATATTCTGTTAGGGGTGTAGTTTATCGGAATGGAGTCACTTTTTGGGGATTTCCACTCTATGGGTACCTCAGGGTGTGTTCAATTGCAAGATGGCACCTGTGAATTATTCCGTTGAAATCTGTCTTCCAGAAGCCATTTGGTGCTCCTTTCCTTCTGAACCCTATGGTACACCCATATATAAGTATACAAGCACACATGGGGTATTGCTGTAGTAAGGAGAAAATAGGCAAAAAATTAGGGGGTGCATTTTCTCCAGTTCCTCCTTGTGAAAGTACAAAATTTGGGCCTAAAATCCATTTTTCTGGAAAAAATTGTAATTTTTAATTTACACAGCCAATTACATGAATCACATTTGAGGACAAACTTCTCACTACATATGTTGAAATATTCCTTGAAGGGTGTAGTTTCCATAATGGGGTCACTTTTGGGGGGTTTCCACTCCAGGGGTACTTAAGGGTGTCTTCATATGCAACATAGCTCCCAAAAGCTAATCCTGCAAAATCTGTCCTCCAAGAGCCCTATGGAGCTTCTTCCCTTTTCAACCATGCCTTGCGCCCATAAATCATTTTCTGAGCACATATGGGGTGTTGGCATATTCGGGGGGAAATGGGGAACAAAATGTGTGGTGCATTTTGTCCTGTTTCCCCTTGTGAAAGTGTAAAATGTGAGTGTAAACCAACTTTTTCTGGAAAAAATTGTAATTTTTCATTTTCACAGTGAAGCATTTCCTAATTTTGGGAAATGCCTGATGGGTCAAAGTGCTCACTAGACACATTAAAATATTCCTTGAGGGGTGTAGTTTCCGAAATGGGGTCACTTTTTGTGGGTTTCCACTGTACGTGCCAACTCAGGGTGTCTTCATATGGGGAAGGGCTAGGTGGATTCCCTTGGGAAACCCTGCCAGTAGAGTCTTCAAACAGCATAAGAGACTTCTGCATAACTTGAGGCTCCGACAGTTTCCCTGATATCCATGGGGGTGATGTGACAGACTGATGGGCTTGGTTTTCAGGTGCCACCTGTGCGCTTTCTGCAGAAGACTGGGTGGGAGATAATGTTGTGAACGTGCTGGATCCACTGTCGGCCACCCAACTGACTAGCGCCTGTACTTGCTCAGGCCTTACCATCCTTTAGAATGGCATTGGGCCCCACCAAATATCGGTGTAAATTCTGAGGTAGTTGGTTCACTAGGACGTGTGGCTGTAACAGAATGGCCACGTCCTCTCCCAGCACCAGAAGGTCTACTAACAACACCACGACCATGTCCGCGTCTAGATGTTTTCTCATTGTTACCGTTCACCACAATAAGGAAAAAATTATTTGGCCCAATGTATTGAATTCAAATGCAGGCCTTTTTTTTTTTTAAAGGCAGCTAACACTATCTGGCTATCTATTTATGTACCGTATTACACTAATCCAGGCACAGCAGTAACCACAGATTTAGGGGAATATCAATTGTAGGCCCTGGATGAAAGGTATCCTTTTACGGACAGATTTACACTTTGAGATGCACAGTAGCGTGTGAAAAAATATATAGGATCATGCTTTCAGCACTTGTATTTTAACACTTTATGTAATATACCCTTTAACGGAAAGAAATACACTTGGAGATGCACGCTGAGTGTAATATACCCTTTTACGGACAGATTTACACTTGGCCTGCAACAGCTGGAACACCAGATTTTGGGTATTGCTATTTTGGCAATTGAATTTCACCCCAGAACAAAATATATCCTTTGACAGATACTATTAAACTACTTGTCCAGCCACAGCTAGAACACCAGATTTACTGTATTTCTATTTTTGCAACTGAATTTCACCCCAGAAAATAATATATCCTTTGATGAACACTATGAAACTTGTCCAGTCACAGCTGGAACACCAGATTTACGGTATTGCTATTTTTGCAACTGAATTTCACCCCAGAAAATAATATATCCTTTGACGGACACTATTAAACTTGTCCAGTCACAGCTGGAACACCATATTTACGAGATTTCTATTTTTACAACTGAATTTCACCCCAGAAAATAATATATCCTTTGACGGACGCTATGAAACTTGTCCAGTCACAGCTGGAACACCAGATTTACGGTATTTCTATTTTTACAACTGAATTTCACCCCAGAAAAAAATATATCCTTTGCCGGACACTATTAAACTTGGCCAGCCACAGCTAAAACCACTGATTTATGGTATTGCTATTTTGGCAATTGAATTTCACCCCAGAACAAAATCTATCCTTTGCTGGACACTATTAAACTTGGCCAGCCACAGCTGAAACCACTGATTTACGGTATTGCTATTTTGGCAATTGAATTTCACATACACAAAACAACTGAAAGGTGGCATGAAGCAGGATGTGCTCAATCCAAAAATGCAGTCGTGCATATATATACAGGGGAGCAGATCCTGCACTTGTGGCCCGTTGCTAATGGCGATCCCCAGCAAAAATGCATACGGTGGAGGATGCCCGCAGCGGACCACAAGTACCACAATAGACATCCTACACAAGATGTCAATTGTGTGGATGTGATAAACAATATAACAATATAGCAATAACAAATGACTAAACAGGTGCCCACTGCGGTCTTACTAAGCCCTCAAACTGATGTTAAAATTGAGAGATTAGTCAACATGTCCTGCAGTGGAGGACATGTCTTAAGCCCGAGCACCACGCCAAGGTTTCTCAAGTAGCTCGGGACCAAACACTCACCTACCTGTGCCATATGGGCAATACCAGGGGTCAGTGGGCAAAATTAAGGGAATGTATTAGGCCGACTAGCAGCAGACTCCTCAGTTACCTCCAGCATGTAACCATGCCTACAATGGGAGGAGGGAGAAGGCTGTGAGCCCCACCCAAGACTGGCTGATATGGCCCAGGCCTCACAGGTGCACCTAAATATAGCCTGTGGATGGAAAACAGGCTACATTTACATGGGAGTTTATACACCTCCAAGCAATTATATATACACAAAACAACTGAAAGGTGGCATGAAGCAGGATGTGCTCAACCCTAAAATGCAGTCGTGCATATATATACAGGGGAGCAGATTCTGCACTTGTGGCCCGTTGCTAATGGCCATCCCCAGCAAAAATGCATACGGTGGAGGATGCCCGCAGCGGACCACAAGTACCACAATATACATCCTACACAAGATGGCAATTGTGTGGATGTGATAAACAATATAACAATATAGCAATAACCAATGATTAAACAGGTGCACACTGCAGTCTTACTAAGCCCTCAAACTGATGTTAAAATTGAGAGATTAGTCAACATGTCCTGCAGTGGAGGACATGTCTTAGGTCCCGAGCACCACGCCAAGGTCACCATTAGCAACGGGCCACAAGTGCAGGATCTGCTCCCCTGTATATATATGCACGACTGCATTTTTGGGTTGAGCACATCCTGCTTCATGCCACCTTTCAGTTGTTTTGTGTATATATAATTGTTTGGAGGTGTATAAACTCCCATGTAAATGTAGCCTGTTTTCCATCCACAGGCTATATTTAGGTGCACCTGTGAGGCCTGGGCCATATCAGCCAGTCTTGGGTGGGGCTCACAGCCTTCTCCCTCCTCCCATTGTAGGCATGGTTACATGCTGGAGGTAACTGAGTAGTCTGCTGAGAGTCGGCCTAATACATTCCTGTAATTTTGCCCACTGGCTCCTGGTATTGCCCATATGGCACAGGTAGGTGAGTGTTAGGTCCCGAGCTACTTAAGAAACCTTGGCGTGGTGCTCGGGCTTAAGACATGTCCTCCACTGCAGGACATGTTGACTAATCTCTTAATTTTAACATCAGTTTGAGCAATTGTATTTCACCCCAGAACAAAATCTATCCTTTGCCGGACACTATTAAACTTGGCCAGACACAGCTGAAACCACTGATTTACGGTATTGCTATTTTGGCAATTCAATTTCACCCCAGAAAAATATCAATCCTTTGCCGGACAGTATTAAACTTAGTCAGCCACAGCTAGAACACCAGATTTAGGGGATTGCTATTTTGGCAATTGAATTTCACCACAGAAAAAAATCTATCCTTTGCCAGATGGTGTAGGGACTTGCAGAAAATCACTGAGCATGTGTTATTGTCACCTCTCTCCAGTGCTCACCATCTCCCTGTATAATATATAAAGATGATGTACATACACTACTGTACAGATGAGAGGAGAGGGGATTCCTATAGTATGAGAAACCATACAAACAGCACTTTCCGTGGTATGTTCAGTGTACTGTATATTTATATAATGTACCTGGATGAAAGGGTTCATGGGATGAAATATGGAAGAAAGGGGATGAAAGGGGTAATGGACAGTATGAAAGGAGGGCAGGGGGATGCTACAGAACATCCAGGGTCTAAAAAAAAATATAAAAAATAAATAAAAATATAAAGACAGTATCTCTGCTTCCAAAAAAATGAGGACTGACATTTTCTTTTCTGACTGGTACTTTTATACCCCAGAGGTCTGTTTTCATTGTATCCAGGAGTCACATGCCCTCCCCTGCCCATTCACTGGGTTTCATTCAAAGAATACAACATAGCCAGCCAATGAGATAAATGTTCCCATGGTCATGAGAGCCAATGAGAGAAGTTCCCAGGCAATTAAAGTTAATTGCCTTGTTAACAAACATGAAACTTTGTTTTGACAACCTGTCATAACCAAATAAGGCCTCTTTCACACTTGCGGTGTGAAGATCCGGCGTGCACTTCCGTCGCCGAAGTGCACGCCGGATCCGGCACAACGCAAGTGAACTGAAAGCATTTGAAGACTGATCCGTCTTCAAAATGCTTTCAGTGTTACTATGGCAGCCAGGACGCTACTAGCGTCCTGGTTGCCATAGTAGCAGTGGGGAGCGGGGGAGCAGCATACTTACATTCCGTTCGGCTCCCGGGGCGCTCCTGAATGACGTCAGAGCGCCCCATGCGCATGGATCACGTGATCCATGCGATCACGTGATCTATGCACTGGGGCGCCCTGACGTCATCCTGGAGCGTCCCGGAGCCGCACGGAATGTAAGTATGCCGCTCCTCTACTTTACTATGGCAACCAGGACTTTAGCGTCCTGGCTGCCATAGTAACCACTGACAAAAAGCTAAACGTCGGATCCGCCGATGCGCGGAGACGACGTTTAGCTAAAGGCCGGATCCGGACTAATTCCTTTCAATGGGCATTAATTCCGGATCCGGCGTTACGGCATGTCTTCCGGATTTTTGGACGGAGACAAATCCGCAGCATGCTGCGCTTTTGTCAACGTCCAAAAAACGTTGACATACTGAACGGAAGACATCCTGATGCATCCTGAACGGATTGCTCTCCATTCAGGATGCATTAGGATAATCCTGATCAGTAGCTTTCCGTCCTAGAGACCCGAGGACGGATCTCTAGGACGGAAAGCTAAAACGCTGGTGTGAAAGAGGCCTAACCTTAATCGCCTGGGAACTTCTCTCTGATTGGCTCTCATGACCGTGGGAACATTTATCTCATTGGCTGGCTATGTTGTATTCTTTGAATGAAACCCAAGCCCGGTCCCGAGCCTTTTTTTTTTTTTTTTATTGTGGCCGCTGGCCCTGGGGCCCATTGCTCCTCCCCCTCTTCCTTCCGCGACCCGTCCCTTACCTCACCAGCCTGCTCGCCACTCAGCTGATTGATGTCAGGCAGGCTTTCCACTGCGATTCCTGTGCAGCGCAGCAGCCTCTCGGGCCTGCTCTCGGCGATCTCCCTCGGTCACTGCCGCAGTTACCGAAGGAGATTTCCGAGTGCAGGCTGAGGCTGCACAGGACGCGTAGTGGAAAGCCTGATGGCTGCACAGAGACTGGATTTCAGGAAAGGGTACCTCCAGGCGGTGCTGGGGAGCGAGCTGGCCGGGATCAGCGACACAAGTATTGGGAGGGGGGGGGGGCAACAATAATGGAGGGCTGTCTGGGGGCAAAATTAACTTTTTTGGGGGCAAATTACTTAGTGGGGGGTCAGTGTGGCGGGCAAACTACATGGAGGGCCGTGTGAGGACAAAATTACTTAGTGTGGGGGCAAATTACATAATGCAGGGCTGTCTGGGCGTAAAATTAACTTGTTGGGGGAGGGGCAAAATACTCAGTGGGGGTCAGTGTGGCGCAGGCCTTGACCTGTGTAAGGGGCCCCAAAATTTCTGATGGCAGCCCTGTCAGTATGTAAATACGATAGAGCTATTGGACAGATTTTGCTTTCCCCGGCATATAGTTTAGCATACCTTAAACCAGTTTAGTGGGTAAGAATTAAAATATATACTGCCTCCCTTTGTCTAAAGTCAATACATTTTATGTTTAATTATACAAAGGACCTTGATATTTTTGTGTATATTGGTATAATATTGGTATATAGGACTTTTCTTTCGTGTTCGTCTACCGTATGTCCTGGGAAACTTGCACATCTGGTAAACGGACCATAGACCCTCTTCGAACCGATGGGTGCCAAATACGGGTATGTGTTTTTTTGGCCTCTGGTGGTATCCAGTCGGATTTCTCTCTTTTTTTTTTTTAAACTGAATTGAATATAGCAGCAGACTGTGCTATTTCATGCACAGTTTCTGGGGGAGAAAAAAGCGTACAGCACAGTTGCATTAAACCGCAGCACAGTCTACCAGCTGCA
The DNA here is from genome assembly GCA_033119425.1 of Bufotes viridis. Taxonomy (NCBI): domain Eukaryota; kingdom Metazoa; phylum Chordata; class Amphibia; order Anura; family Bufonidae; genus Bufotes; species Bufotes viridis. The sequence continues at coordinate 308,168,361 of CM065592.1, forward strand.
GCAGATTGATTATTTTTGTGGTGAAAGAGTCAGTATAACTTGTATTTTATTTATCTTAATATCTAGTCATTCTGAACTGAGTCGGCATGTGGGCAGTACTAATCAATGACTGACAGCTAACTGTGTATGCAAACTCACAGGGAAGGAGGTCAGTTACATAGTTAATACTGTTAAAAAAAGACATAGGTCCATGTAGTTCAATCAAGGGGTAGGTAGGGATGTGAATTTTAAAAAAGGGGAGTGAGACCCAGACTTGTACATATTTTCGTAAGCATTAATGTCATTTACTTTTAAGAATTCATCTAAGCCTTTTTTTTTTTTATTGCCCTCTGTTCATGCTAAGACCACTTCTTTAGGCAGATTATTTCACACATTCACAGCGCCCCCTTTTCTTTTGAGGGGATCTTACATGGAACAGCTTTTTTACTATTTATACAGACGACTTATATATTTATATAGATTAATCTTTTCACCCCTTAGATATATCTTCTCTATACTAAATAAATGTAATTCTTTTAATCTTTCCTCTTAAATAAGACCCTCCATGCCTCTTATGAGTTTAGTTGGTCTCCTTTGTACAGTTTCCAGCTCCAGGGCATCCTTTCTGTGGACTGGTGCCCAGAACTGAACTGCGTATTCCAGATGAAGACACACCAAAGCTTTATAAAGTGGTAGCATTACATGCCTGCCCTGCAAGTCCATGTCCAGATACTTCAGATACTGTAATTTATTAAAATTACAGTAGCTGAAGTATCTGACTAGCCTTAGAAGCAGCTGATTGACATTGTATGCTGTTATTTACTCTACGATCTACAAGTACACCCAAATCCTTCTTTACAAGTGATTCTCCCAGTGTTACTTCCTCTAGGACATATGATGCACGTACATTACTTGATAACCAGATGCATAAAGGCCCCTTTACACAGAACTATTGTTGGGAAGGAAGTGTTCCTTCCTTGCAAGTGTCTGCTTGTCAGTAAAGGAGACCGATGCATTTACATGTGGCAGTCTCCTCCACAGTATGGGAAAGTGTTATTGCTAATGCCTTTGCTCGTCCCCATACAGACTCGTCTTTTGCCAGCAATAGAGTGTAGTTTAAACAGCAAAATGTGTAACCGGCAAACGATGATTTAGTTGTCCACACAAACGGGCACTGTCAGATAATCTCAAACTGCCCGAACACCCATTAGCGCTTTTCTGGTGGATTCTCAGCCTGTGTAAAGGGGCCTTAACTTTATATTTGTCCACATTGAACCTCTTCTGCCAAGTTGACATCTTCCATAGGGTGCACAGTACTACATAGCTTGGTGTTATCAGCAAAAAAAGAAACCATGCTATTAACCCCTTCAGTAACAAGCCACTTTTCACCTTAAATCACAGGCCAATTTTTGCAAATCTGATGTGACACTTTGTGGTAATAACTTTGGAACGCTTTTACTTATCCAAGCCATTCTGAGATTGTTTTCTCATGACACATTGTACTTCATGACAGTGGTAAATTTGAGTTGATATATTTCACCTTTATTTATAAAATAATCCAAAATTTACCAAACATTTGGAAAAACTCGTAATTTTCACAATTTTTTAATTTTTCTACTGTTAAAACAGATAGTAATTCCTCATAAAATAGTTATCAATCATCATTCCCCATATGTCTGCTTTATGTTGGCATCATTTTCTAAATGTCATTTTATTTTTTTAGGACGTGAGAATGCTTAAAAGTTTAGAAGCCATTTTTCACATTTTCAACAAAATTTCCAAAACCATTTTTTTAAGCACCAATACAGTTATAAAGTGATTTTGAGGTGCTTACGTAATGGAAACCACCCATAAATGACCCCATTTTAGAAACTACACCCCTCAAATTATTCAAAACTGATGTTACAAACTTTGTTAACCCTTGAGGTGTTGCACAAGAGAAAAAAATGGAGGTGAAATTTAAAAATTTCACTTTTTTGGTAGATTTTTTTTATGTTAATCAATTTTTTTCTTGTAACACAGCAAGGGTTAATAGCAAAATAAACCTCAATATACATTACTCTGATTCTACAGTTTACAGAAATACCCTAAGTGTTTTACAGAATTTGGAAACAATGTTGCTTTAGCCCCAAATTTTTCATTTTCACAAGGGGCAACAGGAGAAAAAACACCCCTTAATGTGTTACCCATTTTCTCCTGAATACGGCAAAACCCCATATGTGGTGGTAAACTGCTGTGGGGGCACATGGCAGGACTCAGAAGGGAAGTAGCGCCATATGGCTTTTGAAGCACAGATTTTTATGGATTGGTTTATAGGTGCCATTGTTTATTTATTTTGATTCTTATGCGTGGGCTCATTTTTTGCGGGATGAGGTAATGTTTCCATTGGTACCATTTTGGGGTACATAAGACTTTATCGCTTGGTATTACACTTTTTTTGAGGCAAGGTGAAAAAGCCTTTTTGAACAGAGTAAAATCTTGTTTTTGTGTTGCCATTTACAAGAGCCATATTTTTTTTTGTTTGGGTGATTGTCTTAGGTAGGGTCTAATTTTTTGTGGGAGGAGATGACGGTTTGATTGGTACCATTTTGGGCTAAATACGCCTTTTTGATCACTTGGTATTACACTTTTTGAGGCAAGGGGACCAGAAAATGTTTTGGCACAAAAAATTTTTTTACGATGTTTACCTGACAGGGTGGATAATGTGATATTTTTATAGAGATGGTCAATACAGAGAATACTTTTCTCATTTTCCCTTTTTTTTTTTTTTTTTACAATTTTCTTTTTAACTTCATTTTGGTAAAGGGAAACTTTTTTTTTTTTACTTGAAAATTTTAATTTGTTAGTAAACCTGTATTTTTATTACTTATTTTTTAACTTTATTTTTTGTCCCACTCTGGGACTTCAACTTTTGTGGGTCTGATCCCATTTACAATGCATTACAATTCTTCGGTATTGTAATGCATTGGCTGTAAGTGTATTACACTAAGTAATACACTTACAGCCTGCTTCCTGTGAGATCCAGGGGGCTGGATCTCACAGGCTGACACCAATGGCAGCCACGATGCCTAAGGAAGGCATCCCCGGTCCCCGTCAAAGCAGCACAGAGACTCAATGGACATCCCACACCTGTCAGGATATCCCATGTGCCCCGATCAGTGCTGAACGCGGCAGCACAATGTGTTAATGCACCGGCATCGGTGGTTTCACTGATGTCGGAGCATACAGTAGGGGTTCGGCTATGAGTGACTGCTGGACCCTGCAGCTGATCGAGCGGGCACAGATGCTGCGTCCGCCAGATCAGAGTGCAGTAGCTGTATGGCGCTGGGATTTGTGGCCCTGTTTCCAGCGCCGTACATGTATCCAGCTTAATCCAATCCTCGATATCATTAAAAATAAATAAATAAGGGACCCAGCACTGAACCTTGGAATACACCACTTATCACCCAGGACCCTACCTCTCTTGACACACTCCTTCAGCCAGTTTTAAATCTAATTCCAAACTATACTTTCTAGACCTATATACCTTATTTTGCCTATTTAAACATCTATGAGGCACAGTATCAGCTGCCTTTGCAAAATCCAAGAACACTACATCCACAGCCATCCCTCTGTCTAGGCCTCTATTCATCTCCTTATAAAAATAAATAAGGTTTTTCTGACAACTTCTGTCCTTGGTCCACCCATGCCCAATCACTTATGTTATTGTCAGTCACATACTCCTGTATATAGTCCATTAAGAGTCCTTTAAACATGTTTCCCACAACATAAGTTAAAGGGGGTTTTTCTTGGATTCTAATATTGATGACCTTTCCATCAGATTGCCTGGGGTCCTGTATATAAATTACAGGTTTTACTGGATCCTTTCCCACAAAACTATAGTATATACCAATCTGATCAGCCTCTCTTGCTTTATGACATGGTGCTTTTTAGATTGCATTGAATCTTGTAGTGACAGATACTTTTTAAATGTTTTTGGGGGATTTGTTTTGATTGTTTTGATTTGTTCATTTAAATTTTTGCAGATTTTATTAAGCCTTTTGTATATTTTAAAGCCTACAGCTGACTCATAGATTTGTAATTTTTTAAATGCCTTTTTTTGTCATTTGTTGCCTTTTTTACAGTAGCTTAGGGTACTTTCACACTATTGTTATTCTTTTCCGGTATTAAAATCCTGTAAAGGGTCTCAATACCGGAAAAAACGCATACGTTTGTCCTAATGCATTCTGAATTGAAAGCAATCGGTTCAGTATGCATGAGAATGTCTTCCGTTCCATCCCTTGTATAGTATTTGACCGGACAAAATACCGCATCTTGCTACGGTATTTATTCCGGATAAAATCCCGGAACACTACCGCACTTGCCGGATCTGGCATTCATTTCCATAGAGATGTATTAATGTCGGATTCGGTGCCAAGTGTTCTGGAAAATGCCGCATGGCCGGATCCGGTTTTATGGTCTGCACCAAGATATAAGGAGAAGCTATTTTTGCTTTTGATTTTTGAAAAAAAATGTAATACCCGTCAAACAGATTTGCAGTGCAATTACCCAATGTGGATTTAAACGGCTTCCATTTATCATTTGTATTATTATGTGAGAATAGATACCAGTCTATGCCCTGAAATGCTGCCCTCATCCCAGGGAACTTGACCTTTTTAAAATTGTGTTTTTGTTTTTTTGTAGTTTAGGGTGAAAATAATTACATTGTGATCACTATTGTCCAGTGTTTCACAAACAGTAACATTTCCAAAAAGCTCTGCATTGTTAGAAATTACCAGATTGAACAGAGCATTGACCCTAGTGGGAGCTTCCACAAACTGGAACTTTATCTCCTTTGCAGTTGAGGCAGAACCATGACACCAGTCAATATCTAGGAAGATCAAATCACCCATTATAACCACTGTACCAGCCTGTGCAGCCTGCTCTTTTTGGTAATACAGATGAACGTCTGTCTCCTCTGTGATGTTAAGAGGTCTATAGATTACACCAAAAGTTTTTAATTCGACCCACTCACCTTTATATCACTCCTTTTCTATTGGCTTTTTCTTTCCTAGAGAGTGTAAAACCCTGAATATTAACAGGCCAGTTGTGTGAAGAGGCCAGCCATGTCTCAGCCACCCCAACTACATTGTAGACTCCAGCTCTCACATGATTCCTCAAATGACTACTTGACTCAGAGATTTATATTGCTAAATCATTTTCCCACAAAACTATATATGAATTTGTTCAACTCCTTCTTCTCTATAATATGCTGCCTGTAGATTGGACTACATTTTCATTGTAAAAGGTTCCCTTTAGTGGGTACTTACAGATGACATCGATTTTACCTGTCCATTTAACGCATGTGCCAGAAAATGGACAAAAAAGTGATGTCTGGAAAAAAAAACTCAGGGACATTTTATAAACATGCTAATTTTCATCTATTTCTTTTAGATATTGTCGATGAAAAAGGGGATCCAGAGTCGTGTTTACAAGATTCTGAAGATGAGTTACAGTTGAATGTTTTCCATGTTAAAAATGAATTTCAAAGTGAATTATTGAGAGTCATGATTGATGGGATTATAATCTTATTGGTATGAATAATTTTTATTTCAAATAATATATTTTCTTTTTGATATTTGGATATGCCTCTTCTTAACATTTGTACTTTTGTACTTTTTGTATGCACTGTATTTGCTCATCCCAGCCATGTATAAGCACCTGTCTAGATCATGAATGTTCATTTTAGCTGTATGGCATTATATATGCATTTAGCTTTTGAGGGAAACAGCACAACTGCCCACAACAGTAGTTTGTAGATACAGTTACTAGACATATTGCATTTCAAGATGACTGAATCTTTATTCAGCTAGTGTATAACGGACATCAAAAAATAGAACAGAATAGAAGGAATACTATCTAGTATGTTTTCACTGACTGACAGCCCCTTACAATTGAATGGGACCGTTTCTCAGAAAGGCATCAGTGAAAAAACGGACAGTTTTTCCAATTTTCACTAACTTTTTTTCACTGTTGTGCGCCTTACAATGTCCTAAAGTATTAATTGGTTGGGTGGCTGCATTATTTAGTAATCCTCCATATTGAATTCATCTCAGATTTTTCTAAAGGAAAAGGGGGTCATGTGATATATCAGTCATGGCTAGAATTTACTTAGAAACACACTGGAAGTGTCAGTTTATATCTACGTTTACCTGTTTAGGAGTTAAATGAGGTCATAGTTTCCTGAAGTTCTTTATAAGGGGCGTGACCTGCACGATAATGGCGCCTGCTGCTTAACTCGCTAGCTCCGCACAAGACACCCAGAAAACAGCTCATATCGGCTATCCAAGCATAGATCCAGTGTACCCAGAGCGGGCAGATGTGTCCCGCAGGATGGGGAAATGTAGAAACGGTAGGCTTCGAAAATACTCACTGAGTTTTTTGCCAAACCGACGGCTGCAAGTCCAGGCCTAACTGGGTCATCGCGACAGCACATTCTGTCGCAGCCTCATCGTCCAGTACCTCTCCTGGCGGAGGAGCCAATGCTGTCAGAGTTGCATTCTCACCTGCTAACAGAGGGCACCATGCAATCCATGCTAGAAAGCCTATGCTCCTCCCTCCAAGAAGACATGATGGGCCTCCTGAGGGAGTCTGGGCGTGAACTTCAGAGCTTAGGGGAGTGTACTTCACATGTAGAAGGGAAGATGGCGGAGCGTGCCACTTCCCATAACTCTTTGATCGATGCTCACGAAGCGCTGGAAGAACATCTGGCTAACTTTAAGAGCAAGGTGCAAGAGGTCCACCACCATTGAAATAATGTGCAACTAGGCAGGGTCCCAGAGCTGGTGGAAACATAGGCCCTGGAGCCGCTCCTTAAAAGTCTCCTCAAAGCGGCTGTTCCCTCTGTGTCAGACATGGACTTAACCATTGAACATATCCACCGGATTCCGAAGCCCAAAGGTTTGGACTCCTCACTGCCGCTTGACATTGTGGTGCAAATCCATTTCTACCAAGTTAAGAAGCTATTTCTAAAGGCACGGCGACAGAACCCCACTCCTACTGATTTATTTCAAGAAATCTCAGTGTTCCCTGACCTATCTGCGACCACATTAGCTAAAGGGTTTGCCCCAATTACTAAGATTCTAAGAGATCAACATATTCTATACCGCTGGGGTTTCCCCATCAAGTTCCTGCTCTCCTATGATTGTAACCAACATGTCTGCCTCACCCCACAAAATGCAGCACGCAGACTTCACAGCTGGGGGCTTCTGTCCAATCTGCCACAACCGCTCAAAGATGTTCCCTTCAAACCAGACAGGTTCCCGAATGGGAAGTCACCTGAAAATAACGCTGGATCTCTGCTCTGTTACTGTAGGGTGCCTGGGGGACGGGACACGTAAGTGACTACTACCTGTAATATCCCCCCCACACCGTCTGATCTGTTCCTTGGATAAGTTCTTTCCTCTGAGCAGACCCCTTGGAATAGACATCACTTTTTGCTACATGTTTCTCCTATGTTGGCTCCTAGAACCCCAGTTATACCCACTGGGACTGTTTCTTTTTTTTTTTTTTTTTCGGTTTTATTTTTGTACATGTCCTTGAGGCTCAGGTCAGCTAGCAACTTATCCTGAGCATGTAACTACCTGTATGTCGATATGTCCCGTATGCTCACAGGTGCCTGTATATCTGTGTATAGCATTTTACCCACTCTCCTACCATGGGGTTGAATGTATACTCTAATAATGTCTTGAGACTTGAATTCACTGTTCAGGCGCTCTCAGCTTTGATCTGATATACTCAAGTCCAAATGTGATGTTGCCCTGATTCAGGAATCTCATTTATTGGAATCAGACCTGCAGAGATGTGTGCACAGTCGCTTCCCACACATCTTTCATTCACCAGCCGCCAAGAAGCGGAAAGCAGGTACCTTTATTTGCATTAGCTCTTCTGTGGAATTTATTTTACAACAATGTATTACAGACTTTGCGGGTTGATATGTTATTTTAACATGTCTATTAGATCCAACACACTATTGTGTCTGTATACGCGACCAATGTTCAGCAGATAGCCTTCTTTAACAGACTCTTTAGAAAGATACAGAAAGTTGCAAAATTTGCAGTGATCATAGATGGTGATTATTTTAACATCCTAGTGAATGCGGACTTAGACTTTCATACTGTAATAGACAACCATTGTGTGGACTTACAAGCAATTCTTAAAGATACCTCATTTTACGACATCTGGTGATACCAGATGCCAGTGAGCATGACTTTACTTATATTTCATCAGCCCATTTATCACAGTCTCGTATTTACTACTTTCTAGTCTTGAGAGATCTAATACACAAGATAGTCAAGTCGGACATTGGGTATGCTACTTGGTCTGACCATGCGCCTTTTAGCCTATAGGTTAACATTGGTCTACCAGGCCCCCTGCCATGGAGGCTAAACCCATAACTGCTGAAAAGTGAGGAGAGGGTAGAGGGATATTGTGCCTGACTAAAAGAGTTCCTATTGCTGTAATGACACTCCAGATGTTCCTATAACAACTTTGTGGCTTACACATAAGGCATATATGGGGCTACTGTTACAATCAGCTGCACGTCTCAAAAGACATAGAGAACGTCAGTTCTCTGAGGCATTATTAAAATTTGAGGAGGCAAATCGACTCTATAAGACTCAGCCTTTCCCTTCCTTGCTGGCAGAGGTACAGTCCCTCAGGATGCACCTGAGATCTGTTCTCTTGTACCATCCTGAGTGGGTATTGAGGCGTATGAAGACAAACTTCTACCACATGGTGGTACAGGAGCACAGTTCTCAGGTGCATTCTAAGGGACTGTACAAACATGAGTGGATATTGAGGCGTATGAAGACAAACTTCTATCACATGGTGGACAAGGCAGGGGCACTGCTTGCACACCAACTTAGAAGCAGAGCAGCGGAAGCTAGTATAGAGAAGCTTCACTATGGTGCCTCAGTGGTCACCCACCCTCAGGAGATCGCAAACTCGTTTCTCATGTTATGCCCGACTGTACAATTTGCATAGTGATGACTCCACCCCTCAACCTACTCAGAAAGACATTCAGTCCTTCCTGTCATCGATAACCTTGCCCTCCCTCAATGCTGAACAGATCTCGTCTCTGAACAGGCCTATTTCTGATGAAGAGATTCTATCTGCACTAAAAGCCACCCCATTAGGTAGGGCGCCAGGTCCAGATGGCTTTGTTTCAAATTATTACAAATCTTTCCAGTCACACCTGGTTCCTTACTTAAGTAAGCTGCAACTAAATACATCCGCCCCCAGATATGTTAATGGCTACCGTTATCACACTCCCCAAGCCAGGTAAATCCCCTAATGAGCCTGCAAATTTCCAACCTATATTATTATTGAATGTAGACCGTAAGCTTTTTGCTAAAATTCTGGCCACTTGTGTTAATGCTTTTCTGCCCTCCTTAGTTGATATTGACCAGGTGGGGTTTGTTCCTGGAAGGCAGTGTAGAACTGGAACTAGGGGCATGGTCGATCTTATTCAGCTGGTGGACCAGTCCAGGGCCTCCACGCTCTTTGTTTTCCTAGACCCCGAAAAAGCGTTTGATAGGGTACATTTGGGGGTTCCTGGATCAGGTCCTACAGAAGTTCGGGTTTCAAGAACCCATTCTAGCAGCCATAATGAGCCTGTATACTAAGCCCTTAGCCAAGGTATTGATTGGCCTCTGGTTCTCTCTCCGACACTTTTCAAATAACCAATGGCACTCAACAAGAGTGCCGTTGTCACCTCTGTTCTTTTCCTTGATTATGGAACCCCTGGCAGAGCTCATTAGAAAGTCCATTGGTCACAGGCATTTCAGTAGGGTATTACCCCCATGACATAGGATTATATGCTGATGATGTCATCCTTGTCTTAACAAATCCTGAGAAATCACTAGATGCTCTGACCCATCTTATTAACACATACTCTCATTGCTCCTACTATAAACTAAACGTTAAAAAGACCAAAGTTTTGGCTTTCCATGTGTCGGTGGATAACTGAGTTCAGATACAAAATAGACATCAGTTCCAGTGGGCTAAGACCTCCATTATCTATTTAGGGGTGGCGCTTTTTCACTCTGTATCTGAAATACTGTCAATCATTTTTTTGTAATTTAAAGGCTGATCTAAAATCAAACTATGCAAAAATGTCCCAAGTTCACCTATAGTGGATCGCTCGCATCAATGTGGCAAAGAAGCTTAGTTACTTTTGTTGTCTCCTACTTCAGTTATCTAAGTGATTGATTGCACAACTTCAGTCTTTCAACTGCCAGTGTTAGGGCCCATTTACACAATTATATAATTGTGTCTCCATCCTTTATGTAATTTTGGACCCATTAATTTCAATGAGGCCACAAAAGATGCGTACAGTACACCAAGTGCCCCACAAAAAAAATAGAACATGTCGTATTCTTGTCCGCAATAGCTGACAGTTAAATGCAGCACATTACACCATGTGTTGTTCTGTGTTTTGTTATATAAGTTAACTTTCAAGTAAAAAAAAAAATCTCATCAAGCCATTTAAAATGAACAAAAAAGTCGTATTCAACCGGGTCTATAAAAATATTACATGATCCACCATATTACATGGACATTGTAAAAAGAATAAAATAAAAAGGTGCTAAAAAAGCCATTTTTTAGTCACCTCGCCTCACAAATGCGTAATGTCAAACTATCAATTATTAGGGGTACAGATAGGGCGATCTGTCACAAAGATCGTGATCGCCGAACAGTGTGCTGTCTTCCTGACGCTAGAGTTCGACACATCGCGGATCGGGTTGACAGATTACTGGGAGGGGCCGGAGAATATCCAGCGGTCATGGTCCATATCGGAACCAATGACAAAGTTAGAGGAAGGTGGAGAGTCCTTAAAAATGATTTCAGGGTTTTAGGTCAAAAGCTTAGGGCAAGGACCTCAAAAGTAGTACTTTCTGAAATAATGCCTGTACCACAAGCCACACAAGAAAGGCAGCGGGAGATTAGGGAGGTTAACAAGTGGCTCAAGAACTGGTGTCGGAATGAGGGGTTCGGGTTCCTGGAGAACTGGGCCGACTTCTCTGTCGGCTACAGGCTTTATCGTAAGGACGGGCTGCACCTCAATGGGGAAGGGGCAGCTGTGTTGGGGAGAAAGATGACTAGAAGGTTGGAGGAGTGTTTAAACTAGGGACTGGGGGGGAGGGTAATTACATTATAGGAGGGGAAGATGGTGCAGATAGAGACCAGGGGTGAGGTAGTGTGACTGGGGGAGGAATGGAAGCGGGGACTAGAACAGCTCAGAATGAAACATGTAGGGTAAAAAATACACATAATCCTGTCAAATGTATGTATACTAATGCCAGAAGCCTGTTTAACAAGACTGGTGAACTGGAATTAGTGATGTGTGAGGAGGACTATGACATAGTGGGAATAACTGAGACATGGCTGGATGATAGCTATGACTGGGCAGTTAATATAAAAGGTTATAATCTGTTTAGAAAGGATCGTCAAAACCGGAGAGGTGGAGGGGTCTGCCTCTTTGTGAAGTCGTGTCTAAATCCCGTAATTCGAGAATACATCTCTGAGGGACATGAACATGTTGAGTCACTGTGGGTAGAAATACATGGAGCAAAAAACAATAATAAAATACTAATAGGAGTGTATTATAAACCACCTGATATACCAGAGTCCACAGAAAGTCGGTAATGAAGTCGTTATCATGGGGGACTTCAACTACCCAGATATAGACTGGGAAACGGAAAGCTGTACATCCCAAAAAGGAAACGGGTTCTTGGCAATAGCCAAAGACAATTTCCTTTCCCATCTGGTTCAGGACCCCACTAGAGGGACGGCCATATTGGACTTAGTATTAACCAATAGACCTGATAGAACAACAGATGTGCAGGTTGGGGGACACCTGGGAAATAGTGACCATAAAGTTATAACCTTCCAATTATCCTTCAAACGAGAGTTTCTAAAGGGAGGAACAAAAATACCAAACTTCAAAAAAGCTAAATTTAGCCAACTAAGCGAGGCCTAACTAACTGGGACAAAGTCCTCAAAAATAAAAATACAACCATAAAATGGGAGATTTTTAAAAGCATTGTAACATCTAATTGTAAGAGGTACGTACCTTATAGGAATAAAAGGCTAAGGAACAATAAGAAACCAATGTGGATAAATGGAACCGTAAAGAAAGCAATAAATGACAAAAAGAAAGCATATAAATCACTAAAACAGGAGGGGAGTCAGGAAGCACTGATAAACTATAAGGAAAAAAATAGAATATGTAAAAAACTAATAAAATTTGCCAAACTAGAGACCGAGAGATTAATTGCCAAAGAGAGTAAAACTAACCCTAAAATGTTCTTCAATTATATAAATAGTAAAAAATATAAATCTGAAGGAGTCAGCCCTCTACATAGCAATGAGGGGGGTCTTGCAGAGAGCGACGAGGATAAAGCAAAACTATGAAATATTTTTTTCTCCACTATATTCACTGAGGAAAATAAACTGTCAGATGAAATGCAGAATGTAAAAGTAAATTCCCCATTAAAAGTGCCCTGTCTGACCCAGGAAGAAGTACAACAGCGACTTAAAAAGATTAAAATAGACAAATCGCCAGGGCCGGATGGCATACACCCCCGTATCCTAAGGGAATTAAGTGATGTCATAGCCAGACCTTTATTTCTGATATTTACGGACTCTATACTGACAGGGAATGTTCCACAGGATTGGCACATAGCAAATGTGGTGCCAATATTCAAAAAGGGTCCAAAAACAGAGCCTGGAAATTATAGGCCGGTAAGTTTAACATCTATTGTTGGTAAACTGTTTGAAGGGTTTTTAAGAGATGCTATTTCGATGAAAATAAGCAAATAACGCCATATCAGCATGGCTTCATGAGGGATCGGTCATGCCAAACAAATTTAATCAGCTTCTATGAGGAGGTAAGTTCTAGACTTGACAGCGGCGAATCAATGGATGTCGTATATCTGGACTTCTCCAAAGCATTTGACACCGTACCTCATAAAAGGTTAGTATATAAAATGAGGATGCTCGGACTGGGAGAAAATGTCTGTATGTGGGTAACTAACTGGCTGAGTGACAGAAAACAGAGGGTGGTTATTAACGGTAGATACTCAGATTGGGTCACTGTAACTAGTGGGGTACCTCAGGGGTCAGTATTGGGCCCTATTTTCTTCAATATATTTATTAATGATCTTGTAGAAGGCCTGCACAGTAAAATATCTATTTTTGCAGATGACACTAAACTGTGTAAAGTAATTAACACTGAAGAGGACAGTTTTCTGCTACAGAGGGATCTGGATAGATTGGAGGCTTGGGCAGAAAAATGGCAGATGAGGTTTAACACTGACAAATGTAAAGTTATGCACATGGGAAGGAATAATGCAAGTCACCCGTACATATTAAATGGTAAAACACTCGGTAACACTGACATGGAAAAGGATCTAGGAATTTTAATAAACAGCAAATTAAGTTGCAAAAACCAGTGTCAGGCAGCTACTGCCAAGGCCAATAAGATAATGGGTTGCATCAAAAGGGGCATAGACGCCCGTGATGAGAACATAGTCCTACCACTTTACAAATCACTGGTTAGACCACACATGGAGTACTGTGTACAGTTCTGGGCTCCTGTGAACAAGACAGACATAGCAGAGCTGGAGAGGGTTCAGAGGAGGGCAACTAAAGTAATAACTGGAATGAGGGATCTACAGTACCCTGAAAGGTTATCAAAATTAGGGTTATTCACTTTAGAAAAAGACGACTGAGGGGAGATCTAATAACTATGTATAAATATATCAGGGGTCAGTACAGAGATCTGTCCCATCATCTATTTATCCCCAGGACTGTGACTGTGACAAGGAGACATCCTCTGCGTCTGGAGGAAAGAAGGTTTGTACACAAACATAGAAAAGGATTCTTCACTGTAAGAGCAGTGAGACTATGGAACTCTCTGCCTGAGGAGGTAGTGATGGTGAGTACAATAAAGGAATTCAAGAGGGGACTGGATGTATTTCTGGAGTGTAATAATATTACAAGCTACAGCTACTAGAGAGGGGTCGTTGATCCAGGGTGTTATTCTGATTGCCTGATTGGAGTCGGGAAGGAATTTTTTTCCCCTTAAGTGGGGAAAATTGGCTTCTGCCTCACGTTTTTTTTTTTGCCTTCCTCTGGATCAACTTGTAGGAAACAGGCCGAACTGGATGGACAAATGTCTTTTTTCTGTCTTATATACTATGTTACTACTATGTTACTGTCAGATCCCTGTCTGCACAGCTCAGCACCATGGATTCCAGGGCTGGCTTACCTTATAAGAGACGCAGGCATCCTCCAGCATATCACCACATCCATCCTCACTACCAGGTGTCATCTGAGGCGCTATAGAGCATGCGCGTGCACCTCTCCCTGTCTTATAGGGGATAAGCAGCTGGTCCTGATTATCCTCCCCACCCATAGGTGGGGTCTTTGAGTATTTAGGGCAGCTTCACTCTGGAGGAGGTGCCCAAGCGTGGTTGTTGTACCTCTTGACTCCCGCTGAAGCGTCCATCTATGTCTGTTGGATTTTCTGGATTCTGACCCCTGCTTTGCTGGACCCTGACTCTGCCTACCATCTACTTGCTGGATTACCTGGACTATGGACCCCTGCTCGGTTTGACTACGTATCTGCCTGCCATCTGTTTGTTGAATCACCTGGATTATCGAACACTGCATCTTCTGTCTACGCTTCTGTCCATCGTCTCCTGTAAGTCTGCCTGGATTCCTGACCCTGCACTGCCTGACAACGAGACAGCTTTAATCTACACACTGCTTTACTCTGAGCTTTGTTTTGCCTTTATCTCAAGTGACTTTTGTATAACCGTCTGCCAGTAAAGATCTTCTGTTCCTTTATTCCGCATTTGTTGGACTCTGTTCACATTGCTGCAGTTAGCTGCATTCTGGGTGACTGGTGCAAACACCAGTATCCTGACTCTGTGAGTCAGCAGTCAGCAATATTAGGCAAATTCCTAGTCCTCTATCAGCTGACACAGAGGATCCACTTCCTCTGGTCGTAACAGTTACTATCAAAAAGTACTATTCACCCCAAAATGGTACTAGTGAAACAGTCACTTCATCCCTCAAAAACCAAGCCCCCACACAGTCATTGCCAGAAAAACAATAAAATATATTGGATATATATGGATTTCAGAAATTGAGTGTCCAACACCACATTGAAGTATCCCAGAATTACAAAAGGGGATGGGGAAAGGAGTGCCACCCTAGCCATAATCTCATCTAGTAGGGATCTACAAAAGTGTGGATGGGAGTGTACACTCCAATCACAAATACAGGACTACCTCGAATAAGACTGTAAAGAAGAAAAAACCTTCCATGATGATCTACCTGTACTGTATTCAGACGAAAAGGCAGTGTGTTACTGACTAGAATACATACTCCACATGCATTATTCGTGTACGTCGGATGATGGGACTGTCCCACCCTGGGGTGTCGAAGGGAAAGTACCTTACGGTCTCTCAGGTGGGTTTCCTGCAAAACAAGTATATCCGGGGCATAAGTCTTAAGATAATTAAAGACCAGAGACCTTTTGATTTTACAGTTCAGGGCTCTCACATTCCACGATACTATCTTAAACATCGCCATAATGATGACATAAAGCTATAAATCGCATGATATTCACCTGCGGCGATGCGATGTCATACATCGTTTGAACCTCGGAAACCAAACAAAAAAAGGAAAAGAAACAGGTAAGTAAAGAGCCCTAGTCTTGCCCTAAGTCCAACGTAAAATCGTCAACATATGACTACTACTAACTCTGGGGTGCACCTTCACCTCTCCCCCACCCCCCCTTACTACTAAGGAGTGGTCTTTAACAGCAAGAACAGAAAATAAAGCCGAAAAGGGGGACACACCCCCACCCTTCTGTGCTTAGAGAGAAAAGGGAAAAGAGAAAAGATAAAGGATCTATAGTCAAAAAAAAAAGTTGAACCTGTTGAAAAGATCTCCATCTCTCCTATATTGCTTGAACTCACAGCCTCGGCGGGTAGAGCATTGCATATTGAATTCCCAGCTCCCGCACTTTGGCCCAGACTTGTGCAAACTGTCTCCTCTTCTTCTGTACTTCAGTGGTAAAGTATGGGTATAATGATATCTTAGTGTTTTCATAGGAGATAGTACCTTTTTTTTCCTGGCCACCATCAGAATTGCGTCCTGGTCTCTGTAGTTTAATATTTTCATTATAAAAGGACGTGGAGGTGAGCGTGGAGGCAGCAGCCTGGTTGGGATTCTGTGCACCCTTTCAACATTGAGATAAGTGCAGTGGTGCCAAGACCGATTTTATCAAACTTTAAGCAAAAACCTCTGTTTCTGTGCCTTCAGCCCTCTCAGAAAGGCCAAGGATGCAAATGTTGTACCCCCTGTTTCTGTTTTTGGTGTCATCTGCTCTGGCCTGTAAAATCTTTACTTTTTCAAGAAGGGAACTAGACCGTTCAGAAGTGCCCCTTGCTGTATCTTCCACATCTCTCCCCACAGCATCATGTCTGCTGTGCTGGTCCGCATTTTCTCAATATCATGAAAATTGACATAACTTTGGAGATGATCTATTTTTGCCATTAAGGCAGCCTAGCAGGCCACTATGGCCGACATAATGCTGTCAGTTTGGGGCTTATCAGCAGATTGAGCTGCAGAGGCATCTGCTTCATCAGTTTGGCTCATGGTAGCCATCAAGACTTTGCTTTTGGCACTGGAGAAGTCTTCCTCCATATATACAAATAGACCCTGCAAATTAAAGCAAAAAACTCTGTTGGCCCCTAGGTCAGGATACAGATCCCACAGCAATGAGTCCATGCCAGCTAAAGTTTAAGGTCAAAATACGCCTCAGCCACAAACACAAATTTCTTCACCAGGGTGTAAGAGTGAAGGGCTCTGTCCATAGTATAAATAGCAATAGCAGCGCCGCACCTTCAGGCACAGTAGAAGTTAATAACCCTCCTCGAGCATATGGCCACGTAGTAGTGCACAATAGTCCACCGGTAAGTAGTGGGCCCTCCGTTATAGTGGCATATAATATGCCAAAGGGTGTATATCACTCACTTCTGTTTGCAGGTTTCCCAGTGTTCTGGAAGAGCCGGGTGGTGCTGCTGAGAAAATGGCCGCCGGTGCACTCCTCCTTTATGATTCAGCTGCCACTGCCTCGCTCGGCCTTCCCCAACCTCTGTGAAGAGGAGCAGTGTAATGTAGACAGGGCTTCTCCCGGAGGGTCCTTGATGTTACAATAATGCCTGTGCGAGCCGTGTCTCCCGTGGAGGCTACACCATCTCCTGTAGCTATGGTCGTGCCACGCCTACCTCCGTGTGAAGCAGGAAGCTTGGCTGCCTCGGTTCTCATCACCAAAACTGCCGGTCTGGAGTAAGGGAAATAGATTAGGGAGTCTCTAACTGAGGATTAGAGCTGCCCACAGGGCATAAATAGATGGAAGGAGTCAGGATGCTATCAGGATTCTCGGAGAGCCTTCTCCAACACGTGCCAGGCCACGCCCCAGTAGTAGTACCAGCAACTTGGCCAGGTGCACGTTCAGCTTCTGCGCCCTCGATGAGTGCACGCATACTGTTATCTTTTTGCAATTGCCTTAGTGATCGATTGCTGTTGAAACAAATGACGAGGATGAAGAGCATTAGGAGCAATAGATGACATTGACGTAGTTGAGAAAGAACAACAGCTTCCTTCTTATAGGGTGGGGACGGGTGCGGGCTGGTGGGAAAAGCAGCAGTTGATGCATCAGGCTGTAACACTAAATGAGTGGCCTGGTTTTGCCACGCCACTTTATGGTGATGCTAAATGTGTTGACACAGGGCCATTGTGCCAACAATAGCACCCTGGCTGCTCCTCACCTTTTGACCACACATCCTGCTTAGTACCACGCTAACGTCCCCCAGTGACTTTGTGAAAAATTCTCACACTGCTGAGTATCACATTTTCCCTCTTCTACTACATGATGCCTGCTTGCAGCTGCTTTTATGAACCCATGCACTGCTATTATGTTCCTCATAGGTAGGTCTCCCATGTATCAGATGGTCTACCTCTCCCTCGTTTTGTTCCAGATCGCCCACTGCTTCCATCCTGCTTACTCACAGGCACGCTGCCACCTTGGCCCCCTGATAATGACGATGCCCCCTCTTCACCTAGCTCCCATGTGTGATCGGCTACATCATTATCTACATATGTTTGCTTGTTACTTGTGTCACTCTTACCTGTCTCTTGCGCACGTCCCTGACCGTTCGCAACATGTGCTACCACCTGACTGTCATCATCGTTAGCTATCATTACTTGGCTAGCAGAAGTATCAGCAAAAACAAGAGGCAAATTCAGGACAGATGAGGGCGTAGAGGCAGTTCTTGGGCCATGCCAACTAAGCATGGTGTCAGAGGAACCCACCGCTTGCTGGCTGTGTATCTGTTGTAACTTGAGATAATTGTGAAGAGCGAGTCAACCATTCCAAAACAGCTATCACTTCCCTTGCTTCTACGGCTACTTGTGCCGGCTACAGCAACATTTTTGCCACTGCCGATTTCTTTGGAGGGCCTAGGCAACTGTGTGGGGGCCATAATGTATAACAACTGTATCACTAACGGAACGTATTAGCCATAAATGTCGGTGCACTGTACTGTGATGCACCCGGCTATACATGCTCCCTGCAATCTCTATTGACAGTTTGCACTTTGCAGCAACACTTTCCCTAGTGAATGAGCATCATGTCACTTCTCTCCCTATGCTCAGCTCACAGAAACCTGCCGGCAACCGCGTGGGATAAGGGTTTTATAGGGCTTTGCCTAGCTGTGACATCACAGGGGGATGGCTATCCACGGATTGGCTGGCTGCGCAGCATTGCATCTCAAGCAACATATCCTGAGGACAGAATGGATTCATTACCATAATGACGGAATTCAAGTATACCTCAGTCTCATGTACTTCTGGAGCAATTGTGTAGTTCTTATTACTAACCGATTGTTTTTAATGAGTTTAGGCTATGTTCGCATAGTAACTTGATCTGGCCGGCTGTCCAGGCAGGGAACAGACAACTGGAGTTTCTTGGATCTGGCATTGCTGGATACTACCAGTCACCACCGGACCCCATAGACCATAATGGGATCTGGCCACTTAATGGCATGAGTGTCTGTCTGGTTTTGACCAGGCAAACTGTTGCATGCAACTAGGTATAAAACATTTTAGAATAGAAATCCGAAGTCGGCTTTGGTTCTGAGGTACCCGCCAGTACCGAAGCCAACTTTGGATTCCTATTTTCAGATGTATTCAAATATGCAGATAGCAATACCAAAGTCATTTACAATAGTCTTGCGCAACTTCGGTCGAGCCAAAGTTTTGGTACACGGAACCCATACATTGAGGTGGGGGAGTCTGCTTGGGGAACCCACTGCCCTCAGTATAAGCATAGTCAGTTATATATATATAACTGACAAAAGTGAGTACACCCCTCACATTTATGTTAATATTTTATATTTTCATTGGACAACACTGAAGATCTGACCCTTTGATACAATATATAGCAGTCAGTGTACAGCTTGTATAACAGTGCAAATTTGGTGTGCACTCAAAATAACACACATCCATTAATGTCTAAACTGCTGGCAACAAAAGTGAGTACACCCATAAGTGAAAATGGCCAAATTGTTCCCAAATGTGAATATTTTGTGTGGTCACCATTATTTTTCAGCACTGCCTTAACTCTCTTAGGCATTTAGTTCACTAGAGCTTCACAGGTTGCCACTGGACTCCTCTTCCATCCTCCATGACGACATCGCCGTGCTTGTGGATGTTAGACATCTTGCGCTCTTTCACCTTCCGTTTGAGAATGCCCCACAAAATGTTCAATATGGTTTAGGTCTAGACACATGCTTGGCCGGTCAAGCACCTTTACCCTTAGTTTCTTTAGCAATCAGGTTTTGGCCACAGGGTGAGAGAGGCGCTCATAGGGTAAGAAAGTTTGGATACAACAGCTACCTCCAAAGTCAGGTGGATATAATAAACTCAACTGTTTGGATGCACCGAAATAGGGTGCAACTGTATTGGAGGGAGGTTGTGGAGATAGTAGATCGCGGGTTGGTGCTGCCAGAAACGTCTGGATATCCCTGGGGCGAAGGCCGGGTTGCCACTTGGGTGACAAATTGAAAATTGTATCTTGGCTTGTCACTGTACAGTGATCTTGCTAATGGACGATCAAGAGGGCGCATGACCACAACCCTATGCAGGATGCAACAAAGTTTATTATGAGACAACGCGTGTTGGGGTCTTAACGACCCCTTTATTAAGTCTACAAAAAACAATACAATAAGAGATTTTTTGTATAAAATAATTCGTAAAATATACGTGTATAAATATGACAAATGGGAAAAGGAGGGGGGGATCCAATGGGAAAAATTGCTAGATAAAACAGCTGTAGTTTTGCTGTTCATTCAGCCCATATGGAGCCGCAGTTTTTAAATAATAAATCCATCTAGATTCGCATTGGAGAATTTTGCGATCCAAGTCCCTACGTCTCACTGATGGTTTCACTAACTCAATGCCCATGAATGAAAAGCATTCACTTCGACCACCATGATTTGATTTAATGTGACGAGCGACTGGGGTGTCTCTGGAATTCAAAATATCGCCGATATGTTCCCCTATACGTCTGCGAAATTCTCTTGTGGTTTTTCCCACATATTCAATGCCGCACTCACATGTGATTTTGTACACAACCCCCTGGGATTTACAGTTAATGTAATCGCGTAGGGTGTAAACCTTCTGTGTGTTGGAACTTACAAATGTTTTGCCGCATTTCATGTACTTGCATGAAACGCAGCCCCCACAGCTATAATTCCCACAGATCTGTCTATCTAACCAAGTACGGGTCGATGGTGCGGGTACAAAATGACTTTTAACTAGTCTATCCCAAATACTGGGTCCCTTCCGATAGGTGATGCTTGGGTGTTCAGATATCACCTCCGCTAAGTCAGGGTCCATTCTCAAAATATGCCAGTACCGTGCTATTAGCTCCCTAATATATGCCAGTTTGATGTGGCATCTAAGCATAAGTCTTATTTCCTTGGTGGACTCTCCTGGATCCCTCACTTGTCTAGGGACCAATAAAGTTGAACGTTTAGTCCCCAGTGCTTTTTGAAAAGCTGGTTTTAAAGTGCTCATGGGATAGCCGCAGTCTAAAAATCTATCCCTTAAGACTTTATTAATAAACTCTGATGTCTGGGAGCAGTTTCACCTAAGGCGCAGGTACTGACCCCTAGGGATTGCCCTCCTCAGTGGGAACAGATGATGACTCTCCCACCTGAGGAGGGAATTGGTAGAGGTCGGTTTACGAAAGACGGAGGTGTCCAAAGTCCCGTTATTATTTTGGGAGATGCAAATGTCCAAAAAGCGCAAAGTGGTCAGGTGGCATTCACTCCTAAAGCGTAGCCCCACACAGTTGTCATTAAGGCTATCAGCCCATGACCTAAAGGACGCTACATCGCCTTTCCAGATGACAAGGACATCGTCGATGTAGCGTACCCACAGCTGTATCCTATTCACATCCTCTCGTGCCTCATCACCAAAAACATACACTCTCTCCCACCAGCCCAGGAACACATTAGCATATGATGGGGCACAAAGGCTCCCCATCGCCGTGCCCCTGAGCTGGTGGTAGACCCTGCCCCCGAAGATAAAGTAGTTCCTCTTAAGGGAAAATTCCAGAAGATGGTGAACAAACTGGTTGTGCGCTGAGAATTGTACACCTCTGGCGGACAAGGATGTCAGTTGCTTTGAGGCAGAGATCATGAGGAATTGAGGAGTATAGTGCCTCCACATCTATACTCCCCAATATACAGTCTTCCTCCAGATGTATATCCTCCAATTGTTTGATTAGGTCCCCAGTGTCTCTTACATAGGAGGGTAAAGCTTGTACAAAAGGGGATAGAATCTTATCCAGGTATATGCCGACATTCTGTGGTAAACTGTCCACCCCAGACACAATTGGGCGACCCTTCAGAGGGTTACACCCCTTGTGTATTTTGGGGAGACAGTAAAAGGTGGCAACACGTGGGTGTTGGGGAAGCAAAAAATTGTATTCATCCTGATCAATCATGTTAATGGATTTAGCTGCGTCCAAAATGGACTTCAATTCTCTGTGATATACAGTAGTGGGATCCCGTTCCAGGATTTCATACCAGTCACGGGGGGAAAGGAGAGTCTCACACATAGTTTTATAATGGGCCGAATCGAGAACAACAGTATTGCCACCCTTGTCCGAGTGTTTAATGACAATACTGGTGTCACTGGCCAAAGATTCCAAAGCCGCTAGTTCATCAGCGGTGCAGTTTGGAGGAGCCGCAAGAAGCCGCGTGGTTTCCAAATCATTAGTTACCATATTGACAAAGACATCTATACAGTTCCTGTCTTCGTCAAACCTAAGCCTGAGTCATCCGCAGGGCAACTCGTTACACGCAATACACAGTATGCGGTAACGCCATTTTTTCTAAAATTTGACAAATGTGCCTTTATGGTATGTTGGCCCGGATGTCCACCATTGACGTTCTAAGAGGCAGGTAAGACCGGCATCTGCCAACAGAGTGTGGGCACTTTGGCCCATTGTTTATACTGGGTGAATGGTATTTTTCTGCCATATCGCCCCGTATTGTTGATAGCTATTTTAGCTGGACACTTTGCCTTTACAGTCACATTCTGCGCAGGCTTTGGACCTGCCGGCAGGCAGGTGATTAATTCTCACCCACACTGTATTTCTTTTAGAACTTTTATAGCAAGTAACATTAAAAGTTATGTTTTATATTCACTAGTCCACTGTTAGTTTTGGATTAAATAAATAATAATAATATGTGAAAATCCATCATACATATAGTCCAAATTAGTCAATTGCTCTTGTGTATGTAGTTTTATATGGCGAGACAGGTAAAATTGGTTTATCATAGACATTTATATACTGGCAACAATGTTTGTTGTATTAGATTGTACCTGTATTGCCCCAATCAGGGTGCAGATAGATATATACTGCCTGGTATCTTCTTAAGAGTAGCAAAGTATCGATGCCTGAATGATTGTTTGAAACAAAGAAGACAGATTTACAACATTAGTTGAAGTGAGCTAATGGAAATCAGGTATGTTGATACTGTTGAGAAATAAATGATGATTACTACTGTGTTTTAACACTATGGAGGTGGCTAGTTGTAATAGGGGTGTATGACTAAGAATCCTTTGAAAATAATTAGTACAGAAGGTGTGTACAGGTTTGTACTGGGTTCTGGTTATTGTTAGGGTATCTCCTTTTGGAAGCAGTGGATGAAAGAGCATATAATCAGGTTCCTGGGGGTGTGGGATAGAATTACCTCGTATTCTGAAGAAGAGAGGAGATCGATACACCAACTAGTAGGAGCGTTCTTGCTCCGGTGTTGCACGTGGTGGTGTAGACGCACAGGCAGAAAGGTTTGCGCGCGCGCTCTCCTGTGAGTTGTTATCAGAAGGGCAGGGGGCGGTGTCACACAGCGCCAGGTGCCGGCCGCTGTCTGCGAGCGGTGCGGCAAGTGTGTCATGTGACTGTGTTTCTGTTTGCTAGGGGCCCGGAGCAATTGTAGTGTCACTTCAAAAAGTGGAAAGAGAGGAAGCACTGGATGGTAGATGTATTGAAAGGTGGAGGGTGTATGGATTGACTAAGGGGAAAGTTGACTGATTGCAGGGAAAGTTTCATTTTGATGTAGGGGACATTAATAATGGAAAATGGGGCTGATTGGGGAATGATAGGAAGAGGAAATGGGAGGAGAAAGGATGTGACATTGTAAGGTAGTAGAATGGAACCAAGGTTTGAGAGAAAGGAGATACAAAGGGTAAATGAAATGGGGATGCCGGAATGGATGGGAGTAATAGTGACAAAGTGGAGGAAGGGTGTTATTCAGAAACGAAATGGGAGTGGAGGAGGGATGAATGCAGATTTCTGTATCAAAAACATTTACTTTCCAAGGCTTCATTGAGTCCATGCGGTTCAAGTGTATGTAGTTTAAATATCCAAAACATTTCTCTTCTCTGGAAAATTCTATATCTGTTAGAGCAGTTAGTATCAACCTGTTCGATTGGAGTGATCATCAGCTTTGTGGCGTCTTTATTATGAACAGTAAAAGAATGTCGGGACACGCTCTGTTTCAAGTAGCCTTTCATGATATTTGACCTGTGTTTTAAGCTTTCTCTGAGTGTCTGTATTGCGCGGCCTACATATTGTACATTCCAAGAGGTAAACTATATATGATGAGGAACAATTAACAAAAGAAACGGAACAAACAAAGAGAACCCCTCAAGACCAACAAAGCCCCAAGAGGAACAAAACTTCACAACAATAAAGATTTTTGACCTCGCAAAATCAAATTTAACCACTGCACAGTTGACACTACTAGAGAAAGGGCTCTCCTTTTGTCCGGCAGAGAAGTTTAACGAGTTCCAGCTCTTCGTCGACCTGAACAGTTTCATTAGAAATATCACACTACAAAGACATTTTGCCATCAAAGCAAAACAGACCACTAAAAACAATGGGAATGATGATCCGGGACCCAAGGACTCTATCACCACGATACACACCAACCTGAAACCAAAATCATCATTCAACCCAACCCACCACAAAGGAAACCATGTAGACATGTTTTTTTCTCTAGTCTCAAACGAGATCAGGACCGTTAACCATAACATGAAGATCAAATCCAATCTCAGCCTGGAAGAGAAAAAAGCGTTAAAAGAACTAAGTGATGATAAAGAACTGGTCATCAGAAACGCAGATAAAGTGGGTGGAATTGTTATACAAAAGAGAGAAGACTATACCCTGGAAGCACAAAAAATACTAGGAGATCTATCATACTACGAACTCCTCTCCCACAATCCCCTTACAGAAGATGCTAAAGCATTGGAAGTATTACTAAAACAGGCAGAAGACGACCGCGTCCTAAACAAAAAGGAGAGAGAATTTATAGCCATTAACTTTCCGACCATGGCAACTTTTTACCATCTCCCCAAAGTACATAAAGACACAAAGAATCCCCCCGGGAGACCAATAATCTCAGGGATTAACTCACTGACAAGTAACCTCTAACATTATGTGGATATCGTCTTACAGAAACATGTTACCAACCTGCAATCTCACCTAAGGGATTCTTCCCAACTCATCACACTACTTAAGGACATCAATTGGGACCCCACATACTGCTGGTTGGCGTTGGACGTCGCCTCACTTTATTCAAACATCCCACACGAGGCGGGGATTAATGCATCCAACTATTATCTAAACACCGATAACCAACTGTCCCCCAAACATAGGATCTTCATCAGTGAAGCAATCAGGTTTATCCTGACACATAATGTGTTTGTTTGAAAATAAGATCTACAAACAGCGGAAAGGAACCGGGTATGGGTACGCGTTTCGCTCCGAGTTTTGCGAACCTCTATATGGGTCGCTTTGAAGAGGAATTTATCTATAACCAACATGAATGGAGCGACAAGATAGTGTTCTATAAATGCTATATCGATGACCTGATCATTATCTGAAAGGGAAACAGACATTTTTTACAACATTCAACACTCAATTTTCCATATTTATTAAATTATTATATATTAAATATTTATTTATTCATTTTAAATGTATATTTTTATATATATTTCTTATACATATATTTTTCCATATGTATTTTTTATCATTTCAATTTATCTATTTATTTGCATTTTTTTTCCATTTATTCATTCATATCAATGCGCCAATATGCATTCATCCCTCCTCCACTCCCCACACCCATTTCGTCTCTGAATAACACCCTTCCTCCACTTAGTCACTATTACTCCCATCCATCCACATAATACAGGATAGATGAGACAGCACTCCGGATTTCTTGTATGCTAAGTGAATTTATTCAGCCGGACATGGTGGTGCAATTCAATATTACAACGTTTCGGGCATAATGAGTGCCCTTCATCAGGTGTGAGCACGCTTATGGAAGCAGGCAGCCGGCGTGCTCACACCTGATGAAGGGCACTCATTATGCCCGAAACATAATATTGAATTGCACCACCATGTCCAGCTGAATAAATTCACTTAGCATACAAGAAATCTGGAGTGCTGTCTCATCTATCCTGTATTAATCGAGTTCCACAAGGTGGAGTTTGTAACAACTGTGACGTGCACCCAAACCGGTCATAATTAGCCCGAGTGCTGTGATCATTAGATTAATACTACCTAATCACATGACACTGAGGAGGGAAAACTGCTAATTTGGCACAATTGTTGCCAGCGGTTTAGAAATTAATGGCTGTGTTGTTATTTTAAGAATACACCAAATTTACACTGTTATACAAGCTGTACACTGACTCCTTTACATTGTATTAAAGTGTCAGATCTTCAGTGTTGTCCCAGGAAAAGATAGAAAAAAAAAATATATAAAAATGTGAGGGGTGTACTCACTTATGTTAGATACTATGTGTGTGTGTATGTATGTACATTTCTCATATGTCTACTTCATGTTTGGATCATTTTGTAAATGGCATTTTTTATTTTTTTTTGGGAACATTAGAAGACTTAGAAGTTTAGAATTAAACTTAAAAAATTTTAAGAAAATTTCCAAAACACAATTTTTAAGGACCAGTTCAGGTCTGAAGTCATTTTGTGGGGCTTACATAATAGAAACAATGCATAAATGGCCCCATTTTAGAAACTACACCCCTCATGGTATTCAAACCTGATTTTACAAACTTTGTTAACCCTTTAGGTATTCCACAAGAATTAAAGGAAAATGTAGATGAAATTTAACTTTTTTGGCAGATTTTCCATTTTAATCCATTTTTTCCAGTAACAAAGCAAGGGTTAACAGCCAAATAAAACTCAATATTTATTACTCTGATTCTGTAGTTTACAGAAACCCCATATGTGGTCGTAAACTGCTGAACGAGCACACGGCAGGGCGCAGAAGGAAAGGAACGGCATATGATTTTTATTAGTGTCTCCATATTCTGAAAGACATAATTTTTTAAAATTTTTGGGTGACAGTCTTATCTAAGGACTTCATTTTTTTCGGTATGAGATGACTGATTGGTACGATTTTTGGGTGTGTGTGACATTTTGATCGCTTGGTATTAAACTTTTTGTGATGTAAGGTGACCAAAAAATGGCTTTTTCACACAGTTTTTTTTACGTTCACCTGAGGGGTTAGTTCATGTGATATTTTTATATAACAGGTTCTTACGGACGCAGCAATACCTAAAATGTATACTATTTTATTTATTAAAGTTTTTTACAATAACAGCATTTTTGAAACAAAAACAATTGCTATGCAAGCGGGTGTGGACCCACTGCGCCACTGACTGTACTCTGGAGGGACATAACTAATCAACTACCTGGTCTTCACTAGAGCCTCTGATGGTGAGGATAGGCTTGAGCCGTTTGGGTTGTTGCCAGGTGCCACTCCAGAGCAGTCCTGAGTCAGTGGCAGCTGACCAGTAGGTCAGAGTACCGGCTGCAAGCACCGAGGGGACATGCGTGACCAAGAGGGCTGGATCTCACAGGCTTCCGTAGAAGGCAAGCCTAGATGTCTATGGAAGTCATCAGGCTTGCCTTCTCTGCCATCGGGGACCCGATGGGAAAGCGGAGGGCACCCGTACCCTCAGTGAACCCTCTGCATGCCATGGTCAGCTTTGACCGCGGCATACAACGGGTTAACACGCCGGCATCAGTGTTTTCACTGATGCTGGCATATGCAGCAAGGGTCCGGCTGTCAGTGACTGCCGAGTCCGTGGATGTGATCGGATGGGCACAGCTCCTGCACCCACCCGATCAGCCCGCTGTACGTGTACAGTGCTGGTCCATAAGTCACGTCCACCAGCGCCGTGCAAATACGGCGTGGGTCCCTAAGGGGTAAAAATACATACATACGTAACATACAATCCTGCACCAGGAAGTAGCCTAAATGCAGGACCCTCAAAGCTATGGCTATTATTTTATTCACAGTTTTAACAACAAATAATGATTCTTAGACAGCAAGTATATGACTACAATAGCTGTCTCTGATATAGGTGTGTAAACTTTACCCCTGTCCATGTATCCACTTTCCTCCTGATTATAAGAATTAGGAGTAGATGCGGATATTATCGTGTAATATAAGAGGTCTGGGGATTGGCACTAAAAGAATGGCAGTATTTAACTCTGTTCAAAAATTTCTACCAGCCATAATCTGTCTTCAAGAAACTAATTTAACTACAGATAAATGTAAGTTACTAGAGAAACCCTGGGTACAATATGCGTTCCAATCAGTTTATTCAAACTATTCAAGAGGAGTAAGCATCTTAATACATAGGGATATAAAAATCAATATAATGAATAGGGTGCTGGATAAAGAGGGCAGATATGTGATAATCGATTGTAGCATTAAAGAGGAAAACCACTCCCCAGGCAAAAGACAAGTCCCTGCCTAGTACAAGGAGTCCCCGCATGTGAAAACTAATGGGGACCGGAGCTCATGAATGGGGGGTTATTTTGAAAAAGAAATGTTGTCTCGATTTCAGTGGTGGCCGCCCAAGAAGGCAGTGTAAGTATTTTACTACCTAAATCTTAGTGAAAGGTCCTCTTTAAAGGTAAACTATGGATATTGGCGAGTGTATATATTCCGTCTCCATTTACAATGGAGGTCTTACTTAAGATCCAAAATTATGTACTAAAAAGAGATGATAGCGCATTAATGGTGGTGTGAGATTTCAACATGGTGTTAGATGAAAAGATTGATAGATGTTGGTTAGCGAAAAGTGCACAATGTAATGAGTGATCTAGATTAAAACATTTTTGGGATGAAACGGGATGGGTAGATACTTGGAGGATGATGCACCCAGGTATTAGGGAATTTTCATGTTCTTCTAAGATACATAGGGTTTTATCAAGAATTGATACTGTTTTGTGTAACAGAAGAGCCATACAAGAAATTATTAGCACTAAATATACACATAGAGGTGTTTCAGATCATTCTCCACTTTTGGTGAATATATTAGATGAGAAAAGACAAATAAAAGGGTGGTTTAAGAATAAATTGGGGTGGATAGAAATGAGTGGTAAGCATGATAATATAGAAAAAGAAATAGGGGAGTTTTTTTAGTTAAATATGGGTTCGGCAGGCACTAAAATAGTTTGGGAGACGGGAAAAGCTTTTATGAGGGGAATTTTTATTAAATACATATCACAGTGTAAAAAAGAAAAAGGAAGACATTTAAAAAAAATTGAAATGGAGGTTACTAAGTCTGAGAAAATATATGCAGACAGTCCGACTAATATCAACTATAACCATTGGGTAGAGTCACAGGATAAGCTAAAAGATACTCAGTATCTTCTGGCGGAACAACAAAAGATATATAAGATTAAAGAACATTATACTCAGGCGCACTTGCCAGGGAAAAGACTGGCTTCGGTTATTAAGGCCTAGAGAAGTAATAATTATAACATCTCGAAAATGAGTTTGGTTATCTAATCGAGAAACAGCAGGAAAAATTATATTTAATGTGCTCGTATTTTCAGGACATTTATAGAACTAGACTTCAAGCAGGAAGGCAAGAGATAGAGGAATTTCTTGAGCAGATTGAAATAAACCAAATATCGGAAGAACAGAGGGAAATACTGGATAGACCTATAACTGTAAAAGAAATAGACACCATTTTTTATTTTGTTCCAAAAAATAAATCCCCTGGATCAGATGGTATTCCATTTGAAGTTTAGGATAAATATAGCAAAGTCTTCATGACAAAATTAATAGAGATGTGGAATCCTTCTTTTGAAAGCAAAGAGCTCCCTGAAGCCTTAATAATAATTTATACAGACAATAAACTTTTCGCAAAGGTGCTTTCTAATAGACTCAGGAAGGTTTTTTGCCTTCCTCTGGATCAACTACTAGCAGGATGACAGGCCAAACTGGATGGACAGATGTCTTTTTTTCGGCCTTATATACTATGTTACATCGATCATTCATAAAGATCAATGTGGTTTTATGTCTGGGAAATCAACTTCTGGGAAAATTAGAAGGTGCTTTTTGAATATGCAAATTAAACCCCTTAATAGCAGTCAGAGATGAATTGTAACGATTGATGCGTCAAAGCATTTGATACTGTTGAATGGCCATTTATGGTTGCTATTTTAAAGAAGATGGGTTTTGGCAAGTATTTTATATCATGTATTAAAATTGTACAGAGCAAGATTGTAAAAGCAAGGATCATACTAAACGCTAAACTATCTGAATCCTTTGAGATCCAAAGAGGGGTTAGACAAGGCTGTCCCCTGTCTCCCCTATTATTTGCTATTGTGATAGAGCCTCTAGCCGCACTGATCTGTCAAGATAAAAATATAATTGGATTCATATACGGGAATCATGAAGAAAAAATATCGCTCTATGTGGATGATCTTATGTTATTTGTTGTGGCTCATGATTCCATGAAATCACTATTTGAGGTTTTTGATTGATATGGGAAATTTGCCGGTTTAATAATAAATTGGGAAAAACTGCTTGTATTCCCCTAGACCCTTTGAAGGGTTTTGTCCACTTTGGTAGTTAAAAAGGAGGGGGAATGGGTTAAATATCTAGGGGTTAAGATGTCTAAGGATCCCCGAGATTATTATAAATTAAATGCCCGACCTCTTATAATTAATGTACTTGAAAAAGTGAAGATTTGGATAAAGCTCCCTTTGTCTATGGCAGCTAGAATCTCATTGATTAAGATGTGTCTGCTTCCTATGTTGAATTATACCCTATGGAATTCCCTGGTTGACCTGCCGAACAGAGTCTACAAGACATTGGAGAGTCTGCTCAGCGATTAATTATGGAGAGGAAGGAAACCAAAGATGAATCTTCCAATTTACAGAAAAGGAAGGGGGTTTATCCATTCCAGATATTAAAATGTATTTCCTTGCAGGACAATTTAAGAGCATTTTAGATTGGGAAAACTCCTTGATGTATAGATCCATAGTGGGTAACATAGATAAAAGTCTATTAAAATTTCGGATCTCCCAAACATTAGATGCTGGAATTAATACCCGGGGGTGCTTTATAGGCTCTTATACTTTAAAGTTTATGTAACACATTTGGTTAACCATTAGAAATTTCTGGGAGAATACTAGACTTAATCAAGACACCATGATATGGAATAATATTTACCTTAATGAGTTTGAAAACTTAGAAAAAAAGGTTTGGGAAAATCATGGAATATTCACATTAGGTCAGATAATCCAGAATAATCAAATGATAAGCTTTCAGGAACTAAAGCAAAATATTGATTTTCAAGATAGAGATTTTTTCTACTATATTCAATTGAAATATTTTCTTAAAATCATGTATAGGGGATGTTCAGGATATAGAGAAATTCCCAGTCCCATTAAAAAAAGATTTTAGGTTTACCTACTGAAAATTGTAAAATATCAATAATATATAATGTAATAGTGAGACAAAATCGGATAAGGTATGGAACGTTTATTAAAGGAAAGAGCTGGGAAGGGATGGAAATACAGGTTGATCAGGAGGATTGGGAATATATATACAGATATAACAGATAAGAAGAACCTCCCTAAATCCTGCACATCGCTTAACCCAGTTCTATTTGGTTCATTGGTTATACTATACTCCAGCCAAATTAATGAAATATTACAAGACCAAGATATTTACGGTAAATGTAATGAGGTGGGAGCTGACAATACTCATTTAATATGGGGTTGCCCCCCTATACAAAATTTCTGGGGTGAAGTAATATTACAAATTAAGAAGTATACAAGAAGTATTGTTAAAAATTTGATAAAGAAACTGGAAGTGGAATGTTAAAAATATGGTGCTTTGTGAAAAAAGTAATATAAAATCCCAAAAGAAACTATTACTATATGAGAATATATGGGAGAGTGGCTGGTGTAGTAGGGGAGGATTTGGGAAGACTCAGGGGTCAGGGGGGGATAGTTAGGTGTTTATTTTTTGTTAAGAAAAATTGTGAAAGAGTTAAATGGAGACATAGATTGAGGAAGATGAAATGCAAGGTTTATAATAGTATTGGGGAGATATATGATAAATGTGTGTTTAATAAATAAAAAAATAGTGATTTGAAGATATACATGTATCTATCTAAAATTGTTTTGTTTAACGACTGTCTCAAAGAAAAATGTAACCTGCTAATTATATATTGAATAAAAAAATAAAAAATTATGTTTGTGTGCTCCCGTATTGTACTAATAGAATAAAGTGATTCGTTTCCAACACGCTACTTACCCACTCCGTTGATAATGCAGTTCACTCACAGCCTGGATTGCAGGTCCATCTACGGTAGCTGCAAATGCTTTTCCTGCATTAGGATTGAAAGGACACCAAAATCTTATTGCAGTAGACTTCCAGTATCGGTGATCTTCTCTTCAGTGCAATAAATAATATTAAATGGTTTACATCCATGTTATTTATGCTACTTAGGATTCGGCGCTAAATTATGTTTTCATGGTAATCCCCAAAATTTCAACTACAGTGATCTGCCCTTTTATCCAGTTTTCTATTTCTTGTTATTTCTCCCTCTCCTATCTGTTTCTGATTTCTTATCTTTCTTTCAATATCAGGAACCTCATTGATTCCCAAGAGTCAACTACTTCATCAGCTACACATTTTTCAAAAGAGCTTTTTCTTGCTATGTACTTGTTGCTGCTATTCTGTAAACAGATTACATTGTTTTAAAATACCTTGTAACACATGACCTTACAGTGACTTTTTTTTATCATTTTGCTTCTTCTGCAGGGCCCAGGTAGAGCAAGCTCTCCGAAGCAGCAGTGGAAAACTATACTTTACCAGTGTACTGACACATTTCGTGTTCAGCTTGGGAGACTTTTGGCTCATCTCTTGTCACCTTCACAAACAATTGAAAATCGAAGAAAAATTCTTCAAATAGTCAATGAACCAAGATATCAGGATATTTTAACAGAATGTTTAAGTCCTGGATTGCAAGTAAGCAGTACTTTTTATCTTTTGTCTAAAATGTAATCATTTTTAAATCTTTTACTTACAACAATTTTATTACAGTATATGTTTTTTTGAAAAAACGGAAAAATCCAGCACATGCATCACGGATAAAATCCAATCTCTTTATTAAGATCCTTTAAATTTCCATGAGCTTTACGGTCTACGTGTTTCGACAATCTGTCTTATTCATGAACATACTGTGTAGCCAAATTTCCTGGTTTAAAAAACCCTTCACCCACCTCAGACACTCCTCCATTATCATGTGTAAATCACCAAATTGGAATCGGGGGGGTGTTTGGTGACATCAAAAATTCAAAACTACTTGCAAAAAACAAGCTTCTACAAAAGGAAAAATGAATCAACAATCAAATACGATTGTTCAGAATATAAATCAATATTCAAAGATGAGATCTTGTCTATAATTCATGCTCTTTTGAATCCTGGTATGCAATAAGATGATCCAAAAAGACTCCCTATTATAAAGTAGTCTGTTTAGATCTGCTCCTCACAATGTTTTTTTAACCTTTTCAATACCAGTGACTTCAAGATCTGCTGTGTTACCTCCATGTACGTCTCTAAAATATTGAGACAACATGGAAATGTTCACTACCTTAAAATTTAAGATGTCTGAAAGATGTTTCCTT
Organism: Bufotes viridis; assembly: GCA_033119425.1. NCBI lineage: Eukaryota > Metazoa > Chordata > Amphibia > Anura > Bufonidae > Bufotes > Bufotes viridis. Next base: position 308,202,016 of record CM065592.1, read on the forward strand.
ACACTGTTTTTTAAACTGTTTGAAGTGCAACCCACAAAATGAACGTTACAGTTGCTGCAGGCGGGCTAAATAAATCACATTACTTGTGCTACAGTTTATACATGATTTTTAATTTTAAATTCTTCTCCTGCAGTTTATTCTATCCCACAATTACTTCACATTTAAGGGTGTGTTCTTCCAACAGCTCAGGGGGACCGCTATGGGGAGCCTATGTGCCCCCAGTTATGCGGGTCTCTTCCTGGGCTGGTGGGAGGACACCATTGTATTCAGCGACCAACATAACCGGTAGGCCCCCCATATCCTCTTTTGGGGAAGGTATATCTATGATATACTGATATTATGGGATGGGTCCACCGGCCTTTTCCAATCGTTTGTTCAGGAGCTGACTCAAAACACCATAGGCCTCAAATTCACCTCAGAAAGTCATGAACAGAGTATCAATTTTTTGGATGTCCTTATCCATAGAGAGGATGGGATATTGCATACGGAGACTTACCGAAAGCCAACCTCAACGAATAGTCTCCTCAGATGGGAGAGCCATCACCCCCCTAGCCTTAAAAGAGGTATTCCCAAAGGGCAGTTTCTGCGGGCTCGCAGAAACTGTTCATCTGTCCAATCCTTTCATACCCAGGCCCGGGAGTTGGAACAACGGTTTACCCAAAGGGGTTATCCGAGGGAAACAGTAAGAACTGCTTATCAATTTTCCCTAAAACAGGACAGACACTCCCTCCGCACCCCTAATAATGATAGAAAAGAGACTAAATGCCCCCCCCCCCAGCATTATTGCCACTTATGATGAGCAAAATCAGCAAGTTTTCAACATTTTAAAACGCAACTGGGGCATTCTCCAGTCAGATACCACCCTGGCTGATGTGATCCCGCCTAAGCCCCTTGTTACATATCGTAGGGGAAGGTCCATTAGAGATAGACTAATTCATAGTCACTACGTTCCACCAAAGAAAGAGGGAACCTGGTTGGATCACAGACCATGTGGCACTTTTAAGTGTGGTACGGACTGCATTTGTTGTCCGTTCATTTACAAATCCAAAGACTTTAAAAGTGCCTCAACTGGACGGTTCTACATTATGAGGGATTTTGCCAACTGCAAAAACGAGGGAGTCATTTATATCTGTACATGCACTTGCCCGCTTAGCTATGTTGGAAAAACTAAGCGGGAGTTGAGGCGGAGGGTCGATGATAGCCCATAGCCCGTCATGTTCATGAATATCATGGAGGAAATCCAAGGTCACTCACTTTCCAGGTCATAGAAGTCGTCCCCAAACCACCTAGGGGAGGCGACTGGGATAGATGGATTCTTCAAAAGGAGGCGCAGTGGATCCACCGTCTGCGGACGGTGGTTCCACTAGGACTCAATGAACAGATATCATTTACATGCTTTCTCTGAAATACCTTTCTATCTCTAGCTTTTAACCAGTGTTACATGATTCTTTCATCAGGGACCCTATTAATCTGTACCCGTTATTTCTGCCATTATTTAGTTTCATCATACACAAGAGGTACATTATCTGATAGGGGATCCCTCTGTAATTAATTTTTAGGACAGAGGGATATCTAATCTCCCCATTAATTTCCCATCCCCCCCCCCACACACTTATTTTGGCAACCTATATTCACACACATTTTTTCATTTTGGCCACTTTGCTTATATACATATGTCTCTCACCCCAAATTAACATACACCACTGTTGACACATTGGTACAACATACTTTATTCAGGACTATCCCCCCCCACCCCTCAAATGTAGCATTATCATTAGGCACTGTATCTTATTGAAGTCAGTCACCATATATTACGATCATATCAAATACAGAACGCTATGCGTTCCAATGGAGTTAAATTACGTCAAGCTGTGTCTCAAAGAGCGGAAGAAGTGTTGCATTTATCTGTATCATTGATTTTTGTGATGCATTCCAAAAGGTCGGATGTGGCGTCATTCTGCGTTTCAACTAGCGGAAGTGACGTCACTTCCGCCTCCACATGCTCTCTATCACAAGCGACATCTTTATCTTAAATTAGGGGTTACTTTTTAGATTAATCCCATTCGCTCTTTTGTGTCAGTACATTATCAGCATAATTCTAGTATTTATGTACTTTAATTACAGTTTTTCAGTGATGTGACATCACTTCCTTGCGGTTCAAATAGTGGAAGTGACGTCCATCACCTAGCGTCCGGCCTTCTCATAACTGCTGGCAACATTTGAAAAATGGGTATTTAAACAAAGGGTAAGCGCTCAGCCAGTGCGCCTTCACATCAATGGTTGCCATTATCCTCTAAGATCACATTATCAGCTCTGGCTTATGTCCCCTGATGAACCAACTCTGGGGAAACACGTCGGGACCAGGATTATTACAGGGCAATAATAGGGCTAGCGATACAGGGTTTAGCCACCGAGAAGTGGGGTTGCCCCTTTCGGGCGGGTGCTCTGCTTGTAGGCAGGGATAGCCCGCAGGGTGACCCTAGGGAAAACATCATCCTGACTAACCATCTCTTCCAGTGTGCTGACTCTCCAAAACCCTCCTCACATAATAAATCCTTTGGTCATCGGTATTGTGAGTAAACCAAAAATCGTTGTTGCTTTGACCAATTTTTGTGACCATATGTGTGTTTGTTGAGGTAGTCTATGTCGCAAGCCTATGTTTTACATATATATCGGGTACTTCTGCTATGTGGACCCAATCATTGAATATCTATTTATCACTTGGGGTTGTTTTTAGCTCTATCTTGTTAATTATATTAAAAGTTAAGTTTTATAGGGTCATTTTCCTTTGACACAAAATTAAATTCTTCTCCTGTAGCACTAGATTTAAAACTCTGGTTTATCCTAATAAATTGACTGGTTTTACATACATTATGTCCGCATCTATAGCAGCCAGTAACATTCAACCAGGTATTATTTATAGACCCTGATTTCTCAAAAAAAAAAAAACTCGGAGACAGTACTTTCAATATAGTTGTAGCTCTTTTGCTCACAACTTGAATTCCTGATTCCAATCTCTGTCGTAAATTATCATCGTGATTCAGAATCGGTAAATACCTAGTAATGATGTTCCATACCTCATTAAACTATCTGCTGTAAGTGGTTGTCACTCTCAACTTTTTCTCTTGTGACTCTATTTTATTATTCCTACTTATTTCCTGGGAGATAAGGTTTCTTCTATCTAAAAGATTCACCTTTTCTACAGTCTGTTTTAGCAAGTTCTCACTATATTACCTGACTTTGAGTCGTATAAAAAGGAAAGTGCAGCATTATATAGAAGTGGAGTCCTCTGTGCAATTGCGGCGGATTTTTATAATCTCACCATAGGGGATACCATTGATGAAATTTTTGAGGTGACAGGAGGACACCAGTAGTAAAGTATTCCTACTTGTCTCTTTTCTGTAGTTGCTACTGACTTACCTCATTCCCGTTATTGGAAAGCTTGACATCCAAGAAAGGAATGTCACTCACTGCTACTGTACAAGTGAATTGAAGGTTCATTGCATTTTTATTTATGTGTTTCACACAATTCACAAAGTCCTCTTCTGTGGAGTTCCACACCAGGATGATATCATCAATGAATCTTCTATACCATATGATCGAGGACAAAAAAACATTGTCCTCGATCATAAGGTATTGTTCCTCTCAATGAGACATATAAATATTTGCATACTAGGGGGAGAATTTCGCACCCATTAATGCTCCCCTCATCTGAAAAAAATAGGTCCCATTAAAGGAGAAATATTTATAGATGAATTCTTTCAAAGCAGCACTATAGCCACAATACAAATCTAAATGTCTCTTGAGTTTTGCCAAACCCAAATGGTGTGGAATTGAGGAGTAAAGAGCGGCACATCACAAGTCACCCATACACACATACTTGATTTTGTATAGGTTCGCACCTAATCTTACTGTCAGGAGGCATTTTGATTTGTCAGGGGAAGGTCGTAAATTAAATTGCAATGAACTGCTGAAAGTTAACAATAACGTTTAGAGATGAGCCAATCAAAGTTGATAAAGTGGAATTTGATCCGAATTTCAGGAAAAATTCGATTCACACCGAATCCAAATTTCCTCACTCTTCGTGGTAATGAATCGCATTTTTTCCTAAAATGGCTGCTGCATGTGTGAGGACATGGAATAAGGAACTCTGGGAACGCAGGGTCACCCATAATGTAGCCATGTAGCCAATCAGCAGCCAGACAGCCCTATAAATAGCCTCAGCCATCTTGGATTCTGCCATTCTCCAGTAAAAACTATTTACAAGTTCAGGGAAAAATTTTCTAGGTATAGGGAAAGGATGGGGAGGAATCATTCCACAGCATTTATGTAGAACAGGGTTTAATAGGGGAGGTTACAGCTTGGGTAATAGGAACAATCCTATTACACCTTGCTGCATGGAGGATCCAAATTGCCATTATACAGCTCTGTAATTCCAGCAAACCATTTTTTTAATGGGTGTGCAAGTGCTGTTTGATACAGCCATTAACAGGGTTTATTACAAGGAAATATTTCTACGTCTTATTTGCCCTTGTGCGGTGCAGTTATTTGTTCTAAAGCATTTTTTGGCTTGTATTAGTGGGAAAAAAGGGCTTATTAAGTGCGAAAACTACAGCCCTTTTTGGCGTGTATTAGTGGCACAAAAAATATTATTTTTTTCCGCCGGGGTTCAGGGGTGCAGTTATATGTTCTAAAGCCCCTTTTGTCATGTATTATATTATATATATTTGCCATTCAGCAGTGCAGTTACATGTTCTAAAGCCCCTTTTGTCATGTATTATATTATATATATTTGCCATTCAGCAGTGCAGTTACATGTTCTAAGGCCTTTTGTGGAGTACATAACTTGAAAAAATAATCGCCTATTTGCCATTCAGCGAGCTACTAGAGGATAGTCAGCAGCTACTGACCAGCCAAGATGTGGAGGAGACATCCACCGCTTCCTCCGCTAGGCGGGCAAGTAGTAATCAGGAGAGGGGCATGGGAGCTGGTGTTGCGAGCGGTGAGGCTCCTGACCCAGAGACTGTTGAGGTGCAGACAGTACTCGATGATATAGCTGATCTCACTTGGGAGACGGGTGAATTAGGGGCTTCATCATCATCATCATCATGATCATCATCGGGAAGAGAAGGTGGCAGCTTGCCTGTGAGGCAGCGGCGAAGCCAGCAAGTCGCTAACGTGGCCGGGAGTCAGCAGGGTAGCAGCAGTGAGAGGTCCGTAGCCAAACGTGCCTGGGGTAGACCACCTGCTTCGCAGGAGCCTACCTGCCCAGAAAGTAGTGGCGCACAGGTTCATGGAAGCATCGGCGGTAGCAGTCAGTCAGTGCATAGTGTTGGGGGTAAAATCACCTACTCGGTGGTATGGCAGTTTTTTGTTAAGCCGCCGGAGGAGGTGAACGCGACCATATGTACAATCTGTGGGCAGAAGGTGAAGCGTGGCCAGGGTGCCAATGTTGGCACCACGGCCCTGTGTCAACATATAAAGCGTCACCATAAAGTGGCCTGGGAGAACCGTGGCTCCGATGTGGTGGTCCAGCCTGCTGCAGCAACTGATGTATCACCCAGTGGCACGCAGACGATTTCAGGCAGTCAAGGCTCCACCACTACAGCCGAAGGGAGCTGTCTGTCCTTCCCATCATCTGCTGGTCCTGATGCTCCTTCTACTCCTCATCAGTCATTCCGTCAGCAATCGATCACCGAAGCGATTGCCAAGAGACAACAGTATACGTGCACTCATGCAACGGCGCAGAAGCTGAATGTGCTCCTGTCCAAGTTGCTGATGCTGCAGTCCCTCCCTTTCTAAGTGGACTCTGCACCTTTCAGAGAACTGATGGCTTGTGCCAAGCCGAGGTGGAGAGTCCCAAGCCGTCATTTCTTTGCCCGTCCCAGCCCTGCAGACACATACAGAAGGTGGGCCAGTCCTTGAGTCTGTCTGTGTCGGCCAAAGTTCATGGCAGCGCCAACGTTTGGAGCTGTAACTTTGGTCAATACATGTCCTTTACGGCCTACTGGGTGAATGTGGTTTCTGCACAGCCACACCAGCAACTTGGCCAGGTGATGTCGCTTCCACCTCCTCGTTTTTACGCCGTTGGTCCTGCGATAATGTCAGCCTCTGCCTCCTCATCCTCCACCGTGTCCTCAGCCTCCACTGTGGGGAAAATTCACAGTGCCCCTCCAACATACCACATGTGCAGGGCACAGCGGTGTCACGCTCTTCTGCACCTCGTTTGCATGGGCCTGCTTTATGTCCTTCAACAAGAAATCGAATCCTGGCTTTCTCCACGGCAACTCAAAATCGGAACGATGGTGACCGACAACAGGACGAACATGCATGGCACACGTGTTCAATCTGGTTGTCAAGAGGTTCCTGAAGTCTTCCACCAATCTGCAAGACATGCTAAAAATGGCTAGGAAACTTTGCATGCCACTCAAACAATGCAGAGCACAACCTCCTTGAGCTGCAGCGGCAGAACGGCATCCCCCAACATAGGCTGATATGCAACGTTTCCACCCTCCATATGTTGGACCGGGGAAGAAGCCAGATTACTGGTGAAACGGCGTCGGGTTATTAGGCGGCTGGGAGATTGACACACCATCCAGGGTATGACCATTCATTTTTTCTAAACTCTAAGCTTTTGCTCCTACATTTACCTTTGCTGCTATATTTGCCCGGGGTCAATTATTTATTGGAGCTTTGGAGTTTCACTTTTTGCCTTATATTTTTGTTATCACTTTTTCCTCCCTGTCTCTTGGTGTGCTGACCTCCCAGCCCCCTCTTGATTCCTGTTCCTCACCCTTGTGTTCCACCTTTGTGCTTCCTCTTTTTATCATGTATGTATTTATTATTGTCAGTAAAGCCTTTTCGATTTTCATTTGTTGAAAATTGTGTTTCAAGTTTTTGTTGATACCTTCAGACTCTGTCATTGGGCCATTGTGTGGTCTGCCCATGCTGCATCCACCTCACCACTATGTCATAAGGCCACTCTTTGAACTTCTCATGCTGTTTCCACCCTCCCCACTTTATGACCGAGCCACTGCCTTTCGGCCTGGATGACATCATCATTTATTTGACCCTTCTTCTAATCTGTCAGAAGGAAGGAAAAATGAGACGCACAACATGTGATCCTGTCTGTGTAGCAGCTCTTAAGGCCTGTATGGTCCCATCAGAATTGGCTTATGATTTGGTAGACAAAAACAGGAATGGGTACAAAACACAGAAGACATGCAAATATTCCGTTCACTTGTCATCTCTGTTTTGGATCCACTCCTGTATTTTTTGGCATTAGCAATACTGATGGACTACTGACCAAATGCTGTCCGAGTGAAGGCGGATGCTCAACAGACAGGATCTGTTTTTTGGGGGTTATTGTTCTGACGGATCAGAGGAAGGGCAAAATTGTCAGTGACATCAACACAAACTTACTGCTGACATCCTTCCCACTCTGTCGATGGATGTACTTGTATAAGCGTTTAATAGAACAGTTTTTGTAGACATCTATGTGGAATCAGCTGACGACGGTGTAAAAGGAGTGCCCTTCTTCTTGACGGTAACATCAACCTGTAAGGCTGAGTTCATAGTTATTTGGTCAGTTTTGGCCCCGTGACTACCCAAATAAGGGAAGTGTGCAGTGATTCTAAGAGTGACGCCTGCAGGACTGGTGCAAGGATTTTTGCCACCCTAGGTAAAAGCTAATTTTGCCACCCCTACCTTGACTCCGCCCATTGACCATGCCCTTTGACTTGCCCCTTTTTGTCGTCCACCTATTTAATGATTGTTGTATGCCACATTTTACTTGACCAGCTAAGGGGGGATCTGTGGATGACCCTTATGGGGGGGGGGGGTTTGTGGGTGACACTGTTATGGAGGGGGATCTGTGGGGGACACATACCGTATATAGCATCTTATGCTCTGTTTCATCCACAGATCCACCCCATGACAGTGTCATCCACAGATTTTCCTTCCCTATAACAGTGTCATCCACATATCCCCCCTCCCACGCCATAACAGTGTCATCACAGATCCCCCCCACCCCATAACAGTGTTGTCCACAGATCCCTCTCCCCGCCGCTCACAGGACTGTACATTTCTAAACTGTAATCCGTATCCTGCAGTAACTTTAACTTTAAATCAGCGCTACCTTACATTCAGCTTCGGTAACAGGCAGTGCGGGCGGCGCTCACTCACTGAGGTCTCGCGCCTGCGCCGCCTATGGCGCCTGTCATCTGCATGTCATACTGACTCACTGTATTATTTCACTGCCACAGCAGACTCTTTATGCGTGTTACTGCAAGGCACAGTGTTCAAAACTACTATAAAGACTCTCAGCAGCCAGGAAATAGACGTTTTTTTAATGCAATTCGCCACGAATAAATTCGGATCGAACTGAATTTGTTTGAAAAACATCTAAGGAAACATTTTTCAGACATCTCAAATTTAAAGGTAGTGAACATTTCCATGTTGTCTCAACATTTTAGAGACGTACATGGAGGTTAGATCTTGAAGTCACTGGTATTAAAAGGGTTAAAAACCCATTGCGAGGAGGAGATCTAAACAGACTGCTTTTTGATAGGTAGTCTTTTGGGATCATCTTTTTGCATACCAGGATTCCAAAGGGCATGAATAATAGACACAATCTAATCATTGAATATTGATTTATATTCTGTACGATTGTATCTGATTGTTGATTCATGTTTCCTTTAGTAGAAGCTTGTATTTGCAAGTAGTTTTGTATTTTATGATGTCACCAGACACACCCCCGATTCCAATTTGGTGATTATTTACACATGGTAGTGGAGGAGTGTCTTAGGTGGGTGAAGAGTTTTTTAAACCAGGAAATTTGGCTACACAGTATGGTCATGAATGAGACAGACTGTCGAAGTGCATACACCGTAAAGCTTTCTGACCAGTTGTTCTGAAAGTTGTTTTCAGCTTTAAAGGGGTTGTCTCCACTTCAGCAAATTTCATTTATAATGTAGAGAATGGTAATACAAGGCACTTACTAATGTATTGTGTTTGTCCATATTGCCTCCCTTGCTGGCTACATTAATTTTTCCATCATATTATACACTGCTCATTTCCATGGTTACGACTAGAGATGAGCGAATCGACTTCGGATGAAACATCCCAAGTCGATTCACATAAAACTTTAGTCCAATACTGTATGGAGTGAGCGTTCCGTACAGTATTTGAAAGCAGGGTCGTCTTTAACAAGGGGCAAAAGGGGCAGCTGCCCCGGACCCAGTTGCTCCTGGGGGGCCCAAGGCAGCTGCCTCTTGAGCCCTGCTAGCTACTGCCACGGGTGTTAGGCTGTTAGCTACACCGGGGGTGCTGCCATGCCATGCTTGCCGACACTCCAGGCAGCGTACTGTGAGAGCTGTGATTCTCTAGGACCTTAGATGACATTAAGTCACAATGTTGGTGCACGCAGATAGGGAACTTGGCCATCGGTCCCATTGTAGATATAATTTTCAAGAAGTCCGCAGCACTCATCCGTATGGTGAATCAATCCAATTTATTAAAGTTACAACATGATAGCAGCGACGTTTCGACCCCACGGGTCTTTTTCAAGCAGTGCTTGAAAAAGACCCGTGGGGTTGAAATGTCGCTGTTATCATGTTGTAACTTTAATAAATTGGATTGATTCACCATACGGACGAGTGCTGCGGACTTCTTGAAAATTATACTAGCAATATTACTGGTCACATGGCTATGACGCCATCAAGGTCCTTTCTACCAGGAGTGTTGCTGTAGAAGTTTGCCTTAACTGTGGAGCTTTTTGTGTGAAGATTACATCAGAAAAAGGTGACGGGGGCTGTTATGCTAATATACTGTAAACTACTGTATAGTGGGGTGCTGTATAGTGTGGGGGCCTGTATACTGTGGGGGACTGTATACTGTGGGTTCTGTATATTGTGGAGTGCTATACTGCTGTACTGTATAGTGTGGGGGGCTGTAAACTGTGGGTGCTGTATATTGTGGAGTGCTATACTGCTGTACTGTATACTGTGGGGGGCTGTATACTGTGGGTGCTGTATATTGTGGAGTGCTATACTGCTGTACTGTATACTGTGGGGGGCTGTATACTGACTGTATACTGTGGGTGCTGTATATTGTGGAGTGCTATACCGCTGTACTGTATAGTGTGGGGGGCTGTATACTGTGGGGGCTGTATATTGTTGAGTGCTATACTGCTGTACTGTATATTGTGGGGGACTGTATACTGTGAGTGCTGTATATTGTGGAGTGATATACTGTTGTACTGTATAGTGTGGGGGGCTGTATACTGTGGGTGCTGTAGATTGTGGAGTGCTATACTGCTGTACTGTATACTGTGGGGGCTGTATACTGTGGGTGCTGTATATTGTGGAGTGCTATACTGCTGTACTGTATAGTGTGGGGGGCTGTATACTGTGGGTGCTGTATATTGTGAAGTGCTATACTGCTGTACTGTATACTTTGGGGGCCTTTATACTGTGGGGGCTGTATACTGTGGGTGCTATATATTGTGGAGTGCTATACTGCTGTACTGTATACTGTGGGGGGCTGTATACTGTGGGTGCTGTATATTGTGGAGTGCTATACTGCTGTACTGTATAGTGTGGGGGGCTGTATACTGTGGGTGCTGTATATTGTGAAGTGCTATACTGCTGTACGGTATACTTTGGGGGCCTTTATACTGTGGGGGCTGTATACTGTTGGTGCTGTATATTGTGGAGTGCTATACTGCTGTACTGTATACTGTAGGGGCTGTATACTGTGGGTGCTATATAATATAGCGTGCTATACTGCTGTACTGTATACTGTGGGGGCTGTAAACTGTGGGTGCTGTATATTGTGGAGTGCTATACTGCTGTACTGTATAGTGTGGGGGGCTGTTTACTGTATACCGTGGGGGCTGTATATTGTGGAGTGCTATACTGCTGTACTGTATACTGTGGGGGGGGCTGTATACTGTATCCTGTGGGTGCTGTATATTGTGGAATGCTATACTGCTGTACTGTATAGTGTGGGGGGCTGTATACTGTGGGTGCTGTATATTGTGGAGTGCTATACTGCTGTACTGTATAGTGTGGGGGGCTGTATACTGTGGGTGCTGTATATTGTGGAGTGCTATACTGCTGTACTGTATAGTGTGGGGGGCTGTATACTGTATCCTGTGGGTGCTGTATATTGTGGAATGCTATACTGCTGTACTGTATACTGTGGGGGGCTGTATACTGTATACTGTGGGTGCTGTATATTGTGTAGTGCTATACTGCTGTACTACGGACAAACCAACAGAAGCAGCTCTCACCTGTAGTGACTAGCAAAGAAGCACGGATGCAGTCTGGACTGGACTGTGAAACTTCAAATGAGAAAACAGGGAAATCCAGCTTCTTGAAAGTTGCAAATTTATTCCATCAGGTTAAAATCTTCAGAACAGGAAAAGACTCAACGAACAATGCATTTCAGACCTTAAAAAACATTACGGTCCTTACTCATGAACCATGAGTAAGGACCGTAATGTTTTTTTAAGGTCTGAAATGCATTGTTCGTTGAGTCTTTTCCTGTTCTGAAGATTTTAACCTGATGGAATAAATTTGCAACTTTCAAGAAGCTGGATTTTCCTGTTTTCCTATACTGCTGTACTGTATACTCTGGGGGCCTGTATACTGTGGGGGGCTGTATACTGTATACTGTGGGTGCTGTATATTGTGGAGTGCTGTACTGTATACTGTGGGGGGCTGTATACTGTGGGTGCTATATATTGTGGAGTGCTATACTGCTGTACTGTATAGTGTGGGGGCCTCTATACTGTGGGTTCTGTATATTGTGGAGTGCTATACTGCTGTACTGTATAGTGTGGGGGGCTGTATACTGTGGGTGCTGTATATTGTGTAGTGCTATACTGCTGTACTGTATACTGTGAGGGGCTGTATACTGTGAGTGCTGTATATTGTGCAGTGCTATACTGCTGTACTGTATAGTGTGGGGGGCTGTATATTGTATACTGTGGGTGCTGTATATTGTGGAGTGCTATACTTCTGTACTGTATAGTGTGGGGGGCTGTATACTGTGGGTGCTGTATAGTGTGGAGTGCTATACTGCTGTACTGTATACTGTGGGGGGCTGTATACTGTGGGTGCTATATATTGTGGAGTGCTATACTGCTGTACTGTATAGTGTGGGGGGCTGTATACTGTGGGTGCTATATATTGTAAAGTGCTATACTGCTGTACTGTATACTGTGGGGGGCTGTATACTGTGGGTGCTATATATTGTGGAGTGCTATACTGCTGTACTGTATAGTGTGGGGGGCTGTATACTGTGGGTGCTATATATTGTAAAGTGCTATACTGCTGTACTGTATACTGTGGGGGCCTGTATACTGTGGGGGGCTGTATACTGTATACTGTGGGTGCTGTATATTGTGGAGTGCTATACTGTGGGGGCCTGTATACTGTGGGGGACTGTATACTGTGGGTGCTGTATATTGTGGAGTGCTATACTGCTGTACTGTAACTTTCGGGGGCTGTATACTGTGGGTGCTGTATATTGTGGAGTGCTATACTGCTGTACTGTATACTGTGGGGGGCTGTATACTGTGGGTGATGTATATTGTGAAGTGCTATACTGCTGTACTGTATACTTTGGGGGCCTGTATACTGTGGGTGCTGTATATTGTGGAGTGCTATACTGCTGTACTGTATACTGTGGGGGCTGTATAGTCTGGGGTGCTGTATATTGTGGAGTACTATACTGCTGTACTGTATACTGTGGGGGCTGTATAGTCTGGGGGGCTGTATGCTATGGGTGCTGTATATTGTGGAGTGCTGTACTGTATACTGTGGGGGGGCTGTATACTGTGGGTGCTGTATATTGTGGAGTGCTATACTGCTGTACTGTATAGTGTGGGGGGCTGTTTACTGTATACCGTGGGGGCTGTATATTGTGGAGTGCTATACTGCTGTACTGTATACTGTGGGGGGCTGTATACTGTATCCTGTGGGTGCTGTATATTGTGGAATGCTATACTGCTGTACTGTATAGTGTGGGGGGCTGTATATTGTGGAGTGCTATACTGCTGTACTGTATAGTGTGGGGGGCTGTATACTGTGGGTGCTGTATATTGTGGAGTGCTATACTGCTGTACTGTATACTGTGGGGGCCTGTATACTGTGGGGGCCTGTATACTGTGGGGGATTGTATACTATGGGTGCTGTATATTGTGAAGTGCTATACTGCTGTACTGTATACTTTGGGGGGCTGTATACTGTGGGTGATGTATATTGTAGCGTGCTATACTGCTGTACTGTATAGTGTGGGGGGCTGTATACTGTGGGTGATGTATATTGTGAAGTGCTGTACTGTATAGTGTGGGGGGCTGTATACTGTGGGTGCTGTACTGTATAGTGTGGGGTCTGTATACTGTGGGTGCTGTATATTGTGGAGTGCTATACTGCTGTACTGTATAGTGTGGGGTGCTGTATCGTGTATAGTTTGGGGTGCTGTATACGGTGAGGTGCTATACTGCTCTACTGTATACTGTGAGGTGTTGTATACTGTGGGCTGCTATACTGCTCTACTATATACTGTGGGGTACGGTATAGTGTCGGGTGCTATACTGCATACTGTGTGGTGCTGTATACTGTGGGCTACTATACTGCTCTACTATATACTGTGGGGTACTGTATAGTGTGGGGTGCTATACTGCATACTATGTGGTGCTGTATACTATAGGGTGCTATACTGCATACTGTGGGTTACTGTATACTATATGGTGCTATACTGCATACTGTGGGTTGCTGTATACTATAGGGTGCTATATTGCATACTGTTGGGTGCTGGGGTGCACTGTAACGCTAGGGTGAGCTAAGCCCTGGTCTCCTTCCTGCAGAGCGGTTCCCACTTCCAGCCTGAGCCCAGCTGCCCAGAGCCCTGATCCTGAGCCACCAAAGTCTTCAGAACTGGAAGTATTTACAGTCATTCACTGTACTGTACCAGATGTGTGGATTTTTTGTGTGTGTTGTGGTGGAGGGCGTGATTGCCTGCTAAGGTGTGGGAAGGCGGGATCCAGGGGGCCCAAGTAAATTTTTGCCCAGGGTCCAATCAATATTAAAGACGGCCCTGTTAGAATGTATTGACCTGTAATCCAGCAACAGTGGCCGTGCTTGCACAATAAAGGAAAAAGTGCAGGCCTGTCTGGTGGCCGGGACTGTGGGCAGGGGCGTAGCTATAGGGGGTGCAGAGGTAGCAGTCGCTACCGGGCCCAGGAGCCTGAAGGGGCCCAAAGACACTTGTGTCGCATAAGAAGACACAGAAAGCACTGAGGGAAGGGAGGCCCAAGCTTAACTCTTGCACCAGGGCCCATGAGCCTTTAGCTACGCCCCTGACTGTGGGAGTGTTTATAGTACAGCATTTTTTCCTATAATGTGCAAGCATGTCCACTGTTTCTGGATTACAGGGTGGTCGTAACCATGGGAACAAGCAGTGCATAATGTAATGTAAGAATGAATCTAGCCAGCAAAGGAAACAATATGGACAATCATAATAAGTTAAGTAAGTGCAGACACCCACAGCTCATGTCCACGACCGGCAGCGATGCCGATCACGGACATTTAACCCCTCAGATGCCGTGGTCAATCCTGACCACAGCATCTGAGCGCACACAAACCGAAAGTTTCACTTTTGGTTTGTGCTCTGGCTCCCCCATGTGGCCATTGGAGGAGTCGGAGCGTGCCTGCAGCAGCCTGGGTCTCTATGAATGAAACCCAGGCTGCTGTATAGTAGTTCCTATGGAGCCTAACCTATAATAGGCTCCATAGGAAATATGCAGTTTTCTCATACTGTACATTCCAATGCTATTGCATTGGAATGTATGAGAATAGCAATCAGATGATTGATTGTTCTAGTTCCCTATGGGAACTATAGGAAAGTGTAAAAAAATAAAAATAAAATCACCCCCATTTTACCAAAATGAAAATAAAATAAAATAAAAAAAATCATGGGTGGCGCAATGTGCAAAAATGCCCATACTATAAAAATATACAAAAATATTCCCCATACGTTAAATAGAAAAACTGAAAAAAGCGTCCAAATCGCCGATTCACCATTTTTGGACGCTTCATTTCCTCAAAATTTTTTTTAGATAAAGTGATCAAAAAGTCATACACACCCCAGTATGGTATCAATAAAAAAATCTGAATGAGGCCCCCATACAGCTCCGTACACATAATTACAAAAAAGTTATAGGGGTCAAAATATGGCGACAAAAAAGTAAAACAGATTATTTCCCACTATCAAAACCCAAGAAAACCTATATATATAGGGTATCACCGAATTCGTACTGACCTGTAGAATAAATGTTAACTGGTCAGTTTTATCGAACGCCGGAATTTAAAAACCAGCACAACTGTGGTAGAATTTTTTTTATTTATTTTTTTGCAATTTCACACCATTTGGATTTTTTTCCCCGCTTCCCACTACATCATATGCAATATTAAATGGTGGTGTTGAATGTACAACTTGTCCCGCAAAAACAAGCCCTCATATGGCTATGTGAACCGATAAATAAAAAAGCTATGGCTCTGGGAAGGCAGGGAGCGCAAAACCTAAACGCACAAAATAACATCTCCTGTCCTTAAGGGGTTAATGGAGCTTCCCAGAGGTTAGATCCCACTGGTCTAACATTTATCAACTGTCCTCTGGTTAATTATGGGGATATCTGCTAAGAACACATTCTCCAGTGTGTAAGTAAACATAATATACAAGGCTACATGCAAATACCTCCCTATTCTGTTCTTGTACTGTACATGAATGTCGGCAGGTTCAGGAGCTAAGACCATGCCAGCAGAAATAAGTGTAACATACACATAACACTAATCACCCTTTCAGTGGCTGACGCCATTGGCACCCACATCAGCAAGATGGGTTCAAAAATATCATTGCTCATCTCACTTTTTTTCCCAACCCCATTCCCTGTCCTTCCGTTGCTCACAGGGACCACACTGGTTTGCACTTTCTGTTTTTGGAGACGTCACCTCTAATACCTTTCATATTGCTATGTTTCAACCATATATGATCCATTCCTCGCTGTGGTATCAAAAACTGCATTAAAAACTGAACATAGAAACCCAGCCCTAACATTACAGGTGTTGCCCAAATGTAAATACAAGTGAACTAATGGATAATAAATGTTTATCCTGCTCTAAAAGAATTCATTTCACATAAATGAGTTCAGAGAAATTGAAGTTAGGTAATATGATACCTTTAAATAACAAACAATTCAGTCAGAGATCAGAGTTTTCTGAATAAAGTGCATAAGTATCATATATATCCAGTCGAAAATATTACCAGCTCCAACAACTAGATAATTGCAATAGTATTAAGTAATGTCCCAGATACATTCGTGGACTATCAATTACCAGGAAACTTGCAGCCGAATAACCCCAAAACCCACAGGAACTGACGTTGGCATAATCGGGAACCTTCATTCACGTGACCCGCACGTGCAACACCGAGGTGAGGTACGGGGAGGCAGCTCTTGAGACCGGACTACAATCCACATCACAGAGAAGTACCGTGTCGAGGGCACATTACTACAAACCTGGTAAGGTCCATCTGGTGGACACCACGAAGGTGGTAAGGAAGCGATCGCCAACTGTACTTATATGCGCATTTGACTCAGCGGGACGCCGCGAGTATACACTGGGGAGTGGGACGCCGCTCTCACCAGTAACAGAGGAAAGATCACGATTTAAGATACGGAGACACTTTGAATACAGGGTGGACGCTGTACAATTAACCCTACGTGGAGTTTGCACTTGTTTTAATGTATCTGGGACATTGACAATTACTTAATACTATTGCAATTATCTAGTTGTTGGAGCTGGTTATATATTCGACTGGATATATATGATACTTATGCACTTTATTCAGAAAACTCTGATCTCTGACTGAATTGTTTGTTATTTATGTTCTCATTATTTTAATTAATAAACCACAAGGATTTTACAACCATTGACCCATTATTACCCCTGCGGTACCCAAATGCCAGAGTGCCCTATCCACTATTATGAATTTTTTATCTGTTTTGTAGAACTGGTGAATCTACAGTTAGGAGCACCTACTTTCTGGCGTTATACCACTCTAGTGCGACATACTACCTCTTATTAATATGAGACCTTTAATAGTAACATAGCTTATAAGGCTGAAAAAAGACATTTGACCATCCAGTTCGGCCTGTTATCCTGCAAGTTGATCCAGAGGACGGCAAAAAATAAAAATAAACTGTGAGGTAGAAGCCAATTTTCCCCTCTTAAAGGGAAACAATAAATTATTCTCGACTCCAACCAGGCAATCAGATAACTCCCTGGATCAACGACCCATCTCTAGTAGCTATAGCCTGTAATATTATTACACTTCAGAAGTACATCCAGGCCCCTCTTGAACGTAATGCCAGTCATAATAATCCAATATTGCTTGTAATATTCAGAGATGATTAACCAACACTATTTTTTTCCCTCAACACATGGTGATTGTCTTCTGGATGGAGAAACAAGATTTTTAGGATAGGTTGTTGAGGATCCTTGTTTTAATAAGAAGAATAAGTTAAGCAGAGGAGACCACACTATGCTTTCTTTCGTTATTTGGTGTTCACCAGTTTAACTGTGGCAACCCACTTTTAGAAAATGTTGTTTTTATGTTTCTTGTTCACAGGAGCCCAGAATTATGCAGCATACTCCGACTAATGATTTGTAAAGTGGCAGAACTATGTTCACTTCACATGCTTCTATTACCATTTTGATGCAACCCATAATCCTATTGGCCTTGGCAGCAGCCACCTGACACTGGTTGCTACAGTAAAGTTTACTGTCAAGTCCTTTTTCATGTCAGTTTTACCCATTGTTTTGCCATTTAGTGTGTACTATTGACTCATATTTTCCCTTCCCATGTGCATAACCGTACATTTATCAGTGTTAAACCTCATTTGCTACTTCTCTGTCCAAGCCTATCCAGTTTATTATGTAGCTTTAGGCTACATGCACACGACAGTGAAAAAAAAGTCAGTTAAAAACGGACATTTTTAACGGACGTTTTTTTCACTGATGCCTTTCTGAGAGACGGATGTTAAAAATGGACCCATTCAATTGTATGGGGGCAGTCTGTCAGGGAAAAACAGACAAGTTAGAGCATGTTCTATTTTTTTACATCCACTTTTCACTGACAGTTAAAAAAATTGCCATGTGATTAACCACATAGACGACCATTGGTTTTAAAATATACATTTCATGGCCGTTAAAAAAATGTGCATCACATGTCCGTTTTTCACTGTCGTGTGCATGTAGCCTTAAGGTTTTGTATTACTTTACACAGTTAAGTATCCTGAACAAATTTGCAGTATTACTGTGCAGCCCTCATTAATAAATACATTGAAAAGGGCCCAATACTAATTACTAGGGTACCCCACTAGTGACGGTGACCCAATCTAACTATGTATCATAAATAACCGCCCTCTGTTTACTTTCACTGACCTAGTTACCACATACACACATTTTCTCCAGTAACAATCAATCTCATTTTATGCTTGTGACACTATCAAATGCTTTGGAGTAGTCAATATATATGACATACATTGATTCACCCAGGTCCCTTCTAGATCTTGCCTCCTTATAGAAACTGGTTAGTTTGACAGGACTCATAAGCCTGTATAAATCTGTCCTGATAGTGTTCTACGCTTATATTCATTGAGATACTCCAGGATTGCATCTCTCAGAAAACCTTCAAATAGTTTATCCTTTACAGATGTTAGACTTACTGGCCTATAATTTTCCTGTTTTGTTTTTGACCCCTTTTTGTATATTGGCACTACATCTGCTAAGTGCCTATCCTGTGGAACAGACCCTGTTATTCTAGAGTCCTTAAATATCAGAAATAATTGTATATCTATTACATTACTTACCATACACTCCAGTAACCTAAGAGTGCTATCTGGTGGGGATTTCTCTATATTAATCTTTTTAAGGCTACTTTCACACTTGCGTTTGGTGCAGTCAATGGGGGACGGATCCGTTTTCTTTTTTGCCGTATTGTGTCAGTGAAAACGGATCCGTCCCCATTGACTAACATGTGTGTCAGGACGGATCCGTTTGGCTCAGTTTCGTCAGACGGACACCAAAGCGGAATGGAGGCGAAACGGAGCCAAACTGATGCATTCTGAGCGGATCCTTATCCATTCAGAATGCATTAAGGGCAAAACGGATCCGTTTTGGACCGCTTGTGAGATCCCTGAACGGATCTCACAAACGGAAACCAAAACGCAGTGTGAAAGTAGCCTAAGTCACTCAGTGCATTTTCTTGGACCAGACATACCACATTTAATGCGGAATTTACTTTTTCACTGTGCATTTTATTTGGCCTTTAAGTGTGCATTTAAGTGGCCAACACTTTCTGGTTTAACCTTTTTACCATGTATGTATTTGAAGAACATTTTAGGGTTAGTTTTACTGTCTCCAGTTTGACTCTGTCTTTTACAAATTCAATTTTTTCCTTATAGTTTTTTTAATGCTTCTTCTGGACCTTTCTTGTAATTTAAATGCTTTCTTATTGTTATTTATTGCTACCTTTACATTTCTATTCATCCACATTGTTTTTTTCTTGTTCCTGACTCTCTTATTCCTTTAAGGCTCCATTCACACGACCGTATATTGTCCGCAAAAAAACTGATCCCTTTTTTTGCGGATTAGATGCTGTCCCATTCACTTCTATGGGGCCTTTTTCTTCCATTGCACAGCTCAGCAAAAAAAATGAAACACGTCCTATACTTGTCAGTGAAAATCAGGACATGACCCTATTGTAGTCTATGGATCAGCAAAAAAACGGAATGCAATCCGTTTTTTTTGCGGACATGCTGAACTGTCCGCAAAAAAACCGATCCGTTTTTTTGCGGACAACATACGGTCGTGTGAATGGAGCCTAAAGGAAACTTCTCACAAAATGTTTTTCTGCCAATTAAAACCAGATGGTAACACGTCATCAAAAGTGGGGGGGAAATGGAAGTGCGTCTTATAAAGCAAATAGTGGAATTTTTACATGGCTGACACTGATACATCGCAAGTCGCGCTGTGCGTCATAGTGGCCTGCGATGTACCAGTTCTAGTTAAGTTCTACCACAATGGGTGGGAGGAGGGGCTGGAGGCCAGCAACTTTTTAGCGGGTCCTGGTGCAGTCACTGTACTCCATTACACAGGGCTCCGCTCCCCACAGTCTTCACATGTCAAATTTATTCATTTAATCCTCAAGCACTGGCGCTGCTTGGTTAAACTACTGTAATCCCCTGTAGTAGTACTCACTATTAAAGCAGCGGACTTTAATTATTGAAGCTGGCGGAGCAGGAGCATGACTGAGTGCCGTGACGCTGCCGGACTGCCCACTGCATTGATAGTGAGTACTACTATAGGCGATTACAGTAGTTTAACAAAGCATCGCCACTGCTTGAGCATTAAATGAATAGACTTTACATGTAGACTGGTGTAAATAGGACCCAGTGTAATGGAGTCACTATTCACACAGGGATATGAGGGGACACATAAATAACTTAATACTGTGACACATAGGGCCATGAGTTCACCAGCATAAGGTGCCAGCCATATGTGTGTCACCCACAGATCCCCCATAGCAGTTTCATCCACAGATCCCCCAAAGCAGTGTCATCCACAGATCCCCATGGCAGTGTATCATCCACAGATCCTCCATAAGGCCTCTTTCATACGCCCGGAAAAGAGGTGGGTGTGTTGCGGGAAAATGTGCGATTTTACCACGCGTGTGCAAACTGGTGTGATGCGTTTTGCACGCGCGTGTGAAAAATCGGCATGTTTGGTACCCAGACCCGAAGCCGGACTTCATCACTGAAGTCTGGTTTCGGGTTGAGTATTCGGTATATTTTATTATTTTCCTTTATAACATAGTTATAAAGGAAAATAATAGCCTTCTAAATACAGAATGCAAAGTAAAAAGGGCGATGGAGGGTTAAAAAAAAAAAAAGTAACTCACCTCCTCCAATTGAGAGCGTAGCTGCCGGTCTCCTGTTGTGCCTTCAGCTGGGGGGGGGGGGGGGGTAAAGGACCTTCCGTGACATCACTGGGTCACATGGACCACTCACATGCTTCCATCACCATTGTGATGGGAACAAGCAGTGGCGTACCGCCAATATAGGCAGGGTACGCCACTGCTATGGGGCCCGTGGCACAGGGGGGCCCGGAGCACTCGGAAGGCCCCGCCCACACTATTTCGCCCCGCCCACTCACAGTTTTCTGTAAAAAATAAATTATCATCAATCTGACATGCAGGCGCAGGGCCCCCCAAAGACAAACCCCCCCCCCCCCCCCTCACTGGCTGATTGGCCAGTGTGCGTGACGGAGGTGGGAGAATTACGTTGCCACTGCATCTCACTCATACACCGACCCAGTCCCGGAGCCAGCAGGAGGACCGATGCGCTGGGGAGCCGAGCTGCTGGCACCCACCCTGAACAGGCTGCCGTGCCTGGCCCTGGCTCAGTGAGAGAGCAGAGAGTGGTATGTCAGTGTGTCAGTCACTGTCAGACTGACACTGTGACTCTGACAGCAATGTGGAAGTTGCCCAGACTGCATGGTCAGGCAGCAAGAGAGAGGAGGGGTGGGGAGGGGGGACAGGACAGCCTTCTCACTCCAGTCCTGTTGTCCTCTATGAGCCCCGAAATGCCCCCCAAATGCCCAAGGGGGGGTGGTGTGGGGTGGGGCAGGTGTGAGTCCACAGTCAGGAAAGTGTGCCACTTTGCCAGGCTGTACTCATACAGTATGAGACTCCCCTGCCTTCCCCCCAGGTCCACTATGATGAGCCTCCCCAACTGGGCCCAGTGCCTCACAAAATTGCTTGGGGGGGGTGGAGTTTAGAGGAGGAAAGCATACTGGCCTCTATGAGCCCCCCCCCCTTCCTGAGTCCTCTATGAGCCCCCCAATGCCCCCCAAAATGCCTAGCAAGGCATTAACCCCTAATACCCCCCAAAAAAAAATGCCTGGGGGGGGGAGCAGTAGGAGTCCTCTGTGAGCCCCAACCCCTAAAGCCGCTACAAAATGCCCAGGTGGGGAGGAGTAGGAGGAAAGCACACTATCCTCTATTAGACCCCCCCCCCCCCCCGGAGTTCTCTATGAGCCCCACCAGCAACCCCTAATGCCCCTCAAAATGCCCATGGGGAGAAGTAGGAAGAAAGCACACTGTTCTAAAAATTTTGGGGGGCATTAGGGGTTGGGGGGGCTCATAGAGGACAGTGTGCTTTCCTCCTACACCTACTCCTTCCTAACACCCCCCACCCCCACCCCCCGGGCATTTTGGAGGGCATTAGGGGGTGGATTAACCCCTCTAACTCCTTGCTGCTAATGCTGAGTGTGCACATAGCCACCACCAAATAATATTCCACCAACCAGCCAAACCATCCCCCCCACACACACAAACACATGCGCATATGTGCACACTCAGCAGCATCAGCAGCAAGGGGTTTGGGCAGTGGTGTACTGCAATCGTTTGGGGTAAGAGAAGTGATGACAAAATGGCGCAAGTAGCAAAGGGGTTAAGATGTGGAGGATGGCCTACGTCCGGCTTTAGCACAGTGGACAGAGGCAGGAGGAGTGATATGGATGCGGGCTCCTGCCCTGCACTCGCTCAGTTGTGCTCGCATACATATTGCTCCCTGTGTCCACTGTCCTGGGCCCACTCTGCTAAAGCCTGACATAGCCCATATATGCCTTATTGGATAATACATTATACATAATACATTTTTAAAGTTACTGCAACAAAGTTGGTTAATTAAAAAAAAAAAAAATATTATTATTTCTTTAATGGGGGTGTGGCATGGGAGGAGCCAGGACAGGAGGTGGGAGGGCAGAGTTAAGGAGGAGGTGTGAGGGGCCATGGGTGGGGAGTGGCCGGGGTTAAGGGGGCCCATTTCAGATTCTTGCTATGGGGCCCAGTAATTTCATTACATGACTACAGCACTAGAACCAAGCTTATCACATAAATACAGCACCGGAACCAATTTTATGACATAAATATAGCACTAGAACCAAGTGCATTACATGAATGCAGTGTTAGCCCAGTGGTCCGTGCCGGCGCCTGCTGCCCCTTACCGCGTGCACGGCTGCCGGGCTCCCTCTTTTTCCTCCTGCCGCCATGATGACAAACCTGGGCAGCAGGTAACTTAACTATGCTATCTGTGTTCCATGCCAGAGTTTCCTTCCTGCTGGAGACTTGCACTGGTGTTTGAACTTGCGTGGGTGTGTCTCTCTTTTCCATTGAGGAGGCAACACATACACGCCCTCTGTCTCACCAGCCTACTACAGGGTGATGCCTGAACAACCTCATGGTTTTAGCTTGTCTATCTCCAAGTGCAAAGGTTTTTCTCCTGTCTGCTTCACTGTGTACTGGACCTTGCTTATTGAACTCATGGACTTTGCCTGTTTGCCGCCTGCCCCTGACTTACGGACTTTGTTTGTTTACCGCCTGCCTCTGACTTCGCTTTCTGACTTCGCTTGATTGCCCCCTGTCCAGACCCGGAACCTCCTGACCACGGAAGTCCTCTCGGTGCTTGCACCGAGTACTCTGACCCCCTGATCAGCTGCCACTAACTCGGGGACTGCTCTGGAGTAGCCCCTGGCAACTACCCTAACAGCCCAAGCCTATCCTCACCATCAGAGGTGCTAGTGAAGCCCAAGTAGTTGCTTAGTTAAGCCCCTCCAGAGTATACCCAGTCATTGGCACAGTGGGTCCACACACGCTTGCATAACATGCAGCACCAGAACTAAGCGCATTACATAAATACATCACCAGTAGTGTTGATCACGAATTTTCAATTGCGAATTTTAATCGCGAATATCGGCATTTCAAGAATTCGCGAATATTTAGAATATCGCTAAATATATTCGCAATTGCGAATATTCGTTTTTATGGGAATTTTTTTTATGCAAATATTCGCAAGCAAGAAAATAATGTCAAGATGCCTTTTAAATACCAGTTTATGCGAATTTTTATGCTAATTTTATGTGAATTTTTATGCGAATTTTCGCAATCAAGAAAATAATGACTGGAGTGGAGATTACGAATTTGCGAATATTCGCCCAAATATTCACGAAATATCGCAAATTCGAATATTGCCCCTGCCGCTCATCACTAATCACTAGAACCAAGCACATTACATAAATACGGCACCAGCACAAAGCTCATTTCACAAAGACAGTAACCAGGACCAAGCTCATTACATAAATACAGCACCAGGACCAAGCAAAGAACATGAAGCTCTGAACCAAGATAATTTCATAATAACAGAACCAGAACCAAACATGAAACATAAATACAGCACCACAACCAAGCTCCTTACATAACTTCAGCATGAGAACCAATACAGTGTATATACATAAACAGTACCAGCTCAAAAACAGCTCAATACAGATATCATTTGCATATTCAGGTTAGCCCTGGGCCTTGACATATAAGTATGTGAAACTACAGGTCTCAGCATGGCCTTGCCATGTGTAAAGGTATTGTCACGGCCTGTTGTGTGCGCCATGACGTGGTTGCTGTGCATGCTGTTGCACTTCCTCTTTATGTGGTTTCCTCCCCTGTTTGGTGCTTTAGGGGTCAACCACCTGGCTGGGGCATTTCCATCTGCCCAGTCCTAGAGGGTCTCCTAGTGGGACATTGATTCTGTTTCTCCTTTGTTCACCTACCTTAGGCTACTTTCACACTGGCGTCTTGTGCGGATCCGTCATGTATCTGCACAGACGGATCCGCATTGATAATACATCCGCATGCATCAGTTCAGAACGAAACCGTTTGTATTATCATGAACATAGGCAAAATGGATCCGTCTTGAACACCATTGAAAGTCAATGGGGGACGGATCCGTTTTCTGTTGTGTCATATTGTGTCATTGAAAACGGATCCGTCCCCATTGACTTTCATTGTATGTCAGGACGGATCCGTTTGGCTCAGTTCCATCAGACGGACAATAAAACGCTGCAAGCAGCGTTTTGGTGTCCGCCTCCAGAGCGGAATGGAGACTGAACGGAGCCAAACTGATGCATTCTGAACGGATCCTTATCCATTCAGAATGCATTGGGACAAAACTGATCTATTTTGGACCGCTTGTGAGAGCCCTGAAACGGATCTCACAAGTGGATCCAAAAACGCCAGTGTGAAAGTAGCCTTACCTGTGTTGATGTTTGGTTTGGGTTCATGTTCTGGTGTGGTGTACGTCTTGTTGTTGTTTAATGTCTGGTCTGTTTGTGTGCTGTCCAGCATGATTGCAAGGCGTTTCTCGGTGTGTACTGCCTGCGGATGTGGGTCCTTATGATTTCCCAGAGGGTTGAATCTAAAATCTAGTCAGTGTGCTGTTGCTGGAGTGCTGTTTCCCTGGTGTGTCAGCACATACTTACTCTGGCTTTGTGTTCGGATGTCAGTACGCTTGCTTGGGTTCCAGTTTTCTTTGGTGTGGTCTCCTGTTGTGCCGTCCAGCAGCTGCTGTAGGTAAGTTACCATTCTTCTTGGTTCCTGGTTCAGTGGGTATTCCCGCCACTTGATACTTACCTACCATCTCACTTGACTTGTCTTTCCCATGTTTGTTTCTAGGCCTGTTGGAGACTATGGTTCCTTTCACCATTGGTCGTCTTCACCTTCTAACTCCATTCTCCAGGGACTGATAGGGTCAGTAGGGCCCAGGTTCGTGGGTATGAGTCCTCCCACCATTAGGGGGCACTCATATGGTTAGGAGGTCAGAGATTGGTGTTAGGGATGGATTAGGTGGTCACCAGCCCCCTTATCCCTGATTCCAAGCCTAGTTGCAGCAGACATTGCATGGTGGGGTTTTTTCCCCAATTCCCAGCGTAACAGGTATGCTGGGAGTGGTAGATTTACAAAAGAGAATTCTACCACCCATCATCACACTGTAGACCATTACAAGTGACTACATCACTGATCAGACACAGTCAGTGACGGAATAAACATTTACATTTAGTGACTTACAGGTGATGCCTCCACCTGAGTTTTTCTCTTTCCTCAACTTTCCATCCACTTCAGACACCATGATGACCTCTCTGCGCCACAACCTGTCGCAGAGTTTTCCACCGAGATGTCTTCAGCTTCTTGCTTTATCAACAAATTGCAAACCTATATACTAACACAAAATCATCTTAGTGCCACATACTGTACCCTCAATATAATAGCAGCATGCACCGTGCCCCTAAATACAGTTATGTCACATGATATGTCCCCTAAAAATAAAGCAATTAATGGTAGTGCCACACACCCTGTGCCCCATGTATATATAGCCTCATGCTTTGTGTCCCCTGTATATAGTGCCACATGTGTTGTGTCCACTGTATATAGTGTCCCCTGTATATAATGCCAGGATCTATGCACCCTTTATATAGTGCCTCTTCCTCTTTTGTGCGTCATGTTCTGCGCCCTCATATAGCGGGCCACATGCTAAAAAACACTTCTGCACAGGCCTGATCTGCAGAACGCTACTTTTTTTGTGATGTAAGTGGCGCAAAAATATTGCGCCACCTTCAATGTTCTGCTGATTCAAGCCCGTCCAGATGAGGCCATTCCGACATCTGCAGAATGTTGCAGCTTCAGCATGTGCCTGCCCTTTCACAGGAGTTATGCCCCCTCAGTGCGCCCTCATAGTTTGGGGGCAATGTTAGTGCCCTCACATAGTGGCTCCACACAGTATTTACACTCCCTTAGTGCCCGCACACAGTAATTATGCCCACATAGTCCCCCGATGCACTAGTTATGTCCCCATAGTATCACTTCATTGTAGTTAAGCCCCATTAGTGCACTCATACAGTAGTTAAGCCCTTTAAGTGTCCCCAAATAGTAAAATGCCTTCTTAGTGTCCCTCTTGGTGCCCTTGAGTAGTGATACCCACTTGGTGCTCCCATTTGATAGATCTGTCCCCTCTGTGCTGCCAATCTAGTAGTTTTGCCACTTTGCGCCCTCATCCAATAGTTCTGCACCTTTAATGCCCCATCCAGTACTTTTGCCCCCTTAGTGCCCCATCCAGTAATGCTGACCCATAGTCCCCATCCAGTAGTTCTGCCCCCTTAGTGCCCCATCCAGTACTTTACCGCCTTAGTGCCCCATCCAGTAATGCTGCCCCATAGTGCCACATTCACTAGTTTTGACCCCTCTGCCCTCAATACTGTAATGCTGACCCTTAGTGTCTCCATCCAGTAGTTTTGCCCCCTTAGTGCCCCCAGTCCAGTAATGCTGATTCTTAGTGCCACATTCAGTAGTTTTGCCACCTTAGTGCCTCCTTCCAGAAGTTTTGCCCTAGTGCCCCCATCCAGAAGTTTTGCCCCCTTTAGTGCTCCCATCCAGTAGTTTTGCCCCCTTAGTGCCCCATCCAGTAATTGCAGCCCCCTTTGCCCTGCGAGAACACCTTGCACTGTCCAGCAGCAGGCACGATGTGATGATGTCACCGTGCTTGTTGAGCTGGAGAGCGTTCAGGCAGATTCCCGTCTTGTACGCTCTTTGCACAGAGCTCAGCAGGCGCAATGTATCACTACATCGTGACATTCTTATTGCTGTACCGCTTGCGTGTTTTTTAAATAACGCACAAATTAAAACACAAAAAAGAAAAAAGAAAGAAACGCAGCGGTTCCGCAATAAGAACGCAACAAGACGTTCTGAGATTTGGATTGCACAGGTATGAGGTATAGCTCATTCTGAACTCCATTGACCTAGGATTACAATATACATTTAGCCCCAGAAGGGCTCAAACAGCCTCATAAAAGAGAAAAACTACAAATAGAGACTGAAAAAGTCCAATATCAATTACGGATTTTTGACTTCACCAAATGGGGGGTATAAAAGGAGGCTCATGGGTAAATGCGGGTAACCTTTGAGGAAGGGGTCAGTTTTGCCCCCTTTAGTGCTCCCATCCAGTAGTTTTGCCCCCTTAGTGCCCCATCCAGTAATTGCAGCCCCCTTTGCCCTGCGAGAACACCTTGCACTGTCCAGCAGCAGGCACGATGTGATGATGTCACCGTGCTTGTTGAGCTGGAGAGCGTTCAGGCAGATTCCCGTCTTGTACGCTCTTTGCACAGAGCTCAGCAGGCGCAATGTATCACTACATCGTGACATTCTTATTGCTGTACCGCTTGCGTGTTTTTTAAATAACGCACAAATTAAAACACAAAAAAGAAAAAAGAAAGAAACGCAGCGGTTCCGCAATAAGAACGCAACAAGACGTTCTGAGATTTGGATTGCACAGGTATGAGGTATAGCTCATTCTGAACTCCATTGACCTAGGATTACAATATACATTTAGCCCCAGAAGGGCTCAAACAGCCTCATAAAAGAGAAAAACTACAAATAGAGACTGAAAAAGTCCAATATCAATTACGGATTTTTGACTTCACCAAATGGGGGGTATAAAAGGAGGCTCATGGGTAAATGCGGGTAACCTTTGAGGAAGGGGTCAGTTTGGGGCCCCCGAAACGCATCTAGTGCGAAGAATCTACACCCGCATACCCCATGTTAACAGCGAATATTATCTAACTATTTTTATTCAGAAGCGCTTCCAGCAACCTCACCATCTCCCTGGCAACCAGTACATAGCACTGGGAAAGACCAGCACCAGAACACGTGGGACGCCGATAGTTGTGACGTCATACTCATGTGACATTCCAGCAACTAAATCCCAGAAGGGAAACTGGTGCTCATACGAGCGGCAGCAGTCCGCAAAGACGCCACAGGAGACAGGTAACCAGCATTTGGAGCATTGAACGCATCGCCACGTGGGACGCCACGATTGGCTCAATACCCATTTGCTCTATAATTTACATGCATATGCTTATCTGTATACTTCAATAAGAACCTCATAGACTTAGATCATTTGCTGTGGGGGAACAAAATAGACTCTGAACATAGACTTATATCATTTGCTGTGGGGCAACAAAACATACTTTGAAAGTGTACTAACAGCAAATATGATCCATCTGACCACATGAGTTCCCGTGTAGTCCTGTTGATATTAGGGACCACAGCTGTCTATTATAAAGAATCAATATCTAGGATTACTGCTGAGAAAGGAGATTGCAATCTTGTTGATACAAGTGATTGCATCTATTCATGCTAAATCCGCTGTCTCTTTGACGCCGGCACTTTGAACCAACATTTAGTTTGTGTGAAACCCCACATCTATCTTGGCAAAATCCAAGTGGCACAAATAATTATTGTGGACTTTCATATATTGCATTTCTGACCCCAATTGTCACATATGGTTAAAATATTATTTCACCAAGATTATAATACACGTGGTTAATAACCATATGCTGATATAGCTGGCAATTGCTTTTAAGACTCTATTTGTGTGTTTGAGGAATACACAACGTTCTTAACTCTATCTTGTACCGAACAAGATACTTTTTTGCCCTAGGGGCAATCTGTTATTGGAATTTTTACTTTTCATTTTTATTTCATATTCCTAATTTTTGGTGTTGCCCCTTTGCATTTTATCCTATGTGTTATTCTTATTTTATAATATACTCATAAAAAACAGTTAATCTCTACCACTCTCTATTTCTGCGTAAAGCTAGATGTAGAGTGTCTGTCTGTACAATATAAGCACTTTCTTTTATTTCCCTCTGTGAAAGTTTCCATGGTGGCCATTTCTGATTATCTCAGCAGTGCCTCCACTGTAACGTGGTGCCCCTTTGGGCTGGCCTCTGTAGTGAGGGTGTATTGTTGTTTTCACCTCACTATGGTGCAGCACATCCACCAGAATCTTGCTAGGAGCTCTGCAGGAACGCAGGAGGGTTTTCCTCTTCTTCCACGGGTCAACTCAGGACAGTACACGGTCTGCTGTCCGCATCTTTTAGCCCCACAAAATATATGAATCATGTCCTATTCTTTTCCGCAATTGCGGACAAGAATAGGCATTTTCTATGACAGTGGCGGCCAATATTTATTGGGGCAGAAAGGCAGGCTACTGCCTGCCCCTGACTAGTGCTGGGAGGCAGTGCAGCAGACTAGTACCTGCAGTTTGTCTCACTCCCCACAAATGGTCAAAAGAAAAATGAAAAAGTCTTGGTACCGTGTTAGCCAATAGAAAACTAGTTTAGTGCTCTCATTCAGAGAAACAAAATAAGAGTATTGCAGGTTTGATACCTCTAACAAAAATAGAAGTAATGATGTTAGCGAGTATTCGAGACATCACCAGTCGTACTACAAGAATATAGGAAGAAACAGCAATATATATACAATAAGAACAGAGACATGGGGGAATGAATAGACATTTGAAAAACAAAAGAACAACAGAATATCAAAGATCTTGTGAATGAGTCCTTAATTATCTTACAGATAAGGGGTGTGAAAGTATTATGGTCTCTAAATTGATGTTATCTCAGAGACCTGGTGCCCCCACTATGTCTGTAGAAGACTATTTAGATCTTGTAATGTGTCTCAAATCCAGGGGACAAATTCAGCCCAGTATTCAAAGTGTCAAGCAGTGTTAGAAATTTGTATTGCCAAATTCTTCTAGCTCTTTGAGATTTGAAGTTACCTTTTAATATGAGAACTTTCATGTGTTCTTCATTGTGTTCTGGGCTACAGAAATGCTGAGCCACAGGAAAGTGTAGCTTCTTCTCTTTAATTGTTTGGCGTGGGATCTCATCCTTGCAGTGAGTTTCTGTCCTGTTTCTGCAACGTAGAGACCCCCAACAGGGCATTTAGTGCAGAGAATCAGATAAACAACATTTGATGTAGAACATGTGAATGTCCCAGGGATCCTGCTGTGTGTTGGGGATCTGGATCTTATCTGTTGTCATTATATCGGAACAGGTTTTGCATCTTCTTATATTACAGGGATGGGTTCCTTTTTCTGTGATACATGGCCTTGAACTTGATCTGATCAGAATATTCCTTAGATTTGGAGCGACTCCGAACATGAACTGATAAAATTTCATGAACAATTAAACAAATTCCATCCCATCATAAACCTGACCCTCAACTGTTCACAGCCGGCACTCTAGCGTCCGGCTACTGTTGATGCATCACCCACCCCACCGCTGATCAGCGAGTTTTAATTTTTTTTTTGTTAGTCTTTAAAACATTTTTTGCTCTTTTATTTTATTTTTTTAGTTCGTTTTTTTTTCCTGTTAGGTTTAGGGAAAAGTCCGGGAACAGCCGTGCCCACGCACACTGAATAAAGGTTTACGCACACTCCCCTATGTCCCGCCGGACGTTCTCGGCCGAGGAGGCATATGCCCAGTTTCCCCCTGAATCCGAGAGTCCCAGTAAGGACAAGGTTGACCCCACGTTCCTTTTGTCATCCACGTTGTCCTCATCATCTAGCGATGATGATGAGCTCCCAAGGCGGGGGAGACCACCATGTCAGGGACCCTGTGGCCCACCCTAGTACGAGCAGCTCTGGGACTCGTACTAGTTTCCCGGCCCACCAGATAAGTTCACCTGAGCCCCCTACCGGGGAACTTGGATGGTGTACCCCAGAGAATTTTCAGCCCGCGATTCCTGATTTTGTTGGTCAACCAGGAATCCAGATTCCCACAGTGAGCTTCACTGAATACAACTATTTTAGTATTTTTTCCAGTGACCCCCTTGTGAATCTGATGGTGGAACAAACAAATCTGTACGCCCAGCACTGCTCAACACCTGGGCTCTTTTTTGGCTAGGTCCGGTGGGTGGATGCCGGTCAGTGCAGCCGAGATGAGGAAGTTTTGGGGCCTTGCTCATGGTTTGAGGCCACCCCGAAATGCCTGCATTATGCAGATAATGCAGCATGTCCCCCGCGAGGTGATCCTGCCTATGACTACCTGTACAAAATTAGGCCGGTCATCCATCACTTCTGGGCCAAATTTGTGGAGGCCTATGTACATGGAAGGGAGATTGCGGTTGATGAATCTCTCATTGCTTTTAAGGGGAGACTTTTTTTCCGCCAGTATGTACCCTCAAAGCGGGCGAGGAATGGCGTGGAGCTCAGGGTAGACTTACAAGTTTCCTGTGTACGAGGGGTGAGATTCCCATATTGAGCTCCCTCCAGGTACCTATCCCCAGGGGTGAGACCCGTGCCCTTACCAGTGGAAACCTGTTGCTGGTCAGATATAAGGACAAGAGGGATGTCATTATGCTGTCCACAATTCGCGGTAACGGCATCTCCTCTGTCCCTGTGCGGGGTACCGCAGCAACTGTCCTCAAGCCTAATTTTATCGTCGACTACTATCGGTTTATGGGAGGATTTTATCTCTCTGATCAAGTCCTCAAGCCATATAACGCCATGCGCAAAACCTGGGCATGGTACTAAAAAGTTGCAGTCTACTTGGTACAGGTTGCTATGTACAACTCTTTTGTGCTGTCCCGGAGCTCTGGTAACACAGGGAAATTCCTTCAGTGGACAGATGTCTTTTTTCGGCCTTATGTACTATGTTACTATGTTACTTCTATGAGGCAGTCCTCAAGGACCTGATCGTTTCTGACCGGGAAAGAACAGGGCGGAGTACCTCGGGAACTGGAGGTGCCCAGATCAGGTGTGGTTCCCCATATTGGAAAGAAGGGACGAACCCCCCAAAAATGCAGGGTGTGTCACAGGAGGGGGATACGGAAGGACACCACCACTCAGTGTGACACATGCCCCGATCATCCGAGCCTCTGCATTAACGGTTGCTTCAGGGAGTACCACACTTCCATGGAGTACTAAATTTATTATCCTCTTTTCCATTTAGCCAAGGGCAATCGGATAAAAACTATGGTTCTCAGACTTGAGACACCAATTTTTTATTTTTTGGTTATCAAAAAGGATAGTTTGTAAAACTAAATAAATAAAAAAAGTAGACAAATTAGGTATCGGTGTATCTGTAATAATCTGCTCTATAAAAATACCACATGACCTAACCCCTCAGATTCACACGGTAAACAAAAAAAAAGTGCAAAAAAAGGCATTTTTTTGTCACCTTACATAACAAAACGCGTAATAGCAAGCGATCAAAAAGTCATATGCCCCCCAAAATAGTGCAAATTAAACCGTCCTCTCATCCCGCAAAAAATGAACCCCTATTAAGGCAATCAGGTAAAAACTTTAAAAAAAAACTGACTCTTAGACTGTGAAGATAGTTATTTTTTTTGTTTGTTTCAAATAGGATAATATAGTGTTAAACCTAAATAAATTTTTAAAAGTAGTCAAATTAGATATCGCCGTGTCCTTAATAACCTTCTCTATAAAAATACCCCATAACCTAACCCCCCTGATTAACACGGTTAAACAAAATAAAATATAAAACGGTGCCAAAAGAGCAATTTTTTGGGAATTTTTCCATTTTAATTCAATTTTTTCAGTAACAAAGCAAGGGTTAACAGCCAAATAAAACTTAAAATGTATTGCCCTTATTATGCAGTTTACAGAAACACTCCATATGTGGTGGTAAACTTCTGTACGGGCACACGGCAGGGCGCAGAAGGAAAGGAACGCCATATGGTTCCTGGAAGGCTGATTTTGATGGCCTTTTTTTTTTTTACACCTTGTCCTATTTGAAGAACCCCTGATGCACCCCTAGAGTAGAAACTCCATAAAAGTGACCCCATCTAATAAACTACACTCCTCAACGTATTAAAAACTAATTTTACAAACTTTGTTAACCCTTTAGGTGTTCCTCAAGAGTTTATGGCAAATGGAGATGCAATTTCCGAATTTCTATTTTTGGTAACCTTACGTCACAAGAATGTAATATAGAGCAACCAAAAATCATATGTACCCTAAAAATAGTCCCAAAAAAACAGCCTCCTTATCCCGTAGTTTCCGAAGTTGGGTCACTTTTAGGGAGTTTCTTCTCCGGGGGGCTTCAAATGGGACATGGTGTAGATAAACCAGTCCAGCAAAATCTGCCTTCCAAAAACCACACGGCGCTCCTTTCCCTCTATGCCCTGCCGCGTGGCCATACAGTAATTTATGACCACCTATGGGGTGTTTCTGCAAACTACAGAATTGGGGCTATATAAATTGCATTTTGTTTGGCTGTTAAACCTTGCTTAGTTACTGGCAAAAATTTATCAAAATGTAAAATTTGCGAAAATATCTAAATCCAGAAATTTTAGCCCCATTTTCCATTAACTCTTATGAAATACCTAAAGGTTTAACGAAGTTTGTAAAATCAGTTTTGAATACCTTGAGGGGTCTAGTTTCTAGAATAGGGTCATTTTGGGTGGTTTCTATTATGTAAGCCTCACAAAGTGACTTCAAACCTGAACTGGTCCCTTAAAAGGGAATTTTTGAAAATTTCTGAAGATTTGCTTCTAAATTTCTAAGCCTTGTAACGTCCCCAAAAAATAAAATTGCATTACCAAAATGATCCATACATAAAGTAGACATATGGGGAATATAAATATTTTTTACTCCATTTTACCAGTGTCATGAAGTACAATATGTGATGAAAAAACAATCTCAGAATTGCCTGCATAAGTCAAAGCGTCTTTTAGTTATTCACTCATAAATTGACACTGGTCAGATTTGCAAAAAATGGCCTGGTCCTTAGGGTGAAAATGAACCCGGTCTCTAAGGGGTTAAAAAAAATCCTTCTCTTGACTGATCCAGCACAACTGCTGTATTTTCGTACTTTAAGATACACCTAGGATTTGAAGGAAGAAAATAAGAAAAA
This sequence comes from Bufotes viridis, assembly GCA_033119425.1. Classification (NCBI taxonomy): domain Eukaryota; kingdom Metazoa; phylum Chordata; class Amphibia; order Anura; family Bufonidae; genus Bufotes; species Bufotes viridis. The sequence continues at coordinate 308,236,695 of CM065592.1, forward strand.
ATATTTTCCATCAGATCCCCATTCTTCATCAGACCCTTATCAGACCCCCAAGCTCCATCAGCCTGAGATCAGACCTTTCAACCTCTAAAAGCATCAGATCCTTTAGCCTCCATTAGCCTCAGATCAGAGCCCCCATTAGACTTAGATCAGACTGCCAATTAGCCTCAAATTGGATCCGCAGCCCCCCAATCAGACTCGGATTAGATCCCCTATCAGACTCGGATCAGCCTCAAATTGCACCCCAGCCCACATCAGTCTCGGATCAATCCCCCAATCAGACCCACTGTGTGCTATGACCTGACCATTCACAGCGGCAGGACGTGTAGGTGCGCACTATGATCCGATGCTGTGTGTGGTCAGGACACCACAGCGGGACCTGTAGGAAGACCAGGGAAGGTGAGTATGCGCAGCGCTGCCCGCACCTCCCTGTGTCTTCTGCATGCTGATAACCAAATCCATAGTGGAAACAGTCATTAACATTCAGACTAGGATGGAGGAACTGGTGGCAGATTGGCATAACAGATCTGGGGATTTCATGAGGAGGTGCAGTCCTCTATGGACCTTTTTGGAATCCCCTGATTTCCAGAGTATGTTATGATTTGTCTTTTTCTCTCATTCTGAATGGTTTGTTTCTGAATTCTGAATATGTACTAGGCTGTTAGTGACCTACCCCTTCTTTCCTTCCCTTCTTCCCTTATGTTTCCTGTCCTTCTGTTTTTGTCTGGTGTGTCAATGTGTGGCTACTGTTATAAAGTAAGGTTTTAACACTATTATGGGTCGGGGACTACAAGTGCTTGACCACATTTTTATACGCTGTCTGGCATCCTGCCATTTCCTTTCCCCTTCCCTCTGTATCTCAATTGTTGCCACGTTGCATTGGATTTACCTGTGTTCACGCAGTCTGATGGCTTCCCAAGCATTTGTTACGTATTACTGGGTCCTGCGAGTCCCTTACAGTAGTTATGCTTTAGATGCAATGATTGTACGAAGTCCAATGCTGTTGTATTTGTCTTTATTGAAAATGAAAACCAATAAAAATAGATTACACATAACATTCAGACTATAAATGTCACAATGGGGAGTGAGGGAAAACTCCCCAACGTACAATGTAGGTTGGCTGGATAGCAACTAGGCCTGGACTCAGGAAAAAGGGAGCAGGTCACCTCCTAATGCTTCCCTAAATCCTATCCCTGACAACCTACCTGTATGAGCCAACCTAAATAGTAGGAGGGCTCATATTCCTAAACCTGGCCCTACTGACCCTATCAATCCCTGGAATAAAGGTCAGGAATGGGAGATGACCTGTTCATCCAAGCCACAGATAAACCAGTCTCTCCCACAGGCCTAGCAACCAGTTGCAACAGGGAAAACAACAACACTACAACCATGTTCTAGAGCCGGTCCACCTAACCCTAGAACATCACCACAACTGTAGTAATCCCCATTGTAACACATAAACAGAAAAGACAGTGAGAAACCAAACGGATCGGCAGGTAAGAACCCAGAGACAGGAATCCCACCTGGATAACAAGCTCTGAGACACATAGCACTTAACTGCCACTGCAATGGGATAAAAGACACTCACTGCCTAGGCTTGTGGTTCACCCCGCCAGGAAACTATGGAGCCACTTACGCAGACAGGTGTTCAACGCTGATCCCCCTCCGAAAGAACACAGAAGCCCCCTCACCGGAGGCACAACACACAGGGTAACACCTTGCATACATGCTGGGACAAACAACACCAACTGACTAGACATGTAACTACAAACAAGACTTACACCAAACCCTGAACATAAACCTATACCAAACATAGGAACAAGAAATGTGGGGAACATGGAGGATACAATGGGAAGACAAACTATTTCCAACAAGCTGGACAGATGGAAAAAAAGCAGCATGCATGGCAAAAAAGTCACGGTCCACTACACCAGACCATGACACTGCCGTGACAATAACATACACTGCCACTTCACCCATTTTTGGGAGGAAAAAGTTTCTTTTAGTCCGAAAAATATGATAACAACGTAACTGTCTCTAATCTCTTCTTCATATCTAAACTCTTGGAGCACCTAAACTTCTCTCGCCTCATCCACTACCTCTCTGTTAACTTTCATCTTGCAATCTGGTTTCCACCCCATTCTACAGAAACTGCCCTCACCAAACTGACAAATGGCCTCCTGATAGCTAAATGCAATGGTGATTACTGTCTACTCATTCTCTTTAATTTATCTGCTGCATTTGAAAACTGTAGACCACAATATCCTCCTAGCCATGCTCCAATCTGCTGGCCTTAAGGACAATGCTCTCTATTGGTTCTCCTCTTATGTTTCCTCTTCCAGTGTATCATTCGCTTGCTCTACTACTTCTCCACCCCATCTTGCTGTTGGGGTTCCTCAGGGTTCAGTCCTAGGGCATCTACTCTTTTCTCTCTAAACAGTCCGTGCGGACAGTAGAATTGGTTTTCAGTACCACCTCTATGCTGATGACACTCCACTATAAACTTATTCCTGTGACCTCACCCCTTCTGTCCTTCAGAACACATGTGACTGTATGACAGCTGTCTCTAACATCATGTCCTCGCTACCTGAAACTGAATCTCACAAAAACTGAACTACTTACTTTATCTACTAACCTGCCTGAACCTGATATCTCAATCTCAGTGTGTGGCAGTACCGTTAAACCTAGGCAGCATGCCCGCTCTCCTGGTGTTACACTTGACTTTAATCTGTCATTCACCTACTATATATACTTTGTTTTCCTGCTCATGTTGCCTGCACCTCAAAAGTTTCTCTAAAATCTGACCTTCTTACTGTGGGAACCACAAAAAACTCTCATTGTTGCCTTAATCCGTTCTTGTCTTGATTACTGTAACTCATTACTAATTTGTTTACCCCTCACTAAACTCTCCCTTCTATACGTGTCTCTAGAACCACCCCATGGGAACTGGTAGATGTTCAGGCAGATGATAATGGAAGATTTCTGTTTGTGAAGGGTCGACTAGCCGGGCATCTTTTTACCCTCGCCAACTTGTATCTGCCCAATACCAATGAATTTACTGCCTTAGCAGAAATATTGTCTAGACTTGATAGTTTTGTTGAGGGTAGGGGACGTAAATTTTGCCATAGATCCGTTGGTGGATGTTTTGAGAGGAGCCTCTCGTATGCCCTTCTCTTATCTCAATCGACTCAAGTGCCTCCTTCGCTCCCATCAGTTGGTTATTGTGTGGAAGGTCCTAAGACCTGGCAATGGCAATTGAATGAGTCCCTGATGCAGGATCTCGAGATCGCACAAGAAGTCCATATGGTTCTCTTGGGTTACTTTGAGGAAAACCAGGTGGAATATACTTCTTCCCTTACACTATGGGCTGCTCACAACTGTGTGGTTAGAGGGGCGCTCATTAAACATGGAGCCAGATGCAAAAAAGAAAGAGCAGCGGAAACCTCTCAGCTCTTACCTGAGTTTGCCCGACTAGAGCACTCACATAAGCACTCTCATGCTCTTGCCACTCATTCTGCCTTGCAACTGTCTCGCAAAAAACTCAAGGAGAAAGTTGATATATGCACTAAAACCCTACTGACCAAAGGCAGATGCCACTTCTTTGAGTTTAGTAACAAATGTAGTAGGATGCTAGCTCGGTCATTAAGGGAACAAAGAGCGAGAACCTGTGTACCATTGATTGCTACTGCCTAGGGCTCCAACCTCAATGACCCAAATAAGATAGCAGATGCCTTCGCTCACTACTATTAGGCTCTGTATAACTTATCCTTTTCAAACACCAATAACCCATCCTTCTGGTTATATGTAACTACCTGTATGATTCGGCCGAAAATCCCACAGGAGGCTCTCCCTAACTTAGCTAGACCTATCACGAAGGAGGAACTAACTGAGGCATTACAATATATGCAACCCAGTAAAGCCCCTGGTCTGGATGAACTACCAGATTACTTTTACAAAACATATCTATCCCTGTTAAAGGCCCCACTCACTGCATTGAACTCGGTAGCGACAGGGAGTCCACTTCCTTGGGAGATGACGCATGCACATGTTACTGTTCTTCGTAGAGGGAAAAGGATCTAGCTGCATGTGCGAGTTACCGCCCTATTTCACAGCTAAATGTAGACCTAAAGCTGTTTGATAAAGTTCTAGCTACGCGACTTGTCCCTCACCTATTAGGTCTTATCCATACTGATCATGTGTGCTTCTTCCCAACTAGAGAGACTCGAAATTATACTATTAAAGTACTGAGCCTGATCTGCCATGCCAAATTTCAGCACTCCTCCTCTTTTCTCCTGTCCACTGCTGTTGAAAATGCATTTGACAGAGTGAGTTGGCCTTCGTGTTTTTGCAGTCCTGATGAATGTGGGCATGCAGGCATTAGTGACTCCATGCTGGCTTGGATCAGTTCCCTCTATACCTCGACAAAGGTTAATAGTGTCTTGTCGGTCGCTTTTGACATAGGAAATGTGACCCGCCAGAGTTGTCCACTCTCTCCTGATCTTTGTCCTAACCTTGGAGCCCCTGCTCTGTACAGTGCGGATGAATCCTAACATTGCAGGCCTCTCTTTAGGCGCCCAGGAGTTTAAGATTGCTGCATATGCGGATGACCTGATGTTCTCAATCATTTGGCCCCTAACCTCTCTCTCGAACTTGATCACAGAGTTTAAAAAATTCAGCACTTTAGCCAATCTGAAAATCAATTTCTGGAAATCAGAGGCTTTGAATATATCATTATCAGGCTCAATGGAATCCACATTGCCCAACTCCCTTTCATTTAAATGGGCAGTTGGAGCTGTCAAATACTTGGGGACTTGGATCCCACGGGATCTGAGAGAGGTGTACTGCAGGAATTATGCCCCCCTTCTATGTCGGATTAGATAGGACCTCAATAGGTTTGGTTGATGTTCCATATTTAAGAGGAATGTTCCTTGTCTACTAAACCTATTTCAAACCCTTCCTATAAAGTTACCCTCAAATTTCTTTGCTACTGCCCACTGAGATTTTTTTAAGTTTACCTGGGTGGGTAAAAGGCCAAGACTTGTTCACACCTTACTTCATAGCCCGAAGGAGCAGGGGGGCCTGGGGATACCAGATCTGCGTAAATACTATGCAGCCACCATGCTCCCACGGGTCATGGACTGGTGTTGTCACGCTCCCTTTAAACAATGGGTTACCATTAAACATCTTTTGCTCTTTTACCTTGGGCAATGTCCCAGATCCCTAACACACTTTCCACCCGTACTACTATAGGTCCCACCCTGCTCCTCTTTTGCAAAAACGCTAGCCTGACTACAATTTTGCCAGCTCCATCCCCACTGTTTCCAGTTCTAGGACACCCAGATTTCCTAAGCAGCTGCTCTCCTGGCCCATTTACGACCTGGCGCCTAGGGGGTAAGTGTCGAGCCACCTACTTTAGAACATCAGGACGGTGGTTTACATATCTTGAACTGATGAATCTCTGTGACCCCTTTGGCTTGGGGCCTTGGAGAATTAGGCAGCTGTCTCATGTCATATCTACTATTCCCACGGCCCCAGGATTTGATAGGCCTCTCACTCCTTTCAAAAAAGTGTGTATTGGCTTTGGTGTATACTGACATTCCCTGTCTAAATTCTAAGGTTGCCCCATTGGGTTTTCGCCCTCATTACATCGACCAATGATCCGGAAATGGACATCTCCTCTGACCAATGGCCGAGACTGTTCGATTTACACACACATTCTCTATAGCTAGTTAATTTCAGGAAGCAAGTTACAAATTACTGTCTAGATCACGGGTGTCAAACACAAGGCCCGCGGGCCGAATCCGGCCCGCCAGACCTCGTCATGTGGCCCATGTAGCCGCCGCTGGCTGCCTTCACCTTTCATTAAGTGGTGGTGGCGCTTGCTTGTGGACGTGCAGGCAGCAGCAGCTGGTGGGGGCGGGCCGCGGCGGGCGGGAGTCAGTGACTGGACTGACAGCAATCCAGACCAAGCGGAGGCACTAGGCAGCACACTCAATGATGAGTGACACAGTGCCAAAAAGTCAGGGAGTGGGACTCAGGGGGCGGGCTCAGAGTTGTGGCACCGCTCAGGAGGACTTCAGGGTGAGGATAGTCTCACAGTGAGTCACAGACAGTGCCCTGCAGCTGCTCCAGCCTCCTGGTCTCATCAGTCCAGCCTGTGTGTGTGTTGTGTGTCCACACACCACCACTGCCCACTGTGCCCAGCCCAGGCTGCCTAGTGCCCTGCTCCACTCCAGATGTGAGATAAAGTAAGTGACTGTGCTGTCTGTGCCTTGCCTTCACCTATCACCTTGCCACTGATAATTTAATCTCCATTCTCCAGTGCTCCTCACAGTATAAAGCAGCCTTCCTGGCTGCATACATGCAAATGATGCACTGTTCAGGGGGATCTGGATGTCACTGTTATGGGGGGATCTGTGGATGATACTGTTATGGGGGATCTCTGGATGATACTGTTATGGGGGATCTCTGGATGATACTGTTATGGGGGAATCTGTGGATGACGCACTGTCATGGGGGGATCTGTGGATGACGCACTGTTATGGGGGGAACTGTGGATGACACTGTTATGGGGGCATCTGTGGATGACGCACTGTTATGGCGGGATCTGTGGATGACGCACTGTTATGGGGGGATCTGTGGATGACGCACTGTTATGGGGGATCTGTGGATGACGCACTGTTATGGGGGGATCTGTGGATGACGCACTGTTATGGGGGGATCTGTGGATGACTCACTGTTATGGGGGGATCTGTGGATGACACTGTTATGGGGGCATCTGTGGATGACGCACTGTTATGGGGGGATCTTTGGATGACGCACTGTTATGGGGTGATCTGTGGATGACGCACTGTTATGGGGGCATCTGTTGATGACGCACTGTTATGGGGGCATCTGTGGATGACGCACTGTTATGGGATGATCTGTGGATGACGCACTGTTATGGGGTAATCCCCCATAACAGCGTCATCCACAGATCCCCCATAACAGTGCCATCCACAGATCCCCCATAACAGTGATAATATGAACAATGGGGGTTCTTAAAAAGTGCTATTGTTGGGCAAAGTTCATATTCGTGTTATCACACGTGTTTTAAAATACACGAGTTTTATAAACAAGTAAATAATGACGATGCCATGGGGCTGGTGTGAAACTTTTTCCAGGGCTGGTTTTTATCCCGAGTCCGGCCCTGCGTCTGCCCTCTAGCGGTGCCGGCCGTTCTACACAGGAAACCTCCACTTTACATGCATTCAGGAAACCTCCACTTGTTTTTATATTGAGCGCATGCCATCCTGTGATGTGACAGATCCAATGGCTGCCTGAACCATAGTGGACACATAGTCCTACAGATACAACCGGCCCTTTGAGGGTGACCAAACTGCTGATGCGGCCCCCGATGAATTTGAGTTTGACACCCCTGGTCTAGATGGTGTTATGTCCCGACTTGCCTACCTAAAATGTTCCTTTCAGCCTCCTCGTTGTGTTGGCGATGTGAATCAGCGCAAGGCTCTCTGATTCATATGTTCTGGCAAGCTCAGACAGTTCTGGGAGATGGTACACAAGACCCTCACTTAAATTTTTCTGTTCTCCATACCTAACATCCCTGGATTCTTTTTGTTATTCCTTTTGGATTTTCCCACTCTTCTCCTCAGTTAGTCAATCTTATGACATTTGGTAAGTGCTGCTCTGGCATGCATACCAGCCAGGTGGAAGTCTCCCTCCCCACCTTCTGTAGATCCTTGGGTTCACAAGGTGGAAGACCTCCGGAGAATGGAGGAGCTGACAGTGACAGCTCTTCTGAGACATACCCATGATGCTTTCATTACCTCTTGGTTCCCTTGGTTTGTGTTCCAGAGCTTGCTGGAATATCACTGGTTATTGGCCTAGTGGTGACTTATGGATTGTTTGTAGTTGGGGTTCCTTTTTTTTTTCCTTGCTCTCACTCTTAATCCATCTGTCTTTCCCTCCTTTCCTCCGCTTTTTGTTACCAATATTTCTCCATAGTCTATTTGCCTATTTGGAATCTAAGTTGTTATATGAAGACTTGTCATGCGATGATGGATAAGATATACCATTTTGTTTTCCTTTGCCTTTGGTAATTGTATTGCTCTTTGAAGACTTGACATGCTTTGTTGGATAAGATATGATGTTCTGCCAATGTTATTCAAGTGGCCTCTCGGTATATCTATATTGTACCCACTATCTTTATTGAGAGGTCAGATTTTTTGTATCTGCTTTTTCTTTTTTCTTTAAAGGGGTTCTCCGAGAATAAAGAAAATGAAATGACTTAAATATTACTTTACTATAAATGTATTCCCAAATATTTTTTATTAGTCATAATGGATTGTTTTGTTTAGGGAACAATCATTAGGAGAAATAAAATGGCTGCTGTCCTTTTAGCATACACAAAACCTGTCCTAATAACGCAGGAGGGCAAGTTACTTCACAACACTGAGCTAAAAAGCTGGCACATCCTCCTCTCCTACTTATCAAGGATTATGATCCTGAATGCAGATTAATATTATCTTCAGCTGGATCTCTGTGGGAATCGAGTTTATGAGGAGACGTAAAGTACAGAGAGGAGGTGGGGATGTGGGTAATGAGCAGCAGCACTTGTATGCAGTCATCATTACCACAGCCCCAAATTACATCAGCCTGTTCTGTCCATCCTCTGTACTTCATGTCTCCTCATGAACTCCATTCCTAGAGACATTTAGCTGAAGATCATATTAAACTATATTCAGGATCATAATCCCTGACAAGTAGGAGGAGGATGAGGCAGCTCTTTTGCTCAGTGATCTGAAGTAACTTGTCCTGTTGTGTGATTAGGACAGGTTTTGTGTGTACTAATAGAACGGAAGCCATTTTATTTCCCCTGATGATTTCTCCCCAGACAACACAAGCCATTATAGTTAATAAAAGATATTTGGGATAATATTTATAATAAAGTAATATTTAAATATTTTCATTTTCTTAGTTCCTGGAGAACTCCTTTTAAATAAAGAATAAAATAAAAATAAACTCTCCCTTCTCTAATCTATCCTAAACGCAGCAGCCAGGCTCATCTGTCTAACAGTTTTTCTAATGCCTCCACCCTGTGCCAGTCATTGCACTGGTTGCCAATACAGTATAATGGCACCGTTTGATCTGTGGTCTCCACAGTTCTTCACTGCATATATCTCCTCCCTCATTTCTACCACCTTACCTGTGCTCTACACTTTGCAAATGATTTACAACTAGCATCCACCATAATCCAAACCTCTCACTCCTATCTCCAAGATTTCTTTAGTTACATAGTTGATACGGTTGAAAAAACACATAGGTCCATCAAGTTCAACCAAGGGATAGGTGGGGACGCGGGTCCCAGAAGGAAGTGAGACTCAGATTTCTACACGTTTTCATAAGCACTAATGTTTACTTTTAAGAATTCATCTAAACCCTTTTTAAAACTGTCCACTCTTCCTGCTGTGACCACGTTCTGAGGAAGTCTATTTCACAGATTCGCAGTTCTTTCAGTAAAGAAGCCTTGACGCTTCTCCAGTCTGAGGAAGTGCCCCTTGTCTTTTAAGGGCATTTTACATTGAACAGTTTTTCACCGTATTTTTTGTGTGGCTTATTTATATATTTGTATAGGTTAATCATGTCCCCCCTTAGACTGCTCCTCTCAAGACGTAACTAAGACCCTCCATGCCCCTTATCAGTTTAGTCGCTCTCCTCTGTACTTTTTCCAGCTGCAGTGTGTCCTTTCTATGAACTGGTGCCCAGAGGTAAACTGCATATTCCAGATGAGGACACACCAACACTTTGTAAAGTGGTAATATTACATCCCTGCCCCACAAGTCCATGCCTCTTTTAATACATGACAATATCCTGGTGGCCTTAGAAGCAGCTAACTGACATTAGATACTGTTATTTAGTTGCAAAAAAGGGGATCAGTCAGCACATCCCACTGTGCAGGTGCACGCTGCCATGCCTAGAAAAGAAAAAAAGGACAATGCAACATCACTCTGCAAACAAACAGAAAAGTACAATAATGACATAATTATAGAAAACATTCTGGTGCTAATTCTATGCTTATTTTGCAAATTTGAGATTCTTGGCAAATACATTTTCTACAAAATTATTTGTGTCCGTCTGCCAAACGTCAAGGCGATCTCTGTCAGACGGGAACCTGACACTACATACAACCTATAATGTGCCAAAATGGCCACCAAATTTAGGGAGTGCAGGTTCCCCATGCATGTTGGGTCCACTCTGCTTTTTACCATTTTTGGTGCCATAACTGCCTCCATTAAATCCAGGGATGCAGGTACCCACATGCATGCTGAGCCCACTCTATACTTCTCCTGGTGCCAAATGTCTTCCAATAAATACAATGAGAGCAGGCTGCAGCTTTATACTTACTCTAATTAAAATCAGCCTATGGGGCAGGCAGGCTAGTCAGGGGTGCAAGACCAACTGGAGTCAGCCACACCTCCAACTCTAGTACAACTGCAAAAATAAGGGGGACAGTCAGCACATCCCAATGTGCAGGTGCACGCTGCCATGGCTGGAAACTTTTCCAAGAATCTCAAATTTGCAAAATAAGCATAGCATTAGCACCAGAATGTTTTCTATAATTATGGCATTATTGTACTTTATTTGTGTTTGCAGAGTGCTGCTGTTATTTAATCTACCAACTACAAGGACACCCAAATCCTTCTCTATAAGTGACTCTCCCAGTGTCCGATCACCTAGGACATATCAAGCACGGAGATTATTACTACCAAAATGCATAACTTTACATTTATCCAAATTAAACCTCATTTGCCAACTTGATGCCCAATCACTGAGTGTTCAAGTCAGCTTGTATTTTATTGCCATTTCCATAGACTGTACAGTACAACATAGCTTGGTGTCATCTGCAAAAATAGAAATGGTGCTATTAACCCCGCCCTTGATATCCTTAATAAATAAATTAAATAATAGAGGGCCCAGTACTGAACCTTAGGGTAAACCACTTATAACCCGGGACCATTCTGAATAGGAATCATTGACCACAACTCTCTGGACACGGTCCTTCAGACAGTTTTCAATCCAATTACAAACTATACTTTCCAAGCCTATAGACCTTACTTACTTCACCTATTAAACATCTATGAGGGACAATATCAAAAGCCTTTGCAAAATCCAGAAACACTACATCCACAGCCGCCACTCTGTCCTGGCTACTACTCACCTCCTCATAAAAACAAATCAGGTTAGTCTGACAACTTTTGTTCTTGGTAAACCCATGTTAGTTTCACTTATAATATTATTTACAGTCACATACTCCTGTATATAGTCCCTTAAGAGTCCTTCAAACATTTTTCCCACAACAGAAGTTAAACTAACTGGTCTATAATTACCTGTGAAGGACCTTTTTTGAATATGGGCACCACATTTGTCTTGCGCCAATCACTTGGCACTGTACCAGTACCTAGATAATCTTTAAAAATTATAAACGGGCATAGCAATGACTGAACTGAGCTCTTTAAGCACTCTTGGGTGTAATCCCTCTGGACCCGGAGGCTTGTTCACATTTACCTTATTTAACTTCTCTTGGACCATATCTACAGTTAGCCAATTGAGTATATTACTGGATGTACTAATAGCCCCAGCACCACAGATATCATCTTCTTTCTCTTCTTTTGTATATACAGAGCTAAAAAAAAATAACATTTAGTTACTCTGCCTTTTTCTTATCTTCAGTGACTACCCCCCCCAACTTTGCCATTATTTAGTGGACCTACCTGCTCAGACCTAGTTTTTTTTTTTAGCATTTATATATTTGAATAATTTTTGGGGGATTTGTTTTGCTCTCTTTTGCCACCTGCTGTTCGTTTTGTATTTTTGCTAAATTTATCTCCTTTTTATAGATTTTAATAAGACCTTTGTAATTTTCAAACGCTACAGCTGGCCCCTCAGATTTGTGTTTTTTAACCCCTGAAGGACTCAGCCCTATTTCACCTTAAGGACTCGGCCATTTTTTCAAATCTGACCAGTTTCACTTTATGTGGTGATAATTTTTAAACACTTTTACTTATGCAGGCCATTCTGAGATAGTTTTATCGTCACATATTGTACTTCGAAAAATGTAATCTTTATTTATAAAACAAAAATACCAAATTTACAAAAAATTTGGAAAAATTAGCAATTTTCCAAGTTTCAATTCATCTACTTCTATAATACATAGTAATACCGCCAAAAAAGCTATTGATTTACATTCCCCATATGTCTTCTTCATGTATCGATCATTTTGGGAATGCCATATTATATTTTGGGGACGTTACAAGGCTTAGAAGTTTAGAAGCAAATCTTGAAATTTTTCAGAAATTTTCAAAAACCCACTTTTTAGGGACCAGTTAAGGTCTGAAGTCACTTTGTAAGGCTTACAGAATAGAAACCACCAAAAAATGTCCCCATTCTAGAAACTACACCCCTCAAGGTATTTAAAACTGATTTTACAAACGTCGTTAACCCTTTAGGTTTTCCACAAGTGTTAATGGCAAATGGAGATACAATTTCAGAATTTCAATTTTTGTGAAAATTTTCCATTTTAATCCATTTTTTCCATTAACAAAAGCAAGGGTTAACAGCCAAACAAAACTCAATATTTATTGCCCTGATTCTGTAGTTTGCAGAAAAACCCCATATGTGGTCGTAAATTGCTGTATGGCCAAACAGCAGGGCACAGAATGAAGGGAACGCCATATGTTTTTTGGAAGGCGGATTTTGCTGGACTGTTGTCCCATTTGAAGCCCCCCAATGCACCCCTAGAGTAGAAACTCCATAAAAGTGACTCCATCTAAGAAAGTGCACCCCTCAAGGTATTCAAAACCGATTTTACAAACTTTGTTAACCCTTTAGGTGTTCCACAAGAGTTATTGGCAAATGGATATGAAATTTCAGAATTTCAATTTTTTGTTACCTTGCCTCAAAAAAAGTTTAATATAGAGCAACCAAAATCCTATTTACCCTAAAATAGTACAAACAAAACTGCCACCTTAATCATAGGGTAACTTTTTTGGAGTTTCTACTATAGGGGTGCCTCAGGGGGGCTTCAAATGGGACATAGTGTCAAAAAACCAGTCCAGCAAAATCTGCCTTCCAAAAACCATATGGCGTTCCCTTCCTTCTATGACCTGCTGTTTAGCCATACAGTAGTTTACGACCACATATGGGGTGTTTCTGCAAACTACAGAATCAGGGCAATAAATATTGAGTTTTGTTTGGCTGTTAACCCTTACTTTGTTACTGGAAAAATGGATTAAAATGGGAAATTTGCAAAACAAATAGCTGTTTTGGGACTGTTTTTATTTTTTGCTATTTACATCGTTGATCTGACAGGTTAGATTGTGTGCTATTTCTATAGAGCAGGATGTTACGGACGCGACCATATCAAATATGACTACTTTTTGGTTTTTTTTGTATGTTTTTCATAACAAAGCATTTTTGCAAAAAATATTTTTTAGTGTCTCCACATTCTGAAAGACATAATTTTAATTTTTATTTTTTGGTTGACTGTCTTTTTGGTCGCTTGCTATTACACGTTTTGTGATGTAAGGTGACAAAAATTACTTTTGACACGGTATTTATATTATTATTTTTTTCTGGGGTTAGGTCAGTGTTATTTTTATAGAGCAGGTTGTTAAGGACGCGGCGATACATAATAATATGTATACTTTTTTTATTTATTTTTTACACAATAATATAATTTTTGAAACAAAAAAAAAAATCATGTTTTAATGTCTCCATAGTCTGAGAGCCATATTTTTTTATTTCTTTGGGTGATTGTCCTATGTCAGGTATCATTTTTTGCGGGATGAGATGACTGTTTGATTGGCACTATTTTTGGGTGCATATAACTTTTTGATCGCTAGCTATTACAGTTTTTGAGATGTGAGGTGACGAATGTATTTTTTACATTGTTTTTATTTTTATTTTTTTACAGTTTTTACCTGAGGGGTTAGATCATGTGATATTTTTATAGAGCAGGTTTTTACAGACGCGGCGATACGTAATAAGTATACTTTTTTAATTATTTCACTTTAACACAATAGCATTTTAGAAAAAAAAAATGTTTGTGTATCCATAGTCTGAGAGCCATATTTTTTTTATATTTTGCGCGATTATCCTATGTAGGGGCTCATTTTTTGCGGAAGGAGATGGTGGTTTTATTGGTACTATTTTTGGAAGCATACACCCTTTTGATCACTTGGTATTGCACTTTTTGTGATGTAAGGTGACAAAAATGGCTTTTTTACACCATTTTTTTGTTTGTTTTTTTACGGTATTTGCGTGAGGGGTTAGGTCATGTGATATTTTTATAGAGCAGATTTTTACGGACACGGCGATACATAATACGTGTAGTGTATTTTATTTTTTTATTTTTTATTCAGTGATATGTGTTTAGTGTTTTTATAGTGTTTTTTATTTTTACTTTTTTTTCAATTTTTTTACTTTTTTTTGACCCAGACCCACTTGGTTCTTGAATATCCAGTGGGTCTGATTTCTATATAATACAGTACTCTATATAATGTACTGTATTTTTACTTTTACACAGAACAGAGCAGTGGGTGATGTGGAGGGAGGGTGGCTCCCTCCCTCTGCGATCCCATGAAGAATCAGGGGCTGCAAGGGCACAGCAGCCCCCGATGGGAGAGGAAGGGAGCTCCCTCCCTGTTAACCCCTTCCATACATCTGACCCTCTGCTATAACCACTAGACAACAGGGAAGAATACAGAGGAGGCGGGTGGGGAATCGCGATCCTGCCTTCCTCCCGCACTGCCCGCCCGCCGCACCGCCCGCAATTCCCCCCACTGCACTGCCAGCGGGGACAGTAATATTGTGGGGTGCAGGGGGGGTTAAAAATTATAGATTTGGGGCACATTTTAAGTCTCTGATCCCTGCGGTCACAGACCGTGGGGATCAGAAATCGCAGAAAGCGCAGCAAACCGCAGGTCTGAATTGAATATGACCACTGCACCAGCCTGTGCAACCCACTCTATTTGGTTATACAGTTGAGTTTCTATCTCCTCTGTGATGTTAGGTTAGGGGGTCTATAGATTACACCAAGTATTATTTTTTCAGTGTTTATATCCCTTTGAACTTCCACCCATAAGGTTTCCACATCCTTACCATCCTCACCCATAATTGCCTCTTTCACACTTGCCTCTTTTCACCACCACCTTTTCTATTGACCCTGTTATTTCTAAATAGTGTAAAACCCTCAATATTTACAGCCCAGTCATGCAAAGAATCCAACCATGTTTCAGCAACTACATCTATGTGTTCTTCTAGTACCATAGCCTCCAGCTCCCCCATTTTTCTAGCTAGTCTTCTGACATTTGTGAAAAGACAAGTGTGAAAGAGGCAATTGTGGGTGAGGATGTGGACACCTTATGGGTGGAAGTTCAAGTGATAAAAGCACTGAAATAATAATACTTGGTGTAATCTATAGACCCCCCTAACGTCACAGAAGAGATAGAAACACAACTGTATAACCAAATAGAGCCGGCTGCACAGGCTGGTACAGTGGTCATAATGGGAGATTTAAACTTCCCAGACATTGACTGGTGTCATGGTTCTGCCTCAACTGCAAAGGGGAGAAGATTCCTCAACTTGCTGCAGGGCCACTTTACAGGCCAGTTTGTAGAAGCTCCCACTAGGGGCAATGCTCTGTTGGATCTGGTAATTTCTAACTATGCAGAGCTTGTTGGAAATGTTACTGTACAAGAATCTCTAGGTAATAGTGATCACAATATAATTATATTCCCCCTAAACTATAAAAAGCAAAGCAAAGACACTAAATTTCAAGAAGGACTGGGAGAAAATGTCTGTATGTGGGTAAGTAACTGGCTGAGTGATAGAAAACAGAGGGTGGTTATTAACGGTGGATACTCAGATTGAGTCACTGTAACTAGTGGGGTACCTCAGGGGTCAGTATTGGGCCCTATTCTCTACAATATATTTATTAATGATCTTGTAGAAGGCCTGCACAGTAAAATATCTATTTTTGCAGATGACACTAAACTGTGTAAAGTAATTAACACTGAAGAGGACAGTTTTCTGCTACAGAGGGATCTGGATAGATTGGAGGCTTGGGCAGAAAAATGGCAGATGAGGTTTAACACTGACAAATGTAAAGTTATGCACATGGGAAGGAATAATGCAAGTCACCCGTACATATTAAATGGTAAAACACTCGGTAACACTGACATGGAAAAGGATCTAGGAATTTTAATAAACAGCAAATTAAGCTGCAAAAACCAGTGTCAGGCAGCTACTGCCAAGGCCAATAAGATGATGGGTTGCATCAAAAGGGGCATAGACGCCCGTGATGAGAACATAGTCCTAGTTAGACCACACATGGAGTACAGTGTACAGTTCTGGGCTCCTGTGAACAAGACAGACATAGCAGAGCTGGAGAGGGTTCAGAGGAGGGCAACTAAAGGCAAATTTCGCCGGGTTGAGGGCAGCATTTCAGGGCATAGACTGGGAGGAGCTACTATCACATAATAATACTGAGGATAAATGGGAGAGCTTTAACCTCTTAAGGACACAGGACGTACCCGTACGTCTGGTGTCCTGTCTCTAAAGATGGCGCCCGCTTCTGCTCTATGCGGGCACCTTAGCCGTGGGTCTCCCCATGGTTCCTGTAGCAGACACCCGCGATGCCGATCGCGGACATTTAACCCTTCAGATGCCATGGTCAATCCTGACCACGTTATCTGAGTGCACACAAACCAAAAGTTTTACTTTCGGTTTGCACTCTGGCTCTCCTATATAAAAGTGTAAAAAATCAAATCACCCCCCTTTCGCTAAAATAAAAATTTAAAAAGTAAAAAAATTTAAAAAATACACATCATGGGTGTTGCAATGTGCGAAACCCCCATAGTATAAAAATATAAAAAAATATTCCCCATACGTCAAACAGCAAAACGGAAAAAAGCGTCCAAATGGCGGATTCGCCATTTTTTGTTGCTTCATTTTCCACAAAAAATTACATAAAAGGTGATCAAAAAGTCATACACACTCCGAAATGCTATCAATAAAAAGATAAGATTATGACACAAAAAATGAGCTGCCATACAGCTCTGTACATATAATTACAAAAAATGTATAGGGGTCAAAACATGGTGACAAAAAAGTGATTTTTTTTCCCACTTTTGAATTTTTTTTCACTATCAAAACGCAAGAAAACTTATACATATAGGGTATCGCCGGATTCGTAATGACCTGTAGAGTACAAGTAAACAGTCAGTTTTATCGAACGTCGGAATTTAAAAAGCCACAAAACTGTGGTGGAATTGCTTTTTTTTTTGCAATTTCACCCCATTTGGATTTTTCTTACCGCTTCCCACTACATCATATGCAATATTAAATGGTGGCGTTGGAAAGTACAACTTGTCCCGCAAAAAACAAGCCCTCATATGGCTATGTGAACTGAAAAAAAAAAAGTTATGGCTCTGGGAAGGCAGGGAGCGCAAAGCGAAAACTCAAAAAATAAAAAACCTCCGGTCCTTAAAGGGTTAAATCCACATTGTGTAATTGCACAAAAAAAAAATATTCCTTTAGATATCAAGTATAAACAGCTAAAATTAAACCCCCCATGACTGACAGCTACTGTTAAAAGGGCAATAAAAGACAAAAAAAAGGGCATTTAAAAAAATAGAAATCTGAGAGGTCAGCTGTATAGTTTGTAATTGGATTGAAAACTGTCTGAAGCACCGTGTCCAGAGAGTTGTGGTTAATCATTCCTATTCAGAATGTTCCCGTGTTATAAGTGGTGTACCCCAAGGTTCAGTGCTGGGCCATCTATCATTTAATTTATTAATTAATGATATCGAGGACGGGATTAATAGCACCATTTCTATTTTTGTAGATGACGCTAAACTGTGTAGCACTCTGCAGTCTATGGAAGATGTCCATAAACTACAGCTGACTTGAACACTTTCAATTATTGGGCATCAACTTCACAAAAGAAGTTCAATGTGGACAAATGTAAAGTTATGCATCTTCGTAGTAATAATCTCTGTGCTTCATATGTCCTAGGGGATGTAACACTGGGGGAGTCACTTATAGAGAAGGATTTGGGTGTTCTTGTGGATGGTAGATTAAATTATAGCATACATTGTCAATCAGCTGCTTCTAAGGCCACCAGGATATTGTCATGCATTAAACAAGGCATGGACTCGCGGGGCAGGGATGTGATATTACCAGTTTACAAAGTGTAACGTGGTGCGGCCTCATCTGGAATATGCAGTTCAGTTCTGGGCACCAGTCCATAATAAGGACGTATTACAGGTGGAAAAAGGGTGACTAAACTGATAAGGGGTTTAGATGAATTCTTAAAAGTAAACAACATTAAATGGGTATTCCCATCTTGCTATTTCATTCTCACCAGCAGCCAATTCTGCATTCACTACCTGGTTTCCTGCTTCTAAGGCCGGGAGGGCTTAGGCAGTTGAGTGAAGGCCGGCCACGCCTCCTTATGACATCACACAGAGTGCTCAGTCATTCCGTGCTCGTTCATGAGGAATGTATGACTCATTACTCTGGCAGCCTGCAGTCTCTGGGAAGCAGCTTCTGCTGTTGAATCCTCACTCTCAGAGCTTTTTTTTTTTTACACAGTAAGGCCTAATTTACATGTCCGTAGTGTTTTGCGGATCCGCAAAACACCTTGCCACCAGCCCTATAGAGATGCTTATACTTGTCTGCAATTGCGGGCAAGAATAGGACATGCTCTATATTTTTGCAGAGCCGCCATCCGGAAGATCGGCGGCGCGCTCTGCAAATGCGGATACAGAGAGCACAGTGTGTGCTCTCCGCATCCATCACGTACCCATTCAAAATGAATGGGTCCGCACCCGTTCTGCAAATTTGCGGAACGGTTGCGGTCGTAGATTGCGGACGTGTGAATTAGGCCTAAAAGGTCACTGTCCTGCAGTCTAGTACAGTTTTACACACAGAACCTGTCTTATCTTTTACAAACCCATTCTGTGCAGCTAAACAATAATTCACCACTACACATTAGCCCACAAGCAAGTCAAGTAGTATCCATATGTTTTGTGCATTTGACTCCCATAAAACATGACCACCCCCCACTGACCAGCACGGATAAAGATATTTTTCTAATATAGCTCTACTACACTAGTGTATAAACCTTGGGTCTTTTATCTGTATACATGAATATACAGCTCTGCTACATCTGTATTCTCCTCCCCCACAAGCAAAGGTTTCAGCTCTGCTACATCTGTCTTCTCCTCCCCTACAAGCAAAAGTTTCAGCTCTGCTACATCTGTCTATTCCCCTCCCCCAGTCAGCAATATAGCTTTGTACATATAGCTCTACTGCCCTGCTATATGTCATAGATTGAAACCTACCCACTTATACTAGTATAGTAAGCTGCTACATCAGCATACACATTACTGCAGCATTTTCACACAGCAGAGCCGTGTATGTTGATGTAGCACCTTACTTTAGTTATTAGGGTATATTTCGGTTTCTGTCTACTATATACAGCAGGGCAATGTATGTAGCTAGACAGCCACATTGCTCGTGGGGGAGGAGAATAGACCGATGTAGTAGTGCGGTATATCAAGCGGTTCAGTCGCATTGCTGGAGGAGAACCAAACACAGATGTAGTCGATATAGAATACACTAGTGTATAAACCTTATATCTATAGCTCTCCGCATCACCGCCGGCCCCATTCACACTGAATGGGTCCGCGTCTATTCCGCAGAATTGCGGAATAGATGCGGACATTTTTGCGGACGTGTGAATGGGGCCTTACTTTGCAAGCACTCCTATGTCCTTTCCCCTCTTTTTTTTTGCACGTTTTTTGGCAGAGATTTTTTCATCCACATTGATCGATGCGAATGAAGAAATCTGTGCCGTTCGCTCAATATAAGGAGAATAGCAGAAACTCCTAATGCTGGTCATACATGTACTGATTGTACTACCCTGGCATTTGAGGGTCTTCACAAACACCCCACAAATGACCCCATTTCGGAAAGAAGACACCCCAAGGTATTCGCTGAGGGGCATATTGAGTCCATGAAATATTGAACTTTTTGTCACAAGTTAGCGGAAAGGGAGACTTTGTGAGAAAAAAAAAAAAATTGCGCTAACTTGTGCCAAAAAAAAAAATCTTCTATGAACTCGCCATGCCCCTCACGCAATACCTTGGGGTGTCTTCTTTCCAAAATGGGGTAACATGTGGGGTATTTATACTGCCCTGGCATTTTAGGGGCCCTAAAGCGTGAGAAGAAGTCTGGAATCCAAATGCCTAAAAATGCCCTCCTAAAAGGTAGTCATTGGAATTTGGGCCCCTTTGCGCACCTAGGCTGCAAAAAAGTGTCACACATGTGGTATGGCCGTACTCAGGAGAAGTAGGGCAATGTGTTTTGGGGTGTCTTTTCACACATACCCATCCTGTGTGTGAGAAATATCTCTGTAAATGACAACTTTTTCCATTTTTTTATACAAAGTCGTCAATTTACAGAGATATTTCTCTCACCCAGCATGGGTATATGTAAAAATACACCCCAAAACACATTGTCCTACTTCTCCTGAGTACGGCGATACCACATGTGTGACACATTTTTGTAGCCTAGAAAGGGGCCGAAAAGGGGCCGAAAGTCCAACAAGTAACTTTAGGCTTTACAGGGTTGCTCACAATTTAGCCCCACCCAAAATACCAGAAAAGTAAACACACCCCACAAATGACCCCATTTCGGAAAGTAGACACCCAAAGGTATTCACTGAGGGGCATAGTGAATCTGTGGGAGCTTTTTTTTTTTTTGCCAGAAGTTAGCAGAAATGGAAACTTTATTATTATTTTTTTTATTAATTTTTTTCCTCAGAAAGTGTAATTTTCCGCTAACTTGTGAGAAAAAATGAAATCGTACATGAACTCACCATGACCCTCCGCGAATACTTTGGGGTGTCTTCTTTCTAAAATGGGGTCATTTGGGGGGTATTTATGCTATCCTGGCATTCTAGCACCTCAAGAAACATGACAGGTGCTCAGAAAGTCAGAGCTGCTTCAAAATGCAGAAATTCACTTTTTTGTACTATAGTTTGTAAACGCTATAACTTTTGCTCAAACCAATAAATATACACTTATTGGATTTTTTTTTTATCAAAAAACATGTCGCATAATAATGTCTGACACAAACTTGTATAGAAATGTGATTATATTTGAACAATTTTACCAGAAAAAGTTAAAAATACACTTTTTTTGAGAAAATTGCGGCCTTTTTTTATTAAAAAAATCAGAAAAACGAAAAATCTCAGCAGCAATCAAATACCACCAAAAGAAAGCTGTATTTGTGAGAAGAAAAGGAGGTAAAATTCATTTGGGTGCCAAGTTGCGTGACCGAGCAATAAACCGTTAACGTTGTGAAGTGCAGATTTGTAAAAAAAAAGGGCCTGGTCACTAGGGGGGTATAAACCTGTGGTCATTAAGTAGTTAACTATGTAACATTTTAATTTACTATTACCTGTAAAGTGAATATCTGGGTTTTTTGGGTTACCTTGGTTTATGTTTGTATGTAATAGGTTCTTGTTACCAGCAGTTCTATTTTTCATCGGTTCATCGGTGTATAGTTCTGCCCAGTCTTCTTCCTACTTTCCTCACTAACCCCAGCCCCGACTAAATCCCCACTGCCCTCTCCTATATCCCACTCTCTATCTACACTATCTCATTAGTAGTACTACCCCCTTATTAGTATAATGCCCCACCATCCCCCCAGATCCTAGTTTAAAAGCTCCTCAAACCATTTAACTATTTTTTCCCCCAGGGCAGTTGCAACCTCCCTACTTGTAGTGCCTGTAACCCACAGAGATGTCGGCCCAGTTCTCCATGAACCCAAACCCTTCCTTCCTGCACCTGCTTGTGAGCTACTTATTTAACTCCCGTTGTCTCTCTGGTGACGCTCGTGGCACTGGTAGTATTTCTGAAAACACTACCTTAGAGGTCCTGGACTTGATCTTATTGATTTATACAAAAACCTAGAAAAGGATTCTACACGGTAAGAGCAGTGAGACTGTGGAACTCTCTGCCTGAGGAGGTGGTGATTGTGAGTACAATAAATGAATTCAAGAGGGGACTGGATGTATTTCTGGAGTGTAATAATATTACAGGCTATAGCTACTAGACAGGGGTCGTTGATCCAGGGAGTTATTCTGATTGCCTAATTGGAGTCGGGAAGGAATTGTTTTCCCCTTAAGTGGGGAAAATTGGCTTCTGCCTCACAGGGGGTTTTTGCCTTCCTCTGGATAAACTTGTAGGAAACAGGCCGAACTGGATGGACAAATGTCTTTTTTCGGTCTTATATACTATGTTAATATGTTCCAGCTCAGGACTAACCTCCAAGGCACTTTTCCCTCTACCCCTTGTTCCTACATTAACGCCAGTGCTGACCTGATAGTCCTGATCTTGCCCTCTTCCTCCTTCTACCTCCATTTCACTGACCCCATTCAGTTTCTGCACAGTGAGGTCTAAATCTTTCTCCAGTTTTGCAATGACCAAAAGTATTTCAAGCTGCTTATTTAGATCCAAATTTTGGGCTTCAAAATATGCAACATGATTGCATCAAGTGCAAATGTATTCACCCTCGGATGGCACTTCAAGGCATGCATACATTGCACAGGGCACTTACTTAGTAGCATTGTCCATGGAGCACATGTTTAAATGGGGATAAACAGTAAAGAAGGAAAACAGTAAATATTAGTTAGAATTAGACCCTGTCTGCTGTAGTTGGAGGACTAGCTAGAATCAAGCCAACAACACACAAGGAAAATCTATAACTATATGCAGCTATTTGCAATCACTCCGACAAAATCACACTCAGCGCCAGCACTCCGATTCTTTAAACTCCCCTTATTCACAAGCCCACTTAGTACAGCAAGCCCAGGTAGAGCTGCACCTGTTCTCTGGAGCATCCTACCCCAAGCAATTAGGTTAATTAACAGCATTCACATTAAAACACATCTTTTTAGGATAGCCTATTACATCTCCTATTCTAACTCTTCTCCCCTTCAAAATCACTGTCCCCACCCCCAGTTTGCTAAGATGGCTGGACCATTGCCCAAAACAAGCATTTCTTACCTTTTCTACCACCCCTATCTCCTCATAGATTGTAAACTCTTGGGAGCAGGGACCTCATTCCCCCTTTCTTAATTGTTGACTTATTTGTTACAATATTGTAATTTGAGTCTGTTAATGAATCCTCTGACTGTAGAGTGCTGCTGAATATTTTGGTGCTATATAAATAAAGAATATTATTATTATTACAGTGACCAACTGAGCCACTGTCTGAGGATGCCCCACCATAGAAAAGGCGGACACCTAGGCGTCTGTCCAGGCCATTTGGCAGAATTTCCAGATGGGCAGTTCGGCCCTGCATACAACTTATTGATAATTTTTTACTGCTTTTTTCGTGGGGTGAAATGAACAGTATAACAGCAATTTTTTTTTTTTTTTACGTTGTTCATCATATAGGATAAATAATTTTATCATTTTATTGTACTGGATGCTGTGAACGCGGCAATACCAATTCATATAGTATTTTTATTTAAGATTTCCTAGGTAAGTAAAGATTTGTAAAAAAAAAAAAAAAAAAAGCTGATTTTCAGGGTTTTGTTACTTTAATTTTTGCTAACACTTTTTTTTATACTATGGGGGACTGGAACGTGTAGTTCTCTGATCACCCATGTAATACACAGCAATAGTTGTAAAATGTAATGGACAGATGGGAATAATCCCTTAAGAAAGATTGATGTGCATTTATCCTGCAAATATATTTTCCATTGGCTCCTCTGTATAACTAGTATGCCAGTAGAGAATGGTGATACATTTGAATACATGCACCAACATAAGTATATGTTAGTCTGTAAAATATAAAAAAAGGTCTTCCTTTGGATCAGTATAAAAAGCAATACTGTACCTGCAAAGTTTCTGAAAATTGTATCCGTATTACTGTAAATAAGATTCCATTTATCAAAATTTAGCCAAAATGATTGGTTTTAATAATTGTTTCCACCATAAGTAGATAAAGATAATCATATAAATGAGTCAAAAATATTAGACTTGGTCAATTATTTATTGAATGAAATGATCCAATATCATGGCTGTGATTGGGAAATGTACATTATGTAAAGTTAGTAAATATGTATGTATTGTAAATAAACCAGGTCACCCACTCGCACCTTATTGTCATCCCATTGGTAGAAATCACCTGGCTCTAATTTTACCTACAAATTATCTTCCAATCCTAAAGGTTTACATACTTTTGCCGCTCAGACGTGATACTGGATCATTTTCCTGAGTCTAATATTTTTGACTTGTTTGTTTAATCTGGTTATCTTTATTTACTTGTACGACTTATGTAAAAATCTGATGTAGTTTTTGGACAACTGTATTCATTAATATAGAATATTCACACTTCAGCACTACTGTAGTACTACTATAAGTGTGTGCATATGCAAATATAAATTGCTGATTTAGCTATTTTTTTTTTGTCCCTTATTGAATTTGGAATTAGTAAGAACTTTTTACTCTTTCAGCATGGACCTAAGATGGCTCTGTATTTGTTTGTATTGATGTATAATCACAAGGAAGATTTGACCAAAGAAGACCAAACCATGGGAACCTTACTTATGAGTGCTTTAAAGAAATCCGGTTATAAATGTATTCCTCCAAACGCTCCACTAAAGACGGATCTACTTAAGACTTCCAAAGAGGTCTGAGAACTTTACATTTTTTGTTAGTAGTATGGCTCTATTACCTTTTTATTTTGACCAGTAGTACACGTGGTTATATAAAAGTAATGTACTATCTTTTTTGCCTTCCTGCACCCTGTACCGAACCATCCAACAATCTCCAGTTGCCTCCACACAGCCACCAACCATGCTTCGGCTGTGTTAAAGATAATACAACCGGATCCGTTCATAACGGATTTATTATTATTATTATTTATTATTAAAGCGCCATTCATTCCATAGCGCTGTACATATGTAAAGGGGTACACATACATAATACAGACAATTGCCTTAAGCATAACCAAGACGAGTTACAAACTGGTACAGAAGGAGAGGGGGCCCTGCTCGTGAGGGCTTACAATCTACATGGTATGGGAGAAGCACACAGTAGTAGAGGGTAGGACTGGTTATGGCACTATAGCGGCCACAAGGTCACTGGTTGTAGGCTTGTCTGAAGAGGTGAGTTTTCGGGATTCTTTTGAAGGATTCCACTGTAGGTGAGAGTCTGGTATGTTGGGGTTGCGAGTTCCAGAGTATGGGGGATGCACAGGAGAAATCTTGGAGGCAATTGTGGGAAGAGTAGATAAGAGGAGAGGAGGAGGTCTCGTGAGGATCAGAGATTGTGTGTGGGGATGTATCGGGAAAGTAGCTCAGAGATAGAGGGATGGGACAGGTTGTGGACCGCCTTGTATGTATTGGTTGATATTTTTAACTGAATTCGCTGGGCAATGGGGAGCCAGTGAAGAGACTGGCAGAGGGGAGAGGCAGAGGAGTAACAGGGTGAGAGGTGGATTAGTCGGGCAGCAGAGTTCAGGATAGATTGGAGTCGTGCGAGAGTGCTAGATGGAAGGCCACAGTAGTTGCAGTAGTCTAGGCGGGAGATGATGAAGGCATGTACAAGCATTTTCGTAGACTTAAAGTTGAGGAAAGTGCGGATGTGGGAGATGTTTTTTAGTTGGACGCGGCAGGTGGTGGAAAGAGCTTGGATGTGCAGTCTGAAGGAGTGTGTCAGCATAAAAGTGATACTGAAAGTAATGGGACTCTATGAGCTGTCCCAGGCTGAAAGTGTAAATAGAGAAAGGCAGGGGTCCTAGGACAGAGCCTTGTGGGATGCCAACAGAGAGGGAATGAGACGAGGAGGGGGTGTGAGAGTGGGAGACGCTAAATGTCTGGTCTGTGAGGTATGGTGTGATCCAGGAGAGGGCCAGCTCAGTGATGCCAAGAGATGAGTGTTTGTAACAGAAGGGAGTGGTCAACAGTGTCAAAGGCAGAGGACTGGTCAAGGAGAAGGAGAACAGAGTAATGTTTATTGTTTTTGGCTGTTAGTAGGTCATTGGTGACTTTGGTAAGGGCAGTCTCAGTTGAGTGGTGGGGTTGGAAGCCATATTGTAGCCGGTCAAAGAGGGAGCAGGAGGAAAGGTGAGAGGACAGTTCAGAATGGACATGTTGCTCAAGTAGCTTTGAGGTATATGGAATAAGTGATATGGGGTGATAACTGGACAAAGAAGATGGATCAAGTGAAGGTTTTTTGAGGATGGGTGTAATGGTAGCATATTTAAAAGCAGAGGGGAAGACGCTAGAGGTTAGTGATATGTTGAAGAAATGAGTTAGGGATAAACACTGTGGTGAGGTTAGGGATGAAGTGGAATGGGATTGGGTCAAGTGCACAGGTGGTGAGATGTCATCTGGAGAGTAGAGTGGAGAGTTTTTCTTCTGTAATGGCGGAGAAGCAGGATTTTGGGGAAGAGGACTGAGCAGCTGTGTGGAGGGTCTGTGGGGACTGTGTGTTGAAGCTTTCTCTGATGTTGACTACCTTTTGTTTGAAGTATGTGGCAAAATCCTCAGCTGAGATGAGAGAAGAGGATGGGTGCACTGGGAGACGGAGAAGAGAATTAAACATGTTAAAAAGTTGTTTAGGGTTGTGGGACAGGGAAGATATGAGAGATGAGAAGTAGGCCTGTTTTGCCTAAGCGAGTGAGGATTTGAAAATAAGGAGGGATTGCTTGTATGCAGTAAAGTGCTCCTTAGAATGGGATTTCTTCCATTGCCGCTCAGCAGCCCTTGAAGCTTGTCTGAGTTTTTTGGTCCGGTTGGTGTACCATTGTTGTCTGTTGATTTTTCGGGTTTTGTTGTGTGTAAGGGGAGCAACAGTGTCCAAAGCTGAACTTATTGCGGTGTTATACAGGGTGGTGGCGGTATCTGGGTCTTGGAGGGAACAAATTGAAGAGAGCGGCAGAAGAGAGTCAGAAAGCAAGCGAACGTCGAGATGTTTAAGGTTCCTGCGAGGGTGTGTTAGTGTGTGGACCGGGGGAGCAGCAGAGGAGATGAGTGAAGAGAAGGTGAGAAGGTTGTGGTCAGATAGGGGGAGAGGCGAATTAGAAAGGTTAGATAGGGAGCAGAGGCGGGTAAAGATAAGATCCAGAGTGTGGCCATCTCTGTGGGTGGGAGCGGAAGACCACTGTGAGAGGCCGAAGGAGGAAGAGAGCGATAGGAGTTTAGAGGTGGCTGAGTGGCAGGTGTCAATAGGGATGGTGAAGTCACCCATGATGATAGTGGGGATGTCGGCAGAAAGAAAGTGGAGAAGCCAGGTGTTAAAGTGGTGAAGAAAGATGGTGGCTGGGCCTGGGGGGTGGTAAATGACAGCTACATGGAGGTTGGTGGGAGAGTAGATGCGAACAGAGTGTACTTCAAATGAGGTAAGTGTAATGCAGGGTGGCAGTGGAGATGGGCTGTAGGAGCATAGGAGCAGGTATCTGATAGGAGAAGACCAACTCCTCCACCATGTTTGCGGCCGGGTGTGGGGGCTGTGAGTGAAATAAAATCCACTATAAGAGAGTGCAGCAGGGGAGGAGGTGTCAGAGGGTGTCAGCCATGTTTCTGTGAGACCCAGAAAGTAAAGTTTTTGAGAGATAAACACATCATGAATGTAGGAGAGCTTGTTACAGACAGAGTGAGCGTTCCAAAATGCTCCTGTAAGAGGAACCAAAGGAGCAGGGATCAGAGAAATGGTTATCAGGTTTAAAGGGTTGCAGAAGTTTGTGGAATGAGATTTGTAGTGGGGATTTGGTGAGGGGGGCCTGGATTTGGAGAGATATCACCAGCAATAAAGAGCGGCAGAGAAAGTGTTATTAGGTGAGAAAAACAAAGGGCATAAGGTATCTGTTTGTGTTTGGGAAGGAAGTGTTTTATGTTGCCAAAGAGGTTTGTGCAAGTGGTCAGATGAGAAGGTAAGATGGAGGGAGAGATGAATAGTTAATTGCTGGGTGGAGGAATGTTGGTGTATTTTAAGAGGTTTAGGAAAAGTGGGAAGAGTAAGATGAAAGATTAAAACATTGTTTGCACTAACTATTTTTGTAAATACCTTAGGTTCCTTTCTGGTTCAATTCTGGTATAATTCGGTATGTGCAATTAAAGAGTTGCACTTGAGAGATTCAGATGGTTGTATTATCAGTAATGGAAGCGTTTTTGCTGGGCCCTGCCGGATCCAGCAAGAACGCTAGTGTCAAAGTAGCCTTACAGTTGTTTTGTTGTCAATTTGAGAAATTCATTCATATACCGTAATTATTACGTAGCGGTTTTACTCCTTGCTATTGCTATGATTTCAAGGATATGTTGTCCAAGCATGCACCATGAATAAAAAACTTTACAAAGCAAAATTAAAATCAGTTTGGATCTAAAACTTAAACTGTTTTCCAGGAACAGAGAAAATATGAGAATGAAGAACTTGCAAATAAAGCAGCTTGGAAAAAAACTATTGTAAACAATCAGCAAAAGTAAGAATATATATATTTATAGAGATGTGCTTTATTTGCCAATCATCTTGTTACTAATTGCTTCTTTACTGTGAAATGTAAAATGTATTGATTAAAATCTTTTAGGTTGGATCTGCACAAAGTGTTACATGTCAAAAGTCTGAGTGTAGCACCAGTTTAAACATTTGAGGGGGGGGGGCATTTATTATGAATTGTACGCCACTTTTCGGTGTATTAATGTCGCAAATTTTCTGCTCACACCAATTTTACAGATTGCCGAGAAAAGAGGACATTTTCTACGCCAGTTTTTGGTGTCGAAAATGACTTAAATCTATGCCAGCAAGGGAGCTGGCGTAGATTTTACTATGTTGCACGGCCTGCTGGAGGAAGTGCCAAAGTTATGTAGAGGCCTGCACCTCCACAGCAGCACAGAGGAACTAAGACCAATGTCTAAATCGCTGGTCTTAATAAATATCCCCCTAGTTTCTCATATTACAGTTGATGTAAGGGACCTGCCTTTTTTAGGGCTTTCTGACGAAGCATTTTTCTTGCATTTTTCATCATAGACTTGTTTTTTGACAAGTTGTAGTTTGTAGCAGTGCCATTTTGGGATACACATAACTTTCTAATTAACTTTTATTAACGTATTCTGGGAGAGAGATAGGAACAAACAACAGACTGCCACTGAGTTTTTAAGTTTGGCATAAATAACATAATATTTTTCTCTGTCAGTATGATTACAGCAATAACAAAATACAAATAGTTTTTATTTTTACGTTTTACTACTTTTGTGCAATAAAAGTCCTTAAAAAAATAAAGAATCTTTTTGCATCGCTGCATCCTAAGACGCATAACTTTTTTTTTATTTTTATTTCTATGGAGCTGTTTGAGGGCTTGATTTTTGCGGGACAACTTGTACTTTTCATTGGTATCATTTTGGGGTAAATTGATCGCTTGTTATTACGTTTTTTTTTGTGGCGACTATTCACAATTCGCAATTCTGGATTTTTTTTTTCTTTTTTACTGTGTTCACTGTATTGATAATTTACATGATATTTGTGTACTGTGGGTTGCTATGGATGTGGCAATACCAAATGTGGGGATGATTTTATTTTTGCATTTTTTTAAATTGAAAAGCATATTTTTTAATGGAATTTTTCTTAATGTATTTTTTTTTTTTACTTTGTTTAACCACTTAATAGTCCCACAAAGGGCTTATAACAGGCAATCTTTTGAGTACTTATAAAATACAGTGCACTATCCCTATAGTGCATTGCATTTTAATGTCAGCTGCTGGGGTACACTCAAGACAGACTTGGGGCTTACAGCAGGTCCCAGCCTACCTATACACACATCAGCACCCCGTAATCGCATTTGCAATGGGAGACAGAGGGAGTCCGCTCCCTCTGTCACTGCTGACATGCAGCAGGTGCCATTGCCTGTGACATGTAAGCTTTTAGAGTAGGAGCGCAGCTCTCATTTGAGTTCCGAGCCCCCGCTCTCTCCTGCATGCAGCCTAAGGCCCCTTAGTAACTGCCATAAAAAGACGTATTGCTGGGCATTAAGGGTTTAAAAGTCAGAAATATAGAAAGCAATATATCATTTGTGTCTGAAGATTTGAAGCATGTCTTCACTACACCTCCTCACAGTCCAGTGACAAACTCTAAGACTGCAAAGACCCATCCGCTCAGTCAGTCTTTAGCTGAAGATAGATCAGATCAGCAGATGATTAACCCTTTAATTTCTAGTCCTGAAAAGGCCATAAGGGGGTTATTGACCACTGTGGGCCTTTCAGGCAGATTTCCCCCACCCCCCCCTCCCGAGCTGCAGACCAGCAAAGGAACTTGTACTTACTTACTAACCGTCTCAGGGTTCTGACTCTTGCACTCTCTCACTGCCGGTAAAGATCTCTGGTCTCCTCGCATCGGCTTCCATTTTGTCGGGCATGTTCATGAGTGTATATGATGCCGATCATATTATAGTCAAAATAGATGCTCATTGTCTTTAAGAGACAGGCTGAACAAAAGTTTTGCTGTATGGCTGAAACAGGCCAACATGAGGTCATACAGAGTTCAGTCTGTGTAAAAGTTTATACTGAATACAGAGTATATTGTTTTAAAAGTTATTGCCACAGATGTGGTCTTATCTGTTGGGAGTACACTGGATTCTCCAGACATGTCCGTCTGAAGAGAACAAGGCCCATTTATATCATTATGGTCCATAGATCAACAGTAAGAGAGACACTCAGAGAGACGCCTAGAGGTCTATCTTTAGTTTTTTCAATGTCCAAGTTAATCCTTATCTCTGATTTACGATGACGAGGGTCAAATATATATACTACAAGAGTGCAATAGTTAACTCTTTATAGTATGGTGCTAATAGCTTACACAACAGTGCCATCTGGAGACAGATGGATATCATTATACCATCCTCCATAGTTGCATTATGGGTAAATATGATCTCATAGGATCATTACCATATGAGCATATGATTGTAAGATCTTAATCCAGGGGGAAGGTAATGTAAGATAAGGATTGGGATATTTACTGTTGGAAGAAAGGGGATTTCCAACAAGCAAAGAACATTGCAACATTCCAGGATTCAGCATTGTCATCATCATCATGATCATAGCCAGAACACCCAAGAGAGAGGGGGCTATCAATATAAAAGTCATGGTGAAACATGCGATGATGGACCACCCAGCTTTCCTAGGAACAGAAGTGATGTATATAATTTAACTTCTTGTTTTGATATCCTAACCAAATAATAGCTTTGTTATAATGTGACAAGTTACTTCTACCCACATGTATTGCTAAGCTTATATTGCTTTATATCGATAACATTGTGTTTTTTTTACTTATTTTAAGCTTGTAATGCTTTATATCAACTCCATATATATTCATTTGCATTTATCATTGTGTTTATTTATGTTTATAACCTTGTAACCAATAAATTTGCATATTTTTATAATACTTGTGTATTATTGTATAATGCAGAACTTCATCTTTAGCATTAATGTCATCTCACATGAAAAGAACTTTGATTGGATTATCTACAATTCACCAGGTCATGATTTCTAGAAGTTATGAAAAATTAATGGTTAATTATTTTTATGTCCATACTTAATAAATCTTAATTGAATTATTATTATCCCGACAATTTTGACGTGGATCATGTGGCCAATCCAGCTTATGACTGGCTTTAGTGGTGGTTTGTCCACCATGCCTCATGTCACTGGGTCACATGGTGACTATCTAGATGTTGATGCAGAGAGACTGGAGATCTGCAACCATGGCAGCCGTGGGGAGCAAAGGAACCGGAACCCAGCAGCAGAGATCAGGTAAGTATGATTCCCTCTACACGACCAGCCACGCTGGTCTGCCAAAAATGGCTCCCAGGGGTGAACATCTCCTTTAATGACCAGACACTGTTTTGTGACTTAGCACATGTAGTGTTTTAACTGTTGTAAAGAACCAATCAAATCCCTCCTGGCAGCTATCAGGCCCAGCCCATCCCCACCATGTTCCTCTATATTCTGTTGAAGATATAATGTTTCCTCTAAAGGAACAGGAGTGCAGATATATAGAAGGTAATTAGTGGCAGTTATATAAAACTTCCATCTCACACTGCCTGTCTGTACTATCTGTGTGTGCTGACTCTAGTTTGTTTCTTTGAAATATACCTGCATGTAAGAGCTAATAGAGGAGAGTGATGACAGGACAGAGAGGGTAGACTGGCTCAAGCAGCGTTATATATTACTAGACATTATACCCAATACAATAACGGGCACTAGACCCCCCCCCCCCCAGTGTCATCCACAGATCCCCCTCAGTTTCATCCACAGATCCCCCCTCAGTGTCATCTACAGATCCCCCCCCCTCAGTGTCATCCACAGATCCCCCCCTCTGTGTCATCCACAGATCCCCCCCCTCTGTGTCATCCACAGATCCCCCCCCCTCTGTGTCATCCACAGATCCCCCCCTCAGTGTCATCCACAGATCCCCCCCCTCAGTGTCATCCACAGATCCCCCCCCTCAGTGTCACCCACAGATCCCCCCCTCAGTGTCATCCACAAATCCCCCTCAGTGTCATCCACAGTTCCCCCCCTCAGTGTCATCCACAGATTCCCCCCTCAGTGTCATCCACAGATCCCCCCTCAGTGTCATCCACAGATCCCCCCTCAGTGTCATCCACAGATCCCCCTCCCTCAGTGTCATCCACAGATCTCCTCCTCGCCCAGCGCCACCTCCTAGCTAATTTATTCACTGCACTTGCCTCTGAAATTGAAGAGAAGAGCTGTAATCTCTTCAATTTCAGAGGCAAGTGCAGTGAATAAATTAACTACGAGGCGGTGCTGGGTGGGGAGGAGCAGCGCCGGCAGCCCGGGCCCCCAGTGGCGTAGGGCCCCATAGCCATTGCTATGGCGTTTCCTACACCACTGAATAGGATGCCACACATGTAGCGTCCTTGGAGTGTGTGCTGATTGGTCTGTGCGCCGCGCATGCACACTTGACAAATCGGCACACATGGACACCACGCACATAGGGATTTTATTAGTATAGATAAGAAGGTATCAAATGGCAGACAAACCACAAAGTGTACATCAAATTAAACATGTATATGCAAGCCATATACGGGATCCTCAATCTTATTCTTTAATGGCCTATCCTGCACTATATATGCAAAAAAAATAAAAAAAATATGTTGGATGACCCAAATAGAGTCTGTGGCATTTTTTATATTGACACTTTTTTTTATGAATTTTGTATCTGTTTTTAGTTTGATTTGGGAAAACTGCAAAAAAGTCATTTTTCCAAACTGTAGTTTCTTATTTTTTAGATATGCAAACTGACACTAAAATAAATTATTAAAATGAATAACTTATTTTGTGTCGGTTATTTTAATATGTATGGTTTCACGTGCATGGGGCGACTATGACAATGGATTTAGTTGTCATGTTTTGTTTTATTGTATCCTATTATAGATTTTTTACTATAATGGGTCACTTTTTGGGGAGCCCACTGGAGGGGTACCTAATAGGGAAAGTGGCACTGAGCACTTTAAGGAAAGAAAACGGCGGAACAAGTAATAAACCATTAGTGACAGCTAGGACCTTGATCTGCTCCTGCTAGATGGCTAGCAGGAGCAGGATCATTAACCACTTCCAAACCAGGCCATTTGCCCCCTTCCTGACCAGGCCCAATTTTGCAAATCTCATGTGTCACTTTGTGGTAATAACTTTGGAAAGCTTTTACTTATCCAAGCCGTTAAGAGTTTGTTTTCTCATGGCATATATCATGTTAATGGTAAACTTGAGTAAATATGTTTTACCTTTATTTATAAAAAAAAATCAAAAAGTTAACAAAAACTAAAAAATTAAGTGTTTTCTAAATTTGATTTTCTCTGCTTTTAAGACAGATAGTGATACCTCATAAAATACTCATAAATTGACATTCACCATATGTCTACTTTATGTTGGCATCATTTTCATAATGTAATCTTATTTTTTTAGGACGTTTGAAGGTTTAGAATTTTAGGAAGCAATTTTTGAATTTTTTTAAGAAAATTTCCAAAATCAACTTTTTGAAAGTTCAGTTCTGAAGTCACTTTGAGAAGCTCACATAATAGAAACCACCCATAAATGACCCCATTTTAGAAACTACAACCCTCAACCTATTCAAAACTGGTTTTAGAAATGGTGTTAACCATTTAGGTATTCCACAGGAATTAAAGCAAAATAGATGTGAAATCTCAAAATTTCACATTTTTTTCAGATTTTCCATATTAATCAATTATCTTCCTGTAACACATCAAGGGTTAACAACAAAACAAACCTTAAAATGTATTACCCTGATTCTGGAGTTTGCGGAAACACCCCACATATGGTTGTATACTGCTGTATGGGTACATGGCAGGGCACAGAAAGCAATGAGCGCCATATGGTCTTTGGAGGGCAGATTTTGCTGGAATGGTCTTAGTGCACCATGTTGCATTTGAAGAGACCCTCAGGTATCCCCACAGTGAACACCCACAAAAAGTGACCACATTTTGTAAACTACACCACCCAAGGAATTTTTAAAGGGGGGAATTAAGTGAGCACTTTGACGCAACAGGCATTTTATAGAATTTATAATACTTGGCTGTGAAAATGAAAAATTCCTTTTTTTTTTTTAAAAGAAAATTGTGCTTTAGGCCCAACATTTCTTTGTCACAAAAGATAACAGGAGAATATAACCCCCCAAAAAAAAAAAAAAAAAAAAATTTGCAACCCATTTTCTCTTGAATACAGTAACACCCCAATTGTGGTCATAAACTGTTATAGGCGGATATGCCAGGGCTCAGAAGGGAAGGAGCATCAACTAGATTTTCTAATATGGAATTTATTGTCCTGGTTTTTAAGGGCGGTAACTTTTTAAATTTTTTGTTGACTGAGCTACATGGGGGCTTATTTGTGCGGGACAAGCTGTAGTTTTCATTGGCACCATTTTGGGGTACATTTGGCTTTCTGGTTGCTTTTTATCTCATTTTTTTGGGAGATGAAGTCACAAAAAAGCTGTTTGGTGTCATTTTTCTATATATTTTTTACACCGTTCACTTTATGGGGAAGATCATGCGATCTTATATTAGATCCAGAGGTTGATATGGCCCATAAAAGGTAAGAATTAAAGTTAGGGACCACTCATAGAGGCAACCGTGACGTGGTGGGTGGCTTACATAATTTGGCCAAAATATAAACTAATGCCTCTTCTAACATCCAGCATAGTGGCAGGACGGAGCTCTAGCTGCAGTGTGCCATTGCACCTTTGTTTTTACGTTTGTATTTCACCATAGCAACGTGCACCTGCGTATTGGGTTGTGCTGACTGCAATCCCCATTATATTAGATCCAGTCGTTACAGACGCAACAATATGAAATTTGTCTAGGTTTTATTTATTTTTTGTTTTTTAAAAAAAAAACATTTTTAGAAAAAAATCATGTTTTTGTGTTGCAATTTTCTTAGTCATTTATATATATATATTTTTTTTCCGGCTATGGTCTTGTGTGGGGGCTAATTTTTTGCGGGATGAGGTTCCATTTTTATTGCTACCATCTTGGGGTACATATGACTTTTTACGACTTTTTAAAATTTGTTTTGCCGTAATGTTTGTTTATTTTTTACAGCATTTACTTGATGGGGTAGATAATGTAATATTTTTATAGCCGATATATATAGCCGATTGTTACGGATGCGGTGATATCAAATATGTCTATTTTATTTATTTATTTTTCTATTTTTTTTTTTATAAAACTTTTTTTTTTTTTTTATTGTACACTTTGTATCCCTCATAAGGTCATACAAGACCTCTGGGGGACATTAACGTCACATTTAATTTTATATTTTTCCTATCGAGTTCTCATGTAACTGGGGCTGACACAGCTGTACAGCAGTATACTATTTTGTACAGCCTGAATACAGGTCTAATTGAGGTCTGTGGAAGACCCAGCAGCTACTGCACTCCCCTGACCCCGGTGGTCACATGACCACCGGGTCGGGATAGGAAACAGCACATAGCTTCCTGATCTGTGTATACAGCAATCTAGAAGGCAGGTACACCCAGGAATGGCCCCTGCCTTCTTTCTGGGGTGCCCTGCTGTCACCGACAGCGGGCCCCCCTGCTTGGCAGCTACACGATTAGCGTGCAGCTGCAATCTCTTTTTAGTCAATGGGCATTTGGGAAGTGGTTAACCTTTGTCATACATTTTTGGAATCTGCAAAAAAAAAAAAAACTTCACCTCCATTTTGCTTTAATTCCTGTAGAACACCTAAAAGGTTAACAATGTTTCTAAAATCAGTTTTGAATAGTTTAAGGGTGTCATTTATAAAATGGGATCATTTATTGGGTGGTTTCTATTATATAAGCCTCTCAAAATGGAAACTAAATTGGTTGTTAAAAAGTCGGTATTGGAAATGTTCTTGAAATTTAAAAAAATTACTTTTCAAATTCTAAGCCTTCTAAAATAAATGACTTATACAAAATGCCAACATGAAGTACACATATGGGGAATGTTAAGTAATAACTATTTTATGATGTATCCTTATTTGTCTTAACCACCTCAGCCCCCCTAGCTTAAACACCCTCAATGACCAGGCCACTTTTTACAATTCTGCACTACACTACTTTCACGGTTTATTGCTCCGTCATACAACTTACCACCCAAATGAATTTTACCTCCTTTTCTTCTCACTAATAGAGCTTTCATTTGGTGGTATTTCATTGCTACTGACATTTTGACTTTTTTTGATATTTTACTTTTTTTGACGAAATTTTTGCAAAAAAAATGACATTTTTCACTTTGTTTTCTAAAATTTGCCAAATAAAACTACATTTCTCCATAAATGTTTATCTAAGTTTATTGTTCTACATGTCTTTGATAAAAAAAATGCAATAAGTGTATATGTATTGGTTTGGGTAAAAGTTATAGCGTTTACAAACTATGGTGCAAAAAAGTGACTTTCTGAGCACCTGTCCTGTTTCCTGAGGTACTACAATGCCCAGACAGTAGAAACACCCCATACATGACCTTATTTCGGAAAGTAGACACCCTAAGGTATTCACTGAGGGGCATAGTGAGTTCATGAAAGTTTTTATTTTTTGTCACAAGTTAGCGGAAATGGATTTTTTTTTTCCAAAAATGTCATTTTCCGCTAACCTGTGACAAAAAATAAAAACTTACATGAACTCACTATGCCCATCAGCGAATACCTTAGGGTGTCTACTTTCCAAAATGCGGTCACTTGTGGGGTATTTTTACTGCCCTGGCATTTTAGAGGCCCCTAAATCGTGAGAATCCAAATGCGTAGAAATGCCCTGTGAAATCCTAAAGGTACTCATTGGATTTAGTGCCCCTTTGCACATCTTGGCTGCAAAACAGTGGCACACATGAGGTATCGCTGTACTCAGGAGAAGTAAGGCAATGTGTTTTGGGGTGTATTTTTACATATACCCATGCTGGGTGAGAGAAATATCGCTGAAAATGACAACTTTTTCAATTTTTTTATACAAAGATGTCAATTTACAGAGATATTTCTCTCACCCAGCATGGGTATATGTAAAAATACACCCCAAAACACATTGCCCTACTTCTCCTGAGTACGGTGATACCACGAGTGACTCTTTTTTGCAGCCAAGATGTGCAAAGGGGCCCTAAAACCAATAAGTACCTTTAGGATTTCACAGGGCAATTTTACGCATTTGGATTCCAAACTACTTCTCACGCTTTAGGGGCCCCTAAAATGCCAGGACAGTAAAAATACCACACAAGTGACCCCATTCCGGAAAGTAGTCACCCTAAGGTATTCGCTGATGGGCATAGTGAGTTCATGGAAGTTTTTCTTTTTTGTCACAAGTTAGCGGAAATGGAATTTTTTTTTTTTTCCAAAGTCTCATATTCCACTAACTTGTGACAAAAAATAAAATTTTACATAAACTCACCATAACCCTCACGAAATACCTTGAGGTGTCTACTTTCTAAGATGGGGTCACTTGTGGGGTATTTATACTGCCCTGGCATTTTAGGGGCCCCTAAAGCGTGAGAAGAAGTCTGGAATCCAAATGTGTAAAATTGCCCTGTGAAATCCTAAATGTACTCATTGGATTTAGGGCCCCTGTGCGCATCTTGGCTGCAAAAAAGTGGCACACATGTGGTATGGCCATACTCAGGAGAAGTAGGGCAATGTGTTTTGGGGTGTATTTTTACATATACCCATGCTGGGTGAGAGAAATATCTCTGTAAATGACAACTTTTTCCATTTTTTATACAAAGTTGTCAATTTACAGCGATATTTCTCACACAAAGTATGGGTATATGTAAAAATACACCCCACAACACAAGTTAGCAGAATTGGATTTTTTTTTGTTTTTTTCTCACAAAGTCTCTCTTTCCGCTGACTTGTGACAAAAAGTTCAATCTTTCATGGACTCAATATGCCCCTCAGCAAATACCTTGGGGTGTCTTCTTTCTAAAATGGGGTCACATGTGAGGTTTTTGTACTGCTCTGGCATTTGAGGGTCTCCGCAATCATTGCATGTATGGCCAGCATTAGGAGTTTCTGCTATTCTCCTTATATGAGATTTTTTTTTTCCGTTCAGCCTCTGGGCTGAAAAAAAAAATGAACGGCACATATTTCTTTATTCGCATCGATCGATGTGGATGAAAAAATCTCTGCCAAAAAATATGCAAGAAAAAAAAGAGGGGCCTGGCATACCCACTTCAGCTCCTATGTCCTGGCAAACGTGATTTCTGCATTCACATCGATCAATCGAACGTTGTGGAGGAAGACATCTTTGCCAGATTTTTGATACAAAGTGTTTGCCAAAGCATATGAACTCCAACACCTCTCCTCAGCTTATATGCCTGGGCAAACGTACCTGTACTGCAGAGGAGAAATCTCATATTGCAGCGTCGCATACACCGACTTCACGTGTCTTCTGACAGCAGCTTCTCTCAGAATGCACATCAGTGCTGCAGCGTTTTCGTCAGTTGGTCCATTGGTCTACCTGGAAAATAAAGGGTGGTTAGGGGAAAAAAAAAAAAGAAGAAGAAAAAACAGGCAGCAGGCTCATAAACTTGAACGTTACAAACTTTATAAAACCTGAACATAAAACTTTTTTTTATGAACCTGAACATCATAAAACTTTTAAAACCTGAACTAACTCAAGATTTTTTTTTCTTGCTACCTGTCTATATTGTTTTTATTTTTTTTACCATTTCACTCTTTATTTTCCTAGCCGAAACCTCTCCTTTCCCATGGGACAATGTGTAAAGTGTAAATCACACAGAGATGGTGCGAAGTACATTATGCACTTTATCCCAAGTGAAAGGAGAGCTTTCTACCGTTTCACATTTCTGCTGTAGCACACCAGCACCCCTATGTGTTAGGGTCTCTCAAAACCTAGTATCCTGAGAGACCCTAGATCCCGAGTGTAAAAACTACCTGTGTCCTGCAATCCCTATGTCCCTAAGTGTACCTGAGTGTGGTACTTCCGGAAGCACTCCCCTAGGCATAGGGCAGGGTGGTCAGGACAGAAATAACGGGTGTCACGCATTATACCACTCCTGCTACAGACACGACATCTTTTTCGGGGTGGCGGTTGGTTTGAGGTACCAGCAACGACACTGGGGAAGTGTCGCTCGTGTAGACTGCTCACTACACTGGGGTTTGGGGCCATGGAACCTCCTGGATACAGGAGGTTCTCGATGATCTCTTCCTGAAATTTGAGGAAGGATCCTGTTCTCCCAGCCTTACTGTAGAGAACAAAACTATTATATATAGCCAATTGAATTAGATATACAGACACCTTCTTATACCAACGTCTGGTCCTGCGGGAAAGCAAATATGGGGCCAACATCTGGTCATTGAAGTCCACCCCTCCCATGAGCAAATTATAGTCGTAGACCGAGAGGGGCTTTTAAGTGACACTGGTTGCCCGTTCAATTTGGATTGTCGTGTCTGCGTGAATGGAGGAGAGCATGTAAACGTCACGCTTGTCTCTCCATTTCACCGCGAGCAGTTCTTCGTTACACAAGGCAGCCCTCTCCCCCCTTGCAAGACGGGTGGTAATGAGCCGTTGGGGAAGCCCCGGCGACTAGGTCACATAAAGATGGTACCCCTTACCGAATAAGTTTGACACCAAGTCCCAGACTATCTTCCCACTGCTCCCCAGGTAGTCAGGGCAACCGACCGGCTCCAGGGTCTGATCTTTTCCCTCATAGATCCGAAATTTGTGTGTATAGCCTGTGGCCCTTTCACAGAGCTTATACAATTTGACCCCATACCGGGCGTGCTTGCTTGTTTGAAACCAAGGCGCCCGGTAAAATGTATTAGGGACTCGTCTACGCAGATGTTTTGTGCGGGGGTATAAAACTCTGCAAATTTCAGGTTGAAGTGGTCTATGAGGGGCCGAATTTTGTGGAGCCGGTCAAAAGCTGGGTGGCCTCTGGGACCGGAGGTGGTGTTGTCGCTAAAGTGCAGGAAACGCAGGATGGTCTCAAATTGTGTCCTGGACATGGCAGCAGAGTACATGGGCATGTGATGAATTGGGTTCGTGGACCAATATGACCGCAATTCATGCTTTTTTGTTAGGCCCATGTTGAGGAGAAGGCCCAGAAAAGTTTTAAATTCGGAAACTTGGACTGGTTTCCACCGGAAAGACTGGGCATAAGAGCTTCCCAGGTTGGCGTTTATAAATTGAGTGGCATACTGATTTGTTTCTGCCACGACTAGGTCAAAGGGCTCCGCAGTGAAGAACAGCTCAAAAAACCCCAGTGCCGATCCGATCTGAGCTGTCTCCACCCGAACTCCTGACTGGGCGGTGAAAGGGGGAACTAATGGTGCGGCTGAAGTTGGGGGCTGCCAATCAGGGTTTGCCAGCACCTCAGGGATTCTAGGGGCTCTACGGACCTGTCTGCGTGGTGGCTGCGATGGGGGAACTATTGCATGTGCCACCGTACCAGCTTCAACTGCCCTTCTGGTGCTCGCCACTTCACCATGTTCTACGGCAGTGCTGGTAGTAGGTCCAGGATGGGCTGCGCTGCTGGTGTATGCCTCACCACGTAATCCGGCAGCGCCAGCCCCACTCTGCTGCCCTTGAAACGGATCCTGCGCAACCTGTGGTCTAGCGACACGGGGCTGGGTACGCCTGGTGCTATCAGGGACCTCAACCTCCTTGTCCGAACTTTGGGTCAGACTGCCACTGCTTTCTACAGGTTCATAGTCTGACCCGCTAGATTCTTCAGATGAGGGTTCCCATTCCTCATCCGACTGGGTTAGAATCCTGTAGGCCTCTTCAGAGGAATACCCCTTATTTGACATTTGGACAACTAAATTTAGGGGTATTCCCTGAGACTACCCGAGAAAAAGAGCAAGCCTGTCTTACAAATGGGAGGCTAGCGAAGTACAGGAAGCCGCTGCGATTGATAAAAAAAGATCAAAACTGATTTTTTTTTATCGCTGCAGCGCTTGTGAAGTGATTGTGCAGTGATAAAAAAAACTTAACAGTTGCTTGAGGCCATTGGATCCTTGTGAAGCGGGATAACCTTTTGGGAGCACACGGCAGTACCTTGCTGAGATAGAGTATCGGAATTGAAGCAGCGTGTTTCCACCTTATCTATTGATTAGGAGCATATCCTAGCTACCGATTTAAGGCTCTGCATGTTTTGTTTTTTTGTTTTTGTTTTTCGGTCTCTCTTTTTGCATTTCAAAATCCATAACTTTTTTGTTTTTCCATTGACTTACAGTATGAGGACTTATTTTTATGAGAAAAGTTGTATTTTAAGTAACACCATTTTGAGGTACATTGGGTAATTGTCTAACTTTGGAAGTGACAGTGTGAAAAAAAATAACACAATTTAGACATTGTTTTTACGGTTTCATTTTTAAATCCTTCCAGACTCCTGCCATTTTTTCACCTTCCTCACCCTGCTTAATTTTTCAAATCAGACGTCACTTTATTCAGTAACAACTTTGGAATGTTTTTATTTATCCAAGTGAATCTGAAATATTTTTTTAGTGACACATTGTACATCATTTTAGTGGCGACTTTGAGTTTAACCTTTATATAAAAAAAATAAACAAAACGTAAAAAAAAGTGATACCCCATAAAATAGTTATTAATTAGCATTCACCATGTGTCTATGTTGGCATAATTTTGTAGATATAATTTTATTTTTTTAGGATGTTAGAAGGCTTACAATCGTATTGTACAATAAAAGTTTTACAGGCTAGCACTTGAGAATATAATATATCAACCCTATTGAACCAGACATACCATCTGGTAGTGATCATCGTGCTAATTAAAACTATACCTTTCTTTTGTCTGTATAATAAATAGCTGGAGAGAAATATGCATTTGTATTCATATGCAAATGAAAATCTCGAGCATTTAGAGGCAGGGCTGAATATTTTGATCACTGCTATGTAACACCTCCTGTGCTCTGCGCACGCCCCCCTCCCATTGATTGACAGGGGTAGCGATGAGGCTGAGGGCAGAGCTGTGTCCTAGAGCTGTGTGCTAGAATGAAAATATCACATACACTGTAGCTTCATTACACTGAGATCTGCTCAGAAAGCGAATCTACATAGTACTGCTTTATTCACAGGCACAATCTGTGATTATAAAGACACCAGTAATATGTGTTAGCTTATAGGCATAGAAGACATCTACATTTGGTTATGCTATATATTGGTGGTTAAGTGTTTGGTTTTGTATGTCGAGATCCCAGGTTTGAAACATGGGAGAGATTTCAATTTTTTTTTCTTCAGACATCTTTTTTTGTTGTTCCACATTTGTCC
This sequence comes from Bufotes viridis, assembly GCA_033119425.1. Classification (NCBI taxonomy): domain Eukaryota; kingdom Metazoa; phylum Chordata; class Amphibia; order Anura; family Bufonidae; genus Bufotes; species Bufotes viridis. Next base: position 308,279,566 of record CM065592.1, read on the forward strand.
CATAAGAAAAGTCTTTGTCCTTAATATATTGAGAATAATGTTTTTTTTTTTTTTAGAAAGCTAATAGATATTACTGGCTTCTTTATAATCATATATTGTCTGTGAATAAACCAGTAATAGGTTTTAAGGGGGGGGGGGACGACACTTTTCTCAATATAGTAAGGCCTTATTATTATATGATTATATATTATTTGTTGTAGTTTAGCATTTTAATATGGTTTTGAATACATAAAAACATATTAACCTCATCCCGACCGCCGAACGCAGGGCTACGCCCTGCGGGCGGCCGGCATGTTCCTCCGTGACCCTTCGGTGCGTCATCTCACGAGAGGCGAGATTTGCTGTGAAGGCGTGCGCAGCAGCTCGGCAGTTTTACTGCAGCCTGCCAGCAATGATCAATCGCTGGCAGGCTGTAGATGTTAAATAAATCGCATCAAACAGGTATATCAGACGCTGTTTTGTTAACAGCGTCTGATATACCTGCTACCTGGTCCTCTGGTGGTCCCATTTGCTGGGATCGACCTCCAGAGGACCAGGTAGCTATGTAAAGTACCACCAAGCACCACGCTACACCCCCCGTCACTTATTAACCCCTTATTAACCCCTGATCACCCCATATAGATTCCCTGATCACACCCCTGTCATTGATCACCCCCCTGTATGGCTCCATTCAGACGTCCATATGTGTTTTGCGGATCCACGGATCCACAAAACACGGACACTGGCAATGTGTTTTCCGCATTTTGCAGATCCGCACATTGCCAGAACAGTACAAACACCCCACAAATGACCCCATTTTGGAAAAAACAAGACACCCCAAGGTATTCGCTGAGGGGCATATTCAGTTCATGAAAAATTGAACTTTTTGTCACAAGTTAGCGGAAAGGAAGACTCTGTGAGAAAAAAAATCAATTTCCGCTAACTTGTGCCAAAAAAAAAAATATTTTTATGTGAACTCGCCATGCCCCTCACAGAATACCTTGGGGTGTCATCTTTCCAAAATGGGGTCACTTGTGGGGTATTTATACTGCCCTGGTATTTTAGGGCCCCTAAAGCGTGAGAATCCAAATGCGTAAAAATGCCCTGTAAAATCCTAAAGGTACTCATTGGAGAAGTGGGGCAGAGTTTTGGCGTGTATTTTTACATGTACTCATACTGTGTGTGAGAAATATCTCTGTAAATGACAACTTTTTAAAAAATGTTATACAAAGTTGTCAATTTACAGAGATATTTCTCTCACCCAGCATGGGTATATGTAAAAATACACCCCAGAACACATTGCCCTACCCCTCCTGAATACGGCGATACCACGTGTGACACTTTTTTGCAGCCAAGATGCGCAAAGGGGCCCAAATTCCAACTAGTACCTTTTAGGAGGGCATTTTTACGCATTTTTCTTCTCACGCTTTAGGGCCCCTAAAATGCCAGGGCAATATAAATACCCCACATGTGACCCCATTTTGGAAAGAAGACACCCCAAGGTATTCCGTGAGGGGCATGGTGAGTTCATAAAACATTTTTTTTGGCACAAGTTAGCGGAAATTGATTTTTTATTGTTTTTTCTCACAAAGTCTCCCTTTCCGCTAACTTGTGACAAAAAGTTAAATTTTTCATGGACTCACTATGCCCCTCAGTGAATACCTTGGGGTGTCTTCTTTCCAAAATGGGGTCATTTGTGGGGTGTTTGTACTGTTCTGGCATTTTAGGCGGGGCTAAATTGTGAGCAACCCTGTAAAACCTAAAGGTACTCATTGGACTTTACGCCCCTTTGCACACCTAGGCTGCAAAAAAGTGTCACTCATGTGGTATCGCCGTACTCAGGAGAAGTAGGTCAATGTGTTTTGGGGTGTATTTTTACATATACCCATGTTGGGTGAGAGAAATATCTCTGTAAATTGATAACTTTGTATAAAAAAAATTAAAAAGTTGTCGCTTACAGCGATATTTCTCACACAAAGTATGGGTATATATAAAAATACACCCAAAAACTCATTGCCCTACTTCTCCTGAGTACGGTGATACCACATGAGTGACACTTTTTTGCAGCCAAGATGCGCAAAGGGGCCCAAATTCCCATGAGTACCTTTAGGATTTCACAGGGCATTTTTACACATTTGGATTCTCACGCTTTAGGAACCCTAAAATGCCAGGGCAGTATAAATACCCCACATGTGACCCCATTTTGGAAAGAAGACACCCCAAGGTATTCCGTGCGGGGTATGGCGAGTTCACAGAAAAAAAAAATTTTTGCACAAGTTGAATTTTTTTTTACAAAGTCTCATATTCCACTAACTTGTGACAAAAAATAAAATTTTACATGAACTCACCATACCCCTCACAGAATACCTTCTTTCTAAAATGGGGTCACTTGTGAGGTGTTTGTACTGCTCTGGCATTTGAGGGTCTCCGCAATCATTACACGTATGGCCAGCATGAGGAGTTTCTGCTATTCTCCTTATATTGAGTAGACGGGTAATGAGATTTTTTTTTTCCGTTCAGCCTCTGGGCTGGAAAAAAAAAAATGAACGGCAAATATTTTTCATTCGCATCAATCAATGTGGATGAAAAAATCTCTGACAAAATCAGTGACTGCGGTGCGGTGGGCTGGGCGCTAACTACCTAACAAGTAGCTAACTAACTAGCGGTGATAAGGGACCCTTATGCCCCATTCACACGTCCGCAATTCTGTTTGCGGAACGGAATTGCGGACCCATTCATTTCTATGGGGACAGACTTTGTCCCGCTCGTATCTGGAATTGCGGATTCGCACTTCCGGGTCCGCACTTCCGTTACGCAAAAATATAGAACATGTCCAATTCTTGTCCGCAATTGCGGACAAGAAAAGGCATTTTCTATATAGTTCTGGCAATGTGCGGATCTGCAAAATGCGGAAAGCACATTGCCGGTGTCCGTGTTTTGCGGATCCGTGGATCCGCAAAACACATATGGACATGTGAATGGAGCCTTACAGGGGGGTGATCAGTGACAGGGGGGTGATCAGGGAGTCTATATGGGGTGATCAGGGTTAACAAGGGGTTAATAAGTGACAGGGGAGGGGGAGGGGGGTAGTGTGGTGCTTGGTGGTCCCATTTGCTGGGATCGACCACCAGAGGACCAGGTAGCTATGTAATAGCTACCTGGTCCTCTGGTGTCGATCCCAGCAAATGGGACCACCAGAGGACCAGGTAGAAGGTATATCAGACGCTGTTAACAAAACAGCGTCTGATATACCTCTTTGATGCGATTTATTTCGCATCTACAGCCTGCCAGCGATTGATCATCGCTGGCAGGCTGCAGTATAACTTGCGATCTTTGAGCTGCTGTGAATTTCACAGCAAATCTCGCCTCTCGCGAGATGACGCACCGACGCTTCAAGGAGGAACTAACCTACCGCCGCCTGGATGCATTAGGCGGTCGTCAGGTGGTTAAAAGTGTCCTGTTTGACCCAAGAAGAAGTACAACATCGACTTAAAAAGATTAAAATAGACAAATCGCCTGGACCGGATGGCATACACCCCTGTATCCTAAGGGAATTAAGTAATGTCATAGCCAGACCTTTATTTCTGATATTTGCGGACTCTATACTGACGGGGAATGTCCCACAGGATTGACGCATAGCAAATGTGGTGCCAATATTCAAAAGGGGTCCAAAAACAGAGCCCGGAAACTATAGGCCGGTAAGTTTAACATCTGTTGTGGGGAAAATGTTTGAAGGTTTTCTGAGAGATGCTATCTTAGAGAATCTCAATGGAAATAAGCAAATAACGCCATATCAGCATGGCTTCATGAGGGATCGTTCATGCCAATCGAATTTAATCAGTTTCTATGAGGAGGTAGGTTCTAGATTTGACAGCGGCGATTCAATGGATGTCGTATATCTGGACTTCTCCAAAGCATTTGACACTGTACCACATAAAAGGTTAGTATATAAAATGAGGATGCTCAGACTGGGAGAAAATGTCTGTAAGTGGGTAAGTAACTGGCTGAGTTACAGAAAACAGAAGGTGTTTATTAACGGTACACACTCAGATTGGGCAACTGTCAATAGTGGGGTACCTCAGGGGACAGTACTGGGCCCTATTCTTTTCAATATATTTATTAATGATCTTGTAGAAGGCTTGCATAGTAAAATATAAATTTTTGCAGATGACACTAAACTGTGTAAAATAACTAACACTGAAGAGGACAATATACTGCTACAGAGGGATCTGGATAGATTAGAGGCTTGGGCAGAGAAGTGGCAGATGAGGTTTAACACTGACAAATGTAAAGTTATGCACATGGGAAGGAATAATGCAAGTCACCCGTACATACTAAATGGTAAAACACTCGGTAACACTGACATGGAAAAGGATCTAGGCATTTTAATAAACAGCAAACTAAGCTGCAAAAAACAGCGTCAGCAGCTGCCGCCAAGGCCAATAAGATAATGGGTTGCATCAAAAGGGGCATAGACGCCCGTGATGAGAACATAGTCCTACCACTTTACAAATCACTAGTCAGACCACACATGGAGTACTGTGTACAGTTCTGGGCTCCTGTGAACAAGGCAGACATAGCAGAGCTGGAGAGGGTTCAGAGGAGGGCAACTAAAGTAATAACTGGAATGGGGCAACTACAGTACCCTGAAAGATTATCAAAATTAGGGTTATTTACTTTAGAAAAAAGACGACTGAGGGGAGATCTAATAACTATGTATAAATATATCAGGGGTCAGTACAGAGATCTCTCCCATCAACTATTTATCCCCAGGACTGTGACTGTGACGAGGGGATATCCTCTGCGTCTGGAGGAAAGAAGGTTTGTACACAAACATAGAAAAGGATTCTTCACGATAAGAGCAGTGAGACTATGGAACTCTCTGCCTGAGGAGGTGGTGATGGTGAGTACAATAAAGGAATTCAAGAGGGGCCTGGATGTAGTCCTGGAGTGTAATAATATTACAGGCTATAGCTACTAGAGATGGGTCGTTGATCCAGGGAGTACTTCTTTCCTCTGGATCAACTAGCAGGATGACAGGCCGAACTGGATGGACAGATGTCTTTTTTCGGCCTCATGTACTATGTTATGTTACTAATTGTACATCTCTTCTGGGATTTGAACCTGGGATATCTATATATAGGTAAACCAGTATACCACTAAGCTATAGCATTACTTCATAGAGATATGTGGTGTTTCTATGCTTATAAGCTATCACATATTACTGACATCTGTATAATCATATATTGTGCTGTGAATAAAACAGTAATATGTAGATTAGCTTTCTGAGCAGATCTCAGTGTAGTGAAGATATAGTGTATATGATATTTACTTGCTAGCACACAACTCAAGGACACAGCTCTGCCCTCAGCATGTCTAGCCCTGTCAATCAATGGGAGTGGGGCATGTAAAGAGCACAGGGGGGTTACAAAGCAGTGATCAGAATATTTGGCCCCGCTGTCCCTGAACAGATCTCACAAACGGAAACCAAAACGCCATTGTGAAAGTAGCCTTAGAGTGTTTCTCCAGAGAAGCAAAAAAATGACGAACTTCCAGAAAGCAAAATTTGACCAGCTAAAAGAGGTTATTAGCCTCACTAACTGGGACAATGTCCTCAAAAACGAAAATGCCCCACAAAATAAGATTTTTAAAAACCTCCTAAACTCGATTTATGAGAAGTACATACCTTATGGAAATAAAAGGCTGAGGAAAACAAGACGAAAAAAAACTGTGTGGATGAGTAGAAATCTAAAGGGGGCAATAAACAACAAAAAGAAAGCATTTACACACACAACTAAATTGTTGGTACCATTACGTTGAACAAAGAAAAACCCACAGTGGTTACAAGGGTTAACAGCAAACCTCAATATTTATTAGGCCTCCTACACAGGGCTGTTGTCCCGCCGTGGCCGTATCACTTGCATGGGTCCCCAAATCCGGAGATGCGGTGCGGAAGGAACGGAACCCCGGAACAGAAACACTACAGAGTGCTTCTGTGGTGTTCTGTTCTGCAAAAAGATAGAATTTGTTCTATCTTTTTTAAGAACGGACGGATCGCGGACCCCATTTAAGTGAATGTGTCCGCGATCCATATGCGGCTGGGCCGCGTTCGGTGCCCGTGCATTGCGGACAACAATTTGCGGTCCACAGCACTTACCCTGATTCTGCAGTTTACAGAAACACCTTATATGTGTTCGTAAACTGCTGTATGGGCACATGGCAGGGCTCAGAAGGCAAGGAGCGCTATATAATTTTTAGAGGCCAAATTTTGCTAGAATGGTTTTTGTGTGTCATGTCAAATTTGAAGGGACACTAAGGTACCACTGCAGTGGAAACCCCTTATAAGTGACCCCATTTTGGAAACTACACCTTTCAAAGAAGGCTGTTACAAGGGGTAACTTGAGAAAAATTGCCCTAAGATTTGTTAGGCAATTTCTACTGAATACAACAGCATCCCATATGTGGTGGTAAACTGCTGTATTTGCACACCCCAGAACTCAGAAGGGAAGGCGCGCCATATGCTTTCAAAGGGCAGATTTTGCCAGAATGGTTTTTGTTTGCCATGTCGCATTTGAAGAGAACCTGAGGTACCCTTACAGTAGAAAACCCCCAAAAAGTGCCCCCCTTTGTGAAACTAACCCCCCCTATTAATTTTTCAAGGTGTACAGTGGGCACTTTGACCTAATAGCCTTTTCAGATTATTTAGAAACATTTGGCTGTGTACGTGAAATATTATATTTTTGTTTTACAGGACAGTAACGCTTCAAGCCTAGAATTTTTTAAGGGGTTACAAGAGAAAAAGGACCACAAATTCTCTTACCCACTTCTTACTTAATACAGAAACATCTCACTGGTTTCGTAAACTGCTTTATGGGCACACCGCAGGGTTCAGAAGAGAAAGAACACCATGTATATTAGAGGCCTAGTATGGTGATTTATACAGCACTGGCCGACAACTGCAAAATGACCAAAAAATGGCTATTTTGGCACTAACGGCGTAGATCATATGATATATTTATAGAGCCAGTCGTTATGTATGCGGTGATACATAATCTTTTTTTTTTCTTTTCACTGTATATGGCTTGATGGGGGAAGGCACCTTTTTTTTTACTTGATTACTTTGTAGTTTTTTTATTCTTAAACACTTTTTTTTTTTTTTGCTTTTTTAACTTTTTATTTTTGTCCCACTGTGGGACATCAACTTTTGTGTATTGTAATGCATTGACTGTAACACACTGACAGCATGGACCAGCCTGGGTCTTAGATTTCCAAACAAATATAAATATAGTAAAGCTTATTATCATTATTATTATATTTTTTTTTTGATTAACCCCTTAAGGACCCACGCCATACATCTATGGCGCTGGTGGACGTGACTTAAGGACCAGTGCCGTATATGTATAGTGGGATGCTTGGGCGCAGGAGCTGCGCCCACCCGATCAGCATCACGGACCCTGCAGTCACTGACAGCCAGCCCCTGCTGCATACGCCGGCATGGCATGTTAACCACTTGTATGCCCCCACGGCATACGGAGGGTACCTTCGCTTCCTCAACAGGTCCCTTCGCTGCAGTGGCAGGGACCCGATGGCAGAGAAGACAAGCCCGATGCCTTCCATAGGCCTCAGGGCTTGCCTTCTACGTAAGCCTGTGAGATCCAGCCCTTAGGCTGGGTCTCAGAGGCAGACTGTCAGCATAAAAGCGGACAGCCAATGCATTACAGTACAGGTTGTATTGTAATGCATTGCAGAGGGGATCAGACTCCAGAAGTTGAAGTCCCAGAGTGGGACAAAAATAAAAAGTAAAAAAAAAGTGTATTTCATAATTAAAAGAATAAAGTTTCAAGTAAAGAAAAAAAAAATTGTCCAAAATAGCACACACAAAATTGTAAAAAAAAAAGAAGAAGAAAAATAGACATATTAGGTATTGCTGCGTCCGTAACGATGGGCTCTACAAAAATGTCACATGATCCACCCCCTCACCTGAATGCCATAGAAAAAAATAAAATAAAAGCTGTGCAAAAACAATCATTGTTTGTCACCTTAGATCACAAAAAGTACAACTCCAAGCAATCAAAAAAGTATATGCTCCCCAAAATAGTAACAATCAAACCGTCACCTCATTCCGCAAAAAATGAGCCTCTACATAAAACAATTGGGTAAAAAAAAAAAAAAAACTATGGCTCTAAGAATATGGAGACACTAAAACATAATTTATTTTTTGTTTCAAAAATACTGTTATTGTGTAAAACATAAATTAAAAAAGTATACATATTAGGTATTTCCGTGTCCATAAGAACCTGCTTTATAAAAGTATTACATGACCTAACCCCTCAGGTGAACACTGTCAAAAATAAAATAAAAACTGTCAAAAAAGCAATTTTTCTTGTCACCTTACATCACAAAAAGTGTAATACCAAGTGATCAAAAAGTCATATGCACCCTAAAATAGTACCAATTAAACTGTCATCTCAAACAGTCATCCCAAAAATGCTTTATTATGTAAAAGTGAAACAAACAACCAAATCATATTTGGTATTGTCACGTCTGTAACAACCTGCTCTATAAAAATAGCACATGATCTAACCTGTCAGATGAACATTGTAAAAACAAAAAATAAAAACAGCTATTTTTTGTTACCTTGCCTCACATAAAGTATAATATAGAGCAACCGAAAATCATATGTAGCATTTTTGGAGTTTGTACTCTAGGGGTGCATCAGTGGGTCTTCTACTGTGTGCCCGTAAAGCAGTTTACGACCACATATGGGGGGCTTCTGTAAACTACAAAATCAGGGTAATAAATATTGAGTTTTGTTTGGCTGTTAACCCTTGCTTTAACCCTTGGAAAAAGGGTTAATTATTGTGGAACACCTAAAGGGTTAAGAAAGTTTGTAAAATCAGTTTTGAATACCTTGAGGGCTGTAGTTTTTAAAATGGGGCCATTTATCGGTGGTTTCTATTATGTGAGTCCCACAAGGTGACTTCAGACCTGAACGGGTCCTTAGAAAATTGGGTTTTGGAATTTTTAAAAAAAAAATTAATATGTTTCAAAACTAAGCCTTCTAACATCCCAAAAAAAGAAAATGTAATTTACAAAAAGATCCAAACATGGACACAACTAGACACATGGGAAATGTAAAGTAATAACTATTTTAGGAGGTATCACTATCTGTTTCAAAAGCAGAGAAATTGAAATAAGTTTTTCAAAATTTTTGGTAAATTTGTATATTTTTAAAATATATAAAAATTAAATATTTTTACTCAAATTTACCATGAAGTATAATATGTGACAAGAAAACAGTCTCAGAATGGCTTGGATAAGTAAAACCGTTTTAAAGTTATCACCACATAAAGTAGCGCATGTCAGATTTTTAAACAAATGGCCTGGTCCTTAAGGTGAAAAATAGCAGGGTTAATGGAAGGGGTTAATTGAGAGAGAAAAAATAACTGATTTTTTTAAATACATTTCTCTTGGGAATTGAACATAGGTTCTTTACATACAAGACTAAACACACAGCACTAAGCTGCAACCATTCTTCATTGAGAAAAAAAAGAAAAGGTATTGTTTTAATCAGCATGATGGAACCCTACCAGGTGGTATGCCAGATTAAATAGGGTTGATAATGCTGACAGAGCCTCTTTAAAACACAAGAAAAACTATATAAATGGGGTATCACTGTATTCATACTGATCTGGAGAATAAAGGAAACAGGCCATTTTTACCGCATAGGGAATGCTGTAAAGATAAAACTGGCGGAATTGCTTTTTTTTTTTTTGGAATTTTTTTCTGACTTCCCACTACATTGTATGCAAAAGTAAATTGTAGCATTAAAAAGTACAACTTGTCCCAAACAACAAGCACTTACACGGCTATGTGAATGGAAAATGTATGGCTCTGGGAAAGCAGGGAGAGAAAAACGCAAAAACGGAAAATCGACAGGGCTGAAGTGGTTAAAAGCTGTTAAGATAGGAGTGCACCTGTCTAATGGCTGTTAAAAACGGGTACAATGTACCCATTTTTAAATAAAGGGCCCAAAGGGGTTAAAATGGAAAATAAATCATGTCTTCCACTTGCACGCACAGGGATACTTGCTCCTCTCTGGCGGTAGCTGGACCTGACTCTCTCAGCGTGATGACATTACATAATCAGATCATGCTGCCTACAATGAGGAGTGAGTGACCCTGCACCTGTAAGTGGATGAGTTTTTTTTTTTTTTTTCCAGCACAAGCAGTGTGGGGATCACGAAGAATGCACTGTAACAACTGGGGAGCACAAAAGGGCCCATTAATCATATTGGAGGTCTCTCACGGGGGCAGTAATCATCCTGGTAGCACTAATAGGGACAATAATCATACTTGGCTCAAATGAGGACATGAATTTCTGTATAAACTAAACATCTAAAAATTTAACTTTATTAGAAAAGGAGGTTTGCGATCTGTTGGAAATGCAAGTCTGAAAAAACTAAAACATGGGAGTTGTTCTTTAACTTTTTGTTTGGTGCTGGATCCAGAGCAGTGTTTTGCTTTGTTGGAGGAGATTTAGCAACACCCTGCTCCAGAATTTGGTGCCAAAATGTCGAAAAAGACATGGTTTGCACAAAAAAAGTGTGACTTTTTTATTATTAGCACTTTTGCAAGGGAGGGGGGACCTGTGTGGCCTGACATATTTATCATTACTTACGACAGTTTTATAGTGCAAGCTGGCATAGATTTTAGAATCTGCTGCATGGAGCCTCCGAGATGGTACTGCACACTAGATAGAGGTTGGCGTTAGATTGCCATTCCTAATAAATATCCTCCATTATCTCTGATTGGCAGTGCACCAACGTTATTTGTGCACTTTGCTTATCTTATCTCATGGCTGATGCACATGACAGAGTGTATGCTCAAAGGTATAGACAGAAAGGAGGAAATACATCAAAATGGTGTAAAGGAAAAGTGGCTTAATAGCCCATAGCTACCAATCAGATTGGTTAATATGGGCAACTAAGCCAATTTTTTTTACATCAGTTTTGATCATTCTTAACCAATGTGGTTTTTTTTTTTTGTTGTTGTTATTTGGATCACAATAGCAACTTAAATCTAATCAAATCCGTATGTACGTAGATGAAATTCTGAGGCCTTTTGTAACAGGGCTTCCATCATACGTCAGGGGCTCGATGGACGTCCTGAGACATCTGAATGATGTCTATTTTGCCTCCTAGCAAGCCTCAATGTGGAGGCGCTTTACAGCTCAATACCACATAACAAGGGCTGTGAAGTGGTAAAAACATTTCTTGCAGAGAGGGGATTGCATTTATCTGCGCATAATTACTTAGTGATGGAACTATTTGAATTTGTATTTAGTCACAACTTTTAACTTTTAATCGCGAGATATACTACTAGATCACTTTATTTTCTGGGGTGATCGGCAGCCATTTTGTGACTAGTGGTGCACCAGAACACGCTGCTACCAAGTACATCAATCCATCAATACTAGTTTTTTTTTTGCTATATCCTACATCAGGGGCTTGGCTGTGCTAATTGTCACCCCTAGAAACTCTGGATAGCAATTTCTTATTATTATTCATCGGTTAAATACAATTTCCCAAATACCAATCCCCTAAATCTGGTGTTCTAGCTTTGGCTAGCCAAGTATAATACTGTCTGCTGTCTGGCAAAGGATAGATTATTTTATGTGGTGAAATTCAATTGCCAAAATAGCAATACCATAAATCAGTGGTTTCAGCTGTGGCTGGCAAAGTATAATAGTGTCCGCCAAAACATATATTTTGTTCTGGGGTGAAATTCAATTGCCAAAATAGCAATACCCTGAATCTGGTGTCCCAGCTGTTGCAGGCCAAGATTCATAGTGTCCGCCAAAACATATATTTTGTTCTGGGGTGAAATTCAATTGCCAAAATAGCAATACCATAAATCAGTGGTTTCAGCTGTGGCTGGCAAAGTATAATAGTGTCCGCCAAAACATATATTTTGTTCTGGGGTGACATTTAATGCCAAAATAGCAATACCCTGAATCTGGTGTCCCAGCTGTTGCAGGCCAAGATTCATAGTGTCCGCCAAAACATATATTTTGTTCTGGGGTGAAATTCAATTGCCAAAATAGCAATACCCTGAATCTGGTGTCCCAGCTCCCAGCTGTTGCAGGCCAAGATTCATAGTGTCCGCCAAAACATATATTTTGTTCTGGGGTGAAATTCAATTGCCAAAATAGCAATACCCTGAATCTGGTGTCCCAGCTGTTGCAGGCCAAGATTCATAGTGTCCGCAAAAATATATATTTTGTTCTGGGGTGAAATTCAATTGCCAAAATAGCAATACCCTGAATCTGGTGTCCCAGCTGTTGCAGGCCAAGATTCATAGTGTCCGCAAAAACATATATTTTGTTCTGGGGTGAAATTCAATTGCCAAAATAGCAATACCCTGAATCTGGTGTTCGAGCTGTTGCAGGCCAATTGTAAATCTGTCCATAAAAGGATACCTTTCATCCCGGGCCTAAATACTAGCCCTAAAAGAGATATTCCCCTAAATCAGTGGTTACTGCTGTGCCTGGATTAGTGTAATATGCTACATAAATAAATAGGCAGATAGTGCTAGGTGCCTGTAAAAAAAGGCTTGAATTTGAAATCAATACATTGGGCCAAATATTTTTTTTCTTATTGTGGTGCTTGGTGAATGGTAACAATGAGGAAAACATCTAGTAAGGGACGCAGACGCGGTCGTGGTGGTGTTAGTGTACCCTCTTGTGCTGGGAGAGGACGTGGCCATTCTGCCACAGCCACACGTCCTAGTGAACCAACTACCTCAGGTTCCAGTACCCGCCAGAATTTACAGCGATATTTGGTGGGGCCCAATGCCGTTCTAAGGATGGTAAGGCCTGAGCAGGTACAGGCGCTAGTCAATTGGTCAATTGGGTGGCCGACCGTGGATCCAGCATGTTCACAACATTATCTTCCACCCAGTCTTCTGCAGAAAGCGCACAGGTGGCACCTGAAAACCAAGCCCATGAGTCTGTCACATCACCCCCATAGATATCAGGGAAACTGTCTGAGCCTCAAGTTATGCAGCAGTCTCTTATGCTGTTTGAAGACTCTGCTGGCAGGGTTTCCCAAGGGAATCCACCTAGCCCTTCCCCAGTGATGGAAGACATAGAATGCACTGATGCACAACCACTGATGTTTCCTGATGATGAGGACATGGGAATACCACCTCATCGGAGTCCGCACATCTCTGATGATGACGAAACACAGGTGCCAACTGCTGCGTCTTTCTTCAGTGTGCAGACCAAACAGGAGGTTAGGGAGGAAGACTGTGTAGGGGACGATGAGGTCCTAGACCCCACATGGAATGAAGGTCGTGCCACTGACTTTCATAGTTCAGAGGAAGAGGCAGTGGTGAGACCGAGCCAACAGCGTAGCAAAAGAGAGAGCAGGGGGGCAAAAGCAGAACAGCCGCCTCCAAGAGAGTTTGCCTGCTACTGGCCACCGCCACCAGGGACCGAGCACCCCAAAGGCAGCTTCAAGGAGTTTCCTGGCATGGCACTTCTGTAAACAATGTGCTGATGACAAGACCCGAGTGGTTTACACGCTGTGCCATCAGAGCCTGAAGCGAGGCATTAACGTTCTGAACCTTCGCACAACCTGCATGACCAGGCATCTACATGCAAAGCATGAACTGTAGTGGAGTAAACACCTTAAAAGCAAGGAACTCACTCTGGCTCCCCCTGCTCCCTCTTCTGCTGCTGCCTCGGCCTCTTCCTCCGCCTCGGGAGGAATGTTGGCACCTGCCGCCCACCAAACAGAGGATGTGCCACCGACAACACCACCTGCGTCACCAAGCATCTCCACCATGTCACACGGCAGCGTTCAGCTCTCCATCTTACAAACCTTGGAGAGAAAGCGTAAATTCCCACCTAGCCACCCTCGAACCCTGGGCCTGAATGCCAGAATTTCTAAACTACTGGCCTTTAAAATGCTGTCATTCAGGCTGGTGGACACAGACAGCTTCAAACAGCTGATGTCCATGGCTGTCCCACAGTATGTTGTTCCCAGCCGCCACTACTTCTCCAAGACAGCCGTGCCTTCCCTGCACAACCAAGTATCCGATAAAATCAAGTGTGCACTGCGCAACGCCATCTGTGGCAAGGTCCACCTAACCACAGATACGTGGACCAGTAAGCACGGCCAGGGACGCTATATCTCCCTAATTGCACACTGGGTAAATGTAGTGGCGGCTGGGCCGCAGGCGGAGAGTTCCTTGGCTCACGTCCTTCCGCCGCCAAGGATCGCAGGGCATCATTCTTTGCCTCCTGTAGCCTCCTCCTCCTACTCGGCTTCCACCTGCTCATCCAGTCAGCCACACACCTTCACCACCAACTTCAGCACAGCCCAGGGTAAACGTCAGCAGGCCATTCTGAAACTCATATGTTTGGGGGACAGGCCCCACACTGCGCAGGAGTTGTGGCGGGGTATTGAACAACAGACCGACAAGTGGTTTCTGCCGGTGGGCCTCAAGCCCGGCCTGGTGGTGTGCGATAATGGGCGAAATCTTGTCGCAGCTCTGGGACTAGCCGGTTTGACGCACATCCCTTGCCTGGCGCATGTGCTGAATTTGGTGGTGCAGAAGTTCATTCACAACTACCCCGACATGTCAGAGCTGCTGCATAAAGTGTAGGCCGTCTGTGCGCGCTTCCGGCGTTCACATCCTGCCGCTGCTCGCCTGTCTGCGCTACAGCGGAACTTCGGCCTTCCCGCTCACCGCCTCATATGTGACGTGCCCACCAGGTGGAACTCCACCTTGCACATGCTGGAGAGACTGTGCGAGCAGCAGCAGGCCATAGTGGAGTTTCAGCTGCAGCACGCACGCGTCAGTCGCACTGCGGAACAGCACCACTTCACCACCAATGATTGGGCCTCCATGCGAGACCTGTGTGCCCTGTTGCACTGTTTCGAGTACTCCACCAACATGGCCAGTGGCGATGACACCGTTATCAGCATTACAATACCACTTCTATGTCTCTTTGAGAAAACGCTTAGGGCGATGATGGAAGAGGAGGTGGCCCAGGAGGAGGATGAGGGGTCATTTTTAGCACTTTCAGGCCAGTCTGTTAGAAGTGGCTCAGAGGGAGGTTTTTTGCAACAGCAGAGGCCAGGTACAAATGTGGCCAGCCAGGGCCCACTACTGGAGGATGAGGAGGAGGAGGATGAGGATGAAGCAGGTTCACAGCGGGGTGGCACCCGACACAGCTCAGGCCCATCACTGGTGCGTGGCTGGGGGGATACGGAGGACGATGACGATACGCCTCCCACAGAGGACAGCTTGTCCTTACCTCTGGGGAGCCTGGCACACATGAGCGACTACATGCTACAGTGCCTGCGCAACGACAGCAGAGTTGCCCACATTTTAACGTGTGCGGACTACTGGGTTGCCACCCTGCTGTATCCCTGGTACAAAGACAATGTGCCCACCTTACTTCCTGCACTGGAGTGTGATAGAAAGATGCACGAGTACAAGCGCACGCTGGTAGACGCGCTCCTGAGCGCATTCCCAAATGTCACAGGGGAACAGGTGGAAGCCCAAGGCGAAGGCAGAGGAGGAGCAAGAGGTCGCCAATGCAGCTGTGTCACGGCCAGCTCCTCTGAGGGCAGGGTTAGCATGGCAGAAAAGTGGAAAAGTTTAGTCTCCACGCCACAGCTAACTGCACCACCACCTGATATGGAATGTGTTAGCAGGAGGCAGCATTTCACTAACATGGTTGAACAGTACGTCTGAACACCCCTCCATGTACGGACTGATGGTTCGGCCCCATTCAACTTCTGGGTCTCCAAATTGTCCACGTGGCCAGAGTTAGCATTTTATGCCTTGGAGGTGCTGGCCTGCCCGGCGGCCAGCGTTTTGTCTGAACGTGTATTCAGCACGGCAGGGGCGTCATTACTGACAAACGCAGCCGCCTGTCCACAGCCAACGTGGACAAGCTGACGTTCATAAAAATGAACCAGGCATGGATCCCACAGGACCTGTCCCTCCCTTGTGCAGAATAGACATTTATAACTGCCTCCCCTCAACCATGTATTCTTGTACTCCGGGCACTTCTTTATTGAATCCTCATTTTTTAACTTTACCATGATCTTGCGGTGCAACCCAAAGTTGAATGAACCTCTCCTCTGTCTGGGTGGTGGGGCCGAAATAACTGAAAGTGGCCTTCTCCGGTGGTGGGTGATATGACGCATGATTCCTTGCTGTGGGACCTCTCTCCTCTGTCTGGGTGCTGGGTCGAAATAACTGAAAGTGGCCTTCTCCAGTGGTGGGTGATATGACGCATGATTTCTTGCTGTGGGACCTCTCTCCTCTGTCTGGGTGCTGGGTCCAAAATAACTGAAAGTGGCCTTCTCCAGTGGTGGGTGATATGACGCATGATTCCTTGCTGTGGGACCTCTCTCCTCTGTCTGGGTGCTGGGTCCGAAATAACTGAAAGTGGCCTTCTCCAGTGGTGGGTGATATGACGCATGATTCCTTGCTGTGGGACCTCTCTCCTCTGTCTGGATGGTGGGGCATAAATAACTGAAAGTGGCCTTCTCCAGTGGTGGGTGATATGACGCATGATTCCTTGCTGTGGGACCTCTCTCATCTGTCTGGGTGCTGGGGCCAAAATAACTGAAAGTGGCCTTCTCCGGTGGTGGGTGAAATGACGCATGATTCCTTGCTGTGGGACCTCTCTCCTCTGTCTGGGTGGTGGGGCATAAATAACTGAAAGTGGCCTTCTCCAGTGGTGGGTGATATGACGCATGATTCCTTGCTGTGGGACCGCTCTCCACTGTCTGGGTGCTGGGTCCGAAATAACTGAAAGTGGCCTTCTCCAGTGGCGGGTGATATGACGCATGATTCCTTGCTGTGAGACCTCTCTCCTTTGTCTGGGTGCTGGGGCTGAAATAACTGAAAGTGGCCTTCTCTAGTGGTGGGTGATATGACGCATGATTCCTTGCTGTGGGACCTGTATCCTCGGTGTGGGTGCTGGGCCGAAATAACTGAAAGTGGCCTTCTCCAGTGGTGGGTGAAATGACGCATGATTCCTTGCTGTGGGACCGCTCTCCTCTGTCTGGGTGCTGGGTCCGAAATAACTGAAAGTAGCCTTCTCCAGTGGTGGGTGATATGACGCATGATTCCTTGCAGTGGGACCTCTCTTCAATTGATATTGGTTAAATTTTATTTATTTTATTTTAATTAGTTTCCCTATCCACATTTGTTTGCAGGGGATTTACCTACATTTTGCTGCCTTTGGCAGCCCTCTAGCCCGTTCCTGGACTCGTTTACAGCCTTTTTAGTGCCTAAAAGTTCGGGTCCCCATTGACTTCAATGGGGTTTGGGTTCGGGATAAAGTTCGGGTCCAGTTCGGATCCTGAACCCGAACTTTTTCGGGAAGTTCGGCCGAACTTCCCGAACCCGAACTTCCAGGTGTTCGCTCATCTCTACTTACAATCTTACAGCGCATTGTGAACATTGGCGCGCTGTGTCTATGAAATGCTTATGCTTCTATTCTATTTCTGCTCCTGAGGACATGCCAACCTAATTGCATTGGCACAGCAACGCATTGAGCAGACGCAGTAGAGTATTGTTAAAGAGAATAGTGTGTGGTCAGGACTATTTTAAGTTTTAAACAAGGACACATACTACCTAGAAGATATGTCATTTGATGTTTCCCACATGTTATTATTCTAAGTTGTATTCATTATTGTACGTTGGATGTATGTTAATAAAAAATGAAAATAAAGAATAAAAAAAAAAGCAAGAGTTGCAGCTCTGTGATTAACTAAACAAACACTACTGTTCTCCTGTATCCAGCCTGATTTTGGAACATTGGAACATTAGCAGCCACACTTTGAATGATATTAAAGGGGTATTCCCATCTCAGACAATGGGGGCATATCGCTACAACGAGAACGAAGGGTACAGGTATAACCAGTCAGAACTTCAACTTGCACCTTCAAAGATCAGCTGATCACTGGGTCAGCTTGTAATAGTCACTTTTGAAAGCTAAGAAGTTAAACTGCAATTTTATACCAAAAACTAAGTTCAACTTTATATTCTATCTGCTACAAGCCTTTAAAGTCATGATGTATTAACATATGTTCTTGGCAGTGAAAGTGTTAATGGTATTTTTATGTTTTTATTTTATCTTTGTCGGCAGACTTTTCCAACGTCTAGAATCAAAATTGAAAGAAATTTCCAAAACAGCTGGCGATATAACTCAGAGTGTTTCTTTGTCTCAAGGAATGGAAAGAAAGACTGTTATACAACACATTCGCAATATGTACAAAGTTGAATTAAGTGCAAGTAGGCATTGGCATGAACTTGTCCAGCAAATGACTCATGACAGGTAAGTAATGGCTAATGATTAGATGTTAACTTACACTGTTGAGTGGTCTGTACAGGCTCTAATTAAATTAATGAGATCAGACTGTTGAGTGGGTCATAAATGTTAATGGATGCATGACACCTTCAAAGCCGCATGGCCATTACCAATAAAGACTTGGCGGGTTTTGTTTGGTCGTACTTTTAGGGGCCATTCACACAGCGGGTTTTACTGCAGAACTTTGGCGCAGACAGCTGTGCTGAAATTTAGCCAAAATTTCACAGACAGCCACTTCCTTTCTGCCTCCCATTCCTTTCAATGGCTTAAAGCTGCTACTGCACCAAGAATGGACTTGTCCGTTCTCTGCGCATCCATGGCTTTATGTCTCTGCTCTGTGATCCTCAGTGCTGCCTCTTATTGAAATGAATGGGAGGCAGAAAGGGTGTAGCTGCTGGTGTTTGGCGAAATCTCGGCATGGTTGTCCACCAAAATTCTGGGGTAAAACCTGCCATGTGAGCGACCTTTTATAGTGCTAGCCATCAGTTTCTGTTATCTCATTAATCTTTCCTCATATGTTCTGTAAGAAGCTGAAACTTCCTCAATTAATAAAAGACTATCCTTTGTCCCCCACAAAGCACTTTAGCTGCTTTGATTTGATAAAGGACCTTACGTATTCACCAGGAAACTGAGATGGGAAAGAAAAATAAAAGTAGAAAATGTAGGGAATTAAGAGATGGAACTGAGTGACCTTGATTGTAATAAGGATATGCTGGAACTGTAGAGAGAATGTAACAAAGACCCATATATAGACCCGTTTACAGATCCTAAGAAAAAAAAAAAAAAACTTCCTCTAAAGGGTGATGACAACAATATAGATACTTTCCTACAATCTGTAGTTAAAGAACTTGAAGGGATCCAGGACTCCCCTGGCAATAGTTATCATAGTTAGAGCTCATGCACACGAACAAGTTTAAGTTCTGTTTTTTTTTTTGCGGACCGTATGCGGAACCATTAATTTCAACGGGTCTGCAAAAAAAAACGGAAGGTACTCCGTGTGCATTCAGTTTCCGTATTTCTGTTACGCAACATTTTGAGTCTTGTCCTATTATTGTCCTCAAATCATGTTTTGTGGCTCCATTCAAGTCAATGGGTCAGCAAAAAATACGGAATGCATACGGAACACATCCGTATGTCATTCGTATTTTGTGGATCCATGCCCACTTTGCCCATGTGTTTACTGTTTACAAACAAAAACGGCCACTTTCCCGTGTGCTGTACCTTTAAGGAAAAAAAATAATCTTTCGCACCACGCTCGGCACGTTTGCTGAGCCCATCCCCTGACATTCAGCCTCCTGTCTCTCTTACTGCCAGTCTGCCATGCCTCGTCCTTGGCCCCGCCTCCTCACAGAGCCTGGGAAAAGAGTGCTGAGGAGCACTGAGAGACTTGCAGAAGGACGGCCGGGACCCAGGAAAATAACCAGATCATTGCCTCCTGCAGTCCTCCTTCTCCTGACAAGTGAGTTCTTCTGTGACACTCAGTGCCGCTCCTGCTGTCCTCCCCTCCCCCCTGCAGAATTGGTCTTCAAACTAGTAAGGTGCTTTTTTTTTTTCTCCAGTTGTTTAAAGTTTATCCCCTTCAGGCTCAGACATGTCACAGTGACTGAGCTTCTTCAATTAGCCAAGTAGTGAGTCTCAGCCAGCTCATTTACTTAGAATTAGGACACGCTGTATGATTTAGCATGGAGAAGTCATACTCATCCATTCTAAATCCTTAGAGCGTGTCCTTAGTAGGTGGTGTCAGTAGCACGAACATGTGTTGCCCGTGCCTGTATTGTGGCCTGCAAACAGCTCTTCCACAATACACCGGTAGCAGCCCGTGTGCACTCTGCATCAGGGATGCAAACCCATTCACTCGAATGGGTCCGCAATCACGAAGATGCAGAATGGAAGCACAAATCGGAACTCCACATAAGCACTACGGAGTGCTTCCATGGAGTTTCTGTCCGTGCCTCTGTTCCGCAAAAATATAGAACATGTTCTATTTTTTTGCGGAACAGATGGATCATGGACCCATTCAAGTTGAATGCATCTGGATCCATCCTGGCTGCTGCTCAGACGTTTCCATTCATTGGGACCACAAATTGTGGTCCCTAATGCACGGAACAGAACCAAAACATTAATGTGCAAGAGGCCTAATTCTGAGTCAGTTCCGCAATTTTGCAGAATGTGTTTGCGGACCCATTAATTTCAATCGGGCTGCAAAAGATGTGGACCGCAACAGTTGTCAGTGTTTCCTGCACAGAGAGAGAAAAAAGGCCCATATAGAAAGGATCAATAGGAGCTGTCACTGTGCTTTCTCAATGTCCTGCTTCCAGCATGGCCCAGCTTATGATAAGCCATGCAGGCAGTGCTGTACCCCACTCACTATGCAGTGCTGAGCCAATGGATGGAGCGGACTGCGGCAGACACCCAACTGCAATGATGGGTAACGATGATGACACTAAACCTTGTCATTGCAGTCGGGTGTCTGGAACACAGCACACAGTAATGCCTTATTCACACAGCCCTCATTAACACATCAGTGTTTGGTCAGGGATTTCCATCAGTGATTGTGAGCCAAAACCAGAATTGGATCCTCCACTGACCGAAGACTGATGCCTCATTCACACGGTCAGTGTTTGATTAGTGATTTCCATCAGTGATTTTTGAGCCAAAACCAGGAGTGCCTCTAACCACAAAACAGGAGCAGATCTTTCCCTTATACCTTATCTCTGTGTAGTATTCACTTCTGGCTTTGGCTCACAATCATTGATGGAAATCACTGATGGACGTGTAAATTAGGCGATTTTTTTATATCATAATTATGTATGTATTTAACTTTGGCAACTAAAATTTTTATTTGGCTCCTAAATTTTTCAGTTTTAGGAGCCAATGGCATCTAGGTAATTTTTTTGTCTGAAGCCCTGGGCGTGCGGCGCATATCGGAGGAGACTTTTTCTCATGCCCTGGGCCGCGCATCTCCATCTGCCAGGCTGGAGCGCTGCACTAGCCAATCGCAGCACTCAGTTCACAGCCTGGGAGGTCCCAGGCCATGAGGTGAGCGCAGCAATTATCCAGCGCTCCAGCCTGACTGGATGGAGATAGAGATGCGCGCCCATGTCAAGACTCAAAACCCGGCTAGTGAGAGGCACTGGGGGCTGACGGAGAGGCACTGGGGGCAGATGAGAGGCACTGGAGGCAGATGAGAAGCATGGGGCTCTTATCTGAGGTCTGATTGGGGGTCATTCATATCGGGGTCTGATCTAAGGTCTTATTGGGGTCTTATTTGGGGCTGTTAGCTGAGGTCTGATTAACATTGGGGGTCTGACCAGAGGTTTAATGTAAAATATTATTTTCTTAATGTCCCCCTCTAAAACCTAGGTGCGTTTATGGTCCGGTGCGTGTTATGGGGAGAAAAATATGGTACTTGCTTGCCCCTCCTCCCGATCTCCCCTGCCCTTTGCGTACGCCGCGCGCCGTGACGTCGTGGATGGTAGTGCAATGGGCCACTTGACTGGATTTGCCCCCGGACTAAGGCTGCCAGCCCTCCCCTGCTTTGGAGCTTTATCTGTTGGAAGTACTTACGATAGTTTGGCATCACTAATGGATGGGCTTCCCTCATTATCTTCTAGATGTAAGGATTTATATATTAGTACAGTGATGTGCAATGGCAATTGATATTGGGACATCACACCTCGGCGCACTGGCAATTTATAGCATTACATCACACCTGCGACTGAGTTATAACCTATACGCATCTGATGGTACTGCAGTCCTCACTCTTTTGATAGAATACAACCCCTTCTCATATTCCCCTTTCTCTGACTGAGGAGTTTCTTTTAATATTTGAATATATTTTATTGTTTCTGGTACTGTACACACAAACTAGTTACCATCATATACAGAGGGAGCTAGAACTGCAAATCTATAATGTAACCAAATACCTAGCCACTAACATCAGCCATTCTATACCCCATGTTGCCATCTAGGTTAAGCCTGTTGTGAACAATTCCTTAGGTTACACTTGTTCTCTAATATTTCTGAGCCCCCTGATGAACCCTAGATAGAATACATCTGGGTGGAAACATGTTGAAAAAGTCTAATTGGTTATTAGCCATCCTTTAGTCACAAATTCATTGTGGAATTGATCAGTACTCTACCAGGTCTGTAACCTTTAATATGCTGTTATAGTGTGGAGTATATTTTCTTCACTCCACTGTGTTGTCAAGCTCTCTCATTAGGAAATCGCTACTCTCGAGCACAGGGATCAGCAACCTTTGGCACTCCAGCTACGGTGAAACTACAACTCCCAGCATGCACACTTTCTTGGTTATTCATTTAACTCTCATAGAAGTGACAGGAGAATTTTGGGAGTTGTAGTTGTAGAATAGCTGGAGTTCTGGAAGTTGCTGATCCCTGGTCTAGCATAAGATCTCGTGGTTGAACTATCATTTAATCTTGGTTAGATATGGGTGATCCCACTTTTATCAGATTCCTACCCTAATGAGCTCAGGGTTGTGGAGGATGAGATAAGAAGACAGTGAGATAACGGTTGTTATTCTGCTTTTGGTAGGGAAAGTTCGAGACAGAGAAGTGTCTTGGCTTTTGTAGTTTTGCTGGCATTTTTAAGTTTTTAATGGATTAATATAGGTTATATTTTAGGGAGGGGTTTTTGTAGCATTTTTCTGGTTGCTATGAGTATCTGTTGCCAGCTGTATATTACAGCTGACCACCTGCTTTAACCTCTTCAGTACCGAGCCACTTTTCACCTTGAGTCCCAGGCAAATTTTTGCTAATCTGATGTGTCATTTTATGTGGTAATAACTCTGGAATGTAACACTAACAATTTGTGGATAGTAATCTTAAAAATTAACATTTATTAATATGCTCTAAAATGATAGGCCCCAAAATAGCTAGAAGATATAACACAAATACATCAAAAAGATCCGCAGACCACATATTACATAAATTATTGGATGACATAAATTAGGAGTGCGTGGCGGCACTTAGTAACGCCAGTGTCCTACCGCACCGTGGTCTTAGTCTCGGATGCCAGTAAAATCAGCATTCATCCTCCAAAGATTGACTTGAAAGGGTATGCATTGGGAAGGGAACAGACGGAAGTCTACACTTGCCCTATAATAACCTGTGGTGATAGATATGGACCTAACCACTAAAGGGGGGGTAGCAGCCTAACCACAGGGCACTCGTCCTTATAAGGGCGACCCCGTCCGGAACCTTTCCCTGTATGCTGAAAGCCTAATAAAGCCCTGCACTATTTAGTACTCCCTGTTCCCTACATGCATGTTTCATGCCCATTAGGGACACTTATCAGGGGAATAGTAAAGGTGTTACCAAAGTTTGTGCTGGGAAATGGGGGGTGTACCACTATCCACTAAGGGAGCGATTCCAATGATAAACTGGACCTGCATAAAGAGCTCCCCATGTGGATAAATCCACCACCATAGACCCACTATAAATCAGTAGTGGACCCTCTTATAAACCCAATACTAATAATAAAAATTAGGATGGGAAAAGAAAAATTGATGGATAAAGGAGGGAAGATGGCAGGATGAAGGCTACAGATGTCAGCCCCCCCCACGAACTCCTGTCGCAGAAATGATGTAGTCTGCGGGCAATTCTGCGCCCTATAGATGAAGGGCGCCACTTTTTAAAAGCATGATAATGCCCAGAGTACCTTGCGGGAGTGCGCCAGAGTACCACGCGTCAGTTCCGGCTTCGGGCGACGAGATGCCATACAGTTGTGTTCAAAATTATTCAACCCCCAATGCTATAAAGGGTTTTAGGGAATTTAGTGTACATTTGTAATTGTGCTCAGAAAGAAATCTTTCAAGGACTTTTTAAAGAACCAAATGCAACTAAAATGACATCAATTCTTTTTGTAATACAGTATCAAATGTTTTTTTTTTTGTGATTTCTTCATTGACACAATTATTCAACCCCTTAAAGACTACCACTCTTAAGAACAGAGGTTCATTCAAGTGTTTTCGATCAGGTATTGAAAACACCTGTGGATGTCAAGGAGCAGCAACCAAGCATAATAAGCACCAATAAGGCAGATTTAAAATGACTGATACTCAGCTCCTTCTAGACATTTACTGGTGTGTTTACAAACATGGTGAAGTCAAGAGAATGGTCCAGGAAGGCAAGAGAAGAGGTGATTTATCTTCACAGGAAGGGCAATGGCTATAAGAAGATTGCAAAGATGTTAAACGTACCAAGAGACACCATAGGAAGCATCATTCGCAAATTCAAGGCAAAGGGCACTGTTGAAACGCTACCTGGTTGTGGCAGAAAGAAGATGCTGACTTCGACTGCTGTGCGCTACCTGAAGTGCAAAGTGTTGAAAATTCCCCGTGTGACTGCTGAGGAACTGAAAAAAGATTTGTCAGATGTGGGTACTGAAGTTTCAGCTCAGACAATAAGGCGCACATTGCATAATGAAGGCCTCCATGCCAGAACTCCCAGGCACACCACCTTGCTGTCTCCAAAGAATAAGAAGAGTGGACTACAGTATGCCAAAAGTCATGTGGACAAACCACAAAAGTTTTGGGATAGTGTTCTGTGGACTAATAAGACAAAATTAGAACTGTTTGGGCCCATGGATCAACGCTATGTTTGGAGGAGGAAGAACAAGGCCTATGAAGAAAAGAACACCTTGCCTACTTTGAAGCATGGCGGGGGGTCAATCATGCTTTGGGGCTGTTTTGCTTCTACAGGTACAGGGAAGCTTCAGCGTGTGCAAGGTACCATGAATTCTCTTCAGTACCAGGAGATATTGGATGAAAATGTGATGCAGTCCATCACAAACCTGAGGCTTGGGAGACGTTGGACCTTTCAACAGGACAATTATCCCAAGCATACCTCTAAGTCCACTAGAGCATGGTTGCAGATTAAAGGCTGGAACATTTTGAAGTGGCCATCGCAGTCACCAGACTTAAATCCGATTGAGAACCTCTGGTGGGACTTAAAGAAAGCAGTTGCAGCGCGCAAGCCTAAGAATGTGACTGAACTGGAGGCTTTTGCCCATGAAGAATGGGCGAAGATACCCGTAGATCGCTGCAAGACACTTGTGTCAAGCTATGCTTCACGTTTAAAAGCTGTTATAACTGGAAAAGGATGTTGTACTAAGTACTAAGATTGAATGTCACTTGGGTGTTGAATAAAACTGATAATGATGTGAGCACAGAAAAGACATTTGTGGTTATTTCATTATAAATGTTATGTTATATTTGTCTGACTTACAAGTGCCTCTTTGATTTAATTGTAAACAAGATGACTGAAATGATCAAAATCAATGTCAAACTGGCCAAAACACTCAATTTCAGTGGGGGTTGAATAATTTTGAATACAACTGTATGTGACATCATTGCGCCTAGTCACATGATCGGGACCAACGCGCACATGCGCTGTTTCGTCTTACACCGCCGCAAGGTTCCTGGTAAGGGAAACCTGGCCTCTGATATTGCCAATGGTCCCTCCTATCCTGTGTCACATGGGTAGGACGTGATTGACACGCTGGGTATCAGGGGCACATACCCAGCCGCCAATCAGAATGAACAAAAAGGTATTTAGGGGCGGTCAAACTGAACTGGGAATAGGACACATATAAACCAAAGTTGATAAAGCATGGGATAAGATTACCCCATTAGTCCATTAGTACCTATGAGTAGATAATTAGTGATTCAAAATGTTTCACAACAATACTTAATAGTCCCTAATCGATGTGAAAGGCCAACAGATATTACACCAATATGGACCGTGAGAGAATAGAAATAGGAGAATTTGTACATATAACAAGAGTAATTCATCGACGGGGAATGCTATCTCTATTTGGCTCAGATGAAACATCCAAAATAACTCTGGAATGCTTTTACATATCCAAGAGATTCTGAGATTGTTTTCTCGGGACACATTCTACTTCATTGAAAAATTTGAGTCAATTTATAAAAATTCGCAATTTTCGAAATTTGAATTTCTCTGCTTTTAAGGTAGATGGCGATACCTAGTAGTGATATATAGTGATATATAAAATAGTTGATACTTTACATTTCCCATATAGTAATATAGTTTATAAAGCTGCAAAAAAAGACATCTGTCCATTTAGTTCAGCCTGTTATCCTGCAAAGTAGATCTCCCCTTAGTCGTCTTTTTTTGCAAAGTGAATAACCCTAATTTTGATAATCTTTCTTGGTACTGTACTCCACCCATTCCAACTATTACTTTAGTTGCTTTTCTCTGAACCCTCTCCAGCTCCGCTATGTCTGCCTTGTTCACAGGAACCCAGAACTGTACACAGTACTCCATGTGTGGTCTGACTAGTGATTTGTAAAGTGGCAGGACTATGTACTCATCACAGTTATCAATGCCTCTTTTAATTCAACCCATTATCTTATTGTCCTTGGTAGCAGCTGCCTGTCACTGGTTTCTACAGTTTAGTTTGCTGTCCACTAAAATTCCTAGGTCCTTTTCCATGTCATCGTTACCCAGTGTTTTACCATTTAGGATATACGGGTGACTTGCATTATTCCTTTCCATGTGCATTACCTTACATTTGTCAGTTTTAAACCCCATCTGCCACTTTTCTGTCCAAGCCTCCAATTTATCTAGATACATCTGTAGTAGTATACTGTCCTTTTCTTGTTAATTACATTACACAGTTTAGTGTCATCTGCAAAAAAGTATATTTTACTGTGCAAGCCTTCTACAAGATCATTAATAGATATATGTCTACTTTATGTTGTCATCATTTTGAAAATTAAATTTTTTTTTTAGGACATAAGAAGGCTTAGAATTTTAGAAGCAATTGTTAAAATGTTTAAGGAAATTTTCAAAACCCCCTTTTTTAAGGACCAGTTCATTTATAAAGTCACTTTGTGGGGCTTACCCATAAATGACCCCATTTTACAAACTACACCCCTTCAAGTTATTCAAAACTGATGTTACAGACGTTAACCCTGTAGGCGTTCCACAAGAATAAAAGCAGATTTTCCATTTTAATCTATTGTTTCTGTAAAACAGCAAGGGTTAACAGCCAACCAAAATTCATTATTTATTACCCTGATTCTCTAGTTTACATAAACACCCCATATGTGGTTGTAAACTGCTTTATGGGCACATGGCAGGGTACAGAAGGGAAGGAGCAACATATAGATTTTGGAGAGCAGATGTTTGGATAATTTTAAGTTGCAATGTCGCTTTAGAAGACCCCTTGATACACATCTACAGTAGAAACTCCCAAAACATATCTCTTTTTTGGAAGGACAAGGTGACAGTTTTATTGGTACTATTTTGGGGTATATATTATTTTTGATCACTTAATGTTACGCTTTTTGTGAGACAAGGTAACCAAAAATGGCTGTTCTGGCACTTTTTTTTATTTTTACAGGGTTCTGACAGGATAGGTCAATGTGTTATTTTTATGGAGCAGGTTGTTACAGATGCGCCGATACCAAATATCTATATTTTTATTTTTTTGTTTTACATAATAAAGCATTTTTGAAAATAAATCATGTTTTTGTATCCATTTTCTGAAAGCTATATTTAAAAAAAAAATTCTGCTGATTTTCTCTTTGCGGGAAGAGTTAATGTTTTTATTGGTACCATTTTTGGATACATATGATTTCTTGTTCGTTCAATATTACACTTTTTGGAACAAGGTGACCAAAAAAAAGACTTTTTGGCACATTATTTAAATTTTCTTTTTTTACAAAATTCACCTGAAGGGATAGATGATGTTATATTTTTATAGAGAAGGTCATAACGGATGCAGCGATGCCTAATATGTCTATCTTTTTTTGTTAAGTTTTTAAAAAGTAAAAGTATTTATGAAAATAATAAATCTTGTTTTTGTGTTGCCATTTTCTAAAAGCCATATTTTTTTAAAAAATTATGCTGATTGTCTTTTGTAGAGGCTTTTTTTTGCGGGATGAGGTGACGATTTGATTCGTACCATTTTGGGAGACATATGCCTTTGTGGTCACTTGGCATTATATTTTTTATGAGGCACGGTGACCAAAAATGGCTTTTTAGCACGGTTTTTATTGTTCTTTATGGCATTCACCTGAGAGGATGGATCATGTGATATTTTTATAGAGCAGATTGTTACGGATGTGGCAATACAAAATTTATCTTTTTTTTTTGTTTTGTGTTTTTACATGTCTTTATTATGAGAAAGGGTTTTTATTGTTTACTTGATACTTTTATTTATTTATTATAAAGTACAATATTTTTTTTTTAACTTTTTAATGTTGTCCCTCTATGGGACTTCAACTTTTCAGGGTATGATCCCTGTCTCAATGCAGTACAATACATGCTGTGTTGTACTGCATTGAACTATCAGTGTAGTACACTGACAGTTGCCTAGGAGACCCAGCCTGGGGGCTGCCTTCTCAGCCATCAGGTCTCGTCTCCCCATCGCAGGTTCTCAATGGGAGATGTGGAGGGAGCTTGTATCCTTCTCAAGCCCCGGGTATGCCGTGGTAACCCACCGGATTAGTGTGCCGCACCTGTATGGTACTGGCACTGAAGTAATGTCCTGCAGCGCCATACAGATTTGGTACCCTACAGGTTAAAATTTATCAGATAACTCCATCCTGGCCCAACTGTTAAACATCTTAGATGTGACAGTTATAAATGCGTCTGTCTAGTACACACACAAACTCTGTTGTTGAGGAGGCATGGGTTTTGTTCAATAACATTCATATTCTTTATTGGGAAATACAGGACACACTATGCTGTACACAAAGATTAGCCCAAGGGCTCATTCAAACAACCGTATGTGTTTTGCAGTCTGCAGATTGCGGATCCACAAAACATGGATACCAGCCGTGTGCATTCCGCAAAATGCTAGCCCTATAATAGAAATGCCTATTGTTCGCAATTGCAAAATTCTAATACCACCATGCAATGACTAAACATTACCATAGAGCAAAGGTTGGTTTTGTTGCTATGTAGTGAATAAATGGAGCAGAAAAGAGCATGTTTGACCTGTTACTTCATCAGGACAGGGGAACACTGCATAGGAGATGGCTTCAAAACCTGGCACATTCCCCACCAAGACATTTTTTTTTTATTTTTTTTTTATTGTTGCATTCTAGATAGCCATACTGTGTTTATATTTTTGAGGGTTTTTTTTTTTCTGGATGAGTACAGTATGTTTTTCAACGACACTATATGCTGTTTACAGTATGGTAAAATAGCAAGGTAACTTAAGTCTATTGGTTTCTTAAAATACTGGGCTACTAATATGTATATTGATTTATTTTTTTACATTTTTATAGCCATACATATTTTATGGGAACAATAATAATTTTGTGGGGAGATTTCCTAATCAAAATGCTCCAGAATTATGGTACATTATGCATCAAAAACTATTGTGCATGCTTTGCACCACATTTATTAGCCTGTTTTAGACACATTTCTATCCTGTTTACAGCTTGTTTCACAAGGGGGCATATTGTCTTTGGAAAGTTGGCATGACTTAAAGGGTGTCTGTCACCAACTTCATTTGTGATGTGATGTGCCTATCTTCAGCATGTGCCTGCGAACACCAGCGCCAGCCCGTGCATGCGCCCATAGGCGGTCTGGGCCGTGGGGGAGGGGGGCAATTGCCCCCCGGGCCTCTCTGTTGCCTCACTGTCCCGGCCGGCCGGGCCAGAATGATGTCAGTCAGACTCATTCACGCTTTAGGGCAAAATGCTGCTGTCTGAGCTTTTCAAAAGGAAATCCCTGTGTCTGTCCAGGCCCTGCTTCGGACGGAGGATAGAACTGGACCTCTGCTCAACCTAGGGGCAGGCCTAGGCATATGAAAGGATTTGATATATTTACAAAAATAAGCGAGAAGTATGGTCCAAATTGTGGTCCATATGGTAAAAGGTTGTGTCGGTTTTCCTTTTTTTCTATTTTGTTTTTCCTCGCTCCACCAGGGGGATTTGCGATTGTGGGGTTTGTATCTATGTATTTTTCTTTAGCAGCAGCCCTTTGATAGGGCTTATATGGAGAAAATAGATGTTTTGTGTATTTGATAAGGCTGTCATTTCTTAATATTATGCATAGGTAAGTAAAAAAGCAAAAAAACAAAACTAGGGGCAGGCTGCTGTCGAGGTCATAGTTAAGGGGGCAGTCCACTATGGAGCTGAGTGTTAAGGGGTAGATTGCTATAGAGACCACTGTTAAGGGGGTGGGGTGTTGTAGAAATCATTGTTAAGGAGATTGGGTACTGTTGAGGTCACTAATAAATAGGCGGCCACTGAGGAGGTCACTGTTAAGGGGGTGGGATGCTGTGGAGGTCTCTTAAGGGGACAGGGACAGTGGAGGTCCCATTTAAAGGGACAGTCCGCTATGGAGTTCAGTGTAAAGGGGCAAGGTGCTTTAGAGGTCACTGTTAAGGGGGCGGTTATTGTGGAAATCACTGTTAGTGAGACAGGGTACTGTGGAGGTCACTAAAAAAGGGGCAGGCCGCTGTGGAAGTCACTGTTAAAGGGATGGGCACTGTGGAGGTCACTGTTAAGGGAGGAGGGGAGTGTGAAGGCCACTATTAAAGTGGCAGTGGGGTACTGTGAAGTCACTGTTAGTGGAGCTGGGTACAGTGGAGGTCACTGTTAAAGGAGCAAGGTAGTTTGGCAGTCGCTGTGGAGGTCTCTGCTAAGTGGACTGGGAATGATGAAGGTCACAGTTAAGGGGACTGTAACTTATGGTCAGTATTATGGGGCGGGTGCTGTAGAGGTCACTGTTAAGGCGGTGTGGGCCCCTGTACAGGTCAATTTTAAGGGGGTGCGGGCCCCTGTGGAGGTTACTGTCAAGGGGGTGGGGTGCTGTGGAACTCACTGTTGAAGGGGCAGGCTGCTGTGAAGGCCAAAGTTAAGAGGCTGGGCAGCTGTGGAGGTCACTGTTAAGATGGCGGGGTACTGTAGCTTTCATTGTTATGGGGGATACTGTCTATCTTTTAATGACACACACAAACATTAAATAAAATACATTAAACATACCCGTGCGAAGCCGGGTCCTTCTGCTAGTCTAATATATAAAGCTGAGTTTATGTATGTATGTCCGCTAAAGGAATCTGCACCGTCGTATTTATAATCACGAAATTTTGCACAGCCACTTCCTATGACTCGGCGAACATCATAGACTATGGGCCAGATTTATCATTACACTTACATCTTACTCCACTTTTACATATGCCCATTTCTGCCTAGTCAGATTTATTAATGGTCCTTTAATACTGTGATAAATGTGGCTTGATGGCAGCAGTTAATCCTTCAGTAAGTGGCTTTACTAAAGTCGCACGTCTTTACAAAAAAGTCGCATGTTTTATTAAAAAGTCGCATAAGATAAGCATGGTCCTCACTGGAGTGAAATTGCGTATTTTTGGGGGACATTTTTGCAATTTTCTAAATACTCCCAATAGTAAATCTGTCTAGAGGTTCATTTACATAAGACAACACGCCCACTTTCTCAAAACTTGAGAGCTTAGTGCAGAGCTTGAAAAAGTCCCCCAAAAATGCGCAATTTTACCGATTTCGCATTTTTTTGGACTTTTTCATTCCATTAACCACTTCAGCCCCCCTAGCTTAAACACCCTTAATGACCAGGCCACTTTTTACAATTCTGCACTACGCTACACCGTTTATTGCTCCGTCATACAACTTACCACCCAAATTAATTTTACCTCCTTTTCTTCTCACTAATAGAGCTTTTTTTTTGCTATTAATCAAAAATGACCGAAATTTTTGCAAAAAAAATGACGTTTCACTTTCTGTTGTAATTTTTTTTTTAAAAACTACATTTCCATATAAATTTTTCTCTAAATTTATTGTTCTACATGTCTTTGATAAAAAAAAAATCCAATAAGTATATATTTATTGGTTTGGGTAAAAGTTATAGCGTTTACAATATTTTGGTGCAAAAAAGTGAATTTCCGCATTTTGAAGCAGCTCTGACTTTCTGAGCACCTGTCATGTTTCTTCAGGTGCTAGAATGCCAGGATAGTATAAATACCCCCCAAATGACACCATTTTAGAAAGAAGACACCCCAAAGCATTCGCGGAGGGGCATGGTGAGTTCATGTATCATTTCATTTTTTACACAAGTTAGCGGAAAATAACACTTTCTGAGGAAAAAAAAATAATAAAGTTTCCATTTCTGCTAACTTCTGGCAAAAAAAAAAAAAATCTCCCACGGACTCACTATACCCCTCAGTGAATACCTTGGGGTGTCTACTTTCAGAAATGGGGTCATTTGTGGGGTGTGTTTACTGTTCTGGCATTTTGGGCGGGGCTAAATTGTGAGAATCCCTGTAAAACCTAAAGGTACTCATTGGAATTTGGGCCCCTTTGCACAACCAGGCTGCAAAAAAGTGTCACTCATGTGGTATCACCGTACTCAGGAGAAGTAGGGCAAAGTGTTTTGGGGTGTATTTTTACATATACCCATGTTGGGTGAGAGAAATATCTCTGTAAACTGACAACTTTGTATAAAAAAATGTAAAAAGTTGTCATTTACAGAGATATTTCTCACACCCAGCATGGGTATATTTAAAAATACACCCCAAAACACATTGCCCTACTTCTCCTGAGTACGGTGATACCACATGTGTGACACTTTTTTGCAGCCTGGGTGCGCAAAGGGGCCCAAATTCCAATGAGTACCTTTTAGGAGGGCATTTTTACGCATTTTTCTTCTCACGCCCCACATGTGACCCCATTTTGGAAAGAAGATACCCCAAAGTATTCTGTGAGGGGCATGGCAAGTTCATAGAAGATTTATTTTTTTGGCACAAGTTAGCGGAAATTGATTTTTTTATTGTTTTTTCTCACAAAGTCTCCCTTTCCGCTAACTTGTGACAAAAAGTTCAATTTTTCATGGACTCACTATGCCCCTCAGCGAATACCTTGGGGTGTCTTCTTTCCAAAATAGGGTCATTTGTGGGGTGTTTGTACTGTTCTGGCATTTTGGGTGGGGCTAAATTGTGAGCAGCCCTTTAAAACCTAAATGTACTCATTGGAATTTGGGCCCCTTTGCGCACCCAGGCTGCAAAAAAAGTGTCACTCATGTGGTATCGCCATACTCAGAAGTAGGGCAATGTGTTTTGGGGTGTATTTTTACATATACCCATGTTGGGTGAGAGAAATATCTCTGTAAATTGACAACTTTGTATAAAATAATTTAAAAAGTTGTCGTTTACACCGATATTTCTCACACAAAGTATGGGTATATATAAAAATACACCCCAAAACTCATTGCCCTACTTCTCCTGAGTACGGCGATACCACATGAGTGACACTTTCTTGCAGCCAAGATGCGCACAGGGGCCCAAATTCCAATGAGTACCTTTAGGATTTCACAGGGCATTTTTACGCATTTGGATTCTCACGCTTTAGGACCCCTAAAATGCCAGGGCAGTATAAATACCCCACATGTGACCCCATTTTGGAAAGAAGACATCCCAAGGTATTCTGTGAGGGGCATGGCGAGTTCACAGAAAAAAAAATCTCATATTCCACTAACTTGTGACAAAAAATAAAATTTTACATGAACTCGCCATACCCCTCACGGAATACCTTGGGGTGTCTTCTTTCTAAAATGGGGTCACATGTGAGGTGTTTGTACTGCCCTGGCATTTGAGGGTCTCCGCAATCATTACATGTATGGCCAGCATGAGGAGTTTCTGCTATTCTCCTTATATTGAACATACGGGTAATGAGTTTTTTTTTTTCCGTTCAGCCTCTGGGCTGAAAAAAAAATAATAAATGAACAGCACAGATTTTTTGATTCGCATCGATCAATGTGGATGAAAAAATTTCTTCCAAAATCAGTGACTGCGGTGCGGTGGGCTGGGCGCTAACTAACTGGCGGTGATAAGGGACCCTTATGCCCCATTCACACGTCCGCAATTCTGTTTGCGGAACGGAATTGCGGACCCATTCATTTCTATGGGGACAGACTTTGTCCCGCTCGGATCCGGAATTGCGGATCCTCACTTCCGGGTCTGCACTTCCGTTCCGCAAAAATATAGAACATGTCCTATTCTTGTCCGCAATTGCGGACAAGAAAAGGCATTTTCTATATAGTTCTGGCAATGTGCGGATCTGCAAAATGCGGAAAGCACATTGCCGGTGTCTGTGTTTTGCGGATTCGCAAAACACTTATGGACATGTGAATGGAGCCTTACAGGGGGGTAATCAGTGACAGGGAGGTGATCAGGGGTTTAAAAAGTGACAGGGGGTGTAGTGTGGTGCTTGGTGCTACTTTACATAGCTACCTGGTCCTCTGGTGGTCGATCCCAGCAAATGGGACCACCAGAGGACCAGGTAGCAGGTATATCAGACGCTGTTAACAAAACAGCATCTGATATACCTCTTTGATGCTTTTTATTTTAGATCTACAGCCTGCCAGTGATTGATCATCGCTGGCAGGCTGCATTATAACTGCAGAGCTGTGAACGCACGCGCGTTCACAGCAAATCTCGCCTCTCGCGAGATGAAGCGCCGACACGTCAAGGAGGAACAAACCTGCCGCCGCCTGGATGCATCCCTGCGTTAGGCGGTCGGAAGACAGTTAAAGTGACTTTAGCTAATGATACATCTGGCCCTATGTTTTGAGTGGAAATTTTCACCCCATACTTTTGATTTATTTGCCAAAAAATATGTTTAGTAAGCTAACCGCCAAACTATAGGTGACAATGGCTGTGCTGTTGTGGCAGTTAACCTAGATATTTATCAGGTTGTATATAGCAATCAATAACAGCTCAGCTTGTATTTTGTTAAGGCTACATGCACACGACAGTTGTTTTTTGCTGTCCGCAAATCGCGGATCCGTCTTCCTTTTTTTTTCACATCCACATCCGTTCCTGGTGTCCGCAAATTTGTAGGTTGTGCTTCCGTGTGTCTTCCGTTTTTTTTGCGGATCCGCAAAAAAAACGGAAGGCTTGAAACAGTTCCTAAAGTACCTGTACAAGTGCCCTGGTTTCCAAGCAACCATCCGCAAAAAAAAACGGATGCGGATGACAAACGGATGGCTTCCGTTGGTCATCCACATTTTTTGCGGACCCATTGACTTGTATGGGTCCGCAAACCGTTTTTTGCGGACAAGAATAGGACATGCCATATTTTTTTTGCGGCCGTGAAATGCGGACGCGGACAGGCAACGGAAGAGGCATCCGCATTTTTAACGGATCCATAGAAATGAATGGGAAACCATCGGATCCGCAAAAAAAACGGAACGGAGGCCGCAAAAAACCACTGCCGTGTGCATGTAGGCTAAAGGTCATTAATATGAGCTCTGATGGGTTGCTAAAGGCAACGAAGGACATTCTTAGTATAAGACTGCTTATGTGTCAGTTTTCCGCACGGGTGCAATGCATGCCTGAATCCTGACCCATTCATTTCAATTGGTCTGTGTACATCAGTTCTGCGTTGAATGAAAAACGCAGCATGTTCTATATTCTTCATGCAGCCCTGGCCCCATACAAATTAATGGGTCTTCAGTGAAAAAAGCAGTCTGGATGCAATGCGTTTTTCACTGATGGTTGCTATGAGATGTTGTTTGTAAACCTTCAGTTTTTTATCACGCGCGTGAAAACCGCCCCAAAACGCATTGCACCCGAGTGGAAAAAACTGAACGCAATCGCAGGCAAAACTGACTGAACTTGCTTGCAAAATGGTACGAGTTTTTCTGAACGCACCCGGACCTAATCCATCAGGCTTGTGTGAATGAGGCCTTAATATGATTTCGATATATGATGAGAAAAGCGTCTATTACTTTACTTTTTGATTTTTCATAGCAAAATTTCTGTCTTTGGTGGCCGGTCGCTGTGGAGGTTACTGTTAAGGGGGCAGGGGACTGTGGAGTCAACTATTAAAGGGGCAGCTGCAATAAAGGTCCCTGTTAAGGGAACGTGGTACAGTGGAGGTCACTGTTAAGGGGGCAGGGAATGGTGGAGGTCACAGTTAAGGGAACTGTAACCTACGGTCAGTGTTAAGGGGCGGGGTGCTATAGAGGTCACTGTTAAGGGGGCGGGCCCCTGTGGAGGTCACTTGGTTTGCAATTGGTTACACTGGTTTTGTTGAGGGGTATCCGAGTTTAGGGGGCAGAATACAAATGTACGCCACACTTTTAAGATTTTTATTTATTAAAACATTTTTAAAACCATGTATCATTTTTTTTTTCACTTCACACATGCTTGCTACTTTGTGTTGGTCTATCACAGTAGATGTAACATGAAAAAATGTTGACTTGTGGGTTAAAAAAAGCAATCCACTTGCTCATTCATCTTGTCTATCTTTTTTGTGGGCCAAACTGTCTAACCTGTAATATTATTGAACTCCAGAAATACAAACCGGATTCCAAAAAAGTTGGGACACTATACAAATCGTGAATAAAAACTGAATGCAATTATGTGGAGGTGCCAACTTCTAATATTTTATTCAGAATAGAACATAAATCACGGAACAAAAGTTTAAACTGAGAAAATGTACTATTTTAAGGGAAAAATATGTTGATTCAGAATTTCATGGTGTCAACAAATCCCTAAAAAGTTGGGACAAGGCCATTTTCACCACTCCAAATTTTTTTTTTCCTTCTTATTGCTGTATACTGACCACCCTAACTTTTATAGTTATGTCTATTGAGATGCATGAGGGCTCATTTTTTGCGGGAAGATCTTTTTTTAGTCTTTTATAATACCATTTTGGGGTGTGTATGACTTTTTGATCACTTTTTATTCAATTTTTGTCAATTAAAGTGATGGGGAAAAAAACAGCAAATCGGCCATTTAAATTTTTTCCCCGTTTAGGATAATTTTTTTTATATTTTAATAGTACGAGCATTTTTGAACACGACCCATGATGTCATTTTTTTTATTGCTCATTTAATTTTATTTTGGGGAAAGGGAGTGCCATCTACAAACCGGATTCCAAAAAAGTTGGGACACTATACAAATCGTGAATAAAAACTGAATGCAATGATGTGGAGGTGCCAACTTCTAATATTTTATTCAGAATAGAACATAAATCACGGAAAAAAGTTTAAACTGAGAAAATGTACCACTTTAAGGGAAAAATATGTTGATTCAGAATTTCATGGTGTCAACAAATCCCAAAAAAGTTAGGACAAGGCCATTTTCACCACTGTGTGGCATCTCCCCTTCTTCTTAGAACACTCAACAGACGTCTGGGGACCGAGGAGACCAGTTTCTCAAGTTTAGAAATAGGAATGCTCTCCCATTCTTGTCTAATACAGGCCTCTAACTGTTCAATCGTCTTGGGCCTTCTTTGTTGCACCTTCCTCTTTATGATGCGCCAAATGTTCTCTATAGGTGAAAGATCTGGACTGCAGACTGGCCCTTTCAGTACCCGGATCCTTCTCCTACGCAGCCATGATGTTGTGATTGATGCAGAATGTGGTCTGGCATTATCTTGTTGAAAAATGCAGGGTCTTCCCTGAAAGAGATGACGTCTGGATGGGAGCATATGTTGTTCTAGAACCTGAATATATTTTTCTGCATTGATGGTGCCTTTCCAGACATGCAACCTGCCCATGCCACACGCACTCATGCAACCCCATACCATCAGAGATGCAAGCTTCTGAAATGAGCGTTGTTAACTTGGGTTGTCCTTGTGCTCTTTAGTCCGGATGACATGGTGTCCCAGATTTCCAAAAAGAACTTCGAATCGTGACTCGTCTGACCACAGAACAGTCTTCCATTTTGCCACACTCTATTTTAAATGATCCCTGGCCCAGTAAAAACGCCTGAGCTTGTGGATCTTGCTTAGAAATGGCTTCTTCTTTGCACTGTAGAGTTTCAGCTGGCAACGGCGGATGGCACGGTGGATTGTGTTCACTGACAATGGTTTCTGGAAGTATTCCTGAGCCCATTCTGTGATTTCCTTTACAGTAGCATTCCTGTTTGTGGTGCAGTGTCGTTTAAGGGCCCAGGGATCACGGGCATCCAGTATGGTTTTACGGTCTTGACCCTTACGCACAGAGATTGTTCCAGATTCTCTGAATCTTCGGATGATGTTATGCACAGTTGATGATGATAGATGCAAAGTCTTTGCAATTTTTCGCTGGGTAACACCTTTCTGATATTGCTCCACTATCTTTCTGCGCAACATTGTGGGAACTGGTGATCCTCTATCCATCTTGGCTTTTGAGAGACACTGCCACTCTGAGAAGCTCTTTTTATACCCAATCATGTTGCCAATTGACCTAATTAGTGTTAATTGGTCTTCCAGCTCCTCGTTATGCTCAAATTTACTTTTTCCAGCCACTTATTGCTACTTGTCCCAACTTTTTGGGGATTTGTTGACACCGTGAAATTTTGAATCAACATATTTTTCCTTTAAAATGATACATTTACTCGGATTAAACGTTTGATCTGTCATCTACGTTCTATTACAAATAAAATATTGACATTTGCCATCTCCACATCATTGCATTCAGTTTTTATTCACAATTTATTTAGTGTCCCCACTTTTTTGGAATCCGGTTTGTACATCCAGACCCCTCTTTAACTCTTTTAGTGAGTTTAGATCTGACTATTAATTTGTAGCTAATCTAGCTAAATTAGCTATGGTACATCCAGATTCTATACAATTCACACAATTATCTCTGTCCACAGCGATATATGGCAGAAGTCTGCTGCCACCATGTACTAACTAGTAAAGAGCCTGTATACTGGTATGTGGTAAATGACAAATATTATCTAGAAACTTCTCACAATTTTTGCAGCAAAAGAAAGGGTTCCTAAAATGAAAGGGTTCCTAAAAGTTTGTGATGACAGATACTAATTTTGTCTACTGGGAAAAATGAAATGCAAACAAACTACCCTATTAAGAACTATGTATGCATTAAGATATACTTGCAGATGCTCCACTTTGCCATAAAACATATTAAACAGTAGTGCTAGCCATTTCTGGACTCCACCTATATTACAGGTATATTTGCAGAGCAATAAAAATTACGTCATTGTAAGATTGTAAGGGTACTTTCCCACTAGCGTTAAACTTTTCCGGCATTGAGTTCCGTCCTCGGGGTTCAATACCGGAAAAAAACACTTCAGTTATATCCTAATGGATTGGATATATGAATGAGAGAAATCCGTTCAGTATCCATCAGGATGTCTTCAGTTCAGTCACTGAACTGAGTTTTGGCCAGAGATAATACCGCAGCATGTTGCGGTATTATCTCCGTCCAAAATTTCGGAACACATACCAGAATGCTGGATCCGGCATCTAATTTCCATTGCAATGCATTAGTGCATTAAAAATACCTCAATGACTGATCTGGCATTCTGGTCTGTGCATGCAAAAAAATAATTACCGGATCCATTTTGCCGGATGACACCGGAAAAATGGATCCAGTATTGCAATGCATTTTTCTGACTGATCAGACATTTTTCAGACCTGATCAGTCAGAAAAAATGACATGCGTTTGCATACAATTTGCCTGATCAGGCAGGCAGTTCAGGCAACGTAACTGCCTGCCGGAATCAAACAACGCAAGTGTGAAAGTACCCTAAGTCAAATAAGTGTTAAAGAGGACCTCTCACCTCTCCTGACATGCCTGTTTTAATAGCCTCGTGCATTCCCCATGTAATACCAATTCAGGAGCATCTATCCTTATGGCTCTATGTTGTGCAATTCCTGTATTATTTCCTCTAGAATTTATAAATGAATTGCTAGCAGTCTGCAGTGAGGGTACAGGGGATTGTAACTAGTGATGAGCGGCAGGGGCAATATTCGAATCCGCGATATTTCGCGAATATTTGGGCGAATATTCGCCATATATTCGCAAATTAGAAAATTTGTAATCTCCAGTCATTATTTTCCGATTGTGAAAAATCCTGCGCACTATCCAGTCAGTGCTGCTATTTTCAGACTGTGCATCAACGCTTTGTAAAGTGGTAGTACTACATCCCTGCCCCTCAAGTCCATGCCTTGTTTAAAGCATGACAATATCCTGGTGGCCTTAGAAGCAGCTGATTGACTTTGTATGCTGTTATTCAATCTATGATCTACAAGGTCACCCAAATCCTTCTCTACAAGTAACTCCCCCAATGTTACATCCTCTAGGACATATGAAGCACAGAGATTATTACTACCAAGATGCATAACTTTACATTTATCCACATTGAACCTCATTTGCCAAGTTGATGCCCAATCACTCAGTGTTCAAGTCAGATTGAAGCATATAGACATCTTTCATAGACTGTACAGTACTACATAGCTTAGTGTCATCTACAAAAATAGAAATGGTGTTATTAATCCTGTCCTCGATATCATTAATAAATAAATAATAGAGGACCCAGCACTGAACCTTGTGGTACACCACTTATAACCCAGGACCATTCTGAATAGGAATCATTGACCACAACTCTCTGGACACGGTCCTTCAGCCAGTTTCAATCCAATGACAAACTATACTTTCCAAGCCTATAGACCTTACTTTACCTATTAAACATCTATGAGGGACAGTATCAAAAGCCTTTGCAAAATCCAGAAACACTACATCCACAGCCGCCCCTCTGTCCAGGTTACTACTCACCTCCTCATAAAAACAAATCAGATTAGTCTGACAACTTCTGTCCTTGGTAAACCCATGCTGGTTATCACTTATAATATTATTTACAGTCACATACTCCTGTATATAGTCCCTTAAGAATCCTTCAAACATTTTTCCCACAACAGAAGTTAAACTAACTGGTCTATAATTACCTGTGGAGGACCTAGATCCTTTTCTAAATATGGGCACCACATCACTTGGCGCTGTACCAGTACCTAGAGAATCTTTAAAAATTCTGAATAGGGGCACATCAATGATTGAACTGAGCTCTTTAAGATCTCTTGGGTGTAATCCATCTAGACCCTGAGACTTGTTCACATTTACCTTATTTAACTCATCTTGGACCATATCTACAGTTAGCCATTTGAGTATATTACTGGATGTACTAATAGCCCCAGCACCACAGCTATCAGCTCCTTTTCTTCTTTTGTATATACAGATCTAAATAACCCATTTAGTAACTCTGCTTTTTCCTTTTCTTTAGTGACTAACCCCCCTTCACCATTATTTAGGTGACCGACCTACTCAGACCATGTTTTTTTTAGCATTTATATATCAAAATAATTTTTTTTTTCGGATTTATTTTGCTTTGTTTTGCCACCTGCTGTTCGTTTTGTATTTTTGCTAATTTTATCTCCTTTTTACAGATTTTATTAAGCCCTTTGTAAACTTCAAACGCTACAGCTGACACCTCAGATTTGTATTTTTTAAATGCCCTTTTTTGTCTTTTAGTGCCGTTTTTACAGGAGCTGTAAGCCAATTATACTTGTTACCTAAAGGAATACATTTTTTTTGTGCAATTACTCAATGTGGATTTAAAGCCCCTCTCCCTATATCTTCAGTATTATTATGTGACAGTAGCTGCTCCCAGTTTATGCCCTGAAACGCTGCCCTCAACCCAGAGAAATTAGCTTTTTTTTAAATTCAATAGTCTTTGCTCTGCCTGGCAGAGTTTGCTTCTTATAGTTTAGGGGGAATATAATTATATTGTGTTCACAATTACCTAGTGTTTCTCGAACAGTAAGATTTTCAACAAGCTCTGCATAGTTAGAAATTACCAGATCCAACAGAGCATTGCCCCTAGTGGGAGCTTCTACAAACTGGTCCATAAAGTGGTCTTGCAGCAAGTTGAGGAATCTTCTCCCCTTTGCAGTTGAGGCCGAACAATGACCCCAGTCAATGTCTGGGAAGTAAAAATCTCCCTTTATGACCACTCTACCAGCTTGTGCAGCCCGTTCTATTTGGTTATACAGTTGCATTTCTATCTCCTCTGTGATGTTAGGGGTCTATAGATTACACCAATTATTATTTTTCAGTGTTTATATCCTTTTGAAATTCCACTCATATGGTTTTCACATCCTCACCCACAGTTGCCTCTTTCACACTTGTCTTCAGATCACTCCTCACAGACAGGCACTCGCCACCACCTTTCTTTTGACCCTGTCTTTTCTAAATAGTGTAAAACCCTCAATATTAACAACCCAGTCATGCGAAGAGTCCAACCATGTCTCAGTCACACCAACTACATCTATGTGTTCCTCTAGTACCATAGCCTCCAGTTCCCCCATTTTGCTAGCTAGACTTCTGGCATTTGTGAAAATACATTTTAAATTACTATGACATGTAAAGTGAATGTCTGGGATTTTTGAGTTGATGTTTGTATGTAAAAAGTTCTTGTTACCAGCAGTTTTTTCATTGGTGTATAGTTCTGCCCAGTCTTCTCCTTACTTTCCTCACTAACCCCCCACTGTCCCTTCCTATATCCCATTCTCTATCTACACTATCTACCCCCTTATCAGTATGACCCTCCCCCCAGATTCTTGTTTAAAAGCTCCTCCAGCCGTCTAACAAATTTTTCCCCCAGGGCAGTTGCACCCTCCCCATCAAGGGGTCCCTACTGTAGAGCTTGTAACTGACCGAGAAGTCTGCCTAGTTCTCCATGACCCAAACCCTCCCTTCCTGCACCAGCTTCTGAGCCACTTATTTAACACCCTATGATGCAATGTTATGTGGTAAAATTTGCTAAAGGCCTATAACACTCTACATGAAACATTGCTGCATATGGTAGTACAACAAAGTCCATTGAACTTACGTAATAAATCAAAGCCTCAATATCGATGTACATTCTCCTGTATGGTGTGGGGGCCATGGTGATGCTCCTGACTCTTTATAAAAGATGA
This sequence comes from Bufotes viridis, assembly GCA_033119425.1. NCBI lineage: Eukaryota > Metazoa > Chordata > Amphibia > Anura > Bufonidae > Bufotes > Bufotes viridis. Next base: position 308,322,699 of record CM065592.1, read on the forward strand.
CCACTCTTATCAAAATGTCAATGAAAGCAACATAAAGTTGATGACAGGTTCCCTTTAAGAGTTAGCAGATTTGCATATAACTTTAACCTCTTAAAGAAATAGGGCGTACACAGGGCCGGCGCGTCCTATAAACCGGCTAAGCAGCCTCGTAGAGCTCCCCTTGAAAAGGGGTGCCGCCAGGAGCGCTGCCCCCCCTCATGCTGCAGCCGCCCAAACGCTCTATATTGAGCCTCTGGCGGCTGCAGCACTGCCCGGGCTGGCGCGTCCATTAGGGCGCACCAAGAGGGGAGGGGCTGTCAGGAGGGAAGCACTCAGCGCTCTGTTCTGTCACTCCCTCATTGTAGCGTGGCCGAGCCCTGTATGGTTCGCGGGTTCAGGGAGCATCTGTCTCCTGTACCTGGCCAGACTGACATGAAGTGCGCACACAGTGTGCACTTCCTGTCAGTCCGCTCGGGTACAGAAAACAAAGCGCCTGTACCCGCGAACCATACAGAGCTCGGCCACGCTGCACTAGATGTGGGCGGGAGGGGGTTTGGGAAAGAGAATGACAAGAGGGACAAAGAGAATGACAAGAGGGACAAAGAGAATGACAAGAGGGACAAAGAGAATGACAAGAGAGACAAAGAGAATGACATGGGGGGGGAATAGAATGACAAGGGGGGGGAATGACAAGAAGGGAAGAGAGAATGACAAGGGGGGGGGAGAGAATGACAAGAGGGGGAAGAGAACGACATGGGGCGAAGAGAAGGACAAGGGGGAGAGAGAGTACTGGCGTTAGTTAAAGGGGTTCTGTAGTTTACTTATACTGTTGATCTATCCTCTGGATAGATCATCAGCATCTGACCGGCTGGGGTCCGACACCTGGGACCCCCACCGATTAGCTGTTTGAGAAGGCAGCATCGCCTCGGCCTTCTTGCTGTTTACCGCAGGTGCAGTGACGTCACGACTAGTATCACTGGCCTTGGCGTGGTTAAGCTTTGTTCACTTGAATGGAGCTTAGCCCCGCCTAGGACAGTGATACTAGTTGTGACGTCACTGGGCCTGCGGTAAACAGTGAGAAGGCCGAGGCGCTACTGCCAGCGCTGCTGCCTTCTTTAACAGCTGATCGGCAGGGGTCCCAGGTGTCGGACCCCCGCCGATCAGTTTAAATAAACTGCAGAACCCCTTTAATATGGCAGATCATATGGGTGGGGCATTGGGATGTCACATGGAGGGCGGCAAAAATCCTTGCACCGGCCCTGGGCGTACATGTACGCCCTGCGTATTTCCGATCACCGCCGCGTGGCGGGGGATGATCGGAACAGAGTGCCTGCTGAAATCATTCAGCAGGCACTCTGTGACAATGCCATGGGGGGTCCTGTGACCCTCCTGTATTGGTGATCGCAGCAAACTGCAGGTCAATTAAGACCTGTGGTTTGCTGCGTTTCCGGGTCATTTCGGTCTCCGGTGACCCAATAACCCGGAATAGGATGTTTTTTTTTCTGTGTTCACTTAGTGATTCCGATGGTGGAGAAAACAAACTTGTATGCCCAACAGTTCATTGCTCAACACCCGGGCTCCTTTTTGGCTAAGTGCGGTGGCTGGACTCCGGTCAGTGCGGCCGAGATGAGGGCATTTTGGGGCCTCGTTCTGCACATGGGCCTAGTCAAAAAACCCAGTGTCAGGCAGTATTGACCCCCCCCCCCCCCCGGGGTAATCCTGCCCATGACCGCCTGTACAAAATCAGGCTGGTCATCGATCACTTCGGGGCCAAATTTTTGGAGGCCTGCGTACCTGGAAGGGAGGTTGCTGTTGATGAGTCTCTCATTGCTTTTAAGGAAAGACAAGGGGACTGCCTTCAAACTGACTCTCAGACTATAGAGATACTAAAATGTTTTTTCCCCTCCCCTCCATGACGGCACCTTACTTGGAGATTATCATCCTCCTCCTCCAGCCAGGCAGGGACAGGAAGGTTTAAAAGGGCCCGCCTTCTCACTCATCTTCAGTGTCTTCCTGTCCCTGCCAGGCTGGCGGAGGATAGGAGTTATCTCTATGCTTCGGTCGGGAGCTATGCGTGGGATGAGCGGGTGCATTGCGCCGGCTATGGGCTTACCTTGGGCAAGTAAGTCCGTTCGGTGGAGTGCCTGCCGCGGTCTTTTCTTTTGATAAACTCGCGTGCGCCAGCACGTAGTGGCAGGCTGCGGTACCCGGACACTCATGGGAGCACTTCCGGGTTCTAGGCCGTCCGCTGCCCGAGATTCTCGGGCTCCGGCGGGTGACGTCATCTGGTGGCCTAATGGAGGTGGCTCGAGGATGCCGGCCTGGATGGCGTCGGAGGACCTGGGGTGACTTCTGGCCAAGCAGTTTTAAAAACTGGCGCCCTGGTCAAGACGAACGTCGCCCTCTGACCAGTGAAGTTTGCAAGCTTTGCTGCAGCCTCGGCCATCCACACACATGGATCCGGAGTAAGCTTTGGAGGTTTCTTCAGATGGCGATGAGACTGGTAGTAATTCTGACTCCGATGGCGATTTTAAAAATTACTTATTTTCGTCTGACGATATAAACGATCTATTAAAAGCAATTAGGGATACCATGGAAATTAAAGAAGAAAAAATTCATAGATCTGCCCAAGATAGAATGTTTTCACTATTAGAAACCAAGAAAAAGAGAGTATTTCCGGTACACAAAAATTTACAGTCTCTTATTTTAAGGGAGTGGAAAAATCCAGACAGAAAAGTTTTCCTACCCAGAACAATTAGAAAGAGGCTACCCTTTGACTAAGAAGAATTATCCCCATTCTTAAACTGTCCCAAAATAGATGTGTCACTTTCCAAACTTGCCAAGGGTACTTCTCTACCATTTTAAGATACAGGGTCATTACGTGACCCTATGGATAAAAAAGTGGATGCTAACCTTAGGAGAACCTGACGCGGCCGTGGCATTATTTAAACCTAATATCGTGGCCACATCCGTAGCTAGATCCCTAAAAAGTTGGCTGGTCCAACTGGAAGCATTATTAAAATCCAATACCCCATACGAAAACTTTGCAGACTCTTTCCCTCTCTTATTTAAAGCTGTGGATTATTTGTCAGACACAACAGCGGATTCGGTTAGGCTGACCGCAAGAACTACGGCCCTAGCTAACAACTCTAGAAGGGCACTTTGGTTAAAAGCATGGTCTGGAGACACAGGCTCCAAGGCAAAACTATGCAACATCCCGTTTTACGGTAATCTTCTCTTTGGTCAGGACTTAGATAAAATTCTAGAGAAAGCCTCTGATGCCAAAAAGAGCTTCCCGGAAGATAATAAGAAAAGGAAAACTCCCTTTTTTCATCCCAAAAAGAAAGTTAGTTTTCAAAACAAAAGGAGTAAAACAGAAAACTGGAGATCGGGTAAGCGGAAAGGGAGGGGTTTTATGTTCTCCCCCCGTTCTGAGGAGTCTTCCAAAAAGTGACACCAGAGCCCCAGTGGGGGGAAGACTGGGGAAATTTATACAGGGCTGGGAAAAATACTCTTGTAGCCGCTGGTTGATAAATACTCTTCATCAAGGGTACAGTATTCCCTTTGTCAAAAATCCCCCTACATTATTTGTTCAGACTCCAGTTCAGAGCTCGGAACATCTTCAGCTTTGTTTGGAGCAAGAAATCGAACTGCTAGTTCAGATGAACGTTCTTGTACCGGTGCCGACAAATCAAGTCGGTTTGGGCTGTTAGTCCATGGTTTTTATGGTAAAAAAGCCAAACGGGAAAATGCGTCTTATCATAAATATGAAAACACTGAACAAATCCATCCAAGTACGAATAATCCAAGATGGAATCTATAAAAGCCAAGGTCAATGTTTTACAGGAAGGGGCATTTCTGGCATCCATAGACTTAAAAGATGACTTAGGAGGTCAGAGGACCTCCTAAGTCAAGGGCCGATTCTACACCCAAAAACACAAAGTCTGCACCTCTAGGCTTGGATCCTGAAAGGGCAATCTTAAAATCTAAGGGTCTGCTGGACAGGGTAATCAACACCATGCTAGCCAATAAGAAAGAAGTCACAAATAAAATTTACCGTAAAATCTGGAACAGATATGTTTCTTGGTGTTCAGAAAACCCTTATAACTCAGCGGGAAGTATTTCTTCTATTCTAGACTTTCTCCAAGAAGGCTTTAATAAGGGTTTAAAACCTAGCACTCTTAGAGTACAAGTTTCAGCATTAAGCGTCTATTTAGATGAAAAAATAGCATCTAATCCATGGATCATTCGCTTTATGAAGGGAACCGACAGGCTCAGGCCCAGATGTAGACTCTGGTCGTTCCGTGGGATTTAAACACTGTTCTTTCCGGTCTCACTAAATCCCCCTTTAAACCATTGGAATCAGCTAATATCTGATACCTGACCCTTAAAACTGTATTCCTAGTTGCCATTACTTCTGCACGTAGGGTTAACGAAATACAAGCCTTCTCGGTTAAAAGACCTTTCATGATTGTCAGGGATGATAGAATAGTCCTGAGATTTGACGTTTCCTTTCTGCCTAAGGTGGTCTCGGAGTTCCATAGGATGGAGGAGGTGGTCCTTCCTTCACTCTGTGAAAATCCCAGATCTAAGAAAGAAGAAGTCTTTCACACTTTGGATGTTAGGAGGTGTGTTCTGAGGTATATATCGGAAACTAAAGATTGGAGAAAATCTAATAACCTTTTTATCCAATTCTTAGGAGGTAGGAAAGAATTAAAAGCATCCAAACCGTCAATTGCTCGTTGGCTCATAAGCAAAGGTTAACAGCCAAACAAAACTCAATATGTATTGCCCTGATTCTGTAGTTTAGAGAAACACCCCATATGTGGTCGTAAAATGCTATATGGCCAAACGGCAGAGCACACAAGGAAAGGAGCGCCATATGGTTTTTGGAAGGCAGATTTTGCTGGACTGTTTTTTGACACCATGTCCCATTTGAAGCCCCCCTGATGCACCCCTAGAGTAGAAACCCTATAAAAGTAACCCCATCTAAGAAATTACACCCCTCAAGGTATTAAAAACAAATTTTACAAACTTTGTTAACCCTTTAGGTGTTTCTCAAGAGTTTATAGCAAATAGAGATAACATTTCAGCAACCAAAAATTTTTGGGCAAATTTTACATTTTAATCCATTTTTTTCCAGTAACAAAGCAAGGGTTAACAGCAAAACAAAACTCAATATTTATTGCCCTTATTCTGTAGTTTATAGAAACACCCCATATGTGGTCGTAAACTGCTGTATGACCAAACGGCAAGGCGCAGAAGGAAAGGAATGACATATGGTTTCTGGAAGGCAGATTTTGATGGCCTTTTTTTTTTTGACACCATGTCCCATTTGAAGAACCTCTGATGCACCCCTAGAGTAGAAACCCCATAAGAGAGACCCCATCTAAGAAACTACACCCCTCAAGGTATAAACTGATTTTACAAACTTTGTTAACCCTTTAGGTGTTCCTCAAGAGTTTATGGCAAATGGAGATAACATTTCAGAATTTCTATTTTTTGCAACCTCGCCTGACAAAAATGTAATATAGAGCAACGAAAAATCATATGTACCCTAAAGATAGTCCCAACAAAACTGCCACCCCGTAGTTTCCAAAATGGGGTCACTTTTTGGAGTTTCTACTCTAGGGGTGCATCAGGGGGGCTTCAAATGGGACATGGGGTAAATAAACCAGTCCAGCATAATCTGCCTTCCAGAAACCATATGGTGTTTCTTTCCTTCTGTGCCCTGCCGTGTGTCCGTACAGTAGTTTATGACCACATATGGGGTGTTTCTATAAACTACAGAATCAGAGCAATAAATATTGAGTTGTGTTTGGCTATTAACCCTTGCTTTGTTACTGAAAAAAATGGATTATAATGGAAAATTTGGCAAAAAATTTCAATTCTGAAATTTCATCTCCATTTGCCAATAACTCTTGTGGAACACCTAAAGGGTTAACAAAGTTAGTAAAATCAGTTTTGAATAACTTGAGGGGTGTAGTTTCTAAAATGGGGCCATTTTTGGGTGGTTTCTATTATGTAAGCGACTTCAAACCTGAACTGGTCCTTAAAAAGTGGGTTTTGGTAAATTTCTTAAAAATGTAAAGATTTGCTTCTAAAGTTCTAAGCCTTGTAACATCCCCAAAAAATAAAATGTCATTCCCAAAATGATCCAAACATGAAGTAGACATATGGGGAATGTAAAGTAATAACTGTTTTTGGAGGTATTACTATATATTATAGAAGTAGAGAAATTGAAACTTGGAAATTTGCAAATTTTTCAAATTATTTTTTTTTTTACTTCATTTTACCAATATCATGAAGTATTTGTGACAAAAAAAAGTCTCAGAATGGCCTGGATAAGTAAAAGCATTTTAAAGTTATTCACACATAAAGTGACACTGGTCAGATTTGCAAAAAATAGCCTGGTCCTTAAGGTTAAAAAAATGAGCCCGGTCCTTAAGGTGTTAAACAAATTACACCTGAAGAGTTTTAGACCAATAACTGAATAAATTGTACGTGTCATGGCCACTAAGGAATGTCTTTACATATAGATGTCTTTACAGATAGAATGTTCTCAGTATGTCCCATAAACTTTAAATGAAGCAAGAGCACATATTGTTGCCTCCTAATTCATTCATGCTCCTCCTAAGTTCAGATTGTGTGTGTGTGTGTGTGTGTGGGGTGGATACAGAAAGCTAAATTGGGGGACTCTTCGTTTAACTCAATATTCTGTGCTCATGTCTCAGAGGTTGCATTGACTTGTCTACAGTTCAGCAGCACTGATTTTGGTCTCACTCTAGTGCATGTTGTCACCTGTCTCTGCTGATATGTAAATTTCAAAGCTGTATTTTTAATTTTTATTAAAAGCCTTATGTCATGTTGTATAAATTGTGTTGCTGTTTTAGTGTATACTTTATTGTATAACTTTTTATTCTTATTATTCTAAAGGGCTGTTTGGTATGACCCTACATCATATGCAACCTCTTTTCAGCTTGATCCAACAGAGGGTCCAAATAGAGAAAGAAGGCGCTTACAAAAATGCTACCTAACAATTCCAAACAAGTACATTCTCAGGGACAGGCAAAGACAAGAAGGCAAGTTGTTTTATGTTCACTTTAACACTCTCACTGACACAAATGTAGGTACTGTAGTTGTACAGTTGTCTGGACAGTTTTTACTCTTTTCATTCATCGGTTTAATGATAATTTCCACAAACGGCATATTTGTAAATGTGTAATATTTTGCTTAAAGATGTTTAAAGAGTAACTAAACCTTTATTTAAAAATGTTCTAAATGCTCTAAAATATTTTCGTAATATACTTTATTAATGTATTTTACAGTTTTACTAAAGAAATAGGCACCCAAAGTAAAAGAATTAATTTACTTGTACACTGCTGACATGTCAGCTGTGTACACTGGTGTACAGCCTCCACTGTTGTGCAAAAGCTGTATGGGCAGGAGCATGCAGTGCTATAACTATAACTATATATGTTCTTCATATCCCATTATCAGCCATGTCCCCTCCTCTTTATCCGTCTCATGGACCTCCACGTGGGCAGCCACACACAGACGTACATTTCTATGTTCAGATTGTAGGACTGCACAGAATGGCATCCCAGGCAGCGTGTAAGCCTGTGGCCCCCAGGCTGCAGGTTGTGCAACACTGTCCTAAGAGAACAAAAAGTAAAATACGTTTTTAAGAATATACAAACTGACAAATTAAACATTCAAATCACTTACTTCCCCAATCTAATATATAAAGCTGAGTGTATGTGTGTATTTCCGCTAAAGAAATCCGTACCGTCGCATTTACAATCACGAAATTTGGCACACGGGTACATCAGGTGTCCGGGAAGGTTTTAGACCAGGTCTAGGCTCTCTGGGAGATACCGTTCCTGAGATATTCCCAAAAAATGCATTAGCCAATAGAAGCCTGGTCACATGACCCATATCAGCCAATAGAATCTCACAGGCAGTTCGTCTCCACAGACACAGTTTTACTCCAGGTAACCATAACAACCGTAACAACCCAGCCATCACTGCTGTAGATGAGTTTTAAAGGAAATCTGTCACCAGGATAATCGCTAATATAATGGCCTAATAGCACTTAGTACATTATTTCCTGAGGTTTCCATAACAACTCTATGGATGACACTGTTTAGGGAGCAGAGTGCTGTGGAGGTCACAGTACAGGGGGCAGGTAAGGTGGCCATTCAAGTCACCCTTAAAACCCCACCACCAGGCCCCACTAAGCCACGCCTTTGATCCAGTTAGGCCACACCCCCTTCCACTCAGCCGACAGGGATTAAAAAAATGAAGTTAAAAACTAACTTCTGTCAGCTGCAGAGATGGGAGGGACGCTGACTTTCTTCTTGCAGCTCACATTCAGACAGCACAGTACTTCTGTCTTAGAGTGAGCTGTTCAAAAGGACATGCCCCTGTTCCAATTAGGCCATGCCCCCTCATACTCCACAGCCAACAGGGATTGAAAAAAATTAAGTTAAAAATCATCTTCTTTTAGCTGCAGGGGTGGAAGGGACAGTGACTTTCTCCCTGCAGCTCACACTCAGACAGAACAGTGCTGCTGTCTTAGGGTGAGCTGTTCAAAAGGACACGCCGATCCAGTTAGGCCACACCCCATCCCATTCCTCAGCCAACAGAGATTGAAAAAATGAAGTTAAAAATCAACTTCTTAGTCCCGCTAAGCCAAGCCTCTGACCTGGTTAGGCCCCACCCTGCCCCTATCTCCACAGCCGACGGGGATTGCCAAAATGAAGTTAAAAATCAACTTATGTCAGCTGCAGAGTTGGGAGGGACGGTGACTTGACTTTCTCTCTGCAGCTCACTCTCAGACAGGACAGTGCTGCTGTCTTAGGGTGAGCTATTAATAAGGCCACGCCCCCTATCTGGTTAGGCCATGCCCACTCCCACTCTTCAGCCGGCAGGGATTGAAAAAATGAAGTTAAAAATCAACTTCTAGGCCCCGCTAAGCCACAACCCTGACCTGGTTAGGCCTCGCCCCCTCCCCCTACGCAGCCGACGGAAGTTAAAAATCAACTTCTGTCAGCTGTAGGAGTGGGAGTCAGGGTGACTTTCTTCTTGCAGCTTACGCTCAGACAGCACAGTGCTGCTGTCTTAGAGTGAGCTGTTCAAAAGGACATCCCTGTGTCCGCCCAGGTCCTGCGCCAGACGGAGGACATGTAGTCTGAAAGCTGGAATGTCCAGGCTAAACCTGGACCTCTGGCCCCCCTAGGGGCAGGCTGCTGTGGAGGTTACAGTTAAGGGAATCACCTCTATGGAGGTCAGTGTTAAGGGGCAGGTTGCTGTAAAGGCCACTGTTAAGGGGGAGGGCACCTATGGAGGTCACTGTCAAGGGGGTGGTGTGCTGTGAAACTCACTGTTAAAGGGGAAGGCTGCTGTAAAGCTCAAATTTAAGGAGGTTTGCTGCTGTGGAGGTGACATTTTAAGGGATGGGGCACTGTGGGGGGGTAAGTGTTATGGGATGGGGGGCTGTGGAGGTCACTGTTAAGGGGCGGGGTGCTGTAGATTTCACTGTTATAGTGGATGGCGTCGATATCTTTTAACAACACACACAAACAATAAATTAAATAGATTAAATATACACGGGCGAAGCTGGGTCCTTCAGCTAGTCTTATATCTAAAGCTGAGTGTGTGTATGTATGTATGTCCGCTAAAATAATCCGCACTGTCGCATTTACAATAATGAAATTTAGCACACAGGTACATCAGATGTCTGGGAAGGTTTTAGACTGGGTCTCCACTCTCTAACACATACCGTTCCTGAGATATACCCAAAAATTACAAATATGGCGCCATCACATGACCTACATTAGCCAATAGAAGTCTGCAGGTCTTTTTCCTCATATCCCAACTGCCATACACACGGTCACATGACCCTTATCAGCCAATAGAAGCCCGCAGGCCCTTAGTCTTCAAATACACACTGTTTTACACCAGGTTTCCATAACAACCCAGCCATTTTTCTTCACTGCTGTAGGGCAGCTTTAAAGGGGCAGGGTGCTGTGCATGACACTGTTAAGGGAACTGAGTGCTGTGGAGGTCACAGTTAAGGAGGCAGGCTGCTGTGGAGGTCACAGTTAAGGGAATGGTCCACTATGGAGGTCAGTATTAAGGGGTAGATTGCTGTAGAGGCCACTGTTAAGGGGGTGGGGGGTTGTGGAAATCACTGTTAAGAAGATGTTGAACAGTGGAGGTCACAAATAAAGGGGCGGCCGCTGTTGAGGTCACTGTTAAGGGGGCGATATGCTGTGGAAGTCACTGTTAAAGGGGCGGGCTCTGTGGCGTCTCTGTTAAGGGGAAGGGAACAGTGGAGGTCACAGTTAAGGGGATGGTCTGCTATGGAGGTCAGTGTTAAGGGGTGGGGTGCTGTAGAGGTTACTGTTAAGGGGGCAAGCAGCTGTAGAGGTGACTGTTAACCGCCTCCCGACCGCTGTACGCACCGATTCGTCCAGGAGGCGGCTGGTTTACTCCTCTGGACGCATAGGTGCGTCATCTCGCGAGACTTCCTGTGAACGCGCACGCGAGCGTGCGTGCGTTCACAGTGCCTCGCGTCTCACAACTTGAACTGCAGCCTGCCAGCGATGATCAATCGCCGGCAGGCTGTAGATGCGAAATAATTTGCATCAAAGATGTATATCAGACGCTGTTTTGTTAACAGCGTCTGATATTCCTGCTACCTTGTCCTCTGGTGGTCCCATTTGCTGGGATCGACCACCAGAGGACCAGGTAGCTATGTAAAGTTGCACCAAACACTACACTAACCCTCACTTATTATCCCCTTGTTAACCCCTTGATCACCCCATCTAGATTCCCTGATCACCCCCCTGTCATTGATCACACCCCTTGTAAGGCTCCATTCAGACGTCCATATGTGTTTTGCGGATCCGTGGATCCACGGATCTGATCCACGGATCCGCAGATCCTCAAAACACGGACACCGGCAATGTGCTTTCCGCATTTTGCAGATCCGCACATTGCCAGAACTATATAGAAAATGCTTTTTCTTGTCCGCAATTGCGGACAAGAATAGGACATGTTCTATATTTTTGTGGAACAGGAGTGCAGACCCGAAAGCGCGGATCCGTAATTCCGGATCCGAGCGGGACAAAGTCTGTCCCCATAGAAATGAATGGGTCTGCAATTGAATGGGAATGGGGCATAAGGGTCCCTTATCACCGCCAGTTAGTTAGCTACTTGTTAGGTAGTTAGCGCCCAGCCCACCGCAGTCACTGATTTTGGCAGAGATTTTTTCATCCACATTGATCGATGCGAATGAAAAAATCTGTGCCGTTAATTTTTTTTTCCAGCCCAGAGGCTGAACGGAAAAAAAAAATCTCATTACCCGTATGCTCCATATAAGGAGAATTGCAGAAACTCCTAATGCTGGCCATATGTGTAATGATTGCGGAGACCCTCAAATGACAGAGCAGTACAAACACCTTACATGTGACCCCAGGTATTCCGTGAGGGGTATGGTGAGTTCATGTAAAATTTTATTTTTTGTCACAAGTTAGTGGAATATGAGACTTATATAGATAAAAATATATATATCAATTTCCGCTAACTTGTGGCAATTTTTTTTTTTCTGTGAACTCGCCATGCCCCTCACGGAATACCTTGGGGTGTCTTCTTTCCAAAATGGAGTCACTTGTGGGGTATTTATACTGCCCTGGCATTTTAGGGGTCCTAAAGCGTGAGAATACAAATGCGTAAAAATGCCCTGTGAAATCCTAAAGGTACTCATTGGAATTTGGGCCCCTTTGCGCACCCAGGCTGCAAAAAAGTGTCACTCATGTGGTATCGCCGTACTCAGGAGAAGTAGGGCAATGTGTTTTGGGGTGTATTTGTATATATACCCATACTTTGTGTGAGAAATATCTCTGTAAAGACAACTTTTTAAATTTTTTTTATACAAAGTTATCAATTTACAGAGATATTTCTCTCACCCAACATGGGTATATGTAAAAATACACCCCAAAACACATTGCCCTACTTCTCCTGAGTACGGCGATACCACATGAGTGACCCTTTTTTGCAGCCTGGGTGCGCAAAGGGGCCCAAATTCCAATGAGTACCTTAAGGTTTTACATGGCTGCTCACAATTTAGCCCCGCCCAAAATGCCAGAACAGTAAACACACCCCACAAATGACCCCATTTCGGAAAGTAGACACCCCAAGGGATTCACTGAGGGGCATAGTGAGTCCGTAGGAGATTTTATTTTTTTTTTGCCAGAAGTTAACAGAAATGGAAACTTTATTATTATTTTTTTTCCCTCAGAAAGTGTCATTTTCCGCTAACTTGTGAAAAAAAATGAAATAATACATGAACTCACCATGCCACTCCTCGAATACTTTGGGGTGTCTTCTTTCTAAAATGGTGTAATTTGGGGGGGTAATTTATACTATCCTGGCATTCTAGCACCTGAAGAAACATGACAAGTGCTCAGAAAGTCAGAGCTGCTTCAAAATGCGGAAATTCACAGCATAGTGAACGCTTTTGGAATTTATTTCCTGCTTCCCACTATATTGTATGCAACATTAAATGGTTGTATTAGAAAGTTCAAATTGTCCGGCAAAAAATGTGAACAGAAAAATTAAAAAGTTATGGCTCCGGGAAAGCAGTGAGCGAAAAAAGACAACACAAAAATGGAAAATCGCTGCATCAGGAAAGGGTTAAATGTATCAGTTTTAAACCTCATTTTCCACTTTTCTGCACAAGCCTCCAATCAATCCAGATTGATCTGTAGCAGTATATTGTCCTCTTCTGTGTTAATTACTTTACACAGTTTAGTGTAATCGGCCAAAATGATATTTTACTGTGCAGCCCCAATAAAAGATAATAAATATATTGAAGAGAATAGGACCCAATAAAGACACCTGTGGTACTGGCTGGGGTTTAGAAATATGTGAAATTGTGATTGCTCTTGTAATGCATTTTGTTTGTAATTCCTATAAGAAAAATAAAGTATTTAAAGAGGTTGTCCGGGTTCAGGGCTGAACCTGGACATCACCTCTTCTGAATTCCCTTAGGTCTCATGCACATGACCGTATGGTATTTTCAAGATTTTGTGGTCCGCAAAAAATACGGATGACGTCCGTGTGCATTCCGTTTTTTACGGAACAGCTGGCCCCTAAGAGAACAGTACTATCCTTGTCCGTTATGCGGACAATAATAGGACATTTTCTATCTTTGAACGGAACGTAAATACGGAAACAGAGTACCTTCAGTTTTTTTGCAGATCCATTGAAATAAATAGTTCCGTATACGGTCCTTATACGGAATGCAAAGAACAAAACGGAAAAAAAATGTTATTGTGCAAAAGGCCTTACTATGTGCCCACCTCTAAAACTGTCTAGGGCAGCGCTATACACCACCCATTTGTGCTGGTGATGTCCCTGGGCTCACTGCTATGCGGAAGTCTTCACCTAGCATAGTGTTGTGAAGCTCGGTACGTCACCGGCTCACAGCAAACACTCGCGCTGTGCAATGTAGCGAGGCAAAGGGGAGCATCGGAGTAAGGAAATTCTCTGATGCTTCTCTCGTACATAATAAGGGAATACAGAAGAGGTGATATCCAGGTTCAGCCAATAGTACTCTTGGTACTATAAAAAATAAAACCGAAGACCGTACATTTTCCTTTGTTTTTTATTTTTTTAACTTTTTCTCATGTTAAAAAATAAAAAACAAAAAATTATAGACAGACTACAAAAAAAAGCCCCATGTATCACCAAAAAAAGTAGCAAAAATTCTGTATTAAGTATTTGGCGCAGGCGCAGTAGGGGAAGGGACGCTTGCTGGCTGCCAGCTATAATCACTGTGCCTGTGCCGAATACTGAACGGTGCGAGACTTTACCAGAGCACAGGGCTGGCAGACGGACACAAGCGCTACCTGGCCCTGTCAATCAGGACTTGGAGGGAGGAGACCAAGGTGGGAGAACGGAGGCTCTAGGAGCAGGAGCAACGCCCCCCTGCTCCTAGAGCCTCATTAGCATATTATAAAAGTTCGATTTTTGGCGTAACAGGGACACTGATAAAAGTAGGAATAGGTTACTTAGGTTTAGCGGACACATGGCTAATGTCAGCTAGCTTAATAGGGTTAAATCTGGTGACCGAAACCCTTTAAAGGGGTTTTCCAAGAGACACCTCAGACCCCCGCAAATCAGCTGTTTGAGAACGCAGCAGCGCATGCAGTAGCACCACGGCCTTCTCTCTGCTTACCAAGCACAACGCCGTACATTGTATAGTGGCTGTGCTTTGTATCGGAGCTCATTGTTATTCACTTCAGTGGAAATGAGCTGCGCCAAGGCCATGTGACCGATGAACATGATGTAACATGTCCAAGGAAAAGCTGGAAGAGACCATGGTGCTACTGCGAGCACCGCTGCATTCTTAAACAGCTAATCAGCAGGGGTCTGAGTGTCCGGACCCTACTGATTACATACTGACCTCCAGTAAAAAAAAAAAAAAAAAACTGTTGGAAAACCCTTTTAATATAAGGTGCGTTTTGGGACATAGTGGCCAGACACTTTTTAACAACATTTTAGCCATGTTACATTACGGCTTTCCTCAGGATTATATGATTGCTAGGGGAAGAATATGCCAGAGTTAGGAATAACACAGCCAGAAATGGTAGAGTGAAATCCAAATCAGCCAAATCAACCTTCAGACAGCCATTATATGGGTTATCTTTTTGTAATTTACATGGTTGTGAAGAATCCTTCTTAAGAACCTATTATTAAAACTTGGCAACTTGAACTACTGACAATCTTTCATGCTATTTTGCCCACCTACAGCTAGCTCCTTGTTTTAGTACTTTATTTTCATTAGTGTTGAGCGAATCGTGTTTGGATTGCTGTATCCGAACCTTATTTGTTTGAAAACTTGGTTAACAATATATCCTCCATCCTACCACAAAATGTATCGACTCCACGGAGGTCTTTTCTTACTTGCGGCAAATATCTCAAGACTAGCTGTCACGACTGTATGTGAGCAACAAGAGCATACACAGTGAGTTAGCTACTGACCGGACCCAAACTAGGGAACATAAAGGGTGACCCCTGTCAGACCCTAAAAGCTCTCCCTATTCTGCTAAGCCCATGTCCAGATCCAGATGGTGGATCGAGACATGCCCGCGTACCTAAGGCTGATGACCACTGTAACCCCTACACCGGTGCCCTGCTCAGTATATGGACGGAACCGGGGTCGCCTCGGATCCAGTCAGCAAACAAACAGAAACACACAATGTCTGCACACTTAACTGTTAGCAGACAATATCCGAAGTACTTGTTTCAGCAGGTCACAGGTCCAGTGAAAAGATATCACACAAATGAAGATACTCAAGCGAGAGATACAGCTCAAATGAAAAGTATAATCCGCACTGTACAAAGGAGGAGGGGTGATTTAAAGGCAGAGCAATCAAACACAGGAGGGACAGCTGGGAGGAAGGAAACAGAAAGTAAAGACCTCATCACAGGGGCGGAGAAACAGAGCAGAGAGAACTCCTCCAAGCTCTAGTAGTGACATCATCACAGGGGTGGAGAAACAGAGCTGTGAGAACGTCTCAAAGCTCTAGTAGTGACAGTACCCCCCCCTCTACGGGTGGACTCCGGACACCCAGGACCCACCTTCTCAGGATGAGCCCTATGAAAAGCCCTGATGAGGCGAGTGGCTTTAATACCCGACACCGGAACCCACATCCTCTCCTCAGGACCATAACCCTTCCATTGAACGAGGTACTGAAGAGAACCGCGGACAATGCGAGAGTCCACAATTCTGGAAACCTCAAACTCCAGATTGCCATCAACCAAAATCGGAGGAGGCGGCAAAGAGGAGGGTACCGTGGGCTGGACATATGGTTTTAAGAGAGATCTGTGAAATACATTATGTATCTTCCAAACCCGTGGAAGATCAAGACGGAAGGCAACAGGATTGATGACTGACAAGATTTTATAAGGCCCAATAAACTTGGGACCCAATTTCCAGGAGGGAACCTTCAGTTTAATATTTCTTGTAGACAACCACACCAGATCACCCACATTCAGGTCCGGACCAGGCACACGTCTCTTATCAGCCACACGCTTATATTTCTCACTCATCTTTCTTAGATTACTCTGAATCTTTTGCCAAATGGTAGACAAAGACGGGGAAAATCTCTCCTCCGGCAAACCAGAAGGAACCCCTCCCGAGAATGTCCCAAACTGCAGATGGAACCCATATGCACCAAAGAATGGTGACTTAGAAGATTCCTGACGACGGTTGTTCAGAACAAACTCAGCAAGAGGGAGAAACGAACACCAATCCTCCTGGTTCTCTGCCACAAAACAGCGCAAATATGTCTCCAGATTCTGATTGACGCATTCAGTCTGACCATTCGACTGCGGGTGAAAAGCAGAAGAGAAGGACAGCCGAACCCCCAGGCGAGAACAGAAAGCCTTCCAGAATCTGGACACAAACTGCGTGCCTCTATCGGAAACAATATCAGAGGGAATGCCATGCGATTTAACAATATGGTCGACAAAAGCTTGCGCCAACGTTTTAGCATTGGGCAATCCAGGGAAGGGTATGAAATGTGCCATCTTGCTAAAACGGTCCACCACCACCAGGATCACCGACTTCCCTGAGGAACGAGGAAGATCCGTGATAAAGTCCATGGACAGGTGTGTCCAAGGACGGGAAGGTATGGGTAACAGGAGAAGGGGACCTGAAAGCCGTGAACGAGGGACCTTAGCGCGAGCACACTTCTCACAAGCAGCCACAAAACCCTCCACCGACTTACGAAGAGCCGGCCACCAAAATCTCCGAGCAATGAGATCTACCATGGCTCTACTCCCGGGGTGACCAGCAAGAACAGTATCATGATGCTCCTTGAAGAGTTTGTGACGTAACTCAGGAGGCACAAACAACTTCCCAGAAGGACAACGAGCAGGTGCCTCAGTCTGGGCAGCCTGGACCTCGGCCTCCAAATCAGAATACAGAGCAGAAACAACTACCCCCTCCGCCAAAATGGGACCCGGGTCCTCGGCGTTTCCTCCTCCCGGAAAACAGCGAGAGAGAGCATCAGCCTTCACATTTTTGATCCCAGGGCGGAATGTAACGACAAAATTGAATCTGGAGAAGAACAGAGACCATCTGGCCTGTCTCGGATTCATACGCTTGGCCGACTCCAAGTACGCCAGATTCTTATGGTCGGTAAAAACGGTGATAGGGTGCCTCCCCCCTCCAACCAATGGCGCCATTCCTCGAAAGCCAACTTGATGGCCAACAACTCCCTATCTCCCACTTCATAGTTTTTCTCTGCCAGGTTTTTTTAGAGAAAAAGGCACAGGGTCGCCATTTGGCAGGAGAAGGGCCCTGGGACAAAACCGCACCCACACCCACCTCGGAAGCATCCACCTCAACAATAAAAGGTAAGGAAACATCGGGATGCACCAAGATGGGAGCAGACGCAAAACTCTGTTTAATCTTAGAAAAAGCTGCAAGCGCCTCCTCCGACCAAGAGGAAAAATCCGCCCCCTTTTTTGTCATGTCAGTAAGGAGTTTGACAACAGAGGAATAATTCAAAATTAACTTTCTGTAATAGGTCGCAAAACCCAGAAAGCGCATCAATGCCTTCTGATTCTCAGGAAGCTCCCACTCAAGCACAGCACGGACCTTCTCCGGATCCATGCGAAAACCAGAAGCAGAGAGGAGAAAACCCAGAAATTGAATCTCTGATACCATAAAAACACATTTCTCCAGCTTGACGTACAATTTATTTTCCCGCAGAATCTGCAGAACCTGAAAAAGATGATCCTGATGGGTCTGAACATCAGGGGAAAAAATCAAAATATCATCAAGATATACCAATACAAATTTCCCCATTAAATGGTAGAAAATACTGTTAACAAAATGCTGAAAGACGGCCAGAGCATTCATCAAGCCAAAAGGCATAACGAGATTCTCGAAATGCCCCTCAGGGGTATTAAAGGCTGTTTTACATTCACCCCCCTCTCTGACCCTGACCAGGTTGTACGCGCCTCTCAAATCCAATTTGGAAAAAACCTTGGCCCCAACAATTTGGTTGAAGAGGTCCAGGATCAGAGGAAGGGGATAGGGATCGCGAATCGTGATACGGTTCAGCTCCCTAAAATCTAGGCAAGGTCTCAGAGAGCCATCTTTTTCTTTAACAAAAAAAACCCCGCGGCAACAGGTGATTTTGAGGGACGAATATGCCCCTTATCGAGACTCTCAGAGATATAGGTTTGCATTGCGATTCTTTCCGGTTGTGAGAGATTGTACAGGCGTGCTTTTGGCAGCTTGGCGCCGGGAATGAGGTTAATGGGACAGTTAAACTCCCGGTGAGGAGGTAGCTCCTGAACACCGCTCTCGGAAAACACGTCCGAGAAATCAGAGAGAAATGATGGCACAGTTTTAGTAGATACCTCTGCAAAAGTCGCTGTGAGACAATTCTTTCTACAAAACTCACTCCACTCATTTATTTGCCTTCCTTGCCAATCAATAGTGGGGTTATGTCTAGTGAGCCAGGGTAACCCCAAAACTAGAGGAGAAGGCAATCCATTAAGGACAAAACAAGATATATCCTCCACATGAGTGTCACCTACAGCTAACCGGATATTGTGAACAATGCCCTTCAGGGATCTCTGTGAGAGTGGAGCAGAGTCAATAGCAAAAACAGTTATATCCTTTTCTAATGTGCAAACCTGAAAACCATGCATGGCTACAAATTGAGTGTCAATAAGATTGACGGCCGCTCCACTATCGACAAAAATTTCACAAGAAATGACTTTGCTCTCTAGCGCCACCCTGGCAGAAAGGAGAAAACGGGAACTGCAGGTCAGAGGAAAAGCGCCAATTCCTACATCAACTTTGCCCAAGGTAGCAGATGAAGCAAAGTTTGATGATTTACCTTTTGAGGTTTTTCTCTTATTATCACTCCTAGTACAGTTCATGAATTTCCTAGACGGACAAACATTTGCCAAATGACCAATGCCCCCACAACAAAAACACACCATTCTCTGAGGACTAAATCCTCCTTTTTAGGGGCAAGTCGACCTAGCTGCATAGGCTCCTCCTCAGAGGGGACCGAGACAGGATGAAGCCCCTGCACACTGAATGAGTCCGCACAACTAGACTGACAATGGCTGGACAGAGAGGTCTCGTTTCTTTCTCTTAGACAACTGTCAAGGTGTACCGCCAATGACATGGCAGACTCTAAGGACTTTGGTCTCTCATGGAAAGCAAAAGCATCTTTCAATCTCTCTGAGAGACCATGACAGAAGTGACTCCGGAGTGCAGCATCATTCCAACCTGAATCAGCTGCCCATCTCTGAAATTCAGAACAATAAAGCTCCGCAGACAGTTTGTTCTGGCATAAAAAAACGTAAGTTAGATTCAGCCAGAGCAACACGATCCGGGTCATCATATATCTGCCCCAGGGCCACAAAAAATCTTTCCACGGATCGAAGGGAGGGATCCCCCGATGGCAGTGAAAAAGCCCAAGTCTGAGCATTACCCCTGAGCAGGGAGATGACAATCCTCACCCTCTGCTCCTCATTACCAGAAGAATGGGGACACAAGTAAAAATGGAGTTTGCATGCCTCTCTGAAGCGAACAAAATTCTCACTGCCCCCGGAGAACGTTTCCGGAAGTGAGACCTTTGGCTCGCAACAGACTCCATGGTCCGGAGCCGAGCCCAATGCTTGAAGCTGAGACATAGATTGACGGAGATCCGCTACCTCCAAAGAAAGACCCTGCATGCGGTCAACCAGGTCAGAAAGCGGATCCATGTCAAAAAGGACGGTTTCGGCGGATTATAATGCCACGACTATATGTGAGCAACGAGAGCATACACAGTGAGTTAGCTACTGACTGGACCCAAACTAGGGAACATAAAGGGTGACCCCTGTCAGACCCTAAAAGCTCTCCCTATGCTGCTAAGCCTATGTCCAGATCCAGATGGTGGATCGAGACATGCCCGCGTACCTAAGGCTGATGACCACTGTAACCCCTACAATAGTGGAAGGGGCACGGCCACCGGTGCCCTGCTCAGTATATGGACGGAACCGGGGTCGCCTCGGATCCAGTCAGCAAACAAACAGAAACACACAATGTCTGCACACTGAACTGAAGGAGCTGCAGCAGCAGTTAAAACAGATCCAAAGTCAGCAGACAATATCCAAAGTACTTGCTTCAGCAGAACACAGGTCCAGTGAAAAGATATCACACAAGTGAAGATACTCAAGCGAGAGATACAGCTCAAATGAAAAGTATAATCCGCACCGTACAAAGGAGGAGGGGTGATTTAAAGGCAGAGCAATCAAACACAGGAGGGACAGCTGGGAGGAAGGAAACAGAAAGTAAAGATCTCATCACAGGGGCGGAGAAACAGAGCAGAGAGAACTCCTCCAAGCTCTAGTAGTGACATTATCACAGGGGTGGAGAAACAGAGCTGTGAGAACGTCTCAAAGCTCTGGTAGTGACACTAGCTTCATTTCGTGTCTATGACTTGTGTAGGAAAGCGCAGGGGTCTGGCATTGATGGAAGGTATGTGTCACTGAGATTCCTGGCCTCAGTGAGGTAAGAGCCTGTTTTCATGTGTCAGCGGCAGTTAGTGCTGGTTGACACGGTTTGCTATGTAGAATGGCTGTAAAGCTGATCTTTGCCGGCTCTTACTGGGAGCAGCCAAAGTGTAGGGTGGGTGGCTGCTCCCCACGTTCCAGGTCGGGTTTTGTTGGTTGGGGATAAAGCACAGGCTCCATCGTCAGGTGGGTGGATTTATTCTCCATCTGACAGAGGAGCTTGGCCAGTCTCTGTGTTTGAGCCTGGGAGTTTGGGCCAGGACTAAGGCCTGCTTTCTTGTTTGGGTGAAACCCCGTGGCTTTTGCTTGATCCAAGGACTGTTGTATTGCTACTTGGTGTGAACAAGCACCAAAACCAAGGTGACTGTTTTTCCCTGACGCTGACTTTTTGTTGTCACTTGTATTATGTGTGAATAAAACACTGAACTGTTTAACCCCTTAAGGACGCATGACGTACCTGTACGTCATGGTTTCCGAGTCCTTAAGGACCCATGACGTACAGGTACGTCATGAGTAGTTCCGATCACTGCTGCTCAGCCGGCAGTGATCGGAACAAGGTACCTGCTGAAATCATTCAGCAGGTACCTTGTTACAATGCCCAGGGGGGTCTTGTGACCCCCCCATATCGGCGATCGCTGCAAACCGCAGGTCAATTCAGACCTGCGGTTTGCAGCTTTTTGTGCGATCTCTGATCCCCGCGGTCTGTGACCGCGGGATCAGAGGGTTAATGCCCCCAATGTGTTTATTTTAACCCCCTGCAGCCCCCAATCATATTGTGGCTGCGGGGTGCAGGGGGTGGTTGCGGGCGGCAGGAGGCGGGCGGTGCGGCGGGCGGGATCGCGATTGCGATCCCCCGCCCGCCTCCTCTGTTATGTATCCCTGGTGTCTAGTGGGTCTATCAGAGTGTCAGCACATTGCTGACACTCTGATAGAAACGGCTGGCATCTGTGCTTGATCAGATGCCAGCCGTTTAACCCCTTCCGTACCGCGGTCCGTACGGACCGCGGTTTGGAAGGGTTAACAGGGTGGGAGCTCCCTCCCTCTCCCATCGGGGGGCTGCTGTGCTTTTGTAGCCCCCCAACAGGATGGGATCGCAGAGGGAGGGGGCTCCACGCCTTCTGCTTCAATCACCCGCTGCCCTCTTATGGCAGTGGGTGATGGTTGCCATGGAGACAGGACGCTTTCAGAAGCGTCCTGTGTCCATGGTGCTGAAAGTCTGAATAGACCTGCTAAAGGTCTATTCAGACTTTCTAAAGTACAAAATACAGCACAGTGCACTATATAGTGTACTGTACTGTATTATACAGACACCAGATCCACTGGATCTTTCAGAACCAAGTGGGTCTGGGTCAAAAAAAAATGTAAAAAAGTGAAAAAAAAGTTAAATTAAAGAAAACACATATCACTGAATAAAAATTAAAAAAAATAAAATACACTACACATATTAAGTATCGCCGTCCGTAAAAATTTGCTCTATAAAAATATCACATGACTGAACTCGTCAGGTGAACGCTATAAAAAAAAAACCAAAAATGGTGTAAATAAGCCATTTTTGGGCAACTTACATCACTAAAAGTGTAATACAAAGCGATCAAAAAGCGTATGCCTCCCAAAATAGTACCAATCAAACCGCCATCTTATCCCGCAAAAATGAGCCCCTACCTAAAACAATTGGCCAAAAAATAAAAAAATATGCTTCTCAGACTAAAACATGATTTTTTTGTTTAAAAATGCTTTTAGTGTTAAATGTATAAAAAACTAAAAGGTAGACATATTGGGTATCTCCACGTCCGTAAGAATCTGCTCTATAAAAATATCACCTGACCTAACCCCTCAAGTAAAAACTGTAAAAAAATTAAATAAAAACTTTGTCAAAAGCCATTTTTTTGTCACCTTACATCACAAAAGTGTAATAGCAAGCGATAAAAATTCATATGACCCCCAAATAGTGTCAATCTAACCGCCACCTCATCCTGCAAAAACGAGCCCCTACATAGGACAATCGCCCAAAAAAAAAAAATATATGGCTCTCAAACTATGGAGACACTAAAACATGATTTATTTTTGTTTTAAAAAATGATATTATTGTGTAAAACTTATATAAATAAATAAAAAGTATACATATTAGGTATTGCCGCGTCCGTCACAACCTGCTCTATAAAAATAACACATGACCTAACCCCTCAGCTGAACACATCAAAAAAATAATAATCGATACGGTGTCAAAAGCCATTTTTGTCACCTTACATCACAAAAAGTGTAATAGCAAGCGACCAAAATGTCATATGCACCCCAAGATAGTGCCAATCAAACCGCCATCTCATCCCGCAAAAAATGAGCCCCTACATAAGACAGTCGCCCAAAAAATTAAAAATAAACCATGGCTTTCAGAATGTGGAGACACTAAAAAATATTTTTGTTCAAAAATGCTTTATTATGTAAAACTGAAACAAAAACCCCTAAAAAGTAGTCATATTTGGTATTGTCGTGTCCGTTACAACCTGCTCTATAGAAATAGCACACAATCTAACCTGTCACTTCAACAATGTAAATAGCAAAAATAAAAACAGTCCCAAAACAGCAATTTTTTGCAAATTTTCCATTTTAATCAATTTTTCCAGTAACAAAGCAAGGGTTAACAGCCAAACAAAACTCAATATTTATTGCCCTGATTCTCTTGTTTGCACAAACACCCCATATGTGGTCGTAAACTGCTGTATGGCCAAACGGCAGGGCACAGAAGGAAGGGAACGCCATATGGTTTTTGGAAGGCAGATTTTGCTGGACTGGTTTTTGACACTATGTCCCATTTGAAGCCCCCTGATGCACCCCTAGAGTAGAAACTCCAAAAAAGTGACCCCATTTTGGAAACTACGGGATAAGGTGTCAGTTTTGTTGGTATTATTTTAGGGTAACTATGATTTTTGGTTGCTCTATATTACACTTGTTTTGAGACAAGGTAACAAAAATAGAAATTCTGAAATTTCATCTCCATTTGCCAATAACTCTTGTGGAACACCTAAAGGGTTAACAAAGTTTGTAAAACTGGTTTTGAATACCTTGAAGGGTGTAGTTTCTTAGATGGAGTCACTTTTATGGAGTTTCTACTCTAGGGGTGCATCGGGGGCTTCAAATGGGACATGGTGTCAAAAAACAGTCCAGCAAAATCCACCTTCCAAAAACCATATGGCGCTCCTTTCCTTCTGCGCCCTGCAGTTTGGCCATACAGCAGTTTACGACCACATATTGGGTGTTCGTGCAAACTACAGAATCGGGGAATAAATATTAAGATTTGTTTGGCTGTTAACCCTTGCTTTGTTACTGGAAAAATGGATTGAAATGGAAAATTTTTCAAAAAATCGAAATTCTGAAATTTTATCTCCATTTGCCATTGACTTTTGTGGAAAACCTAAAGGGTTAATTACGTTTGTAAAATCAGTTTTGAATACCTTGAGGGGTGTAGTTTCTATAATGGGGTAATTTTTGGGTGGTTTCTATTATGTAAGCCTCACAAAGTGACTTCAGACCTGAACTGGTCCCTAAAAAGTGGGTTTTGAAAATTTCTGAAAAATTTCAAGATTTTCTTCTAAACTTCTAAGCCTTGTAACGTCCCCAAAAATGAAATAGCATTCCCAAAATGATTGATACATGAAGTAGACATATGGGGAATGTAAATCAATAACTTTTTTGGTGGTATTACTATGTATTATAGAAGTAGAGAAATTGAAACTTGGAAAATTGCTAATTTTTCAAAATTTTTAGTAAATTTTGTATTTTTTATAAATAAAAATGAAATTTTTCGACTTTATTTTACCACTGTTATGAAGTACAATATAGAGATGGCCCGAACTATTCGCCGGCGAACATAGCTTGTTCGCGTTCGCCTCTGCCGGGCGAACATATGCGATGTTCGGTCCGCCCCTATACATCATCATTGAGCAAACTTTGACCCTGTACCTCACAGTCAGCAGACACATTCCAGCCAATCAGCAGCATACCCTCCCTCCCAGACCCTCCCACCTCCTGCACAGCATCCATTTTAGATTCATTCAGAAGCTGCAGTCTTAGTGAGAGGAAGGAGAGTGTAGTTGCTGCTGATTTAATTGGGAAATTGATAGCTAGGCTAGTGAATTCAGTGTCCACTCCAGTCCTGAAAGACTCATCTGATCTCTGCTGTAAGGACAGCGTCCTGACAGCACCCCAAAAGCCCTTTTTAGGGCTGCAACATTAGTCTGCTTTTTTTCCCTTTATATGCATATTGCAGTTGCATGGCCTGCCTGTGTGTGAGGAGCTGCAGGCCCACAGACTGTAGTGTGCCCACTGCCAGTGCCCACCCCTGTCATCCCGTGTGGTACAGGACTTTGCATCAAAAAAGGCATTTAATTTTTACACTTTAATCTAAGGTTAGTTGCCTGCCAGTGTGTGTCAGGCTGACTTCCATTGACTGTAGTGTGCCCACTGCCAGTGCCCACCACTCATACCGGCTGGCAGAGGACTTTGCATCAAAAAGGCATTTCATTTTTACACTTTAGTGTAATTTCAGCTGCTTGCCTGCTGCTAGTGTGTGTCAGGCCGACTTCCACTGACTGTAGTGTGCCCACTGCCAGTGCCCACCCCTGTCATCCCGTGTGGCACAGGACTTTGCATCAAAAAAGTAATTTAATTTTTACACTTTAATCTAAGTTTAGTTGCCTGCCAGTGTGTGTCAGGCTGACTTCCAGTGACTGTAGTGTGCCCACTGCCAGTGCCCACCCCTGTCATCCCATGTGGCACAGGACTTTGCATCAAAAAAGGCATTTAAATTTTACACTTTAATCTAAGTTTAGTTGCCTGCCAGTGTGTGTCAGGCTGACTTCCAGTGACTGTAGTGTGCCCACTGCCAGTGCCTACCACTCATACCGGCTGGCAGAGGAGACACTAGCTTCATTTCGTGTCTATGACTTGTGTAGGAAAGCGCAGGGGTCTGGCATTGATGGAAGGTATGTGTCACTGAGATTCCTGGCCTCAGTGAGGTAAGAGCCTGTTTTCATGTGTCAGCGGCAGTTAGTGCTGGTTGACACGGTTTGCTATGTAGAATGGCTGTAAAGCTGATCTTTGCCGGCTCTTACTGGGAGCAGCCAAAGTGTAGGGTGGGTGGCTGCTCCCCACGCTCCAGGTCGGGTTTTGTTGGTTGGGGATAAAGCACAGGCTCCATCGTCAGGTGGGTGGATTTATTCTCCATCTGACAGAGGAGCTTGGCCAGTCTCTGTGTTTGAGCCTGGGAGTTTGGGCCAGGACTAAGGCCTGCTTTCTTGTTTGGGTGAAACCCCGTGGCTTTTGCTTGATCCAAGGACTGTTGTATTGCTACTTGGTGTGAACAAGCACCAAAACCAAGGTGACTGTTTTTCCCTGACGCTGACTTTTGTTGTCACTTGTATTATGTGTGAATAAAACACTGAACTGTTTAACCCTTATGGACCGCATGACGTACCTGTACGTCATGGTTTCGAGTCCTTAGGACCCATGACGCACAGGTACGTCATGAGTAGTTCCGATCACTGCTGCTCAGCCGGCAGTGATCGGAACAAGGTACCTGCTGAAATCATTCAGCAGGTACCTTGTTACAATGCCCAGGGGGTCTTGTGACCCCCATATCGGCGATCGCTGCAAACCGCAGGTCAATTCAGACCTGCGGTTTGCAGCTTTGTGTGATCTCTGATCCCCGCGGTCTGTGACCGCGGGATCAGAGGGTTAATGCCCCCAATGTGTTTATTTTAACCCCCTGCAGCCCCCAATCATATTGTGGCTGCGGGGTGCAGGGGGTGGTTGCGGGCGGCAGGAGGCGGGCGGTGCGGCGGGCGGGATCGCGATTGCGATCCCCGCCCGCCTCCTCTGTTATGTATCCCTGGTGTCTAGTGGGTCTATCAGAGTGTCAGCACATTGCTGACACTCTGATAGAAACGGCTGGCATCTGTGCTTGATCAGATGCCAGCCGCTTAACCCTCTGCACCGCGGTCCGTACGGACCGCGGTTTGGAAGGAGTTAACAGGGTGGGAGCTCCTCCCTCTCCCATCGGGGGCTGCTGTGCTTTGTAGCCCCCAACAGGATGGGATCGCAGAGGGAGGGGCTCCACGCCTTCTGCTTCAATCACCCGCTGCCCTCTTATGACAGTGGGTGATGGTTGCCATGGAGACAGGACGCTTTCAGAAGCGTCCTGTGTCCATGGTGCTGAAAGTCTGAATAGACCTGCTAAAGGTCTATTCAGACTTTCTAAAGTACAAAATACAGCACAGTGCACTATATAGTGTACTGTACTGTATTATACAGACACCAGATCCACTGGATCTTTCAGAACCAAGTGGGTCTGGGTCAAAAAAAAATGTAAAAAAGTGAAAAAAAAGTTAAATTAAAGAAAACACATATCACTGAATAAAAATTAAAAAAAATAAAATACACTACACATATTAAGTATCGCCGCGTCCGTAAAAATTTGCTCTATAAAAATATCACATGACTGAACTCGTCAGGTGAACGCTATAAAAAAAAAAAAAACAAAAATGGTGTAAATAAGCCATTTTTGGGCAACTTACATCACTAAAAGTGTAATACAAAGCGATCAAAAAAGCGTATGCCTCCCAAAATAGTACCAATCAAACCGCCATCTTATCCCAGCAAAAATGAGCCCCTACCTAAAACAATTGGCCAAAAAATAAAAAAATATGCTTCTCAGACTAAAACATGATTTTTTTGTTTAAAAATGCTTTTAGTGTTAAATGTATAAAAACTAAAAGGTAGACATATTGGGTATCTCCACGTCCGTAAGAATCTGCTCTATAAAAATATCACCTGACCTAACCCCTCAAGTAAAAACTGTAAAAAAATTAAATAAAAACTTTGTCAAAAGCCATTTTTTTGTCACCTTACATCACAAAAAGTGTAATAGCAAGCGATAAAAAATTCATATGACCCCCCAAATAGTGTCAATCTAACCGCCACCTCATCCTGCAAAAAACGAGCCCCTACATAGGACAATCGCCCAAAAAAAAAAAAATATATGGCTCTCAAACTATGGAGACACTAAAACATGATTTATTTTTGTTTTAAAAAATGATATTATTGTGTAAAACTTATATAAATAAATAAAAAGTATACATATTAGGTATTGCCGCGTCCGTCACAACCTGCTCTATAAAAATAACACATGACCTAACCCCTCAGCTGAACACATCAAAAATAATAATCGATACGGTAGTCAAAAGCCATTTTTGTCACCTTACATCACAAAAAGTGTAATAGCAAGCGACCAAAATGTCATATGCACCCCAAGATAGTGCCAATCAAACCGCCATCTCATCCCGCAAAAAATGAGCCCCTACATAAGACAGTCGCCCAAAAATTAAAAAATAAACCATGGCTTTCAGAATGTGGAGACACTAAAAATATTTTTGTTCAAAAATGCTTTATTATGTAAAACTGAAACAAAAACCCCTAAAAAGTAGTCATATTTGGTATTGTCGTGTCCGTTACAACCTGCTCTATAGAAATAGCACACAATCTAACCTGTCACTTCAACAATGTAAATAGCAAAAATAAAAACAGTCCCAAAACAGCAATTTTTTGCAAATTTTCCATTTTAATCAATTTTTCCAGTAACAAAGCAAGGGTTAACAGCCAAACAAAACTCAATATTTATTGCCCTGATTCTCTTGTTTGCACAAACACCCCATATGTGGTCGTAAACTGCTGTATGGCCAAACGGCAGGGCACAGAAGGAAGGGAACGCCATATGGTTTTTGGAAGGCAGATTTTGCTGGACTGGTTTTTTGACACTATGTCCCATTTGAAGCCCCCTGATGCACCCCTAGAGTAGAAACTCCAAAAAAGTGACCCCATTTTGGAAACTACGGGATAAGGTGTCAGTTTTGTTGGTATTATTTTAGGGTAACTATGATTTTTGGTTGCTCTATATTACACTTGTTTTGAGACAAGGTAACAAAAATAGAAATTCTGAAATTTCATCTCCATTTGCCAATAACTCTTGTGGAACACCTAAAGGGTTAACAAAGTTTGTAAAACTGGTTTTGAATACCTTGAAGGGTGTAGTTTCTTAGATGGAGTCACTTTTATGGAGTTTCTACTCTAGGGGTGCATCGGGGGCTTCAAATGGGACATGGTGTCAAAAAACAGTCCAGCAAAATCCACCTTCCAAAAACCATATGGCGCTCCTTTCCTTCTGCGCCCTGCAGTTTGGCCATACAGCAGTTTACGACCACATATTGGGTGTTCGTGCAAACTACAGAATCGGGGAATAAATATTAAGATTTGTTTGGCTGTTAACCCTTGCTTTGTTACTGGAAAAATGGATTGAAATGGAAAATTTTTCAAAAAATCGAAATTCTGAAATTTTATCTCCATTTGCCATTGACTTTTGTGGAAAACCTAAAGGGTTAATTACGTTTGTAAAATCAGTTTTGAATACCTTGAGGGGTGTAGTTTCTATAATGGGGTAATTTTTGGGTGGTTTCTATTATGTAAGCCTCACAAAGTGACTTCAGACCTGAACTGGTCCCTAAAAAGTGGGTTTTTGAAAATTTCTGAAAAATTTCAAGATTTTCTTCTAAACTTCTAAGCCTTGTAACGTCCCCAAAAAATGAAATAGCATTCCCAAAATGATTGATACATGAAGTAGACATATGGGGAATGTAAATCAATAACTTTTTTGGTGGTATTACTATGTATTATAGAAGTAGAGAAATTGAAACTTGGAAAATTGCTAATTTTTCAAAATTTTTAGTAAATTTTGTATTTTTTATAAATAAAATGAAATTTTTCGACTTTATTTTACCACTGTTATGAAGTACAATATAGAGATGGCCCGAACTATTCGCCGGCGAACATAGCTTGTTCGCGTTCGCCTCTGCCGGGCGAACATATGCGATGTTCGGTCCGCCCCTATACATCATCATTGAGCAAACTTTGACCCTGTACCTCACAGTCAGCAGACACATTCCAGCCAATCAGCAGCATACCCTCCCTCCCAGACCCTCCCACCTCCTGCACAGCATCCATTTTAGATTCATTCAGAAGCTGCAGTCTTAGTGAGAGGAAGGAGAGTGTAGTTGCTGCTGATTTAATTGGGAAATTGATAGCTAGGCTAGTGAATTCAGTGTCCACTCCAGTCCTGAAAGACTCATCTGATCTCTGCTGTAAGGACAGCGTCCTGACAGCACCCCAAAAGCCCTTTTAGGGCTGCAACATTAGTCTGCTTTTTTTCCCTTTATATGCATATTGCAGTTGCATGGCCTGCCTGTGTGTGAGGAGCTGCAGGCCCACAGACTGTAGTGTGCCCACTGCCAGTGCCCACCCCTGTCATCCCGTGTGGTACAGGACTTTGCATCAAAAAAGGCATTTAATTTTTACACTTTAATCTAAGGTTAGTTGCCTGCCAGTGTGTGTCAGGCTGACTTCCAGTGACTGTAGTGTGCCCACTGCCAGTGCCCACCACTCATACCGGCTGGCAGAGGACTTTGCATCAAAAAGGCATTTCATTTTTACACTTTAGTGTAATTTCAGCTGCTTGCCTGCTGCTAGTGTGTGTCAGGCCGACTTCCACTGACTGTAGTGTGCCCACTGCCAGTGCCCACCCCTGTCATCCCGTGTGGCACAGGACTTTGCATCAAAAAAGTAATTTAATTTTTACACTTTAATCTAAGTTTAGTTGCCTGCCAGTGTGTGTCAGGCTGACTTCCAGTGACTGTAGTGTGCCCACTGCCAGTGCCCACCCCTGTCATCCCATGTGGCACAGGACTTTGCATCAAAAAAGGCATTTAAATTTTACACTTTAATCTAAGTTTAGTTGCCTGCCAGTGTGTGTCAGGCTGACTTCCAGTGACTGTAGTGTGCCCACTGCCAGTGCCTACCACTCATACCGGCTGGCAGAGGACTTTGCATCAAAATAGGCATTTAATTTTTACACTTTAGTGTAATTTCAGCTGCTTGCCTGCTGCTAGTGTGTGTCAGGCCAACTTCCACTGACTGTAGTGTGCCCACTGCCAGTGCCCACCCCTGTCATCCCGTGTGGCACAGGACTTTGCATCAAAAAAGGCATTTAATTTTTACACTTTAATCTAAGGTTAGTTGCCTGCCAGTGTGTGTCAGGCTGACTTCCAGTGACTGTAGTGTGCCCACTGCCAGTGCCCACCACTCATACCGGCTGGCACAGGACTTTGCATAAAAAAAGGCATTTCATTTTTACACATTAGTCTAATTTCAGTTGCTTGCCTGCTGCCAGTGCGTGTCAGGCCCACTTCCACTGACTGTAGTGTGCCCACTGCCAGTGCCAACCACTGATACCAGGTGGCACAGTAGCTTGCCGATAAATAAGGCATTTCATTTTTACACATTAGTCTAATTTCAGTTGCTTGCCTCCTGCCAGTGTGTGTCAGGCCCACCTCCACAGACTGTAGTGTGCCCACTGCCAGTGCCAACCACTGATACCGGGTGGCACAGTAGCTTGCCGATAAATAAGGCACTTCATTTTTACACATTAGTCTAATTTCAGTTGCTTGCCTCCTGCCAGTGTGAGTCAGGCCCACCTCCACAGACTGTAGTGTGCCCACTGCCAGTGCCAACCACTGATACCGGGTGGCACAGTAGCTTGCCGATAAATAAGGCATTTCATTTTTACACATTAGTCTAATTTCAGTTGCTTGCCTCCTGCCAGTGTGTGTCAGGCCCACCTCCACAGACTGTAGTGTGCCCACTGCAAGTGCCAACCACTGATACCGGGTGGCACAGTAGCTTGCCGATAAATATGGCATTTCATTTTTACACATTAGTCTAATTTCAGTTGCTTGCCTCCTGCCAGTGTGTGTCAGGCCCACCTCCACAGACTGTAGTGTGCCCACTGCCAGTGCCAACCACTGATACCGGGTGGCACAGTAGCTTGCCGATAAATATGGCATTTCATTTTTACACATTAGTCTAATTTCAGTTGCTTGCCTGCTGCCAGTGTGTGTCAGGCCCACTTCCACAGACTGTAGTGTGCCCACTGCCAGTGCCCACCACTGATACAGGGTGGCACAGTACCACTTATCGAAAAAAAATGACAGGCAGAGGCAGGCCACCTCGCAGGGGCCGTCGTGGTCGTGGTGCTGTGATTTCCACTGTCCCTGGAATAATGCCTAGTGTTCAGAGGCCACCCGAAAAATTCTGAGGACGTAGTTGACTGGCTTAGACAGGACACCCAATCTTCAACAGCTTCCGCTAAGAACCTTGACGCACCATCTTCCTCCAGCTCAGCTTCGGTCACCTGCTCTCAAGTTACCACGCACCCGCCCGCCGCTGATAGGAATAGTACTAGTTAAGACACCACTCATAAAGGGTGTCACAGCACATTGCTCTGTGCACGCGCAGTGCCCCAATTTGGGAGTAAGAGGACCGACCAAGCTGCTTTTTCCATCTCCCGGTTCCTGAAATCAATTCAGTTTGGTGTATGAGAGTTTGGTCTGTCATTGTGAAGGCAGTCGAAGGTACCAGGCCTAAAATTTTTTTCACAAAAGGCAATCCCTGATATGGGATGTAACAGGGATTAAACTGATGAGAATAGTACTACAGAAAATACCACTCATATCGAGTGTGACAGTAAATTGCACGGGCGCAGACGCAGTCACCGTGGATTAAAACAGAGTGGAGGGAGCCAGCGTTTTTTAACCATCTCCCGTTCGAAAAATCTATTCAATAAATGGCCCCCAGATTGGGGACGTTAGAGGGATTAAACTGATGAGAATAGTACTACAGAAAATACCACTCATATCAGGTGTGACAGTAAATTGCACGGCGCAGACGCAGTGACCGTGGATTAAAACAGAGTGGAGGGAGCCAGCGTTTTTTAACCATCTCCCCGTTCGAAAAATCTATTCAATAAATGGCCCCCAGATTGGGGATGTTAGAGGGATTAAACTGATGAGAATAGTACTACAGAAAATACCACTCATATCGGGTGTGAGAGTAAATTGCACGGCGCAGACGCAGTGACCGTGGGATTAAAACAAAGAGGAGGGAGCCAGCGTTTTTTAACCATCTCCCGTTCGAAAAATCAATTTAATTGACCTTTCGGGGACCCTTGGTGTTGTACGTGGCTGGGTGGAGGAAGAAACCTTCAATGACATCACCGGACGTGGCTAGCTTGGTATCCAACCTTGTGCAAATGGGGAGTTTGCGGTTGTGCAAATGGACTGTTTGCGGTGCATTAAAAGGGGAGTTTGGTCTGTCAATGTCTGAGAATCGGGCGTAACCCTTACACTACCTGATCGATACAACATCATACCTGATCGTATACACACACTGGATGTTTTAAAGCATGTTATTCCAAACAATTTAGGAATGTTACGTGATTTATGCCCTTTATGGATTAAAACCCGACTCTGCGTCCACTACGTAATTTTCCATGGGAGTTTTGCCATGGATCCCCTCCGGCATGCCACAGTCCAGGTGTTAGTCCCCTTGAAACAACTTTTCCATCACTATTGTGGCCAGAAAGAGTCCCTTTGGTTTTTAAAATTCGCCTGTCTATTGAAGTCTATGGCGGTTCGCCCGGTTCGCCTGTTCGCGAACATTTGCGGAAGTTCGCGTTCGCTGTTCGCGAACTGAAAATTTTATGTTCGCGACATCACTAGTACAATATGTGACGAAAAACAATCTCAGAATGGCCTGGATAAGAAAAAGCGTTTTAAAGTTATCACCACATAAAGTGACACTGGTCAGATTTGCAAAAAATGGCCGAGTCCTTAGGGTGAAATAGGGCTGAGTCCTTAAGGGGTTAAGTTAAAGACATTGTCGTTGCCTCTATACTGCGTCCGTAAGCCTGTCATCCAGAGCAAATCCCCATAATTGACACTTCATTTTTTCGCATAAATTGCATTGTCAAAATCCAAAGCTGAACTCGGCTTCGTTAATGAGGCAAGAAGCCGAGTTCCGATTTTGACACTGTATGCAAATAAACTAAGTGTCACGTCATAGACACGAGATGAAGCTAGTCAAGCGATATTTGCCGTAAGTTAGCAAAGACCTCAGTGGAGCCCATACAATTTATGTTAGGACAGAGGATATATTGTTAACCAAGTTTTCAAACAAATTTGGTTCGGATATAGCAATCCAAACCCGATACGTTCAATATTTATTGTCATACATTTTAAGGGTCCATTCATCCATCCTCAAGTGTTTTGCTGTCAGCAAATTGCGGATTCGCAAAACACGGACACCCGGCCGGCACTATAATAGAAATGCCTTTTCTTGTCTGTGGACCAAAATAGGGCACGTTCTATTTTTTTGCAGAACGGATGTGCGGATGCAGAAAGGAAGTGCGGATACTTTTCTGGCCCCATTGAAAATTAATAGGTCGGATTCGTTCCGCAAGTTGCGGAACGGATCCGATCCATTTTGCGAACGTGTGAATGGACCCTAACAGGTTGTTTTTAATCTGATGCACGTATTTTAAAATATAAAAACATTCTCAGGTGTATACGCAGACTCTTTGCTATTTATCTATATTTTTTTCCTGTCACATGCATTGTAGTTCCTGCTGTTGTCACTACTATATTTATTTCTGTATTTTTTCTTATACTCATATGATTTTTGTTGTCTTAAATTATTTTTGTCATTTTGCAGAATCTATTAAGCCACCTCTGTCTTACCTTTTTGAGGACAAAACACATTCTTCTTTATCTTCTACTGTAAAAGAGAAAGCAGCAAGAGAACTTATAAGGTAAACATTGTCAATTGGTTGTGAAGCAAATAGGAAGACGTGGAGAGATCGGTACGGATATTGTTCTGTACCGTGGGAGCTGCAGATAAGAAAGGCAAAGCCCGTAGCTCCCTACCTTCCTTGCCGATAGTTGTCTGCACTGGGACCGATAGAGGCAGTGGTAAGGTCTCATCACATGGCTCCCTGTCGGGATGGACGTGGCAGTGCTTATGGCATCGCCGCCATCTTGGATTTGGGCACTTCCAGTTCGGCAAGTTTGAATGGCCTTCCGGCAGGCCTTGGGTAAGTGGTGCAAGCAAGCTGACTCTGGCGTTCCCCTGTGTATGTGTTTAGGGAAGTTGGTGGCCTGTGTGTCACATAAGCCGGCCCTTACTTACCTGGGAGTTCCGGAGGCTGTGGATAGTGACGCCACTTCCGGTTTACGGCCTCTATGCGCCGGCGTTTCTCAGGCGCTATTCCTTATAAGGGGGCAGGTCTTCTCAAAGTTTGCAGCTGGTATCCTTAACTCTGGGTCTCCTTGCTGCATTATGGATTGCAATCCTACTGTCTCAGGACAGGCCTCTCTGCAGACTGTGAGTAAAAAAGACCTGGTCTTTTTTCCAAAAAGACTTTACTTATATGCTCATTCTCACTGCAGCATTTTTTCTCATTTTTCTATAGGGAGAAAAAGATGCTATTCCTAAACAAAAGTCTGTTTCTGCTAAATGTGCGTTTTGCAACAAAAAGCAGGACCCAGCATATAAGAAACATGTATGCTTTTCTTGTACATCAAAAATAGTCCAGCAATGTCTTAATTAATGATATAAGATCTATGGTCAAGGAGGAAATACAATCCGCTATGTCTGGATTATCTGCATCCTTATTAAAACGGAAGTCTAAGAAGAGGATTAGAGAACCTCCGTCTTCTGATTCAGAAGATTCTTCAGATGCAGATTTTTCAGATAGAGAGGAGGGAGAGCAATTAGATTCCTCTTCTGAGAATGAAGAGAAAAATTATTTTCGGCCTCATGCACACGATCGTATGTGTTTTGCGGTCCACAAACCACGGATCCGCAAAACACGGAAGCTGCTCTGCGCTCCGTCTCTGCAATTTGTGGAACGGAACATGGCCCATTAGAAATGCCTATTCTTGTCCGCAAAACGGACAAGAATAGGACATGCTCTATTTTTTTTTGTGAGGCCACGGAACGGAGCAACGGATGCGGACAGCACACGGAGTGCTCTCCACATCTTTTGCGGCCCCATTAAAGTGAATGGATCCGCGCCCGAGCCGCAAAATATGCGGCTCGGACGTGGACCAAAAAAATGGCCGTGTGCATGAGGCCTTCTACTGAGGATTTAGATCCACTAATTAGAGCCATATGTAATACCATGGAGATTGAGCAGGTGAAAAAGCTAAATCTATTCAGGATACTATGTTTGGCGGTCTTGGTAAAAGGCATAAAAGAATATTCCGATCCATGAGAATATTCATAACCTTATAACTAAGGAATAGAATACACCTGAAAAGAGATCTATATTTCTAAAGGCCTTAAACGGAGTAGGTACCCGCTCAATGAATCTGAAGTTGATAAATGAAACTCAGTACGTATAATAGATGCCTCAGTTGCTAAATTAATTAAGAACCCCTCAATTCCCTTGAGGATGCAGCACAACTGAAGGACCCTATGGATAAAAAGTAGAAGGTCTGATTGAAAAACCATGGCTACCTCTATGCTTAGGCCTAATATGTCTCCAACCTGTGTCGCAAGAGCACTCTGCATCTGGCTTGATCAGCTTGAATTTCACCTGAAAGAGAAAACACCTAGGGATCAGATCTTATCCTCCATTCCGTTATTAAAAATGGCGGCAGGTTTCCTGGCGGATTCTTCTGCAGAATCTGTTTCTATGGCGGCTAGAACGTCTGTTTTGGCAAATATGGTTGAAATCCTGAAAAGGAGATGTAATGTCCAAAAATAAGTTGTGTTGTATTCCCTTTCATGGTAGATATGTGTTTGGACCAGATCTTGATAAAATCTTAGAATAAGCATGTGATAAGAAAAAAGGATTTCCAGAGGAGTATAGATATCGTAATGACAGACCCTGTATAAGACGTAGTTTTCAAGGCCAAAACAAAAATGATAAAAGCAAAGCAGGAAGGCGGAACTACACAGCTGCCTTCCTTTTCTAAATGACGCCAGGAAATTGGGGGGAAGATTAGCCGATTTTGTTCACCAGTGGGAACTAATTACCAACAACTTCTGGGTTCTTCACATTTTGTCAGACAGCTACAAAATAGAATTTTCGGATTTCCCCCCTCAAAAATGTTGTCTCACTTCCAATCCTCTAGAAGGTTTGCAAGAAGGTATAAAGGAACTCTTGCAGTAAGGAGCTATAGAGCCAGTACCAAAAGAACAATTGTATCTAGGTCACTATTCTCACCTCTTCTTGGTCAAAAAAACCAACAGTTCCTTCAGGACAATTATAAACCTAACACCTTCGAACAAATTCATAATTTACAGGAAGTTCAAGATGGACTCTTTATAAATGGCAGTGTCGTTAATTTAGAAGAATGCGAGAATGGTGACCATAGATCTAAAGGATGCTTCTTATTTCTCAGGTTTTGCAATACCGTGGAAGTGAAAAGTGGTAGACTACTAGATTATTTACAAAAATAATGGCCGAGGTAGTCGCTTTACTAAGAATCAAAGGGGTTCTTATTTTGGCTTATTTGGATGATCTTTTGATAATAGAATCCCAGAATTGCAATTTTCTATCCCAAATCCAGTTTGTAATTAAAAACACTAAAGGACTTGGGGTGGATCATGAATTGGAAGAAATCAGACTTGTCAATAGCCCAAAGGATAAGGTTCTTGGGAATGATATTAGATTCAAAGGAACAAAAAAAAAAACATTTCTCCCTCAAGACTAAATAGAGAACCTGGTACAGATGATCAAACATTTCAGTAGTCAGAAAAGGGTTTCTATACGACAAGCTATGAAGATTCTAGGACATATGACATCCTGCATCCCAGCTTTCTATGGGCCCAACACCATTCCAGAACACTTCAGGATCTGACTCTGAAAGTATGGAACAGGAATCCGCTGCACTTAGACCACATTTTCAGTCTCTCCTTGATGGTAATGAGATCCTTAGGTTGGTGGTAAATAAAGAGTAATCTTTGCAGGTATAGAGTGGATCCTAGAACCCTCTTAAATGACGACAGATGCAAGCTGCAAAGGTTGGGGGTCTCATGTGCAATAGTTTTCCTTTCAGGGGCTCTGGAACAATGCAATGAGTGAAGCATCCTCAAACCATCGAGTGCTGAGAGCAGTCTGGGAGGCAATGGAGGTATCAAAAGGATAATATTCAGGTCCCATTTAGTTATCTACTCGGACAACATGACTTCGTTGGCTTTTCTCAGACATCAAGGAGTAAGGAAGGGTCGTCTTTTAAAAAATTTGACAAAGAGGATCTTTCAGTGGGCAGAGGAAAATCTATTGTCCCTGACAGCAGTGTTTCTCAGAGGTCAGGAAAATGTATGGGCGGATTTTCTGTGCTGGAATTAGGTAGTTGTGGGGGAATAAAATTTAGCAACACAAGCATTCAAATTAATAGTGAAAACCTGGGGATGTCCAACAATGGATCTGTTTCTAAGAAGAAAAAACAGGAAACTTCAAAACTTCTGCTTGCTACACCCAGAGGACAATCCAATCTATATGGACGCTTTTTCAATCAATTGGACTCCAAATCTATTTTGCGCCTTTCCTCCTGTGAGCATCCTACTCAAGGTGTTGCACAAGATAAAGAGAGAGGAAGCCAAAGTTATACTTGTTGCTTGGTTCTCTCTCATAACAGATGAGTTTTCTTCCCTCTCTCCATCTTTCACATTTTCCCAATCTTGTAATGCTAGGTCTGGTTCCATACGCGAATCTAAAAAATGTAGATCTAGGAGTCTGGATATTGAATGTGTCAGCCTAGAGAATAAGGGTTTCTCTTCTAAGGTAGTCGATACGTTACTTCATAGTAGGAAGACTACTGCTAAGAATAGTTATAAAAAAGCATTGAGAAAATAAGCGTCTTGGTGTACAGATAGGAAGATTGATTTTTCTTTTCTTAATGTCCCAGTAATTTTATAATTTTTTCAGGAGGGACTAGACCTTGAGTCCAGTCTTCAGCTTTAAGTGTGTTCTATAATTATAAGTTATCAGAAGATAGATTCATTTCTACATTCCTTTTGGCAGCAGACAGGTTGGGGCCAAATATTCGCAACCTTGTTCTTCCTTGGAATCTAAATTTAGTCCTGAAGGCTTTGATAGACCCGCCTTTCGAACCGGCTAATGACATTTTGTTAAAATGGTTGATCTTGAAATCAATTTTCTTGGTGGCAATCATTTCTGGTAGAAGGAAATGCAAACTCCAGGCTCTTTCCACAGTTGTTCAATTGTTTCAGTCTTTTGAGGATAGGATTATATTATATTCTTACCTAAGGTAGTTTCTTCCTATCATAGGTCCCAGGACATTGTTGTGTCTCTTTTTTGCAATAGCCCTAACAATGAAAAGGAATCAAGGTTCAATAACCTAGATGTTAGAAGAGCGGCTCTTATTTATCTTCAAAGACTAAAGCATGGAGAAGGGATAGCAATTTGTTCCTTCAGTTTTCAGGCCCTCATAAGGGTAAAAAGGCATCGGCAAGTTCCATTTCTAGATGGATTAGTCAAATCATTTTGGAAGCCTACAAGGTCAGGGGTAGACAGTCTCCTTTTGGTATCAAAGCCCATTCCACTCTAGTTATGTCTGCGTCCTGAGCTCAGGCAGCTAGGGGACGATTAGGGGAAACAGTAATTACACTTTCTTGTAATTGTATTTCCTGGATGTCTCCATGACGGTACCCTGAAATACCCCCCCCCCCCCCCCCAAAAAAGCATGTATAATTTTGAATGAGTTCAATATTGAGTTCAATATTCAAAATAAATAATATAAATTATATATATATATATAAGTAACAAAAAAAAACTGTAATACGGTTGTAAATACAGTATTTGTCTCCAGTAAAGGTTCTTTGAAATCCATAGTGGAGATACGTAGGGAGGGGCTATTTAATCTCTCTACGTGTTTTTCCTGTCCCTGATAGAGGAGGAGCTGAGCTCAGGGGTGCCGTCGCAGAGACTTCCAGGAAATACAA
Source organism: Bufotes viridis (assembly GCA_033119425.1). Taxonomy (NCBI): domain Eukaryota; kingdom Metazoa; phylum Chordata; class Amphibia; order Anura; family Bufonidae; genus Bufotes; species Bufotes viridis. The sequence goes on from CM065592.1 coordinate 308,362,194, forward strand.
TTACCGATAAGTGTAATTACCGTTTTTTCATTTTTGTTTTCCACTCTCTGCCTTGCCGTTCACATAGCCACGTAGCCATATGACGGCTTGTTTTTTGCAGGACAAGTTGTACTTTTCAATGCCACCATTTAATGTTGCATATGATTTAGTGGGAAGCAGGAAAACATTTCCAAATCAGGTGGAATTGGGAAAAAAAAATCAATGATGCAACAGTTTTACAGTTATTTTTTTATTTATGATGTTCGATGTGCGATAAAACTGAAAAGTTAGTTTCATTCTGTAGGTCAGTACGAATAAGGCGATACCGTATATGTATAGTTTTTAGTTTTTTTGTGTGTTTTGATACTGATAAAATAAAAACATTGTTCTGCACTGTGTACGAGTTTTTGATCACTTTTTATTTAATTGTTTGTGGGAAATGAAGCAACCAAAAACGGCAAATTGGATATTTTTAAGTTTTTTCCTGTTTTGCCATTTGTCGTATGGGGAAAATATTTTTATAGTATGGGAAGTCTATGAGAAATGTACTAGTTTCCTATGGAGCCCTGCTACAGACAAGGGCTCCGTAGAAAACACTATGCAGCAGCCTCCTGTCATTCTCTATTACAGGGACTGCTGCATACAAGCTCTGGCTCCTCCAAACGTTGCACGAGCCGGAGCATACCCAGGAGCGCGCATCTGAAGTGTTAAATACCAGCGATAATGTTCCTGACCACAGCATCTGAGCACACGCTTCTGGGTATGCTCAGAGAGCTGCGCTTGTCTGCTGTATAAAACAGCAGGGAACCCTGCAGCCATGGTTCGCGCTCCACTCAGGAGTGGGTACCATCTTTAAAGACCCGGTCAAAATGGCGCTGGTCTGTAAAGAGTAAAAAATACAAGTGATAGTTTATTTTTATAAATTGATAAAATGCAAAGGGAATGAGCAAAAGAGAAACTTAAGTCAATATTTAGCATGACCACCCTTTTCCTTCAAAACAGCATAAATTCTTCTAGGTACACTTGCACACCGTTTTTGAAGGAACTCACCATGGAGGTTGTTTCACTGCATGTAGGCTTATTTGGATCCTTTTGTATCTTCACTAAATCCCAGACAGATTCAATTATGTTGAGATCAGAGCTCTGTGGGTGCAATAGCATCACTTTCTATACTCCTTGTTCTTCTTTACAGTGAAGATAGTTCTTACTGACATTGGCTGTATGTTTAGAGTCGTTGTCCTGCTGCAGAATAAATTTGGAGCCTATCAGATGTCTCCTTGATGGTACAGAGTGATAGATAACTAAATGCCTGTATTTCATTGAGGACACCATTAATCCTTACTGAATCCCCAACTCCATTTGCTGAAATGCAGCCCCAACTTGCAGACATCCTCCACCATTCTTCACTGTTGCCCGCACACACACATCTTTGTATCGCTCCCCAGCCCTTTAGTGAAAAAACTGCCTTCTGTTACAACCAAACACAGGTGCGTCTCAATAAATTAGAATATCATCAAAATGTTACTTCAAGAGTTCAATTCAAAAGTGAAACTCATATATTACATAGAGTTATTACATACAGAGTGATCTATTTCTTTTAGAGTACTGTGTACATTTCTGGGCTCATGTAAACAAGGCAGACATAGCAGAGCTTGAGAGGGTTCAGAGGAGAGCAACTAAAGTCATAACTGAAATGGGGGGACTACAGTACCGTGAAAGCTTATCAAAATTAGGGCTATTCACTTTAGAAAAAAGATGGCTAAGGGGAAATATATTAACTATGTATATCAGGGGTCAATACAGAGATCTCTCCCATCCTCTATTTATCTCCAGGACTGTGATGAGGGGACATCCTCTGCGTCTGGAGGAAAGAAGGTTTGTACACAAACATAGAAGAGGATTCTTCACAGTAAGAGCAGTGAGACTATGGAACTCTCTGCCTGAGGAGGTGGTGATGATGAGTTCACTAAAAGAGTTCAAGAGGGACCTGGATTTATTTCTGGAGTGTAATAATATGATAGGCTATAGCTACTAGAGATGGGGCGTTGATCCAGTGAGTTATCCGATTGCCTGATTGGAGTCGGGAAGGAATTTTTTTCTTCTAAAGTGAGGAAAATTGGATTCTACCTCTCAGGTTTTTTTTATTGCCTTCCTCTGGATCAACTTGCAGGATAACAGGCTGAACTGGATGGTCAAATGTCTTTTTTCAGCCTTATAAGCTATGTTACTATGATTGTTGCTTACAGCTAATAAAAACCCAAACACACATGCAAAAGTTTCCTAAGCCTTTAAATGGCAGAAGACATTCCTTGACACCCTCTAAAAGGAGTCGAAGGATGAAGTGTGGTAGAAAAAGGTCGCTAAGCAAAAGGCATAATCACAGCCTTGAAAAGATTGTCAAGAAAAGGTCATTCAAGAATTTGGGGGAAAATTACAAGGAGTGGGCTGTGGCTTGAATCAGTGATTCAGGAGCTACCACACACAGATGTATCCAGGACACAGGCTACAACTGTTGCATTCCTTGTGTCAGGCCCAGTGGCGTACATAGAGAAGTAAGGGCCCCATAGCAGGATCAAACCAGGCCCCCCCACAAAGGCCAGAAGGGCTTCCATCTAAACCCCTTCAATGACCCTTGAGCCATTTTTTTCCAATGTCTCATTTTCTAAAAGTTGTTCCTTTAGAGGGTAGATTCTAGAGTTTTCATGCCCCATAGAAGAGGGGATGATCCCAACTGGGCCCCTTCTTGCTCTGGGCACTATAGCAGTCACATGGTTTGCCGCTATGGTAGTTATGCCCCTGGTCAGGCCACTCATGACCCAGTGACAACATCAGAAGCATCTTAGTTGGGCTATATAGAAAAAGGATCGGACTGTCACTCAGTGGTCTGAAGTCCTGTTTTTAGATGAAAGTAAATTTTGCGTTTCATATGGAAATGAAGCTCCCAGAGTCTAGAGGAAAGAGTGGAGAAGCACACAATCCATGTTTCTGGAGGTTCAGTGTGAAGTTTTTGGGAGCCATGTCATATGCTGGTGTTGGTCCACTGTGTTATATCAAGTCCAAAGTCAGCGCAGACATCTAGCAGGAAGTTTTGGAGCATTTCATGCTTTCTTCTGCTGACTATCCTTATGGAGGTGCTGATTTCATTTTCCAGCAGGTCTTGGCACCTGCCTACACTGCCAAACGTACCAATACCTGGTTTAATAACAATGGTATTAATGTGGTTCATTGGCAAGCAAACTCGCCTAACCTAAACCCCAAAGACAATCTATGGGGTTTTGTCAAGAGGAAGATGAGAGACGCCAGACCTGGGCTTCCTTAAAGGGGTTGTCTCACTTCAACAAATAGCATTTATTATGTAGAGGAAGTTAATAGAAGCCTCTTATGTATTGTTATTATGTATATTGGTTCCTTTGCTGGCTGGATTCATTTTTCCATCGCATTATACACTGCTCGTTTCCATGGTTATGATCACCCTGCACTCCATCAGTGGTACTCGTACTTGCACACTATATAAAAAAGTGCTGGCCTCTCTGGTGCCTGGGACCGTGGGACTGCACATAGGCTCATGCTTTTTCCTATATTGTGCAAGCACGACCACCGCTGCTGGATTGCAGGGTCGTAACCATGGAAACAAGCTGTGCATAATGTGATGGAAAAATGAATCCAGCCAGCTATGGAAGCAATATGGACAACCACAATACATTAGTAAGTGTCTTATATTAACTTTCTCTACATGATAAATGCAGTTTGCTGAAGTGCGACAACCGCTTTAACACCTCATCAGTGCCTCAGGATAGACTTCATGCCACGATATATTAATCAGTAATATATGCAAAAGGAGTGTGACCAAGTATTGTAAATACATTTCAGTAGGACAACATTTCTGTATTAAAAATATTTTTTTTAATTGGTCCTATATAATCTAATTTTCTGAGATACTGACTTTTGGGTTTTCATTAGCTGTAAGCCATTATCATCGACATTAAAATAATTAAACACTTGAAAATGATCACTTTGTGTATAATGATTCTTTTTTAATTGAATTGCAGAAAAAAATTTACTTTTCGATTGTATTCTACAGTTGTGTTCAAAATTATTCAACCCCCACTGAAATTGAGTGTTTTGGCCAGTTTGACATTGATTTTGATCATTTCAGTCATCTTGTTTACAATTTAATCAAAGAGGCACTTGTAAGTCAGACAAATATAACATAACATTCATAAAGAAATAACCACAAATGTCTTTTCTGTGCTCACATCATTATCAGTTTTATTCAACCCTCAAGTGACATTCAATCTTAGTACTTAGTACAACATCCTTTTCCAGTTATAACAGCTTTTAAACGTGAAGCATAGCTTGACACAAGTGTCTTGCAGCGATCTACGGGTATCTTCGCCCATTCTTTATGGGCAAAAGCCTCCAGTTCAGTCACATTCTTAGGCTTACGCGCTGCAACTGCTTTCTTTAAGTCCCACCAGAGGTTCTCAATCGGATTTAAGTCTGGTGACTGTGATGGCCACTTCAAAATGTTCCAGCCTTTAATCTGCAACCATGCTCTACTGGACTTGGAGGTATGCTTGGGATCATTGTCCTGTTGAATGGTCCAATGTCTCCCAAGCCTCAGCTTTGTGACGGACTGCATCACATTTTCATCCAATATCTCCTGGTACTGAAGAGAATTCATGGTACCTTGCACACACTGAAGCTTCCCTGTACCTGTAGAAGCAAAACAGCCCCAAAGCATGATTAACCCCCCGCCATGCTTCACAGTAGGCAAGGTGTTCTTTTCTTCATAGGCCTTGTTCTTCCTCCTCCAAACATCCATGGGCCCAAACAGTTCTAATTTTGTTTCATCAGTCCATAGAACACTATCCCAAAACTTTTGTGGTTTGTTCACATGACTTTTGCCATACTGCAGTCGACTCTTCTTATTCTTTGGAGACAGCAAGGGGGTGCGCCTGGGAGTTCTGGCATGGAGGTCTTCATTAAGCAGTGTGCGCCTTATTGTCTGAGCTGAAACCTCAGTACCCGCATCTGACAAATCTTTTTTCAGTTCCTCAGCAGTCACACGGGGACTTTTCTCCAGTTTGCGCTTCAGGTAGCGCACAGCAGTCGAAGTCAGCATCTTCTTTCTGCCACGACCAGGTAGCGTTTCAACAGTGCCCTTTGCCTTGAATTTGCGAATGATGCTTTCTATGGTGTCTCTTGGTATGTTTAACATCTTTGCAATCTTCTTATAGCCATTGCCCTTCCTGTGAAGAGAAATCACCTCTTCTCTTGTCTTCCTGGACCATTCTCTTGACTTCACCATGTTTGTAAACACACTAGTAAATGTCTAGAAGGAGCTGAGTATCACAGTCATTTTAAATCTGCCTAATTGGTGCTTATTATGCTTGATTGCTGCTCCTTCACATCCAATACCTGATCGAAAACAATTGAATGAACCTCTGTTCTTAAGAGTGGTAGTCTTTAAGGGGTTGAATAATTGTGTCAATGAAGAAAAAAAAAAAAAAAACATTTAATACTATATTACAAAAACAATTGATGTCATTTTAGTTGCATTTGGTTCTTTAAAAAGTCCTTGTAAGATTTAATTCTGAACACAATTACAAATGTACACTAAATTCCCTAAAACCCTTTACAGCATTGGGGGTTGAATAATTTTGAACACAACTGTAACTTGAGATGCACCTTTTTAAAATTGGTGTTAATTTGGTCAGGATTAATGGTGTCACAAGCATAAAGCAAGACCCACAAGCATGCCAGTGGAAATATATTCTATAGTGCTGGACTGATGAATTGCTAGTGCCATCGGTTAAATGGTAAGTGACTAGAAGGGTGGGAGGGGACAACAATATCTAAATATAAATGTGAATTTTGATGCTGCTTACGTTTACTGCCGTAAAACCAATCTGGTCAACTGGGCATCATGTTTCCAATCTCATTACTGAAATTTTACCTAATTTCAGAATTATCTATGGAAATCAGGATGTATGACTCAGGAGCGATTTGATATTAATGACCTATCCTGAGGATAGGTTATCAAAATTAAAAAAGTGGACAACCTCTTTAAACCATACCTCTAACTCTGCCCACTGCATATTTATGCACACCTAATCCCACCCAGTTCCCTTTGTGCCCCCTCAGAATACTGCTGACCCTCAGTACCCTGCCATGACACACATTCCCAACCAGCCCACTTTCAATATCACCCTGCCCATATGTTTAATCAGCTGCTCCTTGAACTACCATAACACATCACTTCTCAAGCATTTTTTTCTGAAAAAAACCTTTAGCATATTACAGCGTGTGCACAAGGTGGAGTTTTTAACATAAAAGTCATTGGGAAAACTGTTCATGAGTTTATTCATAAGAACATACATTAGCAATCCAAGCTATAGTCAGCGATATGGTTTTCTGCCCTGTTAGGCTACATGCACACAACAATGAAAAAGAAGTCTGTTAAAAATGGATTAAACTGTGGATTTTAACTGACTTTTTTTCATTGATGCCTTTCTGAGAGACAGACGTTAAAAAATTACCCATTCAATTGTATGGGGGCAGTCGGTCAGTGAAAAACGGACAAGATAGAATATGTTCTACTTTTGGACGTTCGTTATTCACTGTCCATCAACAAAAACTGCCATTGGTCTTAAGACGGACAAGTGATCGCCGTTAAAAAAAACATCCATCACACGTCCCTTTTTCAATATGTGTGCATGTAGATTTATGTCCGTTATTTGTAAACAGAATACTGACAAATTATTTCAGATTTATTTCCACCTTCAAATGTGAAACTGAAATCATTTAGGGGAGGGAAAAAGAATTACTAAAATAATGTGGTTGCGTGAACACCCTCATACTGTACACTTGGGGATGTGGTTGTGTTAGAAATTAGCCACATAACATTTAAACTAATCTTAAATAGTAGTCAGTACACAGCTTCCTTTGTGATTTTATATTAATATAGGAATTATATTATGGTGCTGGAACCACTTGACTAAGTGCAGTAGGAGCAAATAGAAATCTGCTCTATTATACAATCACATTGTTGCAACAGGGACTTACAATCAGAATCTGACTGCCAAGAAGCTTCAAAGAGTGAGCAATTGGCTACACATTCCAGAGTTGCACCAAAGTTGTAGGTTGCCATCAAGCACATTGTTGAGCAACAAATGCGCTGGATTCCTGATAGGAATGTAGAAAAACATATGCATTAACCTATGGCAGATGCACACATTATAACACAGCAAAGTGAACTGCAGCCATAAGCAGTACCTCCAAGTAAAAGAGGATTACACACATTCAGTATTGAGTGGAATATCTGATTCCTTCCCTCATAATTTTAATGGGACTGGGTGTATAAATAAATGTATCAGTGTTTATAAAAATATAATAAAGGTTACGTTTTAATATCTATGTTGTCACCCCTAAAAGGATTTAGTAGGTCTATGTGACCTTTTTGTAAATAAATGTGTAGTATCCTGAGGGTACAATGTGGGCATTAGTGTGGTTTGTTACAGAATATATCCTTACCCATCCAGGCTATAATCATTCTTGTGGTGCTCCACATGTGGTGCTCCAAGGACGTCGGTCAGCCCATTTTGGACCGTCTGTGCCCTGTTGTTGATCCAGGGGGGCTAGTTGTCTGCAGTGGTGCCGCAGCTCCCACTAGATATAGGCCACCCTGAGCTGCATCAAGATCAACCTTTACCTTCCACTTCTTGGTTCATTACCCACCCTATCTACCCTCTTTGGAATGGAGGGCACAATATAGGAAGAGTGGTGTCCAGGCAAACATCTGCTGGTGGGTTTGCGACACGTGCACATTGGCACCTTATTAAGGCTGCACTGCCGTGCTATCCAAAGCCCCTAGAGAAAGCCTGTCAGCATCGTCTTATACCTAGGGGTGTGCTTGGATGAAGAGAGAGGCCACCCTGGTGCTATGACCCACTGTGCCCTTCCTGTACTTGGTGTGCCAAGGCTTCCCTCCACGGTGCAGAGATATACTATATTTTTTACTTTTTCCCCCCTTCTCCTGCTACCTGAGGGTACCTGGAATAATTTTTCTCCCTTGGTGGGGAAGTATTTAGGGGAGATTTCAGTTTAATCCTCTGCTATTTGCTCGTTAGCTGACTAGTGGTACCTACATTTCTACCTTCATTTTATTATTGCTGCTTGACTGCCATTATTTCTCCTATTTTCTGGACTTAGAGCTCCATGTAGAGGCCATACTCTGCAGTATTGGGAATTCTCTACATTACCCTGGCATATATACTACTATGGCTCCTTCTTTTTGTGGATATTTTCCTTACTAGAATTGCTATGGGAACTAATTCTTGCCGACATACGCTGCCCCATCCGCCACATGATGATCTGCATTTTCATCACCTTGGCTTAAATAAATACCTATTCTAATCTCCTAAGTAAAACATACCTTCAAAGTCACAAAAATAGAAACCACAGGGACAATCTTCCTCTGGGCAAACTCTCCCTGAGCTTCTCCACACACCACAATCGCCTGACATGGAGTGCCCTGACTTCCCAACGGGCAGTACTAGCTGGCTATTGCCTTCTGAACCTGAGCCAGCTGCAGATTCTCCAGTACCAGATTTTGATCCTTCTGAACTTTATGCAAACATCCGGACTCTTTTTACAGTGGGACTGTCCAAGGCAGGGGTGGATTTCACTAAGCAAATTCAAGAACTGGGTACTCGAGTATCTGACTTGGAAGACAAAGTAAATGCCATGGAGGTGGATAACTCCTATCTGAACGACCATGTACATAGATTGGAGGCACTTGAATATAAATTGAAACACTTGAAAAAGTGTAATAGCAGAGTTAATCAGCGCATTAGATGTATGCCTGAGTCAATTACAGCACTACAACCTATGGTCCTTAGTCTTTTCCATGCATTACTGCCCCAAGTGGACTCTACTCTGTTTAAAATGGATCGGGTTATTAGAGCTCTGAGACATCCAAGAAACCCGAATGTTCGACAAGACATAGTACTAAAACTAAACAACCCTGAAATGAGGGATCAGCTTCCAGGGTTGACTCCTCTGTACAATTGTTTGCCGATTTAGCTCCAATCACGTTGGATAGCAATGCGACCAGTTACTATGGCCCTTCAAAAATCTCAAATACACTATTGCTGGGGTTTTCTCTTCCATGTTGCCTGCAAGATCAGACTACACGACTACATGATCAAGAATCACAAAGAGGGTCTTGCTGTAATAGGAGGGCATTCCATTTGACCAGCCAGCTGCTCCTTCTCCTTTACCGCAACGGTGAACGAGATCAAGTTCGTAGACTGAATCCTCCTACCTTATCAGAACCTCCTGGACTTTCCTAGGCAAAAGCTTGCCTTACTGCCATTACAAAGACTTCCATTCTGCAGAATCATATGTATGTTATGTGCTGACTGACTATTATGATTTCAGCATTAAGGTTTAGAGACTGCTAGGGTCGTCTTTAATATTTCACCTGTGCCAATCATATGCTAGGACGGTGCCCCCCTTTGCTACATGTTGCAACTTATGGTCATGATAGGTGATTACTTTACCCCTGATCCATTGTTGCTGGTTGGGCAATGGGGAATACTCTATTACCTATGCCTTCCAATGTGCCTTGTTGTTTTGGACCTCTCTAGTACCTGTTATTGAGGTGGTCCCCTGTCCAGTGGCACAGAGTGGAATCGTGATAGGTACTGTATACTTATTTATACCCGATCTTGAGTTGCTTCCTGGACAACTGGGTTCACTTCACCTTATTTCACAGATAAGTTAATCAACTCTAGAGGGGGGGGGGGGTTATTTCACCAAAAAAAGAGTGTCTCCACTAATATGATTGGCTTAAGCCTGATAACATTTGTATTTGGGAATCTCATTTTATCCCGACCTCTTGTCCCAGGTATTTCCATAACTGTTATACTCTTTTGTCTCATGTGCCGTTCACCACTAAAAGCAGAGGTGTTGGTATTTGTATTAAAAACTCCTTGCCTTTCCAGATTCAGTCCACTATTATAGACCCTGATGCTGCTATATTGTTGTGATAGGCTCGCTATTAAGGCCGGCCTGCTTCAATAAGCGTGCTCACACCTGATGAAGGGCACTCATTATGCCCGAAACGTTGTAATTATGAATTGCACCACCATGTCCGGCTGAATAAATTCACTTAGCATACTACTGATCTGGAGTGCTGTTTCATCTATCCTGTCTCACTTATATAAGTATTATTTAGCGACTCGATTATCTCAACTAGTATCCTTCCATGCCTTTCCTGAGCCTCTGCAGTGGGTAATGATTGAATCAGATTTATTGATGCTTTAATTTGGGGCACCTGATATTTCCTTAGAGGAAGTTGACGAAGTAGAGGAAAGCAAGATGAAAATCCCCTTTTTTTTGTTACAATTATGGAGGAAAGTCTACTTTAAATACAAACTACAAAGCACAATCTTACCGATGCTTCCTGTAATATGTGTGATTCAACATGTGCAAAATTTTATTTAGGGGTGTGTTGTGCTTTTACATGTGAAGCAGCTTGTAATAAATTGGTTGCTGGACTCACGCAAGCAGATGTTGCCTGCGTGCAAAAATCTAAACTACCACTACCTCAAATTTAATTTTTATAGGGAGAGATTTCTAATATATATATATATATATATATATATATATATATATATATATATAAAATCTCACTAACTATCATTTCTTTTTTTTTACCAACAAAAAAATAAAAACTTCACTGAAATCTGAGCATAGATGTTACCAGTAATTTACGGTGGTTGCAGGACTGCACGCAAGCAGATGTTGCCTGCATGAGTGCAAAAATCCAAACCTCAAATTTACTTTATATACAGTATATAGAGAGATTTTCACAAAAAATGCACAGAAGCAATCATTAAAAGTAGGGTAATGATCGGTGCTCAGAAACTGTACTTTAAAAATTCACTACAGCAATAAAAAATCGGAGCAATGAATTATTTTACTTATATGTATAGAGATATACAGCTCTCTATATTTGTATATAAACCCCTATTTCTAATTCTTTTTTTTTACACACACAAAAAGTGGCAAAAAATGTACACAGATTAGAAAAAAATATGGCAAAAACACAGGTGCTGATCAGTTACGAACGCATTGCTCAACGCTTCAGGCTCGCACACAGAAAAAGTGTTGCAGAGGATAGTTTGCCGTCTGCCAAAAGCAAACGGGGGAAAGGGAGGGAGGGGTTTATAGGGACAACTATTGGGGCTTAGTGGGAGCGGATTAAGGATCTGGGACCACTGCAAATTAACAAAAAAAAAATTTGATCACTGCAGCTATTTCAGAAATGTCTTCTTTCATAGGAGACGCGCAGAAATAACAGTGGTTGTGCACCACAAGTTTCAGAAAACCAACGTACAGCACAGAGGGGCACAGAACCTGATCCTTCCACTTCCCTCAGATTCTGTAGCACTGCTATTGGCTGAGGGTTGTACCAGCCAATCGCAGCACTGGCAGGGGACACCAAACACTGGTGTCCCCTGCCTTACCTCAAGGGTGACTGGTTCAGCACCAATCACCCCCTCCTGAGCCTATCTGTAGCCCCCTGGTATGCACAGGAAAACCTTGTGTGGTCCTTAGCTAAGATGACTGCCTGTGAGGCAGAGCAGCTATCTTACCCTGGTCACAGTGTGATTAGGCATGGTCATCATTGCCCAAATGCAATGTCCGCTACGCTGTAAATGTATGGAGTTCATCCCCTACACTCAGGTTGTGTATATAACGGGTGTGTATATCTTTTATATCCACTGAATTTAGGCAGGTGAGGTTTCTTAGTAATGCAAACAGTAATGGTGCCCCTGATTAGGTGCCACATAACATAATAAATAATAAAACTAATACTCTCCTAAAACTAATACTCTCCTACACCTATCACAATGAAAGCCCTTTAACCCATGAGAAATCTGGGATGGGATCCCTCTGCGGCTTTGTGTGATGCATAGATGTAATCGTGCCCACCTCCCCCGTGCGACAAGCTGACAATGGGCAGGCAATGAAATCACTGCCTTGCAATGGTCTGTATCGTAATCCCACCCCTATGTCTAATAGCATGCAAGTCTAAAGTGGCCTGTAGTATATAAAGGTGGATGGCGGACCAGGGAACAATTCCCTGCCCCAGTATTGAACTATATTTGTCCAGATGACTTAAAGTGGTAGTCGCTTAGAGATCTGAAGCACTAGGACCATGAATGTGATGCCACAATGAGTCTCCAAACCAACTACATAAAAGAAGATATCCATGAGTATCCAATCCACTGACAACTCCTGAAAGTAAAAAAAAACAATAACTCTATAGTGAGCCACAAAACTTGGTTCACATTTGCTAGTGTAAAATGTCTCTCCTGTTGCAGTGTGCTTGCCCAACAATTAAAACCTATGGACATCTTTATTTCGATTTTTGGGTTCAAATGGCATCTGTCGCCAACAACCTCGCTATCCAACTGTTTGCATATGGGAGGTTCTATCTCTTCTTAGGGAGAGAGCGCCTTAGTCGGCGTGGGGAGACATATAGGCCCATACATCCTCATCTGGAATTCTGTGAAAAAAAGGGATGCAAATGAGCTTTTAACAGTCTCTGCCTCCAGATGTAAGGCAGCCATCATATAAGCCAATGTTTGACCCCTTTAATAAGCCTTGAGACATGACTTGGATATTAAATAAGTAGCACCTCATCTGCAGACAGCTGTTTGGTTTTTGCCCCCCATCACTGCATATCAGAGTACTGGCTTAACTGGGTGAGAGGCTTAAGTCAGGATTTGGGGGTTACTATTCCTCCTTTGGAAGAGAGCGCCTTATTCAGCACTAGGAGACTTATAGGCCATACATAGCAGCTCCTCTGGGATCCTGGGAAGAAAAAGGAACCCTTTGCATCTTTTTTCTTCCCAGAATTCCAGACGCTTCTCACCCAGTTAAGCCAGTACTCTGAGGTGCTGGCTTATTTAATATCCTATGTCTCAAGGCCTATTTAAAGGGTCGAAAATTGACTTGTAGGATAGCTGCCTAACATTTGGTGGCATTAGACGCAGAGCTTATTAAGAGCTCCTTTGCATCCCTTTTCCTATCTATTTGCATAGACACTAGGGATGAGTGAATTGACTTCGGATGAAACATCTGAAGTCAATAAGCATAAAACTTTGATTGAATACTGTACGGAGTGAGCGCTCCATACAGGATTAGAATGTATTGGCCAGATGAGCCAAAGTTATTACTTCGCGAAGTCTCGTGAGACTTCGGGTATTAAAGTATAACTGTCAAATTTATTTATTTTTTACTATTGGATTTTGGTGATTAATATTACCTTGTTGGCCCTGTTTTAATTTCTGATTGTTTAATAAATAACCCCTAAAAGCCACCTAGAAGTCCCCAGTATTGGCTATTTTTACCTGAGATTAAAATCAGGTTGCTATGCTCCTTCCGTGTATCAGATGAGGACGGAGCACGCTGGGTGCATTTATACACTGAGCAGATTCTCCAGCACTGCTAAGGGAGTGTCTGCCAAGCACAGGAATGTGGAGAAGTTCACACACACAGCCCAGCACTGTTATCTCCTGTCTGGAAGAACCTGGCTTTTTATACATTCCCTTACAATGTTGACTCACTATCAGGAACTGATAGTGAGTCAACATTGTAAGGGAATGTATAAAAAGCCAGGTTCTTCCAGACAGGAGATAACAGTGCTGGGCTGTGTGTGTGAACTTCTCCACATTCCTGTGCTTGGCAGACACTCCCTTAGCAGTGCTGGAGAATCTGCTCAGTGTATAAATAAAAGCCTTATTTGATAAGAGGAGAGCTTGTAGGAGGACTATAGGCTTCAGCCAGACCTGGGAACTTCACTGCAAGACCCCCCTATACAGTGCTGGTCTTCACTAACTTCACTGCAGGCATCCTATGGATTAGCCTCAGGGCTGAGGGCGGCCATTTTAATAGAATAGTGAAGTTTTAGCTTTATGCAGACTGGTTGCTAAGGGCTGAATCTTATTAAATAAGGGGTAAGTAAGTCTAATAGTTATTGATTCAGGAATATTATCATGTTAGTAACTACATATATGAAAACTGAAATTAGGGTTTAAATGTGACAGTTATCCTTTAACTTCACAAATTAATGTCTAGGTACCACTTGGAACTGAAACCAAGTTCAAGAAAAGGTTTTTAACAGTAGAAATTATTTTTTTAAGTTATTACCCGAAGTCTCGCTAGACTTTGCAAAGTAATAATACATTCTAATACTGTACGGACCGCTCGCTCCGTACAGTATTCAAAGTCTTATGCGAATCGACTTCGCGTGTTTAATCCGAAGTCGATTCACTCATCCCTAATAGCTGTGGTTCACCTGATTAAACTACATTTCTTTTCTTGATCTGAGGCTCAGTTCCCGAGTTATGATACATTTTCTTAATATGCAAATTATGCCTCTAATGCAATGAGGGCTTCACTGTTGCTTTTGTTGCATCCATGCTCCGCTCCTTTCTGTGACCAGCCCCTTCCTGACTGCTTTGATTGACAAGACAGTGGCATAACAGCGATAGAGGGCCACAGAAATGAGTGGAACCTGGGTTCAGCAAGCACAGTAGTAATGTCCACATTAAACCAACAGTTGGATAGGGAGGATTCCTGTTAAACAAAAATGTAATTTTTTTTTATTTATTTTTTTGGGGGGGGATTTTGCATCTGGCTTGTATAATACCCTACATAGCAAAATGCAGAATGCCATTCGCAAGTGAATCCATCTTACTGACTCTGATAACTAGTTCTCCATTTCTGTTCTCTCTGATCTTTTAAGCTGATGTATGACAAAATCAAAGTTTGAAAGTTTGTAATGATACAGTGTAATGTACTGAGTGTGTGTAGGTAATGTATGCAATTATACTTATGGAGTGGAAACTCATTTTGGTCTTGAAAGTTTCCAACACTTTCCATATAGCTAAGGGCTTATAGCACGTTAAATCAGTCTGTAAATGTGATGTATTAAATATTGTTTATCTTATAAATAAATGACACTGCACTGTATTTGTTTCTCTTACCCATATATAATGTCTCTTTATTTCTGTTGCTTCTGATGCTGCTGTTATTTAAAGAGGACCTTTCACCGGTCCTGACATGATCATGTAAATAGCTGGCAGGGTGGGGTATACTGAAGACATGTGAGATTGCTTACTATTTTTCCTATGCACTGCTCCATTCCCTCGCTGTGCCCCCGTTCTGGTTTCCCGCCTCGTTTGTAAATTCATACCATACAGGGAGGAGGAGATGGCCGTGTTTCTCAATGGGCAGCTCTTTCTCCCTGACTGTGAGCTGGCGAATCACAGCAGAGAGCATCACAGCCAGGGAGGTGGTAAACTTTTTTTTCTCCGTAACTGTGACACACTCCGCTGTGATTGCGCAGCTGACATACCAGGCAGGAAACCAGAACAGGGGGCACAACTTGGAACAGAAAAAAATGGTAAGCAATCTCACATGCCTTCAGTATGCCCTACCCTGCCAGCTATTTACATG
The DNA here is from genome assembly GCA_033119425.1 of Bufotes viridis. Taxonomy (NCBI): domain Eukaryota; kingdom Metazoa; phylum Chordata; class Amphibia; order Anura; family Bufonidae; genus Bufotes; species Bufotes viridis. Next base: position 308,377,713 of record CM065592.1, read on the forward strand.
ACAATGTCAGGACCGTTGAAATGTCCTCTTTAACCCTTAAGGACTCAGCCCTATTTCACCCTTAGGACTTGGCCATTTTTTGAAAATCTGACCAGTGTCACTTTATGTGTGAATAACTTTAAAATGCCTTTACTTACCCAGGCCGTTCTGAGATTGTTTTTTCGTCACATATAGTACTTCATGACACTGCTAAAATTGGGTCAAAAAAGTTAATTTTTTTGCATAAAAAAATACAATTTTTACCAAAAATTTTAAAAAATTAGCAAATTTCAAAGTTTCATTTTCTCTACTTCTCTAATACGTAGTAATACCCCAAAAATAGTTATAACTTCACATTCCCCATATGTCTACTTCATTTTTGGAGCATATTGGGAATGCCATTTTATTTTTGGGGATGTTACATAGCTTAGAAGTTTAGAAGCAAATTTTGAAATTTTTCTGAAATTTTCCAAATCCCACTTTTTAGGGACCAGTCCAGGTCTGAAGTCACTTTGTGAGGCTTACATAATAGAAACCACCCAAAAATGACCCCATTCTTGAAAATACACCCCTCAAGGTATTCAAAACTGATTTTAAAAACTTTGTTAACCCTTTAGGTGTTCCACTAGAGTTAATGGCAAATGGACATAAAATTTAAGAAATTAAATTTTTGGAAAATTTTCCAATATAATCCATGTTTTCCAGGAACAAAGCAAGGGTTAACAGCCAAACAAGACTCAATATGGGTTGCCCTGATTCTGTAGTTTGCAGAAACACCCCATATGTGGTCCTAAACTACTGTTTGGCCAAACGGTAGGACATAGAAGCAGGGGAACGCCATATGGGTTTTGCAAGGCAGATTTTTGCGGGACTGGTTTTGTTTATACCATGTCCCATTTCAAGCCCCCTGTTGCACCCCTAGAATAGAAATTCCAAAAAGTGACTCCATCTAGAAAGTACACCCCTCAAGGTATTCAAAACTGGGTTTACAAACTTTGTTAACCCTTTAGGTGTTCCACTAGAGTTAATGGCAGATGGAGAAACAATTTCAGAATTTCAATTTTTGGGAAAAATTTCCATTTTAATCCATTTTTCAAGTAATAAAGTAAGGGTTAACTGCCAAACAAGACTCAATATGGGTTGCCCTGATTCTGTAGTTTGCAGAAACACCCCATATGTGGTCCTAAACTACTGTTTGGCCAAACGGGAGGACATAGAAGCAGGGAACGCCATATGGGTTTTGCAAGGCAGATTTTGCGGGACTGGTTTTGTTTATACCATGTCCCATTTCAAGCCCCCTGTTGCACCCCTAGAATAGAAATTCCAAAAAGTGACTCCATCTAAGAAAGTACACCCCTCAAGGTATTCAAAACTGGGTTTACAAACTTTGTTAACCCTTTAGGTGTTCCACTAGAGTTAGTGGCAGATGGAGAAACAATTTCAGAATTTCAATTTTTGGGAAAAATTTCCATTTTAACCCTTACTTTATTACTGGACAAAATGGGTTAACTGCCAAACAAGACTCAATATGGCTTGCCCTGATTCTGTAGTTTGCAGAAACACTACCTATGTGGTCCTAAACTACTATTTGGCTAAACGGCAGGACATAGAAGAAGGGGAACGCCATATGTTTTTGGAAGGCAGATTTTGCGGGACTGGTTTATTTACACCATGTACCCTTTCAAGCCCCTGCTGCACCCCTTGAGTAGAAAATCCATAAAAGTGACCCCATCTAGGAAACTACAGGATATGGTGGTTGTTGTTTTGGTACTATTTTAGGATAAATATGATTTTTGGTTGCTCTATATTACACTTTTTTGAGGAAAGATAACAAAAATTTTAATTTTAAAATTGTTTCTACATTCGCCATTAAGTTTTGTGGAACACCTAAAGGGTTAATACAGTTTGTAAAGTATTTTTGAATACCTTGAGGGGTGTAGTTTCTTATATGGGGTCACTTTTTGGAGTTTCTAGTCTAGGCTACATCAGGGGAGCTTCTAATGGGACATGGTGTAAATAAACCAATCCATCAAAATCTGCCTTCAAGAAACATATGGCGTTCCCTTAGTTCTATGCCCTGCCTTGTGGCTATATATCCATTTATGACCACATATGGGGTGTTTCTGCAAACTACAGAATCAGGGCAATACATTTTTAGTTTTGTTTGGCTGTTAACCCTGCTTTATTACCGGAAAAATGGATTGAAATGGAAATTTTGCCCAAAAATTGTGTTTTTCCATTTTTTTTTTTTTTTTTGTATGCTGTTCATCCGGGGGTTGGGTTAAATGTTATTTTTATAGGGCAGATTGTTACGGACGTGGAGATACCTAATATGTCTACTTTTTATAATTTGTTTAGATTTTACACTATATTATCAGTTGAGGAACACAAATTAAATAATTTTAGTATCTCAATATCCTGGGAGCTACATTTTTTTTTGGTTGGGTGACTGTCTAATATAGGGGCTCATTTTTTGCGGGATGAGATGGCGGTTTTATTGGCACTATTTGGGGTGCATATGACTTTTTGATCGCTCGCTATAACACTTTTTGATGTTAGGTGACAAAAATGGCTTTTTTACACAGTTTTTATTTTATTTTTTAACCCTGTTCATCCGGGGGTTGGGTTAAATGTTATTTTTATAGGGCAGATTGTTACGGACGCGGCGATACCTAATATGTCTACTTCATGTAAAATCTAAACAAATTATACTATATCATCATTTGAGGAACAAAAAAATTATTTTAGTATCTCCATAGCCTGGGAGCTAAATTTTTATTTTTTTGGGTTGGGCGACTATCTAATTTAGGGGCTCATTTTTTGCGGGATGAGATGGCGGTTTGATTGGCACTATTTGGGGGTGCATATGACTTTTTAATGGCTTTTTATTACACTTTTTGGGATCCAAGGTGAAAATAAAAATGGCTTTTTTACATAGTTTTTATTAGATTTTTTGGACGGCATTTATCGAAGGGCTAGTTTATGGGGTATATTTATAGACAAGTTTTTTACGTACGTGGCCAATATATTACGTATGCCCAATATATATGGCTCTCATACTTTGGAGACACTAAGCAGGCATCCTCAAACTGCGACCCTCCAGATGTTGTAAAAATACAATTCCCACTGTAGGTTGTCTGGGCATGCTGGGAGTTGTAGTTTTACAACATCTGGAGGGCCGCAGTTTGAGGATGCCTGCACTAAAACTAATATTTTTGTGACAAAAATTTGTTCCAGTGTCTACAAAGTCTGAGAGCCATAGTTTTTATGTTCTCTAGGGGACTGTCGGGAATTATAAAAATTTAGTACTCCATGGAAGTGTGATACTCCCTGAAGCAATTGATAACGCAGAGGCCCGGATGATCGGGGCAAGTGTCACACTGAGTGGTGGTGTCCTTCGAATCCCCCTCTTGTGACACACTCTGCATCTTTTTGGGTTCGTCCCTTTTTTTCCAGTATGGGGACCACACCTGGAAAATGTTGGCCAGGGACGACCGGGCGCCTCCAATTCCGAGGTACTCCGACCTGCTCTTTCCCGGTCTGAAAAGATCAGGTCCTTGAGGACTGCCTCATAGAATTGGAGGAACGTCTCTGTGCTGCCAGCGCTTCGAGATAGTACAAAGCGTTGTACATGGCAACCTGTACCATGTAGACCGCAACCTTTTTGTACCATGCCCGGGTTTTCCGCATGGCATTATATGGTTTGAGGACTTGATCAGATAGATCAACTCCTCCCATATACCGATTGTAGTCGACGATACAATCGGGCTTGAGGACCGTTGCCGTGGTACCTCGCACAGAGACTGGGGTGGTGCCGTTACCATGGATTGTGGTCAGGATAAGGACATCCCTCTTGTCCTTATACCTGACCAACAACAGGTTGTCAGCTGGTAAGGGCACGGGTTTCACCCCTGGGGATAGGTACCTGGAGGAGGGAGGTAGGGAGGCCGCGCTGATTTTTCCGCACGGTCCCACAAGCAAACGTGGATCTGGCGGCAAGGGACCTGAACAAGGGAATACTGGTATAAAAGTTATCCACGTACAGGTGGTAACCCTTATCCAGCAGTGGGTGCACAAGGTCCCACACAAGTTTCCCGCTAACACCCAGAGTGGGGGACATTCTGGGGTTGAATACGGGAATCTCGTCCCTCGTAAACACGAAATTTGTAAGTGTACCCTGAGGTACTCTCACAAATTTTGTACATTTTCACGCCATACCTCGCTCGCTTAGTGGGAATGTATTGGCGGAAACTGAGTCTCCCTTGAGCGCAACGAGAGACTCATCAACCGCGACCTCCCTTCCAGGTACGTAGGCCTGCGCGAATGCGGCCCCAAAGTGATCGATGATCGGCCGTATCTTGTACAGCCGGTCATAGGCAGGATCACCTTAGGGGGACATGCTGCATTATCTGCATAATGCAGGCATTTCCGGATGGCCTCGAATCTGGGACGTGTCATGGCCATACTGTACAGTGGGGTCTGATAGAGGACGTCCCCACTCCAGTAATGCCTGACACTGGGTTTTTGCACTAGACCCATGTGCAGCACGAGGCCCCAAAACGTCCTCATCTCGGCTGCACTGACTGGCGTCCAGCCAGTCCAAAAGGAGCCTGGGTGCTGAGCGACGAACTGTTGGGCATACAGATTCGTCTGCTCCACCATCAGATTCACCAGTGGGTCACTGAAAAAAAACTAAAAAGTCTATTTCAGTGAACCCCACTGTGGGAATCTGGATTCCAGGATTGCCAACAAAATCCGGAATCGCAGGCTCATAGTCCACTGGGGACACCAGCTAAGTTCACCGGTGGGGGCTCCGGTGCGCTTATTTGGTGGGCGGGAAACCAGTACGAACCCCAGGGCTGCTCGTACTGGTGTGGGCCACGGGTTCCCTAGCATGTGGGGGCCCTGGCTCCGCCTGGCGGCGTCTCCGCCGCTTAGGGGCTCATCATCATCAGATGATGATGAGGAGGATGCGGATGAAAGGAGGAACGTGGGGTCATCCTCATCCTCACTGGCGCTCTCGGTGTCGGAGAGCATCTGGGCATATGCCTCCTCCGCCGAGAACATCCGGCGGGCCATGGGTATGTGTGTGCGTGTATGTGCGTGTGTGACAAACTTTATTGTATGTGCGTGTGTGTGGGGCGGGTGTTCACGTACTAATAATAAGAAAAAATTGACAAGTGTTAGAAAAAAAAATTAAGTTCAAACTAGCTGATCAGCCGTCCGGCACTGATCAGCGGTGGGGTGGGCGATGCGCTAACGGTGGCCGGACGCTAAAAGTGCCGACCACAGTAAGCGCACGGGAAAAAAAAAAAAAAGTGGTGGTGTGGGGGGGCTTGGGTCAGCACCCCTGGGTGGGTTTAGGGTCTCACAGCTAAGTGCTGTGGACCCCAACCACCACAAGCAGCACTGAAATAAAAAAAAAACTTTTTACTAACACTAACTATCCCTTCTAGCCCTGCCTAAGATACCTCTCCCTCGCTGACCCTAACCTACCTGATGGCGGAGGGTGATGGGAGCCAGCCGGGGGGGGGGTGACTGGGGGGGTGACTGGGGGGGTGACTGGAGCGGTGCTGGAGCGGTGCTGGAGCTGTGCGGGTGCGATCCTCACTCGGCAGCAGCAGCAGCAGGAAGAGGAGGGGAGAGAGGAGCGCCGGGAGTTTGAATCTCCCGCCTCTCTCCCCGACCAATCGGATCCCAGGACCGCCACAACCGTCCCCAATTCAAGAACGGTTTTCTGCGATCGCCGATACGGGGGGGTCAAATGACCCCCCTCGGCGTAGTGACAGGATGCCCGCTGAATGATTTCAGCGGACATCCTGTTACAATTAACCCCTGCCGCGCCGCACTTGCATTTTGAAAATATGACGTACCGGTACGTCATGGGTCCTTAAGGACTCGGAAACCATGACGTACCGGTACGTCATGCGTCCTTAAGGGGTTAATGAATGAATAGTATTATCCTTTACATTTGACATGAGCGTGTGTTCAGTGCTAGAAATGCACTCCTTATGTTAGAGGTGTTTCCCGTCCTGAACGCTGTTCCTATAACATGGACCCAAGTCATCATAATGATTTATAATGCCGTGTGTTCTTTTCCATCCTAAATGTGATTGATTTTTTTATGATGGCATCATGTGCGTACTATTCATTTGAGTTGAGGTCAGACAGGAACACACAGCATTATAAATAATGCCAATGGTCCATGTTATAGGAGCAGCATTTAGGACAGGAAGTACATGAAGTATATTTCTCCCATTGAACACACTAGTGTGAAATATACCTTAAAGGGGGTATCTTGGCTCCTAATATTGATTAGATTACCTATCCTCAGGATAGGTCATCACTATCCAGTTGGTGGGGATCTCACAGCTGGCATATCTACCAATCAGCTAAACAGTGGTGAAGGTGTTGGCAAATGTTGGATCCCACAAGGAATGGGAATGGGATGACACATGGAACATTCTCCCTCTAACTATTTAAAGAGAACCTGTAACCAAAAAAATGCAATGCAATCTCACAGCACTATGTTATAGAGCAAGAGAAGCTGAGCAGATTGACATATATGTTTTTAGGAAAAGATTCAGGAAAACCTGTAATGTAGACATTTATATCTCAGTTTTTGCCACTTCCTGTGAAGAGCAATCAGTACGGAAGAGAGAGGTTGACAGTGATCTATAGCATTGTGTTTATAAATGTGTATATGGAGATAGCTGTCAGTCACCAGTATCCCCTCCTCCCTTTGTAATAGCTCTTCACAGGAAGTGGAATAAGCAAAGATATAACTGTATAAATTACAGGTTTTAATAAATATGTTCCCACAAAACTATTGGGCACATTCCTTAAGACTGGCGTTTTAAACTCTGGTCTTAAAAAAGCCCCATCGCTCGTGGTGGTTCACCGAAGTTATGAAGAGGCGCAGGCTTGTTCATAACTTCATCATATCCAGCGCTGCTTCTAAATGTAAGACGGCATGCAAGCTGTCTTACATTTAGACCCTTTTCTACTCCTAAACCAGGTGTAGAAAATGATGAATTACATGGGCCTGCCGACCCATCCATGCCCATGCTACGCCCACTTTTTTAGACCTGGCATGAGCAGGGAGAAGTCACAAATTGTGGCGCAACTATCTGCTGCGCTGCAATCTGCTGCTGCAATATACCTAATTTAGGAGTATTTCAGCATGATAAATGACCCCCTGTATATCAATCTGCTCAGCTTCTCTGGCTCTATAACATGCCTCTTTCAGATTGCATAGCAGTTTTCCCTAGCGCCTCCACAACGGCACTCCAGGAGGGTGTCCCTGCCTCCCCAGAACAGAAAACAACATAGAAACTCAAGTTTAAAAGGCCCCCTCCCCTTACCTCCATCAGTTTTTTGTTTCCTGTCCTCGGGATCACGTGGAAGCCGCTCCTGCCGCGTCAGGGGTTAAACGGATGTCACAGTCCTTCTATGTAGGAGCATCATCCGTTCCCCCGCTCCGGTCATCGCAGGGAATGATGGATTGCGCAGACAGGCCGAAAATCTCTGGGCTGAGAGTTCCGCTTGCCAGGCCTCTGTGCGTCACTTCCGGCAGTGGATGATAACAGAGGACTGGCAGATATCAGGGATGTCAGGAGCAAGGAGCTCTGCGCTACTGGCGTCTTCAGCACGTGCAGCATGTCGGCTCCTGTAGATGCCCCTGAGATTTCCTGCAAGCCTGTGGATCCTTCTACCGCCCAGAGCCCGGTAAGCCTCCCTCCAGCTATGCCTCAGGTTGTACACTGCTTCGGGGGTCTGGCTTTCTTAAAGTCCGAAAATACCTATCATTACCTTGTAGGGCAGGGAAACCAGCACCATAAAATCCCCTGACCGAACTTTGGGATGAAAGCAGTGTGCAATATGCAAAAAATCCTTACCGTCCAAAACTAAGAAAGCGTTATGTCCCAGACATACAGACAAAGTAGTGACTGAAGAGTCACCCTCCTTCCTTGAGTCTATAAGAAGTATGATAAAAGAAAACTTTAAGATTGACACACGATTACCGCCGTGTTCTCCTCAGCCCTCTACCTCGCAGAGATCTCAGATGTCGGATCTTCAGATGGAACCTGACTCTGATTAGGGAGAAATAATATCAGACGGGGGTTCTGAATCCTCTCATGATTCAGGGAAGCCCTTCTGTACTCCGGAGGATATAGAGAGGTTGTTAAGAACCATAAGGGCTACGATGAAAATTGAGGACGTTAAAGAGCCTCAGTCTATTCAAGATAGAATGTTTTAGGGACTAGGAGAAAAGAAGAAAAAGGTCTTCCCTGCCCACTATAATATTTAGCTGTTAGTTGCTAAACAATGGAGAGATCCAGAGAAGCGGAATGTAATTCTGAATTCCTTTAAACAGAAATATCTGTTGCTGATGAAGATTCAGCCCTATGGGATAAGACTCCTAAAATTGATGCCCCTGTCGCCCACATGTCAAAAAAGACTTCCCTACCCTTTGAGGATATGGGCCTTTTAAAAGATCCCATGGATAAAAAGTGTGAGGGTCTTCTTAAACATGTATGGGAAACAAACACAGCCATGATAAGACCCAGTATAGCGGCCACTTATACCTCTAGATCTTTATCCATCTGGTTAACGCAACTGGAAGAGCACCTGGCAGCAGGTACCCCAAGAGAAGAAATCCTAGCTTCGATTCCCATTTTAAAGCAAGCTAAAAATTTTCTATCTGATGCCTCTGCGGACCTAGTAAGACTCTCAGCCAGATCCTCGGCCCTCTCGAATGCCACGCGAAGAGCTATATGACTCAAGTCATGGTCTGGAGACGCCAGTTCAAAGAGTTGACTATGCTCAATTCCATGTGAGGGTGATAGGCTGTTCGGTTCAGTCCTTAAAGATATATTGGACAAGGCATCAGATAAGAAGAAAGGATTTCCTTATGATTCAAGATTCCACCAAAAGCGCTGTTCCTTTTGAAGTCAAAGGAAAGCTAGACCAGACCAGAAGAGAAAAGAGAGCTCGGAAAGATGGCAACTCTCTAGAGGAAGAGGGAAGGGATTCTTATTCAACCCTGAATCCACTATAAAACCTGCCCAATGACGCCAGTCTTCAGGTAGGAGGCAGACTAAGAATGTTTTCCTCAGCCTGGGAAAAAATGTCAACCTCTCCATGGGTAAGAAATACTATAAGCATGGGGTACAAGCTCGAATTCGCCACACCTCTGTGAGATTACTTCACTTTCAACAGACCATTACGCCAAATAGAAAGACAACAGGCCCTAGAATCGGAGATACTATCTCTTACAAAAACAAGTCATCGTCCCAGTTACAAAAGATCAGGCAGGAAGGGGGTTTTATTCTCCCATCTTCCTAATCAAGAAACCAAATAAAACCTTCAGATTAATGAAAATCTAAATAAGTAAAACAGATACATAGCCTACAGAAAATTCAGAATGGAGACGATAACTAACATGTTCCCATACACAGAAAATATAAAAATTACTCAGAATCACAATATTTCTAAAAGGTCAAAAATGTCACTTTCAGTTCCAGGCCCTACCTTTCGGGCTGTCGTCAGCCGCCAGAATCTTTTCAAAAATTATGGCCAAAGTAACCGGGTTTCTACATCTCCAGGGGATAGTAATTGTTCCATACTTGGACGATCTTTTGATAGCAGCCTCATCCCTTCGCGCTCTTCAGATACATCTAAAGATCGTCCAGGAGAAGATGGTGGAGCTAGGCTGGTTGATAAATATACAGAAATCAGATCTAGTCTCCAGCCAACAAAAAATATTTTTAGGAATTCTACTAGACTCCCACAGCCTTATGTCTTTTCTCCCTCTGGAGAAACAGATTTCAACGTGTCAAAAGATCTTGCTATTCTGTGAGTCCTGAAGAGTGTCGATCAGGGACATCATGACGCTATTGGATCATCTAACATCCACAATTCCTACGGTCAGATGGGCCCAGCACCACACAAGGATCCTACACAGTTTTCTTTTAGAGTCCTGGGACGGAAATCAGGACTTTTTAGACAGAACAGTAAAGATTCCATTAAAAGTAAAACTCTCTCTCTTCATATACCTTTTTTTAGACATTATAAGTTGGACATACTTCAAAATCATGATTTATCATATGGCAAAAAAGTATTGTCTGCAGTAGTCCCACCCTAACAATTTTTTTGTTTTTCTGTTAATCCTCCTGGAGTGCCCGTTGTGGAGGCGCTGGGGGAAAAAGGTAAATTGCTCTTACCAATAATTGGATTTTCCAATAGCCTCCACAACGGCACTGGATTTCCCTACCCATATTATTATGATTAAATTTTAGGATGTATTGTTATTGTACTGTTAAATATTCTAATACAGTTTTTGCATTACTAAACGAGTCCTATCTCATTAACTGAGGCAGGTAAGGGGAGGGGTCCTTTTAAACTTGAGCTTCTACGTTGGTCCTGTCCTGGGGAGGCGGTGACACAAAAAAATGGTTGGAGTGGCTATATGGAAATATGCACCATCGCTCCATTACTCTATGGGAGCGCAGTAGATAGCAGTGTACAGCCGAATACTCATTTAAAATAATATACACTGTGTTAAGTGTCAAGTTACCATTTTCAACATCTGTACAGGCAGAGGTGCACCACCAATGAGGCCAGGTGAGGGGATCGTCTCATGCAGAACCAGGAAGGGGCAAGAGGGGGGCAGCAGAAGGGCCATGGGCAGTGAGCTCTTTCATTGAGGCAAAGGGGTTAGGTTAAGAAATTGACATGGGGGGGGGTGTTCAGTTTTCACCTCAGGCAGCCGAAACGTTAGGTGCACCCCTATGTACATGTATGCTCTGCTCTTACTATAGGCCACCGTGCGATATATGTATGTTATGTTAAGGGGGTTAATTGCATGCCTTTTATAAAGCAGAGCAAGCAGGCACTTGAATGTGTTCTTGCTGCAGTTCTCTACACATCTGGTTGCATTGCCTCTTTATTGTCAGGTTTAGGGCTCATTGAGTCGGCTGGTTGCATTGCCTCTTCATTGTCAGGTTTAGGGCTCATTTAATCAGCCGTATGTTATTTGCAGTATACAAATATCTGGATCAGTTGTTAAGCAAAATCTTCTGCATGCCTGCTGAAAAACAGAATGTATGTTTCCATATGTCTTCCATATTTTGTGGATCCACGATAAAATGGAAGGTATCATTTTAATAAAGATTCAAAGGTGACATGACAGATTTGCAGACACGGATCTTCAAAATATGGATTGCATATGGAACACATTCCATGTACAATACGCATTTTCTTGGAACCATAGACTTGAATGGGGCCACGGACTGCACTTTGCGGATAAGTATTTGTTCTATCTTTTATGTGGACATATTGAAGTGGATAGCACACGGTGTGCTATCCGTGGATTTTGCAGTCCTATAGAAATGCGGAATGAATACAGAAAGAAAAATAGTCATGTGAATGGGCCCTTAGTGTGGGTCCCAGAGGTTGGCCCCAGCCGAATAGCCCTTCAATAGTTAATAAATCAAAGTTGAATTTGTATTCTTTTTTTTAGGGTAAATCGCAGGTGTATCAGCGTTGCACCATCGCAAGAAAACATTGGAGAACTCTTATTAGGTTGGTAATCATAAAACAATACTGTGCTTCAGTTAAATATCATATTTTTCATTTTTAAGCCCAGATTCACACATGACAGTGATAGCACTATACTTCTGCAATCAAAATTGTTAAAGGGATTTCCGTGGATCAGGATATTTATGGTCTGTCCTCAGGATAGGTGATTTCGGTTCTGTGGAGGTCTGATACCCAGCACCCCCACTGATTAGGTGTTACCTGTAGTCTTTGATGCCAGTAGTACCAAGAGCAGCAAACACAACTCATTACTAAGAGAAGGGGCCGTGCAAGGTTATTACAGCTCAGCCCCCACTCACTTGAATGGGAGCTGAATTGCTGTAAACCAAGGAAAGGTCATCAATATTGTTAGCCCAGATAAAGGGGTATTTTGGTTGTTAAAAGATATCCCCTATCCACAGGACAAGGGATAGCCATTAGATTGGTGGGGCTGGGACCTTCACTGTTCATGGGAATGGATATTCCATACACCTCTGAGCGTATTGAAATGAACTCAAGCATGCGCGCTGCCACTCCATTCATCTCTAAGGGAGTTCCAGAGTACAGAGCTCGGCTATTTGCAGAACTTATTTATGTTCTGTAATAGTTTATTTATTTATTTTACTTTTATGGCACTGACATATTCCGCAGTGCTTTACAGACATTAGCATCACCCTGTCTCCATTGGGGCTCACAATCTAAGTTCCCTATCAGTATGGAGAATATATAAACCCCATGCAGATGTCCTTGATCAGATTTGAGGACCACCGTGTTTAGGGAATTACTTTTAACAATGGGAAAACCACCTTTAATTCTATTTATTTTATCATTTCACCTTTTGACCTATTTTCTTCTCAAGTGACTTTTCTGGATGTAAACCTTTATACATTTTTATGCACAAGTACTTTTTAAAGATTATTTTGACATTTAATACATTTAATAGTGCTTATCATTTATTAACTATTTAACTATTTTAATTGCGGTTTTAGGGAAAACTGGCATGTATTTTGTTGAGGACTCCTCAAGTGATACAATAGAATCTAATGTAAGTATGGTGCTCATGCTTTTATGCTTTTAGTCACAATACTGTATATTTAAGTCAAATGGATTTTAGGAGGCAATATCATGAGGCAATTGCGGACCACTAGTTTCTTATCTTTTATGTGTTGTGGGTTACAATGAGATGAATCTAGATATTTTTCAATTTTTTGTGATCTGATAATTATAAGCATTGCTTTTGAATTTTAGAATTTTTATTGGATGAGTTATTTGTTTTGTATCTTAACATTTATGTACTGAAACACCTTTTTAACCCTTAGAGGACCCTGCGATTTTCCATTTTTGTGTTATCGTTTTTCACTTCCCGCCTATCCGTTTACATAGCCCTATAAGTAGAGTTGAGCGAACACCTGGATGTTCGGGTTCGAGAAGTTCGGCTGAACTTACCGAAAATGATCGGGTTCGGGATCCGAACTCGACCTGAACTTCATCCCGAACCCGAACCCCATTGAAGTCAAGGGGGACCCGAACTTTTGGGCACTAAAAAGGCTGTAAAATAGTCCAGGAAAGGGCTAGAGGGCTGCAAAAGGCAGCAAAATGTAGGTAAATGCCCTGCTAACAAATGTGGATAGGGAAATGAATTAAAATAAAATAAAATAAAATGAATAAAAATTGAGCAATATCAATAGGAGAGAAGTCCCATAGCAGAGAATCAGGCGTCATATCACCCACCACTGGAGAAGGCCACTTTCAGTTATTTAGGCCCCAGCACCCAGACAGAGGAAAGTGGTCCCACAGCAGAGAATCAGGCATCATATCACCCACCACTGGAGAAGGCCACTTTCAGTTATTTAGCCCACAGCACCCAGACAGAGGAGAGAGGTCCCACAGCAGAGAATCAGGCGTCATATCACCCACCACTGCAGAAGGCCACTTTGTTATTTAGACCCCAGCACCCAGACAGAGGAGAGAGGTCCCACAGCAAGGAATAAGGCGTCATATCACCTACCACTGGAGAAGGCCACTTTGAGTTATTTAGGCCCCAGCAACCAGACAGAGGAGAGAGGTCCCACAGCAGAGAATCAAGCGTCATATCACCCACCACTGGAGAAGGCCACTTTCAGTTATTTAGGCCCCAGCACCCATACAGAGGAGAGAGGTCCCACAGCAAGGAATAAGGCGTCATATCACCCACCACTGGAGAAGGCCACTTTGAGTTATTTAGCCCACGGCACCCAGACAGAGGAGAGAGGTCGCATGGCAGAGGTTCAGGCTTCATGTCACCCACCATTGTAGCAGGCCACTTTCAGTTATTTAGGCCCCGGCGCCCAGAATGAGGAGAGGTTCATTCAACTTTGGGTTGCACCGCAAGATCATGGAAAAATGAGGATTCAATAAAGAAGTTCCCCGGAGTACAAGAATACATGGTTGAGGGGGAGGCAGTTATAAATGTCTATTTTGCACAAGGGAGGGACAGGTCCTGTGGGATCCATGCCTGGTTCATTTCTATGAATGTCAGCTTGTCCACGTTGGCTGTGGACAGGCGGATGCATTTGTCATTAATGACGCCCCCTGCCGTGCTGAATACACGTTCAGACAAAACGCTGGCCGCCAGGCAGGCCAGCACCTCCAAGGCATAAAATGCTAACTCTGGCCACGTGGACAATTTGGAGACCCAGAAGTTGAATGGGGCCGAACCATCAGTCAGTACGTGGAGGGGTGTGCAGATGTACTGTTCAACCATGTTAGTGAAATGCTGCCTCCTGCTAACACGTTCCGTATCAGGTGGTGGTGCAGTTAGCTGTGGGGAGGAGACAAAACTTTTCCACATTTCTGCCATGCTAACCCTGCCCTCAGAGGAGCTGGCCGTGATACAGCTGCGTTAGCGACCTCTTGCTCCTCCACTGCCTTCGCCTTGGGCTTCCACCTGTTCCCCTGTGACAGTTGGGAATGCTCTCAGGAGAGCGTCTACCAGTGTGCGCTTGTACTCGTGCATCTTCCTATCACGCTCCAGTGCAGGAAGTAAGGTTGGCACATTGTCTTTGTACCAGGGATACAGCAGGGTGGCAACCCAGTAGTCCGCACACGTTAAAATGTGGGCAACTCTGCTGTCGTTGCGCAGGCACTGCAGCATGTAGTCGCTCATGTGTGCCAGGCTCCCCAGAGGTAAGGACAAGCTGTCCTCTGTGGGAGGCGTAACGTCATCGTCCTCCGTATCCCCTCCAGCCACGCACCAGTGATGGGCCTCAGCTGTGTGGGGTGCCACCCCGTTGTGAACCTGCTTCATCCTCATCCTCCTCGTCCTCCAGTAGTGGGCCCTGGCTTGCCACATTTGTACCTGGCCTCTGCTGTTGCAAAAAACCTCCCTCTGAGCCACTTCTAACAGACTGGCCTGAAAGTGCTAAAAATGACTCCTCATCCTCCTCTTGGGCCACCTCCTCTTCCATCATCGCCCTAAGCGTTTTCTCAAGCAGACATAGAAGTGGTATTGTAACGCTGATAACGGTGTCATCGCCACTAGCCATGTTGGTGGAGTACTCGAAACAGTGCAACAGGGCACACAGGTCTTGCATGGACGCCCAATCATTGGTGGGGAAGTGGTGTTGTTCCGCAGTGCGACTGACGCGTGTGTGCTGCAGCTGAAACTCCACTATGGTCTGCTGCTGCTCGCACAGTCTCTTCAGCATGTGCAAGGTGGAGTTCCACCTGGTGGGCACGTCGCATATGAGGCGGTGAGTGGGAAGGCCGAAGTTCCGCTGTAGCGCAGACAGACGAGCAGCGGCAGGATGTGAACACCGGAAGCGCGCACAGACGGCCTACACTTTATGCAGCAGCTCTGACATGTCAGGGTAGTTGTGAATGAACTTCTGCACCACCAAATTCAGCACATGCGCCAGGCAAGGGATGTGCTTCAAACCGGCTAGTCCCACAGCAGCGACGAGATTTCACCCATTATCGCACACCACCAGGCCGGGCTTGAGGCCCACCGGCAGAAACCATTCGTCGGTCTGTTCAATACCCCGCCACAACTCCTGCGCGGTGTGGGGCCTGTCCCCCAAACATATGAGTTTCAGAACGGCCTGCTGACGTTTACCCCGGGCTGTGCTGAAGTTGGTGGTGAAGGTGTTTGGGTGACTGGATGAGCTGGTGGAAGCAGAGGAGGAGGAAGCCGAGTAGGAGGAGGAGGCTACAGGAGGCAAAGAATGATGCCCTGCGATCCTTGGTGGCGGAAGGACGTGCGCCAAGTGGGGCCCAGCCGCTACTACATTTACCCAGTGTGCAGTTAGGGAGATATAGCACCCCTGGCCATGCTTACTGGTCCACGTATCTGTGGTTAGGTGGACCTTGCCACAGATGGCGTTGATACTTGGTTGTGCAGGGAAGGCACGGCTGTCTTGGAGAAGTAGTGGTGGCTGGGAACAACATACTGTGGGACAGCCATGGCCATCAGCTTTTTGAAGCTGTCTGTGTCCACCAGCCTGAATGACAGCATTTCAAAGGCCAGTAGTTTAGAAATGCTGGCATTCAGGCCCAGGGCTCGAGGGTGGCTAGGTTAGAATTTACACTTGCTCTCCAAGGTTTGTGAGATGGAGAGCTGAACGCTGCCGTGTGACATGGTGGAGATGCTTGGTGATGCAGGTGGTGGTTCGGTGTCATGTCCTCTGTTTGGTGGCCAACATTCCTCCCGAGGCGGAGGAAGAGGCCGAGGCAGCAGAAGAGGGAGAAGAGGGAGCCTGAGTGAGTTCCTTGTTTTTAAGGTGTTTACTCCACTGCAGTTCATGCTTTGCATGTAGATGCCTGGTCATGCAGGTTGTGCTAAGGTTCAGAACGTTAATGCCTCGCTTCAGGCTCTGATGGCACAGCAAGCAAACCACTCGGGTCTTGTCGTCAGCACATTGTTTAAAGAAGTGCCATGCCAGGGAACTCCTTGAAGCTGCCTATGGAGTGCTCAGTCCCTGGTGGCGGTGGCCAGTAGCAGGCGAACTCTCTTGGCGGCGGCTGTTCTGCTTTTGCCCCCTGCTGCCTCTTTTGCTACGCTGTTGGCTCGGTCTCACCACTGCCTCTTCCTCTGAACTCTGAAAGTCAGTGGCACGACCTTCATTCCATGTGGGGTCTAGGACCTCATCGTCCCCTGCCACATCTTCCACACAGTCTTCCTCCCTGACCTCCTGTTCGGTCTGCACACTGCAAAAAGACGCAGCAGTTGGTACCTGTGTTTCGTCATTATCAGAGACGGGCGGACTCCGATGAGGTGGTATTCCCATGTCCTCATCATCAGGAAACATAAGTGGTTGTTCCTCAGTGCTTTCTATGTCTTCAAACACTGGGGAAGGGCTAGGTGGATTCCATTGGGAAACCTTGCCAGCAGAGTCTTCAAACAGTATAAGAGACTGCTGCATAACTTGAGGCTCAGACAGTTTCCCTGATATGCATGGGGGTGATGTGACAGACTGATGAGCTTGGTTTTCAGGCACCACCTGTGCGCTTTCTGCAGAAGACTGGGTGGGAGATAATGTTGTGAACATTCTGGATCCACTGTCGGCCACCCATTTGACTAGCGTTTGTACTTGCTCAGGCCTTACCATCCTTAGAACAGCATTGGGTCCCACCAAATATCACTGTAAATTCTGGCGGGTACTGGAACCTGAGGTAGCTGGTTCACTAGGACGTGTGGCTGTGGCAGAATGGCCACGTCCTCTCCCAGCACCAGAGGGTCCACTAACACCACCACGACCGCGTCCCTTACTAGATGTTTTCCTCATTGTTACTGTTCACCAAGCACCACAATAAGAAAAAAAATATTTGGCCCAATGTATTGATTTCAAATTCAGGCCTTTTTTTTACAGGCACCTAACACTATCTGCCTATTTATTTATGTACCGTATTACACTAATCCAGGCACAGCAGTAACCACTGATTTAAGGGAATATCAATTGTAGGCCTAGTATTTTGGCCCTGGAGGAAAGGTATCCTTTTATGGACAGATTTACACTTGGAGATGCACAGTAGCGTGTGAAAAAATATGTAGGATTATGCCTTCAGCAATTGTATTTTAACACTTTGTGTAATATACCCTTTAACGGACAGAAATACAATGGGAGATGCACGGTAGCGTGTGAAGTTATTGAGGATGACCCGCTCAGTACTTGTATATACACTTTGAGTGTAATATACCCTTTTACGGACAGATTAACACTTGGCCTGCAACAGCTGGAACACCAGATTCTGGGTATTGCTATATTGGCAAGTGAATTTCACCCCAGAACAAAATCTGTCCTTTGACGGATACTATTAAACTTGTCCAGTCACAGCTGGAACACCACATTTACTGTATTTATATTTTGGCAATTAAATTTCTCCCCAGAAAAAAATATACCCTTTTACGGACAGATTTAAACTAGGCCTGCAACAGCTGGAACACTAAATTCAGGGTATTGCTATTTTGGCAATTAAATTTCACCCCAGAAAAAAAATATACCCTTTTACGGACAGATCTAAACTAGGCCTGCAACAGCTGGAACACCAGATTCAGGGTATTGCTATTTTGGCAATTAAATTTCACCCCAGAAAAAAATATACCCTTTTACGGACAGATTTAAATGAAGCCTGCAACAGCTGGAACAACAGTTTTACTGCATTTCTATTTTTGCAACTGAATTTCACCGCAGAAAATAATAAATGCTTTGACGGACACTATTCAACTTGGCCATCCACTGCTGGGACACCAGATTTATGGTATTGCTATTTTGGCAATTGAATTTCACCCCATAAAAAAATATATCCTTTGCCGTACACTATTAAACTTGGCCAGCCACTGCTGGGACACCAGATTTACCGTATTTCTATTTTTGCAACTGAATTCCACCGCAAAGAATAATAAATCCTATGACGGACACTATCAAACTTGTCCAGTCACAGCTGGAACACCAGATTTACGGTATTTCTATTTTTGCAACTGAATTCCACCGCAGAGAATAATAAATCCTATGACGGACACTATCAAACTTGTCCAGTCACAGCTGGAACACCAGATTTACGGTATTGCTATTTTGGCAATTGAATTTCTTTCCAGAAAAAAAATATACCCTTTGCCGTACACTATTAAACTTGGCCAGCCAGAGCTGAAAGCACTGATATATGATATTGCAATTTTGGCAATTGAATTTCACCCTAGAACAAAATATATCCTTTGCCGGACACTATTAAACTTGGCCAGCCACAGCTGAAACCACTGATTTATGGTATTGCTATTTTGGCAACTGAATTTCACCCCAGAAAGTAATAAATCCTTTGCCGGACACTATTAGACTTGTCCAGTCACAGCTGGAACACCAGATTTATGGTATTTATATTTTTGCAACTGAATTTAACTGCAGAAAATATTATATCCTATGACGAACACTATAAAACTTGTCCAGTCACAGCTGGAACACCAGATTTACGGTATTGCTATTTTGGCAATTGAATTTCACCCCAGAAAATTATCTATCCTTTGCCGGACACTATTAAACTTGGCCAGCCACAGCTGAAATCACTGATTTACAGTATTGCTATTTTGGCTATTGAATTTCACCCCAGAACAAAATAAATCCTTTTCCGGACACTATTATACTTTGCCAGCCACTGCTGGGACACCAGATTTAGGGGATTGCTATTTTGGCAATTGAATTTCACCGCAGAAATACATTTATCCTATGCCAGACAGTATTACACTTGACTAGTCACAGCTGGAACACCAGATTTAGGGGATTGCTATTTTGGCAATTGAATTTAACCCCTTAATAAAATATAGAAATTTCTACCCTGAGTTTCTAGGGGTGACAATAAGCACAGCCAAGCCCCTGATGTAGGATATAGCAAAAAAAAAACTAGTATTGATGGACTTGGTGGCAGCTTGTGCTGGTGCACCACAAGACACATAATGGCCGCCGATCAAAGTGACAGAAAAACGCTCTGTGCAGCCTAAAAACCAGTGAGCAATTAACTAGCAGAAGTTGAATGATTCACAGCTGTAGATCGATCACTTCATTAGGTGTTTTTGCTGACTTTTCCCTGCCTGATCTCGCCCTCACAGAAGCTGCATCCTCTCCCTACACTAATCAGAGCAGTGTGACGTGCGGCACTATGTGACTCCAGATTAAATAGAGGCTGGGTCACATGCTGCACTTGGCCAATCACAGCCATGCCATTAGTAGGCATGGCTGTGATGGCTTCTTAGGGCAAGAAGTAAAACGCTAGCTGATTGGCTGTTGTGCAGCCCTTCAGAAAGTGGGAAGAAATCGCCGAACAACGGACCTGATCCCGAACTTTTTTGAAAATGTTCGGGTCTGTGTCCCGAACACCACAAAATTCGGTACTAATCTGAACTATGCTCGAACTGTTCGCTCAACACTACTTATGAAGCCTTTTTTTTTGCTGTAAAAGTTGTACTTTCTAATGACGCACTTTACAGTTGCATACAATGTTGTGGGAAGCGGCAAAAAAATTCCAAATGGGGTAGAATTGGGAAAAAATGTAATTCTGACAAAGGTTTTTTGTTTTTTTTACACCGTACACTATGCAATAAAATTGACCTATTATCTTCATTCTCCAGGTCAGTATGGTTACAACGATACCACACTTGTATAATTTTTCTTTCCATTTAATACTGAAAGAAAATTAAAACCTTTGAGAAAAAAAATGTATAAATTTATCACTATATACAGACCCCTATAACTTTTTTTGTCGTTATGTTTATGGGGCTGTCTGAGGGTGGGGCGATCTGTACTTTTCAGTGATACCAATTGAAGTGTGTGTGATTTTTTGATCATTTTTTATTTAAAAAAAAAATGATTGTGGAGTTGAAGTGACAAAAATGCCAAATTTTTCTGTTTTTTATTTTTTTTCCCCCGTTATGCCATTAATATTGTTATATTTTAATAGTATGGGATTTTTTGCACGTGGCGATGCTCATGATGTTTATTTTTTTAATTGGTTAAGTATTTTTATTTTAAGGAAAGGGGGTAATTTGAACTTTTATATATTTTAAAAAAAAATTACATTTGTAAATTTTTTTTTTTACTTTTTTTTTTTAAAGTCACCCTGGGTGACAATAACTGGCAATCATTAGATTGTCCATTGTGTTCATTGATGACTATATAGCCATCAATGAATACTTCATTTTCAATATAACAATACAATGCTGCCATCTAGTGGCCTGTATTAGTATATTCCTCTAATAGACTCTGAAGCCTGCTTGAGGTTTCAGTCTATTAGAATACTGTAACAGGTTCCCCTATCTCTGCTGGGGAACGCGTCATACTCATTCTCTTTCCCCCTCGTGTCATTCTCTTTCCCCCTCGTGTCATTCTCTTTCCCCCTCGTGTCATTCTCTTTCTCCCCCTTGTGATTCTCTTTCTCCCTTCCTTCCTCCGCTACCTCTAGTGTAGCGTGGCTGAGCTCTGTATGGTCCGCGGGTACAGGAGCTTTTGTTTCCAGTACCCGGGCCAACTGACAGGAAGTGCACACTGCACTTCCTGTCAGTCCGGCCGGGTACAGGAGACAGATGCTCTCTGTACCTGCGGACCATACAGGGCTCGGCCATGTTACAATGAGGGGATAACAGGAGGGAGCGCTGAGCGCTTCCCTCCTGTCAGCCCCTCTCCTCTTGATGCGCCCTCATGGACGCGCCAGCCCGGGCAGTGCTGCAGCCGCCTGAGGCTCTATATAGAGTGCTCGGGCTGCTGCAGCATGAAGGAGGCTGGTGCTCCTGGCGGTTCCCCTTCCCAAGGGGTGCCCTGCGTGGCTGCCTAGTCCACCTATAGGACGTGTCGGCCCTGTGTAGTTATCATCTACGCACATTATCTGTACCCAGATAGTTACAGTATCACTGTGCTATGTGGGATGTTACATATGTAGGACTGCAAGGAACATCTAGTACATTTAGTCAGAGAGCTATCACTGTGTTACATGTGTAGTGTTACATCGGACTACAGGTGATATTTACATTATTTGTACTCAGAGACTCTGAGTACCTATTCACTTAGATGGGACTGAGCTGCTCCTAGGACATGTGACCTAGGACATGTGACATTGCATGGCCTAGGAAGTGGAGAGCCACAGTCTCTTCATATAGAAAAAGAAATAACTATTTGGTGGCACACAGAAGGAGGAATGTCAGGGGAAAATGGAGGGAAGGGGCCCAAGTTGGGTAGACAGTCCCAAGCCTATCATGCATTTAATCTGCCCCTGACTATAGCTTCACCATGCTGAAATCTGCTCAGAAAGGGAGTCTAATTATTACTACTTTATTCACAGGCAGAATATCACACAGACACTGGTAATATGTGTTAGCTTATAAGTATAGAAAAAACATGCATTTCTATGTGGTCATGCTGTAGCTTAGTCTTGCATGTAGAGATCCCAGGTTTGAATCTTGGGAGAGACTTTGAAGTTTTTTTCTTCAGATATGTTTTTCTCTTCAACTTTTATCCCATAAGAAAAGTCATTATCATATTGAGAAGAATGTTTATTTTTTTTAGAAAGCTAATAAATATTATTGGTTTCTTTATAATTATATGTTGTGGCTGTGAATAAAGGTAATGGGTATTGGGAATACTCTGCCCAGTACGTTATCATTATCTTATTTTTAAGCAAAAGACTTCTCCTTTGTGTGCTGATCTTCTGCTGAAGATAGGGCAGTTGGAGGATCCAGGAATATGCAGGGGAAGGGGCATTTATTTTAAAACATGATTTCCCTAGTAGAATCCCATAGTCATGTTTAAAGTTTAAGCTAACAATCTGAGTTAACAAGTTATTATAGCCTTAGCTGAGTGACAGCAGTTTTTCAAATGGTTTACAGCTTCAGTCTTGAACTATTGACTATACATTCCCTACACTTTTGTAAATTGGGACATTTAAATTTGCTTTTTTTTATTTTATTCCAATTTAAATTTAGTAGGAGTCAGTTCTTCTTTTGCCGACTCCGACTCCAGATACCCAAAATTGCCTCCGACTCCACAGCCCTGTGTATGACGACCCACTCTGATGTTGTAGCTTTTTGTAAGGGAGAGGAACTCATTCCTGTGAGGGGTGAGGGCATGTGGCATATTCTGGGACCATGAGAGTGCAGATCTGTGTGTGTCTGGCTTTATGAGGTGTAAATCTGTGAGGGACGCCCGAAATCGACAGAATGTAACGTGCATTATTACAAGATTTGGGGCCCCACTTTTAATTTTGCCCAGGGCCACATTTTGTCTAAAACTGGCCCTGATAATACACATATATATATAGTAGATATGTATAAGCCAGTACACAAGTCTGCTCTCAGCCTGATGTCTTGCCCTCTCAATCAAGGGGAGTGGGGAGTGTGCAGAGCACAGGGGGTCTTGCATAGCGGTGCTCAGACGAGTCAGCCCTGCCTCTTGGTGCTCCAGTTTCTCATTTGCATATGATTAAAAAAGCTGATTTCTCTGTAGCTGTTTAACATACAGACAAAAGAAAGGTATATTTTTAATCAGCAGGATTGATCCCGGTGACAGAGCCTATTTAAAGTGACAGGTTCCCTTTAATTTCTCTGTAAAAGTATACAAACCACTGTAGATTGTACTGTTTGCAGGCACTCCTTGGCGAATCAGAACCTGCATCATTTTCCTGGACTTACGAAGAAATAAAAGAAGTACACAAACGCTGGTGGCAGTTATGTGATAATGCTGTCGAAATTTTTCTGACAAATGGGAGAACCTTGTTGCTGGCTTTTGTCAATACAAAGGTAATAGCATTGTATTAATGACACTGTATTTGTTAATTAGAAAATAAATGAGAATAAATTACAGTTCCAGGGAAATACATGAATCTTTGTAGTTTCTTGTACATTTTCAGTAAGGAATCATTCCACACGATCTGCAAAATGGATATTCTATTCACTTTTCTTAATGGGGCCAGGTATGATGACATTTTCACTGCCTAGCACGAGTATTAAAGTAGATAGGACATCAATATCAGATTGTTGGGGGTCTGACTCCTGGGACCCCTGGCTATATGGCATCACCATACATCAGTCACATTGCCTAGTTGCAGCTCAGCTCCATTCAATCCAGTGGGTCTGAGCATGTAGGGTGTTGTGCTTGGTAAGCTGCCAGGATCCCGCAGCACTCACCAGAGCTCCATTGAGTGCTACGGCTTCCTTGAAATAGCTGATCAGTGGGGGAACCAGCACCCTGACCCCCACGATGTGACAATGATGACATAAATAAACGATAGTTCATCACTATCACTTTCTGGATAACCTTTTTACTGTACATCTTTATTATGAACTGTTCTAGTCCCTCCCTCCATGCCACCCTCAGTTCCATTACTTATTCCCAGGGCACTAGCTGAACTATAGTAGTGTAATTACCCCCCCCCCTCCCCTTAAGTTTAAATACTCATTCAACCTTCCAGTCTTCTTTCCCCCCAAAACAGCTGCACCTTTCCCACTGAGGTGCACAGCAAATCCCTATTATGATGCTTGTAGACAACAGAGCAGTCGGCCCAGTTCTCCAGTACCCAAACCCCTTCTTTATACACTAGTTCCTGAACCACCTGTTTGACCCACTATAACCTCCTAATATCCTCTTGCTTTTCTGGTGTGGCTTGTAGTATGTCTAACTTTGTCATTTGTGCTAATGTGCACCATGTCTACTTGGTCTTAACCAGCTCCTTTCAGTAATCTAACCCGATTCATGAAATGTTGAGCTCGAGCTCCAGGAAGACAACAAACTGTTTGATGATCCCATTCTTTGTCACAGATCACAAAGCAGGAATTTCAATGTGGGCCACAGGAGCCTATGGCTCCCGTTCCCTCTGTTCAGCCTCATAGGCTTCAGGCTAGTGACCTGAAGCCTATGAAGCAGTAGAGCGACACAGGAGATCGTGATTACCTCACCGTGACCTCCGGCGCCGGGTCTCGTGAGATGACGTGATCATGCGGCGCAGGAGGACTCGTTGATGTGCCCCTGACCGCCTGCGCCGGGATGCTTGAAGACAGGCCACAAGCGGTACGGAGTGAGAAAGAGGAGTGATTATTTATTTAATTTTTTAATAGGCAGGCCATACTGTTGGAAGTATGGGGGTAGGGGGCATTATACAAAGGAGGCAATTATATATAGAAAGAATGGGTGCCATAATTGTTACAATAATTCTACAGAGGGGGACCATAATTATTACAATAATTCTACAGAGGGGGCCATAATTATTACAATAATACTACAGAGGGGCCATAATTATTACAATAATACTACAGAGGGGGCCATAATTATTACAATAATTCTATAGAGGGGGCTATCCATTATTACAATTATACTACAGAGGGGGCCATAATTATTACAATAATTCTATTTCACGGTAGGGTTGGGGGAGGGGGGGTGGATATAGATTTTTACCCACACTGCCGCAGCCCGGCCCCAGATTTCAGGTCACACTGTGTGTGTTCTGAATTCTGGAGACTCACACCCATCTACTACATTATCTATACTCAGAGAGTTATCTCTGTGTTATCTGTGGTGTTATGTATGACTGCAAGTGATATCTACTACATTATCTGTAACAGGCGCTTGGCCACAGGTTTGGTGGGGGGCACAATACTTGGTTTCCCCGGGTGCTGGCAACCCATGCTACCCCACTAATCCTTGCACTGACTTCCTTCTCATTATGGCTAGCCTTCCTGGCACTCTTCCCTCTACCACCCCTTCTGTTATCCAGCTATCAAACTTACTTTCCTTCTTCTCGATACTACCACCCTCCCCATCATCAACAGCAGTAAGCAGCAAACTTATTTCCGTATTGTGAAGTAACTCGCTCATTTAGATGCAGGATAGGTGTGTCCAAATGTGCAGTTTGCGCACATTTTGCACAACAATATGCACCCTCAAACGGCTCTTCCAGGACTGCATATATCGCACAAGATGCGCACTGGACTGCATTGTTATTCATGAAGCACATGTTAATAAAGATTATAGTAGAAAAAAAAAAAAAGGTAAATTATACAATGTAATAAAAAAGATAAATAATTAAATGCTGAATCTCAAGTGACACACTTAAGACAAAACACACTTGGGATCGAAATACATTTTCACACTCCCAAACTCAAATATGTCACTGAAAGAAAGGGTCCTTTGAATCCATTGAAAAAAAAAAACTCTGCAGACTGTTTGCAGCTGATTTGGAATAGCGGCTTTATAAACAGACTAAAAAAGTCTGTTTATAAACCCGCTATTCCCAATCTATTCCCAATCAGCTGCAAATAGTCTGCAGAGTTTTTTTTTTTTTTCAATGGATTCAAAGCACTCTTTGTTTCAGTTACATATTCCAGAATAGCATCTCTTAGATATCCTTCAAACAATTTAAAGGGGTTATCCAACAATGGATAATGATCTTTAGGGGTGTGAGGGAGAATGTGTGATCAGCTGTTTCAGGGAGGCACTGCGGTCACTTGAGCTCTGGTCTGCTCAGTCGGCTCCAGGCAGCCCTCCAAGCACAAGCGCTGTACATTGTACAGCAGCTCAGCCCGATTGACTTGAAGAGGCTGAGTTTCAACTAGGCCATGTGACCAATGTATCATATGGCCTAGAAAGAGGCTGTACTACATATAACAGTTTTTTTTTTCGTTATATTACTTTATTATATTTATAGCACATTGTGTGGTGTATAAAAAAAACATACGTTTGTTGTAATAATTTTTCATTTGTTGTTATCTTCTTCAATGTAAACCTTTTAACTAGAGATGAGCGAACCAGTCGAGCTTCGGTTCAGATCAGATTTGCCTAATTTTTTAAAGAGTTAGGTTCAGACCCGAATCGATTCGGGCTGAACCGAAGTTACTCCAATTGCCCTGAAAATTGGAATATAGCCCCCTCTAGGCTCCTAGGATTTTATTTATTTATTTTTTATGATTTTTTTCCTCCCAAGTCCACAAGCTCTGGAACTCAATGACAGCAATACTTAATGATGACACTGACATACATAACTGTAGGTAAACACACATTTAATGACGTTAACATACAGCGTGTTTAAGAACACACAGTGCTTTTTCATTCAAAGCTTCCACAAATTGTCCCTTATCAGGGGCAGATGTTATTTAAACACACACTGTGTTATGAGATTAAAAGCATCCAAAAATTATGCCTTGACAGGGTCGGAATGCCTACCAATATGACACGCAGAAGTGTTAATTGTCAGAAGTAAAAGTGGCTCATTGTGAACGAGCTTAAAAAATTATCCCTTTTAATTGGGAGCAGCAGCAGTGCATTTTGGCTATGGAATGAGTACCGATTATAGTGGCATGTAGCCACTATAGTAGCAGCAGCATAGCATGCAACATATACAAGGCTGTCTATGGGTAGTAGTAGTAGTAATAGTAGTAGTTTTTTTTTTCTCCCTCCAACTTAGATTTTACAAAAGTAAATTACGGCAATGTAACAAACATGAGTACATAAATAAAAAAGCAGTAGCGGTAGGCGTGAGTCCTAGGGCCGCCAGATCTTTAGGAACTTGTCCACTGTACCCCGCTGGAGCCAAATCAAGGACCCCGGGTGAGTTGGCGCCTACCACAACTGCTCAACTTCAGTCCATCGGTTGTACGAGTATAATAGGATGTTTCATTTTTCCAAAGATGTAATTTTCATATGACTTTGCTTACGTCCCAAGTCTCAGTGATGTAAAAGATATATATGCCAAATTTCCAGAAAATTCGATAATATTTAGGGGTTGCACACATTGATCACTTTTATTACAACTCTCACTCCTGTACCTAGGAGGTTGGTCTAAAAAGGACTTCAGTTTCAGGATCCCAGGGGCTCTGCATCAAGCAAGGAATTGAAAGGAATGAAACAGGTTGTACATTTTGTCAGCCTCATATATGTAAAAGTGATTTTAAGATGGGGGCTATATTGATCAGAATGGTCTAACTATTAGAAATTGCTTATTTGGAGTGAAAAGCTGAGAGTGCAGCAAATCGCAGTGCTCGGCTCTCAGCCAAGGAGAAGGAGCTCAAGTTCCCGCGAGAAGATGCGCTAATTAGTATTCACTCCAAAGACACTGTGGAAATTTCCCCCCATTTTTTTTGGGGAAAAATGCATCTTATGGAGCGAAAAATACGGTACATCTGACTGACCACTGGAGGATGGACAAAAACAGCAGAATGCTGCCATTTTTTGTCCGGATGATCTTCCACTTTCCTGCTGGAACAGACTACCAGTCATCTGCTAATGCAGATGTGAAGGTAGCCTTTTCCTGCATGCAGGATTCTTTTTTTCCCACTTAAAAAACAGATTCGAGACAGAAGTAAACATGCATAACTGATGCACACAATAGTTTTTTTTTAACAAGATCCAATTTCCATTGCTCTCTTGTGCTGGTGGTCAGCAAATTGAAATAGAACCCCAGCTAAGAATCACTGCCGTAGATTGTTGATTTAAATTAATATCCATTTCTTTAGTGTTAACTCATAGTATTAGCTATTTTTGGTATAGGGATAGATTTTATTGGATGCTTCATTTTTTTTTTATGTTGTGTTTCTGTAGACTCCAAGTCTAGAACACCCAAAAATGAGTGCAGCAAAAAAAGCAAAAACAGATAGTGGAAGATCATTCCAAGAGGCCTGGACAGAGTCATTTGGAGTGATTGAACGAAATAGGAAAGCGTTATGTATTCTGTGTAATGAAACTGTTGTGTGTTGTACATCGTGTCAGACGGCATTTTGACACCAACCACACAAGTTTTGCCACACTTGGTGAAACTGAAAGAAAAGAGTTTCTTGAAGGGAAGTTAAGAAACTATCATTCCCAGTATTGTAGTTTTTGCAACTACCTTTCTAAAACAAATTATCTGACAAATGGCAGTTTTCAAATTTCACTATGCCTAGAAAAACATGGTAAGCCCCTCTCTCATGGGGATATTATCAAAATGGCCATGTTGTCTGGGAGTAATTCCCTTTTCCATGATTTCCCAAACAAGGATAAAATTATTCAGTGCATCTATGAGATGCCACTTAGCAGAAATACTGTTAAAGTTCGAGTCCAGCGCATGGCCGTGCATGAGCTGTGCCCGCCCGATCAGATGCAGAGGACCGGCTGTTCCCGTTAGCTGGATACCTGCTGTATGCGCTGTCATCAGTTGCTGTCATCAGCGCATTAAGTTGCTGTCATCAGCGCATTAACCCCTTCTATGCTGTGGTCAGAGCTGACACGACATAGAAGGGGTTTTCTGCGGGTGAGGGAGCCCATCGAGTCCCCGCGCTGCTATGGCGGGGACCCGATGGATGAGAAGGAAGCCCGATGCCGTGCAGAGGCTGCCCAATGCCTTGCCTGGCATTGGGACCTGCCTTCTGGCTGGGTCCCTAGGCAAACTGTTAGTGTAGTACTCTATGTAATGCATTGCAGAGGGGATCAGACCCCCAAAAGGTAGTCATAAATAAAGTAAAAAATAAATAAAAAGTAAAAAAGTGTTTTTAATAAAAAATAAAAAAAAAGTTTCAAGTAAAAAAAAGAAAAAAACGCCCCTTTCCCCTGATATTATAATTAAAAAAAGAAAAAACACACATTTTTTATCGCCGCATCCGTAAAGACCGGCTCTATAAATATATCACATGATCCGGGGTGGATCATGTGATATATTTAGAGAGCCGGTCTTTACAGATGTGACAATACCAAATATGTGGTTTTTTTTTTCGTTTTTTTTCTTCTATTTTTTTTTATTATAAAATCAGGGGAAAGGGGCGTTGTTTTCTTTTTTTACTTGAAACTTTATTAAAAACACTTTTTTACTTTTATTTTACTTTATGACATGAAAAAATAAAATAAAAACTGTGTCAAAAAGCCATTTTTGTCACATTGCATCACAAAAAGTGCAACACCAAGCGATTAAAAAGGCATATGTCCCACAAAATGATACCAATAAAACCGTCACCTCATCCTGCAAAAAATGAGCCCCTACATAAGAAAATCGCTCCAAAAATTAGTTTCAAATATGCAATTATTGTGTTGCAGTGAAATAAATACAAAAGTATACATATTAGGTATTGCTGTGTCCGTAACAGCCAGCTCTATAAAAATATCACATGACCAGGTAAACACCGTAAAAAATAAAAACTGTTAAAAAAAACATTTTTGTCACCTTACAAAACAAAAAATGCAACACCAAGCAATCAAAAAGGTGTATATTCCTCAAAAAGAGTGCCATAAAAAACTTCACCTCATCCCGCAAAAAATGAGACCCTACCTAAGACAATCGGTCAAAAAATAAAAAATCTATCACTCTCAGACAACTGAGACACTAAAATATTTTTTTTTGCTTCAATACTGCTATTAATAAAAATAAGACATATTAGGTATTGCCACTTTTGTAACAACCTGCTCTATAAAAAATACCACATGACCTAACCCCTCAGGTGAACACCGTAAAAAAATTAAAAAACAGTGCCAAAAAAGCACAAAAATTGCAACACGAAGCATCACCTCATCCCACAAAAAATGAGACCCTAACTAAGACAATAGGTCAAAAAATAGACTATGGAGACACTAAAATATAATTTTTTTGGTTTCAAAAATGCTATTATTGTGTAAAACTTAAATAAGAAAAAGTACACATATTAGGTATTGCCACGTCTGTAACTATCTGCTCTATAAAAATATCACATAGATAAATGCTGTAAAAATAAATAAGAACTGTGCCAAAACAACCAATTTTTGGTCTCCTTGCCCTATAAAGTGTAATAATGAATGATCAAAAAATCATATGTACCCAAAAATGGTACCAATAAAAATGTTAACTCTTCCTGCAAAAAACGAGCCCCTGCTCGTCTTGATCTGCAGGAAAATAAAATAGGGCATTCAGAAAATGGAGACACAAAAACATTTTTTTTTCAAAAATGTTTTATTATGTAAAACTGAAACAAACAAACATAGAAGGTAGACATATTTGATATAATTGCGTCCGTAACAACCAGATGAATGGTTGTAAAAAATAAAAACTATGCCAAAACATCAATTTTTTGATTACCTTGCAAATGGGACATGATATCTAAAAACCAGTTCAACTAAATCCTCCTTCCAAAAACCATATGGCGTTCCTTTTCTTCTGCGCCCTGCCGTGTGGCCATACAGCAGTTTACGACCACATGTGGGGTGTTTCTGTAAACCGCATAATCAGGGTAATAAATGTTGTGTTTTTTTTGGCTGTTAACCCTTGTTTTGTTACTAGTAAAATGGATACAAAATTTTAAATCTGCCAAAAAAGTGAAATTCTGAAATTTCATTTCCATTTTCCATTAATTATTGTGGAACACCTAAAGGGTTAACAAAGTTTGTAAAATCAGTTTTGAATACCTTTAGGGGTGTAGTTTCTAAAATTGGGTAATTTTTTGGTGGTTTCTTTTATTTAAGTCCCACAAAGTGACTTTAGACCTGAACTGATTCCTAAAAAGTAAATTTTCTGAAAAATTTCAAGATTTGCTTCTAAACTTCTAAGCCTTCTAACGTCCCCAAAAAATGAAATGTAATTTTCAAAATGATCTAAACATGAAGTAGACATATGGGAAATGTAAAGTAATTACTATTTTAGGAGGTATCACTATCTAATATAAAAGTAGAGAAATTGAAATTTGAAAATGTGGGAATTTTTCTAAATGTTTGGTAAATTTGAAAATTTTTCACAAATAAAGGTGAAATATTCTGACTGAAACTTATGATTATCATGAAGTACAATGTCTCACGAGAAAGCAATCTCAGAATGGCTTGGATAAGTAAAAGTGTTTCAAAGCTTTGACCACATAAAGTGAAACATGTCAGATTTGCAAAAAAATGGCCTGGGCAGAAGAGCGAAAACTGGCCCCGGGGTAGAAGGGGTTAAATTATGTCTCTACCAAAATACAAACACTTTACACAGAAAGACCTTTGCACTATTGGGTTCCTGAGCCGCTGCCATCATAGCCATCAAAAAGAAAACACTGCAGGGGGACATTGGGGAGAATCTGAGGGACCAGTAGTCATCAGGGGCATGGGGGCATAGTAGGGTCTTGCCTGATTTCAGGCTGTGATCTCCAGCGTGGAGATTACAGCCTGAAACCGCCATTTTCTTACTAAAGTGCTCCGATTGGTTAGTTCCAGAGACTAACCAATTGGAGTACTTTCCGGGAAGGGACCTCTCTGAGGTCACTTGCCGGCTTCTCTGGTGTCCCTGCCCCCCGGGAGAGTGGAGACTTCAGGGCTGTGACACTTTATAGTGTTACAGCCCTGTTAAGCATTTTGGGTGTGACTGTACGTTGTCCAAATGCACAAAGTTACTTGCGATTTGGATGTCCAAATGCATGAATGGGTTAACTCCACTTATACACAAGCCACCTATTGTAGCAGGATATCACCATGAGTTAAGAATTTGAGTGTTAGCTCTACTACATCTGTACCTAACTGATTGTTCTCTGGTGCACCACCATTCCTTGTATTCCTCTTTGCATAGTGACATTTTATGTGACAGCTCAAATCTGTCAATGCAGTAGAGATATTACAATACTCAGGGTTATATCATCCAGTCACCCAGTGATTGGTCACTGTGCTGATGCTATTTGTTGTTCCTGGGGGCAACACAGACAGATACACAAGCAGGGAAGAAGAATATTGGGATGAGAGTCAAGGGCTGGACAGTGAAAATGAAGAAATGGAAACATTCAGATAAATGTATTGATAACTGGAAAAGTCTCCCTTTATCATTAGTTATTGTAAAAATAATCAGTCGGCACTCGGTAAGAAGCTGGTGGTGCTCGTTTCCTGGGTTACAGGCCCATACATCCAAGAAGAAGAAGTGGATCAGCACTTGCCCTTTGATGCTAATAAATCTTCACTTTATTGCCATAAACAGAATACAGGCAAATGTGACGCGTTTTGCCTAAACAGCCTTTTTTCTAACAAGAATGATGCTTGTTTGAAAAAGGCTGTTTAGCCATAACGCATCACATTGCCTGTATTCTGTTTATGGCAATAAAGTGAAGATTTATTAGCATCAAGTAATGAGTGCTGATCCACTTCTTCTACTCACATTACTTATTGCACTGCTTTTTTCATGTTTGCACATGTTGAAATGTTTAAATAACTTCTAAAAATATTAACTTATTTTTTTCTCTTTAAGGTTCGAGATGATGTGTACCAAAACATATTAACCAATTATCTTCCTAATCTGTTGGAATATGGAAACATTACGGCTTTAACACAGCTCTGGTGTTCTGGGCAGATAACCAATTTTGAATATCTAACTCACTTGAATAAACATGCTGGACGATCATTCAATGACTTAATGCAGTATCCTGTTTTTCCATTTATACTCAGTGATTACACCAGTGAAACACTTGACCTTAACAACACCTTAATATACAGGTATTTAATTGTGTTGTAGATATATTTTTGTGTAAAAATGAATTATCCAACACACACATGCAATGTTTAAAGTGGCTTTGTCAGTTCTCCTATGATACTCTATATGAACAGCATAGGATAGACCGGTAGGTGCTGAGCTTAGGGATGTATATAGTTTTCAATGATTTGCATGTAGAAATGCTGCCTGGACCTTTTTTCTGTTGATTAAAGGGTCACAACAGTAGACCCTTACTGATCAGATGTTGACTTCATATATACTGTCAATGTCTCTCTAGTGGTAGCCACTTAAAATACTAAGCCCACTAATAAACATAAGATTACTCTGTTACCCTTGCACCAGGCTATATAGGAAAGCTGAAATGAAGATGTAGAATACTGCAGAAAAGTATTTTTCACAGAATATAGTTGTGGTTTTGGTTTTCACAAAGTTTGCTGCTTCAGTTTTTATGGTGGTAATTTGTATTCACTCTATATTGTTATGAAGAGTAACAAGATGAATCGCAATTGGGAGATGAGTTTCTTAGACCCAGGATGCATACTCTGGAGGGGACAATTAAAATGTTTACGGACATAATGCCAAGCTGAGAATCTCTCAAAATCATGAATAGGGGAACAGTAATAACTGACTTGTTTAAGAACTCTAGGTTGTAGCCCATCTGGACCCAAAGCCTTGCTCACATATACCTTATTTAAATTAGCCCAGACCATGTCTATATTTAGCCAATTTAGTATATTACTGAATTTATTGACCACACTGGCACCACCACCATCAGTTCATTTCCCTTATTTTGTCTATACAGAGCTAAAAAAAACATTTAGTTGCTCTGCCTTTTCCTAATGCTCAGTGACTTTCTCCCATTGCCATTATGTAGGGGATCTACGTACCCTGACCTTGGTTTTTAGCATTTATATATTTAACCCCTTTAGTACCAAGCCACTTTCCACTAGACCGATTTGTGCAAATCTGACGTGTTACTTTATGTGGTAATAACTTTGGAACATTTTACTTATCCAAGCCATTCTGAGATTGTTTTCTCGTGACACATTGTACTTCATGACAGTCATAAATTTGAGTCAATATATTAAACCTTTATTTATGAAAAAATGTACCAAAAACTTCAATTTCTCTGTTTTTAAAACAGAAAGTAATACCTCAAAATATGTATTACTTAACATTCCCCATATGTCTACT